>CM066331.1:56633904-57278904 GCA_033807585.1 Hydrophis major | reverse complement strand
GGGAGTTGTTTGGGAGGGGAATACAAGGTAGGGTTTGTTCCCTCTTGACTAAAACCTATTCTGCATTTTTTCCCACCTGACTTGACTGAATTTACCCAAAACAAAGACTGTTGGTTTTTTTTTTTTTGTTAAATCAAGGCTTTTAAAGGGATATTTCTGTTTCCCTGTTCATTTGCAAATTTAAAATTCAAGTCTGTTTTTGCATTGACATATTCACAACTGCTGTGGCCTGCCCTATTAAGGGCAGGAGAAGAAGAAGAAGAGGGTAAAAGCCCAGAATTTATTGTGGAAGCATCCCCCATTCATTGATTTACAAGCAGCTCATTGAAATGCCTTGATTGCTTTTGTGGTTTTGCTTTTAATCCATTATTCTTGCTGATACATTATATATTTATGTCCCTTACTGAAGCCACAAAGGATTCTTTCAGCAACATAATATCAGGCCCAAGCATGAAAGATATAAACTAGTTGTTGACCATCATGGCTCAAGGCGTTCCAGTAGGGGGCATCAGACTACTTGGTGATTACCTTAGACGGCAAATGCCTTAGCAGTTGACTCATTGACGCTGGCTGCAGTTCATCTTTTGTGGGAATAATTTTTGGTCTGACAATCTGAGACTTGTGGCAATTCAGAATTACAGTGTTCATCAATTTCCTTTTATGGTTTTTCTTGTGAACTAGCAAAGATCAAAGCTTTTCTGATTTCCAGAACATTTCATATCTGACTTGAGTAGCCTTATGTGAACACTTTCAACACTTTGGTTTTGGAATTATATACTTCCACCTTTTACAGCACATACTTAATCTCAAGTGGCAACTTCCTTATGCTTAAATATGCCAGATCATCTTGGAGCAGTCTAGAATTTGAAACCATCAATAATTGGATATGATATCCTGGTTAAATGAACTTTGCAGAATAGAAGATGCAGTGCATACTTTTCATTAATATTAGACAGAATAGTTTAATTTACAGTTTTGTTAAATTTGAATAATTATGACTAGGAGAAAGAATCAAATTTATTCAAGATATGTATTTCAAGCAACTGTCTCTGAAAGGGCAATTGAAGGGTTTTTTTTAGATATGGAACTTGATTTTGTTCTTCAACAAGGTTTGGAACTAAACTAAATGATTTGTAAATATTCTAGTTTAGTTCCAAACCTTGTTGAGGAAAGAAATCTCTACCCTCTGCTTGGATACCTGCAATTTCTACAGGTTTGAATAATTTATTCTATTGTCTCAAGAATCTAATATCACACACACTTTTAAACAAAATCATCCTGCATCTTCCTGTCATCTTTTGTTCACACAGCACATAAATTTTACCTCATTGTTCAAATTTTAGAGATATTTTCTTGCCTCGGGTTATCTCAGTAGATACATGTGAAAAAGTAAGATGTGAACAAAACTTTTGATTTCCTTTACATCCTGCACCTTCAGTTTTTATCATAAAAAGAGATTTTTGTCTAATTTACTGCTGCCCTTTGCAATATATTATCTCCCAGCCTCCAGTTATTCACAAAGCAAGCTATTGTTACTTCCTTGAATGGAGTCTGGAAAATATGCCACTAAAACATTTCAGTTCATTCCATCTCAGGGAAGAATAAGAAATGTAAGAGAAGAGCCATATGAAAAACAATATTTCTCCCATAACACAAGCCTCCAGCTAGTCTATATTCTAACAGGCATTTACCAGTTTTTGAATTCTTGAAGACCAGACACCATGCAAGCATAGAATCAACATGGACCCATTGTATAAAATCACACCACACTATTGGCACGTTTGAGTTTTGAGTTCTCCGTTTGTATTTTGGTAGCTATTTCCAATATGAGTCCATCCCGATACATATCCTTATACTAATCAACCCCTGTAGCCATAGAATATGGCATTATATTAGTTTTACAGGCCGAGGATAACAAAGCATAGCAGATTCAATCTGTTACTTCTCAGTTAACCTCCTCAACAAGCTTGCATAGGTAGTAAGACAGATGGTGGCTGGTGGGTAAATGTTATGCCATACAACAACAAAGAGCAACAGAATCAGACATTAGACAACAGAATGAGGAGATGTATAAGATAGTTTGCTCAAACTCAGGAGCGGCCTTAGATATAAATTGTGTCAGGCCAAGGGACTATTTTGTTTAGAAGATAATAAAAGAGCTCCATTGATAAAGTATAGGTATCAGAAGTGGTATTCAGCAGATTCTGACCAGTTCTGAAGAACTGGTAGTGGAAATTTTGAGTAGTTTGGAGAACTGGAAAATGCTGCCTCTGACTGGAGATTTTACAGTATCCTTCCCCTGCCATGCCCACCAAGCCATGCCCACAGAACCAGTAGTAATTTTTTTTGAATCCTACCACTGATATATATCCTTCCTGATAGCAATACTCAAAAAAATCACTACTGGATTGGATGCAGCCCCTGAAGTTTAGTCTTGATGCTATTTATTTAATTAATTTATCTAATTTAATTTCTTTATATCCTACCTTTATTGCTTCTACAAATAACTCAAGGCTGAAAACATATCCCAACATGTTTCCTCTTTCTGTTTCCCCCCTAACAACAACTCTGTGAGGTGAGTTGGGCTGAGAGAGAGTGACTGGCTCAGTGTTACCCACCTGACTTTCATAGCTAAGGTGAGATTAGAACTCATGATTTCCTGCTTTTTAGCATGGTGCCCTAACCATGCTTAGACCAAACTGACTCTACCTGTATTCTTGGGCATTGTGATGACCTGTAGTCTCTCAAAATAACCCAAAACCCAAAACATACATTAAAGTCCGGTAATGCCTTCAACTTAACTTCACTGTTTTATTAGGCACAGTTTAAAGTCACAAAAGTAAATAATAAGGCAAAAGGAAACCAAAACAAACCTCATTGACGAGAGTTCTGAAGCAAGCCAAGATAATTAATCATACATTCCAGGAAGATAATGGGGAGAGTCCATGGGAAGAATGCCAACAAAGATAAATCTTTTTCAAAGGAAACACTAAACTTTGACTCCAGCAATTCTGACTATGCAGTTACAAACTTATATACATAGCTCCCAGCTGCAAGCAACAAAGAGGATCATGGTAATCTCCTCCTGAGTAGACCTTGCTTTTCCCTGATCCTCTCCTCTCTGCGTGCCCTAGAATGGATAGGGGATGGGCCTGGATCCTCTTCTGATTGCTCAGCTGTCCTCTGCCCTTCCCCAGTGTTCTCCACCACCTCTGGAGCCACACTCCCACTCTCTGTTGGCTATTCCTCCTCTTCCTCAGAGTCAGTCTCCACCAGGATCATGACAGACATACACGAAATGGTAACAGTGCAAGAACCATCAATAATTTAACTCCTGACTTGGATTAAGACCATGGAACCTTAGTTTTAGGCTTAAAACCAGTGTTAGCCATTCATTGGCCCTGTTTGCAAAACACATGTAATTAGGATAGAAGGAATTATTGTGTGGTACTTAATTAACTAAAACAACTAATGCAGGAGATTTAGTTTTATCCAAAAGCAGCCCTAATTAAGTGGAAGTAAACTAACTCCCCCAGACAAGCATGTTGCAGAACTACTTTCCCGATGGAATATCTTTCTCTTCCCACTTTCAAAACAAGGTCCTCAAGAAATGTCACAAAAATTGGCATTTCTCTCAGCTGCATCTTTTTTGTTTCATCCTCCATTGCAGTCACATGGGCATTCATAATTATTATTTTTTACTTCTTCAAGAACTAAAATTTCAGCGAGTTACGGTCTGTTAAGCCTGTCTGTGAAATAAGAAATGATTCAGAAAAAGCCCACTTCCTGGTTGATTAAGTGATCTATTCAGTCTGCACTGTTGAAAAAAAGATTATTTGCAGTTAGGAAAATTGTCTTTATGCCTCCCTCACTTTAAAAGGGCTGGATCCTTGGTCTGATATAGCCATTTGTTGTAGGAATTGCACATTTTTCAGTTTTGAGAATAAACAGTCCTGTAAAATGTGGAAAGGAAGACCATGCAATTCTTTCAATTTGACGGCAAAAAGTTGTTTAAAAATATGCAGGGAGCACAAATACTTGTTTTTCTAAACAGCATAATCCTTAACATGTCTGGTTTAAGTAAGTCTCTGACTTATGCTGCATTCATCTTCCAGTGCACTTCAAAATACCCTTTCAAAATCAAATCCTAAGCTTTCCACACTTAGAATAAATAGCATTTAATGAGCCCTGCAAATGTTGTGTGATTATGTTGTGAAGAAGGAAAAAAGAACTTTCTCTCCTGGTATCTTTGTGTCTATCTGGAGATTTCATTGTTACACGGATTGCCTTTGACATTTATACTACAAGTGATAGAAACAAGAACTGCTTTAATAAACTGTAAGTGTGAAAAAACCTGAATTGCCCTCAAGGCAGATTGAACAAAGATGAGGCTTAATCCTTACCTATTTGGTGGACAATCTTTGTTTTATTGTTTAGATGCAATTAGAGCAGCTGGACTCTAATCTATTTGTTTCACCTCAGAGTCTGCTTCAGAAATAGAACCTGATGCACACTCAGTAACAATTTATATGCAAGTATGTGCTTCTTATCATACATAATTATGTCAAATCCCAAACCACTAATATCATTACGTGAGGGTCATTTACCATGTGGTGAAAAGCAAAGTCAGCAAAGCTGTGCAGAGAATAGTCTTACTCCTCCATTTTACAAAACGGGAGAAAATAGAGCAATGACCAGGCAGCCGGCTTTGCTGTGTGTCTCATCCATTAGTGGTGTCTGGCAAAAATCCTGTCTTACAATTAGATAAAAGCTTTTCCATTCTAAATCACTATCCAGAAGACAGCTTGGAGCCTGAAATGCTGAACAAAATACACAAGGGAAGCCAAGATCCAGCTCGGGATGGTGGTAATTTATATGTCTCAAACATTTACATGGGGGGATATTGGCCCTTGCTCAGGGATATTAAAAACAAAAACTCCAGAAATTTAATTGGTATTCTTTACATATTTTAGTTGCTCCTAAGAGCCATTTTTGGGGGATCAATATAGAGCCTATAAAGTCTTTCTCCACTTGGCATCTTCTGAATGGGTTGGCGTAGTTGGGAATTCTGGAAATTGCAATGCTGGTTCATTTAGTAGATGGATTGATCTTGAAAAGGGATATACACAGTATCTGTAATAAGATATGATCTTGAGCTACTATTTCTGTCATTCTTGATTATTGATGACACTGAGGATACAGATGGAATCCAATACTATCTGGAAGTTTGCTTACTTTTGATCAATGTCTTATAATCTGCTCTTAAGTCTGCCTTTTTTGATCTGCAGAAATGCAGGTAACCAATAGATGTAAGAAGGGGGTTTAGTTTGATGTGCCTCTAATGATAGTCTAGCTTTTTTACAGTCCAGATATGTAAAATATGGATTATTTACAGTAATAATACACAAATTCATTCATTGGGGCTTACTTAAAATATTGCAATTAAGTAAACCATAGACTAGTATAGTGTTTGAGCCAACCAATGTGTCTGGTAAAGTCACTGTTTTAATTTTCTGGGAAATGGGCAATAAAAGGAGAGAAGCAGAATGACTTCTAATTGCAGAAAATGTTACTGGAACTTCTGCAGTTACAGAGCTGAGGAAGGATATGTATTATCATATAACTTAATTAGTTTGTTTCAGAACACAAGTTGTTTGTACTTTGTTTAACTTCTGGATTTTTTTTTAATAATTCCAAGAGATCTTTATTGTTCTAGATAAATCCTAAATCCCATATATTGTTCTTGTTATTTGTTAGTCTTAAATTTTGTTAGAACTTAACTGAATAGGTAATTTCACTTCTCATCTTTTTCCATCTGTCAATTAGTCCTAACTTAATAAGTCCATCTTTGTGGGGGGTTTTCATTTTTCATGGGGCT
Organism: Hydrophis major; assembly: GCA_033807585.1. Taxonomy (NCBI): domain Eukaryota; kingdom Metazoa; phylum Chordata; class Lepidosauria; order Squamata; family Elapidae; genus Hydrophis; species Hydrophis major. The sequence goes on along the minus strand of CM066331.1, from coordinate 57,273,026 downwards.
GTTCTTTTCTTTCTTTTTTTTGCAAAGTCTTATGTTGATCATTTTTATTATAATTATCTGCCTTATTGTTTGTCTGTAGGTGGGATTTTTAGCAGTATGTAGGTCTATTCATTTTGTGTGTGGTGTATTATTCTCTCAATTGATGATCTAGTGTGTGTACTCTTATATTATGGTGATTTATGATGAGCCACAAACCACATAAAAACATCTGAAACATTCATGGATGCTGTTAAGTTCTGCGCATGGGTGCAAGGAACGGAGACGAGGCAGTGAACAGTGAACTTCAACTCTTTATTAATCATTCTGAACAGAGCAAAACCCTAGGGCAGCAGCAGCCCTTTTATAGGGTAGGCTGCTGACCTATTAGCCAATGAGAAACGTGGAAGTGTTAAACCCCTGAACCAATGAGAGTGGCTCGTTAACAGCCAATCAGATTCCCCAGAACGGACCAATCTGATATCGCTATTATCGGCCAATCAGAAGTGCAGGATTAGAACCCTGCTTTTCTTAAGGTTTGTTAAAACTTTATTTAAACACCTTTATTAGTTCATAACACCCCTTCCCCCGGGTTCCGTTTGAGGGGTGCGGTGACGTAATCCCTAAGATATGTAGGTTGTTTTAACTGTCTATTAGATTTACGCTGTCCCACTGGTTCCTGTCTGTCGCCCGGATTCGGCGGGACGTTTTTGGACATATCTGGTACAGGCGGTTCCCCATCCTCACTGGACGACTTGGTGCCGCTAATTCTGTCGTTGTTGTCCTCTGATCTTTGCGGGCTTGCCTCTGTTGAGGTATTCCTCTGTGGTGAGGCCAATCCCCTCCCTGATTCTTCTTCATGTATTGCGCCCGATTTCTGACTTCCTTCGCTTCTGCTTTCCACCATCTCGAATTCGGTTTCTTTGACATCCACTCCCCCCTCAGTTTGGGAGTCACAGGAGTCGCGGGAACTGGGTTGTAGTCTAGAGCGAAGCTGATCTATATGATGTTTCCATATTTTTCCGTCCCAGGTTTGCACACGGTATGATCTGGGCCCGGTGGTTTGAATTACGGTTGCTTTGACCCATAATGGTTCGCCGGAGAGGTTTTTAGTGAAAACTAAGTAGCCTACCTTGAATTCGCGGCATTTTCCGCTAGATCCACAGGGTTTCTCTGGCTCGTAGGACAGGTGGAGCCAGTCGAGGTGGGAACAGAGCTTGCATCCCATCAACAGTTCAGCTGCAGTCTTGTTGGTGACGCTGTGCGGGGTGACGTGTTGGAGTAGGAGTATTCTGTTTAGTTTGTCGTCAATGTCCCCATAGTCCATTTTGTGGAGAGTTTTTTTAACAAATTGTACCATGCGCAAGGACCTGCTGTTAGCCGCAGGGTGCACTGGTGAAGTTAGTGCATGGCGGATACCCCGGTCCGCTAAGTATTGTTCAAATGCCAGGGTGGTGAACTGGGGTCCGTTGTCGGAGACCAGGACGTCTGGCAGCCCATGTGTTGCGAATAGCCTATTCAATTTTCGGATGACGGACTCGGTTGTAGTATTCTTCATTTCGTGGATCTCGAGCCAGTTGGAATAGGCATCCACTGTTAGGAGGAACGTATGTCCCTTAGTAGGTCCCGCAAAGTCAACGTGGATGTGGGACCACGGCCCCCGGGGGGTTTCCCACTCTGTTGGAGTTGCTCTAGGTGGGGCACTGCTGACTTCTTGGCACTTTAGACAAGTCTTTACCCAGGCTTCGATCTGCTTGTCGATGCCCGGCCACCACACGTAGCTTCATGCGAGCGCTTTCATACGCACGATGCTGGGGTGACCGTCATGCAATGTTTTCAATACTGCTCGTTGCAACCTTTCTGGGACGATGGCTCTATCTCCCCATAGGATGCAGTCTTTTTGCAAAAAAAGTTATGTTTGCCGGTTTCTGAAAGGGGTGAAGTCATCAGGGGTTTGTTCTACTGGCCATCCTCGTTCGACCCAGCTAAGAACTCGCGCCAGGACAGGATCTCGTTTTGTTTCGATCGCAATGTCTCTGGCTGTTAGTGGCAGTGAATGTAGCGTTTCAATCTGGAGTGTTGTAAGGGTTGGAGCTGGGTCGTTGACGGTTTCTGGAAGTGGGGCACGGCTCAATGCATCAGCGTGGGGAATGGCTTTCCCTGGGCGGTATTGTAATTTATAGTTGTACGCAGCTAAGAACTCTGACCAGCAAGTCATTCTAGGTGACAATATATAGGGGGTTGGCTTGTCTTCCACTATAATCCCTAGCAAAGGTTTGTGATCGGTAACAACAGTAAAAACTCATCCATACACATATTCATGAAACCATTTCACAGCAGATACAACAGCAAGAGCCTTTTGTCGACTTGGCTATTGTTACGTTCAGCCTTTGATAGAGTCCTTGAAAAATAGGCAATAGGGGCCTCACTACCATTTGGTAACACATGACTCAAAATGGCTCCTACTCCAAACGGTGACGCATCACATGTAATTGTTAAAGGCAAAGTCTCGTTATACTGCATTAAAACAGCATCTGAGGTTAGTACGTTTTTCATTTGTCGGAATGCGTGCTCCTCTCGGTGTCTCCAGATCCAGGTTGCTTTTTTGTCAAGAAGTCTATGTAGGGGCTCAGCTACGGTCGCTTTCTGGGGCAAGAAGATGTTGTAGAAGTTAATGAGCCCCAGGAAAGCTTGGAGGTCAGTCTTATTTCTGGGTCTTGGGGCATTTTTGATTGCTTTTAGTTTGCTATTAGTGGGGTGGATGCCTTGTTTATCGATTAGGTACCCCAGGAACTCTACTTTATCTGTACATAATTGACATTTATTTTTTTTTAACCTTTAGGCCAGAGTCTTTAATTTCTGGAGAACCATTTTAAGACGCTTTTCTAATACTTCTCTATTCAGGGCCACAATTAAAACGTCATCAAAGTATGGCACGACCACCTTGATCCCTTGCAAGAGTGTCTCCATCAGACTTTGAAAAATCCCTGGGGCTACGCTCACTCCAAATTGGAGTTGGTTGCATTTAAAGGTGCCTCGGTGCGTAACAATCGTCTGTGCCTCTGCGGTTTTTTAATCTACAGGCAGTTGTTGGTATGCCTGTGCTAAATCCAATTTAGTGAAGACTTTTCTGCCCCCCAGGGAATGGAGAAGGTGTTGTACCACTGGCACCGGGTAAGTGTTCTGTTGAAGGGCGTGATTAAGGGTGGCCCGGTAGTCCCTACAAATCCTTAATGATCCATCCGGTTTGATGGGTGTTACGATTGGGGTTTCCCAACGAGCGTGGTCAGTTGGTTCTAAAACACCCTGGGCTATTAATTTATCGAGCTGCTCGTCAATCTTTGGTTTAAGGGCAAAAGGTACCCGATGAGGCTTAAGGCAGATGGGGGCTACTTCAGGGTTAAGGTTAAATGATGTCGGGGTCCCCTTGTACTCGCCTAGTTTGTCTGCAAAGACGTCCTTGAATTCCTGGACGATGGCCTCCTCCCAGTTGTCACTTCTGGTTTGGTGAATGCCGGCTACCTCGATCCCGAGTGGGTGAACCATTGAAGGCCTAATAAGCTAGGCCGGTCATGGTCGACGATGGTCAGTGGTAATGACGCAGTACGATTTTTGAATGATACTTGGACTTGGCTGGATCCAATGACTGAAATTCGGTTCCCCTGATAATCTTTGAGTATAATTCTTTGGGCTCTGAGGTCTTGACACCAGATGGCAGGGATTAATTGTTTAAGGGTCTTCCAGGAAACCATCGAGAGGGACGATCCTGAATCGACTTCCGTCACACAAGGCTGGTTTTTGATGGCGACCTTCACTCGGATCTTCTTTGCATCTAGCGATGAGGCGTGACCGATTGTAATGTTTGGTGTGCCTCTTCTCGTCTCGTTGAAGTGGCCAGTGTTTTATTTCTGTAGGAATGGTTGTTCCATTGGTGGTTCAAATGTTCCCGACTCACAGGACGATTCCCTGTGGTCTGGCGGTAGTTGTTTCCCCTCTGAAGTGGGCTGGATCCTTGCTTGCTTCTACAGACCTTCCCGATGTGGCGTCTTTTCCCACAGGAATGGCAGAGCGCGTCGAGGAATTTGCAGTCTGATCACGGGTGGTTTGCCTCACAACCCGCGCATTGGTGTGGTAGACTTTGATTCCGCTGGTGGCGTTGGTCATGTTCAGACCAGAGCCGGTTGACCTCCTCCTCGTCACTTTCTGATGGCATTTCGAGGTCCTCATGGTGGGTCACTGTTGCATGCCTCTCTAAGCGAGGTGAGGTATCGCTGGCGAGTTGATGGAGCGGTGCGTTGGTGTGGCGCATTCGGGTGGCCGTCTTCCTGGTTGCTTCTGCTGCAGTAGCGTCCTTGATGACATCAGCAAGGTTGATGTCCCCTTTGGCCATGATCTTGATCTGCATAGAGTAGTCATCTAATCCCAGAATTATTCGGTCTCTCAGAGCTTCTTCAAGGTCTGTAAACCCACAGAGGCCTCCCAGGTTCCAGAGATCCGCGATGAAATCTGCAACGCTCTCTCCTTTCCGCTGGTCCCTCTGGTAAAATTCATGTCTTCGGACAAGCGTTGGTACAGTGGGTGCATAGTGGGCCTGTAGAAGGGGCACGAGGACGTTCCAGTCCATGGTTTTCACCTCAGCCGGTTTCGCTAGTGCCTTGGCCATCTTAAAGACAGCAGGCCCGCAATGGGTCAGGAACACTGCTCGCTTTTTCCCCGTAGTGGCATCCTTCAAGTTGTTGATCTCCAGAAACATCTAGAACCGGTCTATGTACGAGTCCCAGTCTTCTTGTGCCGGGTCAAATGGAGCGGGTGGTATGGCGCCACTGGACATGGTTTCCGTTGTCGATGTGCCTTCAGCCACGTGCTCTGTTTGGTGCTCTGTAGTGTTCAATCAGCTCTGATGTCTCCGTATCCCACCCTTGTCGCCAGTGTTAAGTTCTGCGCATGGGTGCAAGGAACAGAGACGAGGCAGTGAACAGTGAACTTCAACTCTTTATTAATCATTCTGAACAGAGCAAAACCCTAGGGCAGCAGTAGCTCTTTTATAGGGCAGGTTGCTGACCTATTAGTCAATGAGAAACATGGAAGTGTTAAACCTTTGAACCAATGAGTGGCTCGTTAACAGCCAATCAGATTCCCCAGAATGGACCAATCCGATATCGCTATTATCGGCCAATCAGAAGTGCAGGATTAGAATCCTGCTTTTCTTAAGGTTTGTTAAACTTTATTTAAGCACCTTTATTAGTTCATAACAGATGCAATTTTTGTTCGTATGATTTAACCAAAGCATTCTAAGACTGAAGAATATTTTCTAATATTTTATCTAGAGCTAACAGCACAGACCTTTTACAATAAGTGATGTGGAGAAATAAGCAAAGGAACCAGTGCTAACAAATGTTTCTTTACTCCCAGTGCTGTTATGGATGCATGAAAATGACTCTTAACTTAGATAATAACTCTGGATTGCCACAGAAAAGAGTAGGACATTGTTTCAGTTCGCCAACCTTATCTTCTGCAAGAGTTTCGGTCTCTAGGCAGAGATGTCTACTTGCCCTTTGCTGCATGGGAATCAGAAGAATGGAAGAACCAGAAGAATTTAAGAGCAAATCAGTCCATCTAAGGAAATGTAGCCCTAAACAGAAGTAAAAAGAAAAAAGAAAGGATACCAGGTCTTATACTATAAGAATAAGTAATGGTGAATTTTAAACTTCTGCACTTCTTCCTTCTCTGTTCTGTAGCTGTGAGGCAATTGGAAGAATCTGCTTCAGTTTTAAAATGTGTATTGTCGTTCAAAGGATGACTTCAGTCAGTAGATCAATAAAGAAACTATTGACTTCTTATCCTGGCTTGTTTTCCAAAACATAATTGATATTAATCATAGTTCCAATTGAGAACATATATGGAGAAATTCTGGTTGCTTTATATCTAGAAATATATTATTGTTTATATTATTTTCTTGAAACATGTTTTTTTCATTAACCTGAAGCCTACAGACTGTTTGTGTCTTTGGTCTAAAAGAACCCAAGAATAACAATTCTTTTGCTAAGTTTTTATTGGTGATTGAATTGAAGAAAGCAGATTGAGAAAGAATATTTCAGTAAATGGACACAAAACCTGCGATGCAAAAATGTATGTCATAGTAATGTCCAATCTTTCGGGATTTTATTTTTATTATTCTTAATCAACATTTTTAATTATGTAAATTATATCAACAGGGTTTGTTGGTTTTTACAAAAATGATAAGAGCACAAAAATCTTGATCAGAGGTAGATCTGTATGTGTCATGGGGCAAAAGATGAAAGCTGTGCTATAGTATAAGCTCCAGCCCTTTGTCACGTGTCATGATGAAAGAGTTGGCCTAACTGTATTTTTGATGCATAGAAAAGCAAATACCCACAGTATATAGATATGTGAGAAGAATAATGAAGACTTGCTCATTGTTTACCAACATCCAATGAGGTATCCGATAGTGGCAGTAATTCTGTTTCTCATATATTGTGTGTGCATGTGTGTGCGCGTGTGTGTGTGTGTGTTAGAAACAAAACATGGTGTCATTTCAGTTAAAAATGGGCTCTTTGTCTTGCAGAACCAGGAAGCCTGATAAATTAAAAACTACTTTCAAATGATGAACAAGAGAAACATTTTTTAATATTGTCTAATCGGATACTTATACTAGTCAGATGTTGTTAGAAACAGTATTTCTGTGGGTGATGTAAAACTGCATACTTTGAATCACAAAAACATTTTGAAAGGTAATGAAAGTACTTTAAACTTTAGTTCATATGGCACAACTAGCAATAAATGACTTGTTTGGTTTTTATTAAAGGTTTTGGGGTGAACACATAAATCAATAGATTTTAGTGTTATATGCCAATTACCCAGAGCTGGATTAGGGCTAAATGATACCCTATGTTGGGGATGTCAAGCTCGTGATGCCATGTTGTTGTCACATGATGTATCACGACTTTTTTCCCTTTGCTAAACTTAGGGTGGGCATGACCAGCACATGACACATCCTATCCGCAGGCTGCGAGTTTGACACCCCAGCCCTAAGTATGAAAGCAAATGGAAGCAAAGCTCTCAATGGAAGCAAAGCTCTCTACCATGAGAAGGGAAATAAATGTGATGCCTATCATAATTGTTAAGTCCGTGTGGAAGGAAGCCAGGAGTCAGTGACTGTGTATCAAGCTCTTTTATTTAGTCAGGAACTCAACTGGGGCTAAAGGAAAACTTCGCGGCTTTTTATTTCCAAGCCGCGGTGGCCGCAGCCAATGACACCACTTTGAATCTCCCGCGATTTGAATTGACCAATCGTGGGAGATTCTCAGCGAGCCAATCGGCGCGGCTCGCCTAACCAATCCGATCGCCCCGCGCTTTGGCCAATCAAAGCGCGGGGATCTCAAGAATTCAAATGAGGGGACAGAACACCCCTCCCCTCTTGGTTCAGTCCTTACATCGCGTAGTCCCATAGGTAGGCGGGGCTCCGTCTCTGCCTACTGGACCTGCGCAGGTCAGTCGTAGGTTGGATCCTGGCCGGTTCGGTCGGAGTCTCTGTTTCTCCGGACTCCGTCGTGGGAACCGCTTGGTCTGTCTGGCCGGGCCGCTCTCCGCAGCTCCCTCCTGGGCTACCCGGGTTGGTTGAGCTGTGGGTTTCACCGCTCCCGCTCGGTCTTCCCGGGTTGGTTGAGCTGGCCTGGCTGTCTCTTCCTGGCGAGGGTTCGTGCTGGCTGCTTTCAGGTGAGTATGGCTGGTTTATTTTTTCTGGGTTTTGATTCCCTGGGTATCCCCTCCCCTCTTGGTTTGTGTTGCGGGGGTTGGTTTTGCTTGGTTGCGCGTCAGTGGTGTCTTGTGTGGTCGTCCTCGATCTTAACTGGTCGATGTGGCATTTCCATGCTTGTCCGTCGGTTGTTTGTAGCCGGTACAAGTGTGGCCCTGTTAGTTGTGTTATGATTACTGTTACCCATAATGGGTCTCTGGTTAGGTTCTTCGCGTAGACGGCGTCGCCTGGTGCGAAGGTTCGGTGTTTGCTGGTGGAGTCTGGGAGTTTCTCTGGGTTGTAAGTGGGGTGTAATCTATCGAGTGGGGACCTTATTTTCCTCCCCATTAGCAGTTCTGCTGGGCTTTTATTTGTTGTGGTGTTTGGGGTTATGTGCTGTATGAAAAGTAATTTATTTATTTTGTCCTGGATCTCCCCGTGGTCTATTTTCTGGATGGTTTTCTTTGTGAATTGAACCATCCGTTTCGCCCTACCATTCGCCGCCAAATGCGCCAGGGCTGTCAGTGCGTGTCGTATGCCCCTCTCCGCTAGGAATTTTTTGAATTCTAGCGAGGTGAATTGGGGCCCGTTGTCGGAAACAAGGACGTCTGGGAGGCCGTGTGTTGCGAAAAGTTTGCAGAGTTCTTTGGTCATGGCCTCCATGGTGGTTGTTCTCATGTTGCTTACCTCCAGCCAGTTGGAGTAAGCGTCTACGGTTATTAAGAAAGTGTGTCCTTTTGTGGGCCCGGCGAAATTTATGTGGATCCTAGACCACAGTCCCCTGGGGGTTTCCCACTCTAGGATGGGTGCTGTGGGTGAGCTTGGCCTAGTTTCCTGGCATCGTTGACACCTTGCTACCCAGGCCTCGATCTGTTTGTCCATCCCTGGCCACCAAGCGTAACTTCTGGCCAGGGCTTTTGTCCTAACGATGCCTGGGTGCCCCTTGTGCAACAGTTCCAAAACCTTCCCTTGTAGTTTTTCCGGGATGACCACCCTATCCCCCCATAGTATGCACCCTTTTAGTAACGAGAGTTCCGTTTGCCGGTTCCGGAATGTCCTGAAAGTCTCGTCATTGTCCCTTTCCGGCCACCCTTTCTCTACCCAATGCAAAACCCGCGCCAGACGTTTGTCTTTATTAGTTTCTCGGGCAATGTCTGACGTGGTTATGGGTAGGTTGGGTAGAGTCTCTATGCTGAGGGTGGTTGTCGTGGGTGCTGGCTCAGTGTCTGGTTCAGGTAACGGTGAGCGGCTTAAGGCGTCCGCATGGGAGATCATCTTACCAGGTCGGTGTATGAGTCCATAGTTGTAGGCAGCCAGGAATTTGGACCACCTTGTCATTCGGGGAGACAGAATGTTCGGGGTGGTCCTGGTCCCTGCAAGGATTCCCAGCAGCGGTTTGTGGTCGGTGATGATGGTAAACCTTCAGCCGTAGAGGTACTCGTGAAACCTTTTTACTGCGGCGACGATAGCCAAAGCCTCTTTGTCTAGCTGGCTGTAGTTCCGCTCCGGTTTGGTGAGGGTCCTTGAAAAGAACGCGATGGGTGCTTCTTTTCCATCGGGGAGAGTGTGGCTGAGGACAGCGCTGACGCCGAAGGGTGATGCGTCGCATGTGATGGCTAGTGGTAGGGTCTCATTGTACTGGATGAGGACGGCATCCGAAGTGAGCAGGTCCTTGGTTTTTCTGAAGGCGGCTTCCTCGCATTTCCCCCAAGTCCAGGTAGCCACCTTGTCCAAAAGCCTATGCAAAGGCTCCGCCGCGGTCGCCTTTTGGGGAAGGAAGACATTATAAAAGTTAAGTAGCCCCAGAAACGCCTGCAGTTCTGTTTTTGACTTGGGTGTGGGGGCTTCCTTGATGGCTTTAATTTTTTTGTTGGTGGGGTGAATGCCGTGTCGGTCTAGGAGGTATCCTAGGAATTCGACCCGCTCTGTGTACAGCTGGCATTTTTCCCTCTTCACTTTAAGCCCGGTTTCTTTGAACCTCGTTAGCACCTCCCTTAGGCGAGTCTCTAGCTCGGCCTGGTTGGTTGCCGATACTAGTACATCATCGAAGTATGGGACCACCCCCTTGATGCCCTGTAAGAGTCTTTCCATGAGGCTCTGGAAAATTCCAGGTGCCACGCTGTCTCCAAATTGGAGGCGGTTGCATCTAAAGGCTCCCCGGTGGGTGACTATGGTTTGTGCCTCTGCAGTTTCCTCGTCGACCGGCAGTTGCTGGTATGCTTGGGCCAGGTCGAGTTTCGCGAAAACTTTGCCCCCCCCCCCCCAGTGAGTGTAGGAGATGCTGCACTACTGGGACGGGGTAAGCGCTTTGCTGCAAGGCGCCATTTAGGGTGGCCTTATAGTCCCTGCAGATTCTCACTGACCCATCAGGCTTAATTGGGGTGACTATGGGGTTCTCCCACCGGGTGTGGTCTATGGGTTGTAATACCCCTTGCTTGACGAGCTTGTCAATTTGCTCGTCTATCTTCGGTTTGAGTGCGAACGGTACCCGCCTTGGTTTTAGGCGTTTCGGGGGAATGTTGGGGTCTAGGCTGAAGGATATAGGGGGCCCTCGGACCTTGCCTAGGATGCCGTCGAACACTTCCTGGAAGTCCCGGGCCAGTTGCTGCTCCCAATTGGCTTCGGCGATGTAGTCGATGCCCGTGACTGCGATGCCTAGCGGTGCGAACCATTGAAGTCCCAGTAGGCTAGGTCGATCTCGATCGACGATGGTTAAGGGAAGACTTTCGGCGTGTCCCTTGTAGGTCACTGTAAACTGTCCTGTTCCGACTACAGGGATGCGGTTTCCCTGGTAGTCCTTGAGGATTAGTCTCTGGTTTTCTAGTTGCCTTCTCTGGATGGTAGGCACCAAGAGTTTAATTTCTTGCCAGGCTACCATTGAGAGGTAGGACCCGGAGTCCACCTCCATTTTACAGGGTTCGCCTTCGATGCCTACCTCCACGTAGACCTTTCTGGCGTCTGTGGTTGTGGCGTGGCTGATGGTGACCGTCTGATGTGTCTCTTCTCTCCGCGTGGTCTCGCCGCCTTGTTGGGCTCGTCCGTTTCGCTCCCAGCGGTTGTCTGTTGGCCGGTCTCTGGTCCTCGGGGGTGTGCTCTCTCGTCTCCGCTCACTCGGGTCCCATTGCCTGGGGCTGTGGGTCTTCTTGAGGCGGCAAATGCGTGCGATATGGCCCTTCTTGTCGCAGTGCCGGAAAACGGAGTCGAAGAACCAGCATTCGGATCTGGGGTGGTCGCCTCCGCAACCGGCACACGCGGTCCTCGACTTACGACTCTGCCGGCTGTGCTGGTCGCGGCCTGCCTGGAGACGGTGGATGTCTTCCTCCTCGTCTGACGTGCCCAAGATGGAGTGGAGTTCGCCCTGGTGGGTGGTAGTTTCAAGTTGGGCCTCGGTCGACCTTGTGGGGTTGTTGTTTGCGGTGTGGTCCCTGGCGATCGGTCTCCGCATGCAGTCTGCTGATTGTTGGGTTGCTTCAGTGGCCGCGGCTTCGGAGATGGCGTCGGTGAGAGCGATGTTGCCCTTAGCCATCAACCAACTTTGGAGAACGAGGTCCCAAAGGCCGAGCACGATTCTGTCCCGAAGGGCCTCATTCATGTTGGAGAACTCGCATAGTCCTCCCAGGCGCCGCAGCTCTGCAACGAAATCACTGAGACTCTCGCCCGATTGCTGGTCCCCCCGATAAAATTCATGTCGTCGGATGAGGATGGGCATGGCTGGAGCGTAGTGTTTCCGGAGCAATGGTTCGAGGTCCGCCCAATCCATCGTGATAACGTCGGCGAGCTTGGCTAGCACTTTTGCCATCTTAAACACTGCGGGCCCGCAGTGTGTTAGGAAGATGGCTTGTTTCTTCGGTCCCGTGGCATCCTTCAGATCGTTGCATTCGAGGAACATGTGGAATCTGTCCGTGTAAGATTCCCAGTCCTCGGTAGCGGGGTTGAAGGGGGTTGGTGGCGTGATGCTGGCCCTCTCGTCGGTTGGCTGGCTTCCGTCAGACACGTGCTTCGGTTCAGGAAAGTGATCCCACCCTCGTCGCCAGTGTTAAGTCCGTGTGGAAGGAAGCCAGGAGTCGGTGACTGTGTATCAAGCTCTTTTATTTAGTCAGGAACCGAACTGGGGCTAAAGGAAAACTTCGCGGCTTTTTATTTCCAAGCTGCGGCGGCCGCAGCCAATGGCACCACTTTGAATCTCCCGCGATTCGAATTGACCAATCGTGGGAGATTCTCAGCAAGCCAATCGGCGCGGCTCGCCTAGCCAATCCGATCGCCCCGCACTTTGGCCAATCAAAGCGCGGGGATCTCAAGAATTCAAATGAGGGGACAGAACAATAATGACCCTTTCAAACCAATTTTTTAAGCTTTAATCATTCACTATGCCAAAGAAAACACTTTTTAACAAACCAGATTAAAGTCAAACATGGCAGATAAATTCAAATAGTCAACTGTGGCAGTGAATTAGTTAAGAGCATGATAGCTAGGTGAAAAAAATAACTCCATGGTGCCCTCCTTCTATTGGGGAAGTAAGCATAAGTTTATTTTCCATAACAGTTAATCCAGGCTGAAGTTAACCACATGTATTTATTTAATGAGTCAGGAGCTAGCAACTATTTCAGAAATCACTTTCTCAGAAGTTTAAATTTGTCAGTAGATATTTCTAACAGCTTTATTTATATTAGAAACATTCATTTAAAGTTTAAACTTAGCAAACCTTTTTTTATTATACATAAATATTATATTGTTCACAATTATATTTCAAACAATAAAAATCAAGAAAACAGTATCCTCAGGATTATGCTTTTGTCTTTTTGGGGGGTGATTATTTACATTCAATGTAAACTATCTTCAAGAAAAGCCATAGGAGGCATCAGAGTAAGCACATGTATGCACACTTTTACGAAAGCCATAATTACAAAAATGTCTTTGCAAAATAGATTTTTCTTTAGGATCTGTCTTTCATGAGATTAATACAAAAATCAATTTGTCTTTACATGTAAAAAGTACAAACCAAGAGGATAAACAAAGCAAAACTAAACCAGATGGAAGATACAATTCTTAAGTAAAATTATCTTTTTCTTTTGTTGCATTTTGTTGCTTCATCTTTCCAAGAAAAAGCTGGCAGTAAACATCAATGTTGCATATCCCAATGTTGGATGACCTTTTCAGGAGGAAGTCATATGCTTTTAATTGAACATCATGGTCTCCCAAAGCCTTCTGTTTGCTTCTTCCTAGTCCTTGCTTTCTCCAAGAGAAATGGAGCCGTGTGTGTGTGTGTGTGTGTGTGTGAAGTGTGTGTATAAGGTATCATATACAATAGTCTAATGTAAAAAAACCAGTAAAGCCCTCAAGTAGAAAAGTAATACAGTTCCAAAGATGAAAAAGAAATCAGCATAGCCTCAGATATATTTTGCAGCAGGGATTTCCAACCTTGGCAACTTTAAGATTTGTGGACTTTAACTCTCAGAATTCCCCAGTCAGCTTTCATTGAAGTATCTTCTGTGTGCCAGCATCCTTTTCTCCCTCCATAACAAAATAGTTTCTCACTTTTACTCAAATGGAATTTTGGTTGTGATCCATTTTGTATTCTCTGTATTACAGGTAGTTCTTGATTTACTCTTGTAATTAACACCTGAATTTCACTTGTTAAACAAAGTGATTAAGTGAGTTGGGCCCAATTTTATGGCCCTTTTTGCCATACTTGTTAAGCAAATCACTGCAGTTAAGTGAACCAGGCAGTGAGCTGAACCAATCCTGCTTCTCCCGTTGTCTTTGCTTGCCAGAAGATGACTGTAAAGGATGCAAATGGCAGTTACGTTACCCAGGGCACTGCAACCACCCTAAATACAAGTTTGTGCCAAGCATCTAAATTTTGATCATGTGACCATAGGAATGTGAAATGGTTGTAGGCTTGAGGACTGGTTGTATTCACTTTTTTCAATGCTGTTGTAACTTCACCTGGACACCAAACAAATGGCTGTAAGTTGAGGACTATGTTCCTTTCCTTTTGTGTATTTTAATTGTTTCACCGATTTAACATTTTTCATAATTAAACAATGACTGAAAACTTTTCACATGGAACAAAAATTAGATTCAGAGGATATGCTACCATCTGATACAAATTAGTTCTGAACAGAGTAGAGCTTATTTCTAAATAAATATTCATAAGACCAGACTCTGTTATACTTATACTAAATCCAATTATAACCTGTTGAATTTATTTGTAGACAGTGAAAACCCAGTTGTTTGGAAAGTACTGTTGTTTTATTTATTTGTTTATCCCTTGTATATTGCTCCTAACTACTAAGTTATATTTCCCTGTTTTGAGTAAGAATCCTGGGGCAGCATAGTGGGAGACATACATACGTGCATAGATTTAAGATTGCTATTATCTCTATGTGTAAACACTAGGGATTAAATCTTTTGCATTCAGAAGGTGCACTTTCCCATTAGGTCATCTTTCTTCTAGTGCACATGGAAACAAATGCCTGTTTATGAACAGTAAGGTACCACATAACATATGGCTGAAGTTCATGCACTGCAACATCCAAACTATTTATTAGGCGACTGATGTTAGGCATTTTGTTTGGGAGTTTTAATCAAAAGGTTATTTGGCTCTTGTTTATATATATATATTTGTAGAAACAAGGTTATATACCAGAGTAGATGAATACTGTGCAGACTAGAGCCTGCTGCAGTGTATACTTCTGATCTATTCCTTTGTTTTCCAAGGCAAACCAATGAAATTGAAGGGAGAAATATTCTATTCATTTCCTGATCTAAATTGCAGCATTGTGGACCCTCTTCAATATGTCCCTTCACAATCTGGGTTGAGTTTTTCCTTAGATTCAGAATGGTTCCCATTGTATGGCATATTAAGCCCAAGAGCTCCAAATTCCTTGCCTGGAGCAAAAGGAACACATGAGGCAGACAGCATTTTTTGAGGTCTTCTCTGTTTATTTCAGAAAGTGCAGAATGAAAACTCTTCATTAGGAAAAGGATATGTGTATAACCCTAAAGCATGGTACCCTCCTGGCCTGCCTGAATAATATCTCATCAAGGCTCCAGTGCAATGAAAATACACAGTTCACATACAAGTCACTTCACACACTACATGTTAAATGTTATCTTCTCCATTTATGAATTGCTTATATATCATTTTACATCTGGGACTCAATTAACCATAAACATAAATAAATAGAATAAAAAAGTCATAAATAGAAATAATCTATAAGCCATTACATTTAACATTGCTCACCTATACCTTTCTTTGAATAATCTTCATAATCATCTTCTACAGCTGTTTCATACAGATAAGTCATGAGCTTTGAATAGAAACAGCTATAGTTTGTGTTATACATTGATTCTCCTTTCCAGCTTGTAGAGATATTATAGATCATATGGATTTCTACAATTGTAGTCTTAATGAATCTGAATGTTAGCAAAAACTAGACAATCCGTAACATATTTCAGAGATATTTCTTTACATAAACAGAAACAGAATGGGCAAAAAAGCAATGGGAATGGGAGCAACTTCCAACTTCCTGCCAGCTTGACCACAACTAACTTCTATCTTGGAGAATGGGCGTAATAACGGAGATGAGACATCGAATAGTGACTCCAACTCTTTATTAGTGACTTCGGGAAACAGAGCTACACGTATGGCAGCAGCAGCTCCTTTTATAGAGCTGGCTGCTGTCAAAGTGTCCAATGGTTTAAGTTTGCCGCGCTTGGAGCGTCCAATCGCGGCAGCCCGCTAACTAGCCAATTGGATCAGTCCGGAATGACCAATCACGACCCGCTGTTCACAGACCAATCAAATATGCAGGATTTCGAGCCTGCTTGTGAAAGGCCAGTCAGGTTTGCAGGCTTATGAGCCTGCTAGTTCAGAACACCCCTCCCATCTAGGTTTCGTCTCAGGGGTGAGGTGATGTATTCACGCAGGTAGGCAGGTCTTCACACCTGTCTACCTGACTTGTGTTGTTCAACTTGCCTTTGCTCGGGTTCTGGTTCTGGTGGACTGTTTGTGACCTGGTTTCTATGCTGGGTATCCTTGGAGGTGACTCGGGGATGCCTTCAATGTTCCCCTTGTCCCTTTTGTCTGGGTCCTCTGGACTCGCTGAACCTGCTTGGCTGCTGTTGCCTGGAGAGATGACCATCTGCCACGGCTCCTCTTCAGCAGGTGAGTACGCTGGGCTTGATTGTGCAGACTGTGGGTTTGTGTGTCTGGGACCAGGTGTTAGTTCGTTTTCAAAATCCTCGGTTTCCCTTCCCCCTCTGGTTTCGATTTTAGAGTTCGTGGAGGGGGTAGTTGTCAGCCTTGAACGCAGCTGGTCGATGTGGCATTTCCACAATCTTCCATCTGTGGTTTCTAATCGGTAGGAATAGGGGCCCGTAATTTGTGTTATCTTGGCAGGGACCCACAATGGGTCGCCTGTAAAGTTCTTTGCGAATACGAGGTCTCCTACCTTAAATGTGTGATGTTTGCTGCTGGACCCCAGGGGCTTTTCTGGGGTGTAGGCAGGGTGTAGGCGGTCCAGATGTGATCTGTTTTCTGCCCATCAGAAGTTCGGCTGGACTTTTGTTTGTGGTGCTGTTCGGTGTAATATGTTGGAGAAGGAGCATCCTGGTGACTCTGTCGTGGATGTTTCCTTGGTCCATTTTATGTAGGGTTGTTTTCGTGAACTGAACCATTCGTTCAGCCCTGCCATTGGCCGCCAGGTGAGCAGGTGATGTCAGGGCGTGATGTATCCCCTGGTCCACTAGGTATTGTTCAAATGCCAAAGCGGTAAACTGCGGGCCATTGTCGGAAACCAAGACATCTGGAAATCCGTGCGTTGCAAACAGTCTGTTCAGTTTTTTGATGACCGCTTCTGTGGTGGTGGTCTTCATCTTGTTTACCTCGAGCCAGTTCAAGTAGGCGTCCACTGTTATTAGAAAAGTATGTCCTTTTGTAGGTCCCGCAAAATCGATGTGGATGTGGGACCATGGACCCCTGGGCGTTTCCCATTCCATTGGTGGTGCTTTTGGTGGAGCCACACGTGTTTCTTGGCATTTGCTACAGGTGGCAACCCAGGCTTCGATTTGTCTGTCCATACCTGGCCACCAGGCATAGCTCCTTGCCAGTGCTTTCATTTGTATGATGCCCGGGTGTCCACCGTGCAGCATTTTCAGGACTCTGAAAGTTTTTCTAGAATGGCTACTCGGTCTCTCCACAATAGGCACCCTTTTGGGGAGAAAAGCTCTGTCTGTCTGCTTTTGAAGGGTTTGAATTTGTTGTTGGGTTCAATTCCTGGCATTCTGTAAGTTAGCTCATTAGAGGTACCTTGGAACAAATATTGTTGTCCAACAATTTTTAGTTTCGCAAGTTAAATATTAAAAGAAAAAGAATTTTAGTAGTATATAGGCAAAGAGAGAAAGCATTCTGATTTCCTCCAATAAAATATATAAATAGCAATAGCACTTATATACCACTTCATAGTGCTTTACAGCACTCTGTAAGTGATTTAAAATGTCATCATATTTTCCCCCAACAATCTGGGTCCTCATTTTACTGACCTCAGAAGGATGGAAAGCGAGTCAATCTTGAGCTGGTTAGGATCAAACTCTAGGCTGTAAGCAGAGAAGCAGCCTATAATACTGCATTCCAACCACTGCTTCCCCACAACTCCTTTGCTTTACCTAAAATTAAATGTCAATATATATAAATGACAATCAATATGTAAGAATGTATAGCATTGCATTTAAGAATGGAGGTTACTCTGTTTCAGATCGTATTGCTTATGCGTAAGCCTACTTAAACCCAATGGAACTTTAAACTGACTATATTAATACAGGATTATATTTGGATGGCTTTAATTTAACTATACCTCACATTTTTTCTCATTCCACATTACTTTTTGTAATATGGTGAATAAAACCATCACACTTACTGGAATGGAGTAATTAATTTTCAAATATTATTGCTAACATTAACATTCATATCAAGTTCACATTGTTTTCAGAGGCTGAGAGTCATTTACACATATTTCATTCAGTGTTGAAAAATATACCTAGATCCATCTGAAAAGCCAATAACTGGCTGGGACAAAAAAGAAATACTAGCAAGCATTTTTAAAGGCCATATTTATATCTCGTGGAAAAGGACTTTGTAGAAGACTTGATAAAGATATGCATTAATTTTTAAAAACTTAAAAATTTTAAAATTTTAAAATTGTATCTCTGAATCTCTTGTCACTGTTACACAAAACTAGCAACTTTTACTGAAAGACTCAGACATGGGATTGTGCTATTTAAAAAAGTAATTTGCTCTACTAGAAATACAAGAGATTCTTCTTAAGGACTAGCCATGCTCTTCTGCACCATGTGATATCCTGATAAGCGTGATTTCTTTCCTAAAAGACGCCTTGTCAAAACAACTGGCTTGCTCTAGCGTTCATTTTGCCAATGAGGAAAGAAAATCATCCCCAGTATTTGTTCTAATGTGAAAGAAGCCAGAGAGGTTTTTTTCTCTTTATACAGGCAAGTGTTAGGTGAGATAACTAGAAGGAGCTGCCAGCAATGCAGATGGCAAACAGCTTTTGAAACCAAAGGACCCTGAGCATCACAAAATTCTGCCTAAAGCAAAATGTAAGAACTTCACAGAGAATAGCCAGCAGGCTTGTGTCTCTGAGTCGGAGGAGAACAATAAGGAGTTAAGAATCAGCAACAGCTCTACCAGAATTTTAGAACAGCTTGATTTAAAGAGAAGAAAGAATTTATATCCTCTCTCTCCCCCTTCCTTTGCCTGGATGGTCTGGTCTTTCTGATAGATCACATGGGCTTTCTTATACTCAATTGCTGCAAGAGCGCCAGCTGCTGCTGCTGCTGATTTAGGAAACTATATCGCGGCTGTTTAAGTGTGTCAATGCCTTATGGTCCCCAGCTCCAATTTAAAACAGGATACCACAATGTATCTCTGAATAAGCCGATAGGAGCCTGGTTTTTCCTCCCTATGCTCCAGAATCTAACCATGTCTATCTGTTGTTGTCTTTTTTTCAGGGATTATGGATCTTCAAAAAGGAAATCAGGTAGGAGAGCCTATTTTATTTTACAGATAAATTACTTGTTTTTGAATGGGAAGTGGGATATAATCAAGCTATTTTTTTTTTTAAAAAAAATGCTGTTTGAAATGGACTTGCTGCATTGGGGAAAGTAGTTACTAAAATTTGTAGTTAAATAGATGTTTCCTGTTCCATATATAAATCTCCCTATTTCCAACTTATTGAACTGATATTCTGTTGTATAAAGCATATTATACTTCAGCTAATTCATCAAAGAATTGTTTGATATTTGACTTTGCATGTTGTAAATTTGCTTACACTAGAATCTTGTTTGAAAGCAAGATAATCTAATCTTCTCTCCCAAAGCTCATATATCCTGGCCCAACCTTACAAATTGAAATAGTTTGCTGTGGATTTATTAACTGAATGAAACAAGTTCACGTGCTGCTATCAAGTATTCTTCTTTTCTGAACAGAACTGAGCCAAAATATCCTGAGACAATGAGT
The DNA here is from genome assembly GCA_033807585.1 of Hydrophis major. Classification (NCBI taxonomy): domain Eukaryota; kingdom Metazoa; phylum Chordata; class Lepidosauria; order Squamata; family Elapidae; genus Hydrophis; species Hydrophis major. The sequence goes on along the minus strand of CM066331.1, from coordinate 57,253,758 downwards.
TTTGAAGTAGGTACTAAAGCACTGCAGAGGTTAATTAATAATATGCAGCTAAATAATTTTTGACAAACAAACCAGAACCACCACACCCCCTAAATGTTTGTCTTCTTCTTGTCTTCTTAACCATAATAATTATTAGTTATTCTATTGTGACACTTGAAATATGTAGAGTAATCATCCTACTCCAATTTAAAGATTGAACTTGATTTGTTTAAGGGATTCGTGGAGAAGCCAAGAATGCTTCATATGTCTTTACATATTTTAGAGAACCAATATGATTGGGAGAAATAGCTATGCAGTTGTAAAAAGGATGAGAAGACATAGCTAAGCAGTTGAGTATTACATCCTTATAGGGAATCTAACCTTCTTATAGGGAGTCACCATCCAATACTTGTTTCTGAAGAGGCCATACTGAATTATTGGGATTTCTTTCTGAATAATATGTACAGTCCATTTGCAAATATAGTTATTCCTGATGCCTCTGCCAAGATTATGTGTGAAGTAAATTCTGCTTTGGAATTTTCTTTTTAAATAGCTGCATGGCAGACAGCAAATCGCAGGTGCAGGTTAAGTTAGAAATTCAACCATAGAGAAATGTGTACTAATAGATTTCTCCCATAGACTGCATTCACACATGTGTCAGAATAGTAATGTAATTTGATTTTGAGTTATATTGAGTGCACTCATAAGTAGAGAGAAATCCAAACTGGAGCTTAGATATAAATGCTTGCTTATATTTTGGGGCCATGGCTTGTTATAATTTATATGCACCTCATATAACTCATACTTATGGTTACCTGCACTTACCTGAGACAATCTGCACTTACCTGAGACTTACCTGAGACAATCCAGTTACCCATTCTCCAGCCTCAAGGAAGCTATGAAATTGGCTTTCCCCAAAGTGGAGTAAATAAATAAATCAGCAATATAATCATAAGCTGATAAATAATGTTGGAGCTTATTTTTTTAATTGTCCCTCCTATGCTATAGAAAAAGAAATGGGCATAGTAGAGAAGGCCCATTTGGGAGCCACTCTATCACTTTGCCTCAGAAAGAGGCAGATAATGTAATCCTGAGAAATAGTTTGTATCATATGATTGAGGAAGCATTGTCTTAGTCTTGAAGACTCCAGGGAGTGTTCTTTTTTAACCAACTTGATTAGATTTACATCTCAAGAGCAAAACATGCATCCTTCTGATCCAATTAAGTATATCATTTGAATGTGAAAGGGAAGTAAATCACTTTATCTGATGTGTTCTTATAGCTTTCAGGATTAATTCAATTGTGGTTCAATTAATCTAGTTCTCTGAGTTTGATTAGCCTATATCAAGTATGAATCATAAAAGCTAAGTTCAAATGTGGCTCAAATCACACTATTTATAGTTTACCATGTGGTATAAACCTAACTGTTGAAATGGGATTTTTTCTTTTTGTAGAAATCTTGAAGCAGTCATATAGATGCTTATGCAAGAACCCAAAACAGTACTTAACCCTGAAATGCATGTCACAAGGTGATTTATTCAGGACACAGTGAGAAGAACCTCTTCATGGCAAATACAGACCTGAGTTGATTCTTTATTTAATCTCAAAACTTTCTGTGCCATACTTAAAATTCAGTGCAGTATAAAATGATCACATAATGAGAATTACCTACCTTTCTATAAAAACAAAATCCATCTAAGTTCTTTTTTCCATGAGGGATCATACCATGCTTTTAAAGCTTAATGAGTTGTATGATTGTGAGGGTTTGTAGATTGGATTTTATGGTTTAATATGGTATATATGCATAACAAATTGTAATTTATCCAATAAGCTATGGTTAAGCCATAAAATGTGTTATATTATAATCTGGCAGTAACAATGGGACAGCAACTTGTATATTGGTGGCAAAAATAAACAGATGGCACAACAGACCATAGCCAACAATGGTTGGTGTGGTTGGTTTTCCTACAATTTGCAATGTATGGCTAGCCAACACTTTAAAAAAGACATTGAGTTTTATTTTAGAAAAAAACAAATGGTGGTCTAACAGAGACAAAGTTATCATCAGAAGATGGAAAAATCTGAAATACTTTTAGAAATACTGATGACATTTGAAAGCCACATCAACCTACTTTTGGTAGCTTAGTCTCTTATGTTTCCAGAAACAAAAAAAATGAGAGTTAACTATAAATTATCTATCTTGTCCAAATTCAATTTAAGATTTAAACAAAAACCTTAGAATTATAGCTGATGTCTCAAACTAGTTAATGATCCTTTTCTATGTTCCTTCCTTGCTAAAGAAACCCTAAGTGAAACAATTCAGAGGTTCTAATGCAGATCTACTTCTTGTAAAACATCTGAGATCATACATTGTGCATTATCTTTTTTTTCCCGCCATTTTCAATGGTTCTCGCCAATAGGACTCAGTTAGAAATCACCAGGATAGGTAAAGCTATTGGGAATTTTCATGGATGATCCAGCAGTAAGAACTTGATTTATAGAGTTTTAAGTAATATTTTCACATGATGTTATATTAATTAATGCATCATCTCTGCTTCCCTCACCCGACTAGACGTTATGGTATTATGCAATGGTGTGATAGTAGCAAAGGTTGTGAATTCATTTTTCCCAACAAACTTGAAGCAGCCATATGATTTTTGGATTATAGTGATGAAAGGAGATGTTTTCATGTACAACAGAATATATACCTTTCAGTGTATAGCTACATTGAAATTCACATTGAGAAGAGAATATGCTCAAAATTGCCAAATTCTTTATTTTTCTTATCTGCATTGTAAAAGTTTCATATGCTTTTTTCTTTGTAGTGGCATATCATCTGCAGGAGACTAGGAATTTCATGGAGTCTAATCTATAAAATCTAGCCCCAGTATACCTGAGTCTTGAGGAAACACCTTTTAGTGTACTGCCTCCTTGAGATTCATTTCATCTTTTAAAAATTTATTCTGCTATTGAGCAATGCTTTTTTAATACTGTTTTTGTATCTTTCATCTTTCCTTTCCTCTCTTGAAGGAAATGGATGGATACACATACTTACCCGGAAAATAATATTAGTAGTTTGATCCACATATGGCTGCCACCATGTCATTTGAAACCCTATTTGCACACATATGTACAAAAATTTGGACAAAAAAAAGATTAAATGTGGTCCTTGCCAACAAAAAGTTACCTGCTTCTGTTATGGTCTAGGTCAGGGTTGCCAACCTTTTGGACCTCAGGGACCACCAAACTCATATTTTTAAATCCCAAGGACCACTAATATGATTTTTTTAAAAAGATAATATATTTAATATAAAAATGTTACTTTTATATTAAATATAATTTTAATATTTAAAAATAGTTTTACACACACACACACACATATATATGTTTTCTTAAGTTTTCGCGGGTACTTACATGTATGGCATTCAGCTTTGTTCGGGTATTTTCCCACGTCATAGTAGTGGTGCTTTTAAAGTTGTAGCAACGTTTCAGCAGAATCTCATCTGCCATCATCAGGCTTCTCTATAGAGTTCGTGTCAGCCTCAAGATAGTATCAAGATATCTTCCACTGCTGCTTTTCTGCTATTACTTCTTTCAGCTGTCATTACAACGGTGGGAGGGAGGACTTTGAAGGGGAAGAAGGCTGGAGGTGTTTTGCATTCCTTTGCTGGGCTAGCAAGGGGAGGGGGGATTCTTTTCTTTAACTTTCCGTTTCTTGGCTATCTTCTGTCCTCTTTTGCGCAACTGTGAACTTTTATCAAAATGTGTCAAGGCCATTTGACAAGAGACCTCATCACCGCCTGGAGATGACCACATGAGCTTATTCAGAAGTTTTAATTGGAAGAATCATTTCAACTTTGAGGGGTGGGAGCAATTCTATTAATTTGTATGTGCATTCTACCCGCCAATTTCTCAGTTTTGGATTGATTTGTAGCTTCCACATTATTTTCCATTAAAAGGATAACTTTGCTCTACACCATGGAGTCTGAGTATTTCTTTCTTGGGATCTAAAGGGAGCACAGCCTGACATTATTCCGAAACTCCTACATCAACCCACCCGGAGAAAACAGCAACTTTTCTTCCGAGGGGGTTTCATCTCATGTCGTCTCCAGCCAACGATGAAGAGGACCAGGGAGTTGCAGGGGGGGCAGCCGATGCTGCTACCAGAGACGTTGGTGACTGACCTGCTGGCCGACTTGACTCTGGAAGAAAACCCAGCCGAGATGCCCAGATGGTCATTGGGGGTTGGTTGGAGAGACTCTGAAGACCCCCCTCTTCCCAGGATCACTGTAAGATGAAAAGGTGCAAGGGAACGGCTGTGGCAGGAGGGGGAGGAGATGGAATGCAGGCTGGATCAAGCCGGGAAATTCCTTATGGATGTTTCTGAGAAGCCAGGTACGGCTCAAAGGTATGAGGGGGAAGAGGGAGTGAGGTCAGCCTGGGGAAGTCGAACTACCCCCACCCCCCTAGCCCAGCCTACACCAGCGCAGCCGCCCGCTGCCGCCTGAGGAGCCCCAGCAATAGGTGTGGTTCCTGGAAGATGCCACCTGCTCCCCCCTAGATGTGAAGTTTAGAGGAAATCCCAGAAATTTGGGATTTTTCCTGGTACAAGTTGGGAGCTATATGGCAGAATTTGAATGGGAGTTCACCTCTGAAGCAGCCAAAGTGAGATGTGTCACCAGAACCGTGGAAGGGATGGCAGCAGACTGGGTGGTGACTTTGTACAATGATAACTCCCCCCAACTGCGAAACCTCGATGTGTTCATGACTGCACTGAGGAGAAGGTTTGAGGACCCTCTGGCAGAGAGAAAGGCCAGGATCAGAATGAAGACCCTAGTCCAAGGGGGGAGATCGGTGGCAGACTACACCCAAGAATTCAGGCAGCTGGAATACCACATCCGAGGTTGGTCCCAGGAGGCCCTGGTGGAAGCCTACAAAGATGGCTTAAATGAAGATGTATACCACATGTTCATCTCCAGAAGGGACCCCCGTGCTTTACAGTCGTGGTACTTGTTGGCGGAAGAGGTGGACATTGATTTAGCCCAAAGCAGACACAGAGGAGGTCCCGCCTGGAGAAAACCGCTCCCCCCACATCTCCAAGAGACTTCAAAACCCCAACCGGGAGGGATGGTGGCAAGAGCCAAGACCACGGCATGCTTCCATTGTGAGAAGGAGGGCCACCAGATGGCAGATTGCCGGGTAAAGACGAACCCACCGAAAGCGCGGGACCCCGGGAGAAAGCCCGAAACCCCTCCACCAAGCCCCACGAGACCAGACTGAAGGCAAGAGAGGTTGTAGAGGTCGCCCTTTCGGCGGGAGAGGAGCTGGGACCTCCAACCCCACTCGACAAGAATGAGACTGACTCGGAAGATGACGCCCAGGTAAGTCCTAACCAAGGGCCCATGACCATCGCAATAAAGTTAAAGCAGCCCACCTCTGGGACTGAGGGAGTAATGTTGGCCTTATTAGACTCGGGGTGCACGAGGTGTGTAATCAACATGAAAGTAGTTAAGTGTATGGGCATCGGACTGAGAACTTTAAGAACGCCCATATCTTTCTGCCAACTGGATGGATTGGTGGCGGGAGGTTGCCCCGCACGTTTTATAACAGAACCCCTAGAAATGACCATGGGAAACCACCATGAGACCCTGTGTTTTATTGTGGCCCCTGGGATGGAACAGCCCCTAATATTGGGATTACCCTGGCTTTGGAAGTGGAATCCCCAGGTGAACTGGAGAGAGGGGTGGATACGCATCCACACCGATCGGCCACCGGAAGGGGAGGAGCAACCCTATCCGGAAGGGGAGGAGAAATCCCATCCAAAGTCCCAGGTACCCGCCGAGATAGCTTCTACAGGTGCCGAACAAGTGGAATGGGAGGAGAAAATCCCGAAAGAGTATTGGGACTTAAGAGAGGTGTTTAGTGAAGAGGCTTCCGACGAGCTCCCCCCCCATCGGTCGACCGATTGTAGTATTGAATTCCTGCCAGGGGTGACACTCCCGAAACCGAAGATGTATCCGATGACACCGGGGGAGTTGGAGGAATTGAGGGCATTTATCGACAAGAACTTGCAACGGGGTTTCATCACGCCTGCCAGACCTCGAGTGGTGGCCCCTGTGATGTTCCGCGAGAAGAAAGATGGCTCCAAATGTCTCGTAGTGGACTATAGAAACCTGAATGCCGTATCCATAGAGAACATGTACCCCCTCCCTCTGATGAAGGACATGTTAGCCCACCTGGCAAAGGGGAAGATTTTCACAAAGCTGGACTTGAGGGAGGCGTACTACCGAATCCGGATAAAGGAGGGAGACGAGTGGAAGACTGCATTCAACTGCCCAATGGGTTATTTCCAGTTCAATGTTCTCCCTTTCGGCCTACAGGGGGCGCCTGCTGTTTTCATGCAACTGATCAATCAAGTGCTTCATGAACATTTATACAAAGGGGTTCTGGTATACCTTGATGATATTCTTATCTACACGGAGACTAGAGACAAACATGTGAAACTGGTACGCTCTGTGTTGCACAAGCTGAGGGCCGCCAAATTGTACGCCAAACTATCCAAATGTGAGTTCCATCAAGAAAAAATCGACTACTTGGGATATCGTATCTCTCCCAAGGGCTTTGAGATGGACCCAGAGAAAGTGCGAGCTGTTTTGGACTGGGCCCCACCGAGAACCCATAAACAGCTTCAAAGTTTTCTGGGATTTGCCAACTTTTATTGGCAATTCATCCCGTCTTTTGCTAAAATAGCCATGCCCATCACCAACCTCCTGAAAACAAAGGGGGGATTGAAACCAAAGCCCAGCCAACCATTGAATTGGACCATGGAGTGCCAAGCTGCATTTGAAAAGCTTAAGAGACTTTTTGCTGCAGAACCAGTACTGAAACACCCAGACATGGACGCCCCTTTCGTGATCCAAGCTGATGCGAGCGATGTGGCGGTGGGGGCAGTCTTACTTCAATTAAACGAGAAGGGGACACAACAACCGTGCGCTTACACCTCTCGTAAATTGACTGTGACTGAAAGGAGATGGGTCATTTGGGAGAAGGAAGTGTTTGCAGTCCATTGGGTTTTACTAGTTTGGAGGCACTTTCTGGAAGGAGCGAAACACCCATTTGAAGTGTGGACTGATCATAAAAATCTAGAAGCTTTAAAAACCCCTCGGAAGCTATCCCCTAAGCAAGTTAGGTGGGCTCAGTTTTTCAAGCGGTTCAATTTCTCCTTGAAATATATCCCAGGGGGAAAAATTTTTTATGGCAGATGCTTTGTCTAGAATGCCTCAATACAACAGTACCCGTAAAGAAGTGATAAGGCCAATCATGTCCACTACACAACTGGCTGCCCCCAACACCCAACAGCCGTTTGCTCTCCGCGGATATGAACAAGTTGTTGGTCAGTTAATGTTAACCCTATTATGCAAATAGCTTGTTCATTCTTTTGCATAAAAGCTTTTATCTTTAGTCTATCTTCATCATCCTCTGGATCCCATTCTTCTACGTTTGGTGGATTTTCAATTATGTTCCACAGACCTTCTCTTCGTAGAAGTAGACCACATTTCATAGACCATGATACATAGTTTGTTCCATCCAGCTTGGATATAAAGGACAAACTTTGTAGATTGACTTGTGCCATGTTTTCTTTATATGGATATAAAACTATAATTAATAAAACACAGCTGTCTGTTTAGTGTAATGTATAACAACACAAACTCTCACTTTTTACATAAATCTGTTTTATCCTAGTTAAACTGACTTTGCAGCCTCTGGGCCCATAACCAGTGTTAAGCCTGAGTTCCCCAACCAGGGTTAAGGAGACAAGCTAAACAGAATGTGCAGCGTTAGTCAGATAGGCACACAGATAAATGAGTGAGATAAGTTTGTATGTTTTGTTATCATACAGTAAAAATAACAGATACGCTTGTGCTATCAAAAATATAGTTTATTCCATTATGAGTTCATAGCATAGTCAAAATAACAGTCCAATAGTCATGTATCATTTAGTCAGTCCATTCAAGGATATTCAGTAAGCAAAGTCCGTGTAGAATATCCAATATCAGTTCACTTACAAATCAGTCCTTTGTCTCTCTCCCGTTCGAGTAACGCAGTCTTGAGTCCATGCAGTAATTAGGGATCATCAAAGCCAGAGAGAGAGCAAGCTGTCATCTTGCTTCTTTTAAAGTGCTTTCACAACCACTCCCTTTAATTACATTCCCATATTTAAAGTTGCAGACACTTTAACTTATAAACTATGATTACATATTTATTATTTTACCTAAACCAGTTAGGCTAAACAATGTTATCCCTAACAAGGAGGATACATGTCAAATATATATTTTATATACATGGAGGGAGGGACGGATGGAGGGAGGGATCGAGTGGGTTACTTTTATACGTTAAGAGTTTTTCAGAAAGCTTCTGTTCACAAGTGGGAATGACTGTTTATGAACTCTAAACTGGTCTGTAAATTGGAAAAGTCTAACTATAATACTTCAAATGTTCAGAAGAAATTCTTTAGACTTCTGAATGTAGCATCTCTGTGAAATATTAAAGCAGCCTATCAAATTTCAGGCTACCAAAGGTCCTGAAAAATATTGCTGCTGCTTCAAGGAATTAATTCATAAAATATAATTCAATTCATAAAGTAGGCATATGTTTTTTTTCAGGCCAATATGAAAGCCTGGAAAAAAACTGGATTGTTTTCATGAAAGCCGGAGAAGTGAATTAGCTGCTGAAAGTTCTGAAGCATTTCTTCTGAACCATTTTTGAGGCACTGACAACCCTACAGGTAGTCCTTGACTTACAACCATAATTGCACCCAGAATTTGCATCATAAATCATGCTGGTTATTAAGCAGGTCTCCACATGACTATGACCAATTTTATTATGTTTTTATGCAACAGACATTAAGTGAACATGACAGTGGTTAAGTGAACTCTTGAGCATTTTTTGCTGGAAATCAGAAGTAAATGTTGGTTTCAGACAAAAATATAAATAGTCACATGATCATGGTATACTGAAAATGACCATATATGAGATAGTTGGGAGTGCCTAAAATATAATAACATGGTGGGGGGGGGGAACCCTCAGAACTTTGAATCCAGGTCATTAGTAGCCCTGGGAAAGTCCATTGTAACTTTGAATGATCGACCGGTCATAAGTCAAGGACTATCTGTACTATATAGGTTAGGAGCCTCCTGGGTGATCTGATTGATCAGAGGGACTCATTTAGGACTAATACTTTGAACCTGTACTCATACCTTGCGTTGTGTGGCTGCTTCAGTTGTTGCTTCCTAGAATATAGTGGGGGTTTTTTTGTTTCTAGATAAAGTGAAGAGCAGCCATGTAAATTGAAACCACTGCAGTCAACAGTAGAGTAAAACACCAGAACAAATTAGAAGAAATTAAACAAAAGTAATCTTTTTGCTTTGTGCACTTCTCTGAGAAATCTCAGCTTCATTTGAAATGAGTGCAGTGCAGCATGCTGAAAGGCAGGATTGGGGGGAATTGGGAGAAAGTATGTGCTTTCTGCAAAGATTTGACAGCTGAAATTCTTTTTGGCAGTCTTCTCTTCTGAAATATTTTCCTTTCTGTGTGATTTTTCTTAAATCTGGCTTGCATCATTTGAAAATCTTAATTTATTTTTATGAACTGTCAGTGCATGATATGATTTTTGCAAGGTTCATACCTTACTGGCAATTCTGCTCATGCCAACTAACTCTTCACAGTACTGTTGTGAATTGTTCAAATCCTGCTAAAGTTTTTCTTTGCCAAGGAACTTCCAACTTCACCAGTTAAGTTTAGACAAATGCTCCATAGTTTGCAGGCAGTTTAATAATAGCTTCAAGGATGCTTCATCTTATTCCAAGGAGGAGTGTGTTAACTCTGAAATGCAATAATAAATATTAATGTTGCCTAAATATGGACTCCCCAGGAGACTTTCTGAATAGTGATTGATGCAATTTTCTTGTAGGCCTTTAAAAAGGTAGGATATACAATTGGAACAAAGGAGAGGGTGCTTGCAAAACTGTATTTCATCTGTCCTCACTAAAAATTTTATAAACTCTCCTCTTTGAAATCTGGTCTCAATTAAAGTGTTAGGGTCCGATTTCTTAAGAAGAACGACATTGCAAAACCTTTGTTTGGATCCCTCACCAGTCCTAATGGGCTGTGGAGTGAATATGTAGAAGAATAACTTCAGTAGGTAAATTGACTCAGTTTGCAATATTCATTGGTTCCGTTCTGTGCTTGATTAACATTTTAATAAATCAAATGCATTGATAATCTTTCATTTCCTCAAAAAAAGAAAAGACTTTGAGATCCTAAGGAGGCAAATTACTATTCCAGAAGTCATGACCAACTCTTAGGGTGTTTTTGTTTTAAAGAGAGATTTTTCAGGGGCCTTTATAAATGTCACTTCCAATTGGTAAACTGGAATGATGGGATTTGTCAGATGTTCTTATACCAGCTTACTTCTCAGACAAGATGTACTTGGAAGATTATTTTTGTAGAAATACAAGGATGGCCCTTCTGTGAGAACAGACGCTTCTTAACTACACTCTAAAAGGGAATTGGACTAGTTTAAATTAGGGGAAAACTCCTTCAGCTAGTGGAAATTTGGGAAGCAAAATGCTGCACATGATCAAATTGACCAGTGCAGCTGCCAAAACAGAAATAAGCACATGCATACTTTTTTAAATAACAGCCTCAGAAGCTGGATTTTGTTGGCCCAGCCAAGAATGTGGTATCTTAGCAATCTATATATTAGTAAGGTACATTTGCAAAGACTCCAATCAACTAAGTGATACTGTCTGGTTATAAGCCAAGGTCTCTCCTGCCTCCACCCCCTCCCTCTTAGCAGGCATTTAATTCTTGCCAAAGTTCCTGCATTTTCTTTCTAGCCTGCATAGTTGTAAATGTTATTGATGGCAATGAAGTTATCCAGACTCTGCAGCATACAGCTGTAGCACTTAGACCTTTAAAATAGTGGTGTTACAACTCCTTGAAATGTGAATGTGTGTTGTCTTAATATAGCAGCCATATGAAGATGGGGTAGGTGGGTTGGGGGTTGTAGTCTGTCTTGGCTCCCTAAACCAGCCTCCCCCAGATCTAGACCAGCTTCCCCCAGACAAAACAAAATAATCCTATAGATGCCTGGTGTCTTAAATAAGATCAGGTGGGTCGCCTTCCCCTCCTCTGGAGGATTAAGGGTAAATATATTATGTTTTACAAAAAACATATCTGTGATAATTTTCAACCTTAATTTCCTAGGAGGCTCTGTTTAGCAGGAAGGAATGATATGCCTGAAAAGCAATTTTAATAATGCAGAATATACCTTATTTATGTGAAGTGTGTGCAATCCTTCTCTTAAATTACAGTCTGGAAAGATGGTACTTCTGGAAAAAGAAAAATTAGACATTCCTGAGATATTTTTTCTTGTTTCCCTCTCCCCATTTTGCAGTTCATCTGTTCAGTTCTGAAGTACCATTCAGTCACATAAATACAAAATGCAAATATTTTCAAACTCTCTCTCTCTGTGTGTGTGTGTGTGTGTGTGTGTGTGTGTGTGTGTGTGTGTGTTTAAATCCAGATTAGAACCTAAGTAAAGGAGTCAAGTCCCTTTTGGGCTAATTGTTGAATGGTGACTTCATTTGCATCTCATTCTTTTCATGACCATCCATTATTAAATGACACTACATAAACTGTTTGCAGTATAAACTGCAAAACTAGACCAATTTGGTCTAGTGGTCAAGGTGCTGGTCTAGAAATCAAGAAACTGTGAATTCTTATCCTAATTTAGGCATGAAAGCTGGTTGGGGGATTTTGGATCAATCACTCTGCCCAAGTTATCTCACAAGATTGTTGGGAAAATAAGAGAAAAAAGAAGTCCTAAGTATGTTCACTACTTTGAGTTATTATAAACTATAATAAAGGCAAAATAAAAAAATAAATGACATGAAAGTGATTCAACATCTCATGATATTACAGCAGAAACTCAGTTTTTTTTCGCAATTGAGTTGCAAAGCCATGGATCACAGAATTTGTATCACTGCAGATCATATTTCATCATTCTTTCTCCTCCTTTCCTTCCTTGTAGCTCTCTGTATTCTCTTCCTTTTCTGCCCAGCAGGCTGCTAAGAAAATAACAAATTACTTTTAGCAAGTTCTGAAACTATTCTTCCACTTCCCCTCCTGGGTTCCTTCTATTCCAATGAAATAAGCAGAGTGCTACCTGCAGGACACCCATCTCTGTTTTAGGGGTTCAGAACAATTAGAATATGTATGATTGTCCTGCTATTTTTAAAAAACGAAATCCTTTGAAGTAATGTTAAACAGATGCTTCAAGCTGAAATATACTAGCTGTCTTCCCTCTTCAGAAGCACTCTTATTTTTTTAACTCTTGTTTCTGGTAGTGCTATCAGATGAGCTTGGGGAGGGGAGATGGGCTGCTAAATTTACCAGAGGCTTTTCACTGGAAATCTACAATGTATTCTGCCAGATACTCACTTCTCAGTTCCTAATTTCTTGTGTTGGGAGCTGTTTGTATTGTTTTGCTTCAGTTACTATTGATGGAGCATGTGCAAAAGGAGAAAGATGCTTCATTTAAAAATTTTCAACTAGTTAGCATTCAGGGCAATCTGATTAAATGGCAATTGTGTGAAAAACTTGTTACACTTCAGCTGTTCTTGCAAAACGCAGTTCAAGTTTAAAAGTTTCCTTTTCTTCTTCTCTAAATTCTCTTTCTGAAGTAGGTCAGTTGCATACTATTTTAAAAACTACATGTTGTGCCACTGCAAGAGCATATGGTTCCAATATAGCCAAAGCCTTAGGCATTTTCTTATTTCAGATATTTTTCATCAGTGCCAGTTTTTTGGTTTTTTTCATTATTGTTTTGGCAGAGGTAATACAAACTCTGTTAGGGGTAAGTGGAGAGTACTGAATTCCCCCCCCCCTATTTTGTGGCTTTATTTCATTATATTGTCACCCAGTTTCTCTTTATCCAGACAAATCCCAAAAGCACAACACAGAATGTGCTGTTGGGTTTAGTGTTTTAACTGCTCTTCATGAATTCCTTCCAAGTCTACCTTTGTACATCTAAGAGTATGGTCAAAGCTTTCCAGTGGAATAGATGTCTGTTCAAAAATTTGTCTTTTAACTAAATACTCAATTTTGTGAGCAAACCAGTAATTTCCAAGAAAAAGTGCAGTATTTCAACTTATAATAACCCATCTATGAAGGAGATGGATGGAAGGATGGATAGATGATAGGTAATTTCTGAAATGGCTGTTAAGACATGATTGTAGAAGCAATACTAACTTCTACTCAGGACAAGATCAAAGAGAACATATTGAATGATAAAGCACCTGATTAGGTTCCTTTAGGTTATACTTTATTTGAGGAGTGCAAATTAAACCAAGAACACCTTATAACAAAAATGTTCACAACCGATGAACATAAGATTACATGCAGCACTCAAGATTTAAGTGTGGTTTTCAGAAACTTCCAAAAATTTCTATCTAATTTTTAAGGAGACAGAAGGGGGAAATGATCTAACACATAGAAAGTATATCGTATAATTGTATGTAATTGTATTTTAGCGTAAATAAATCATAAATTTAATTAGATTTAATCTTATTCTGGTCTTTTACAATTTTGGAAATGTAGCTTCTGATCTGCAATCAAAGACCAAGTATGGTTCTTGGACTGAAAAAAGATTCTTCTTCTGTATTAGGGACTGTATTCAGAAAATGCTCCCATGCCCCCCCCCCCGCCACACAAAAGCCAAACAACAACAACCTTGCATCAAGGCCACATTGCAGCCCTAGCACCACTTCTGCCACTCAAAAAGGCCACCTCACACTATTCCCCAAGGTATGAGCCTTGGCCTCACAGCCCAGTGCTCTGAAGGACCTGCCACCTGCCTCTTATCTTCAGACAGTGGCTTACCTATTGGCTGGCCCTGGTGACCTACTGGGACTACTCTAGGTCTGGTGAGGCCTTTGTTCTTGAAGTTGCTTCAGAGAATGCCTTTCCTTAGCTTCTGCAGCCTTTGAAAATCTCATGAAGGCCCTTCCCATTCGCATGTAATTTTTGGAGGCTCAGGAGACCTCCAGAAAGCCTGGTACTCTCATGTGGTTTGCAGATGGTCCAGAGGCTGCGTGAGAGTATATCCCATTTTTGCGTGGTCACCACAGCCTCAAAAAAAAAAAAAAAACCCACCACACACAAGAATGGAACATTATTTTGAGAATAATTGTCGGACATTTAAACACTGCTGTGTCATCAAAAACGTTGCATGTGACATTTGACACATGTGTCATAGTGTTGCCATCACTACTCTAGACAGAATGTTTCAGTTCTATAATTCTTAACCAAAAAAGTTCAAAGTTTTTTTTTTTAAAAAAAACATGTACTTGGGGAAATGTTCAGTCCTTTTAATAAGGTTTCTGGTTGCTTGGAAGATGGAAATTCTGAAAAACAGGATTGTGATATTTCTGTTCCACCAGAAATGAAGCACTGAAAGGGAATCCTTCTAATGGAGTTCATGGTTCCTACTTGAGTCCTGCTTCGCACTTGCCAGAAAGGCCCTGTGTGGCATTAGTTTGAATCATGTTACTACAAGTGATTTATGCTTTGAAGACTCTTGTCTGTAGAAGTTATATGTGATTTCTTCACAGCTCAATTTTCAAACCATACATGCTAATATAATAGTTAAAAGTTGCATTATTACTTTTCTATTTTTACTGCTGTTCCACCACCCAAAAAACTGGCATGGAGACTAGGCAGAGATTTGATGGGGTCCTTTAAGAGCCACATCAAGATGTCCTTATGGACCATATGTAGATTATAAATTGTGTACTTACAGCTATATAGATTTTTCAGCATTTTATCTACTGTATGATAGCTAGATTTCATCAATAAATTGAAGTGGAAAATCATATATATCAAGTTTTGTTAGTAAAGTTGCAAAAATGTTTTTTTTTTAGACTTTGTGGTTCTGAGAGCCTATGCCACCTATCTCATTGTCAGGTGATTCTTTGTTAAATAAATAGAAATAAAATCTTGATATTATCTCAAAATAAAATCACTTAATTCTTTCAGAACTGCTGTATAAATTGACAGCTCTAGCATTAGTTTATGATGAAGTGGGTTGAAATGATTCACTAAGTTCATGGATTAGTGTCTGCTCTTGTTGTAAAACAGAATAAATGTCTGGCCTTGTGGTAAAACACCCAGGCTTTACTTTATAAAAATGGCAGTCTGAACAGTTTCAAGATATTGCCACAAATGTGAATGATTTCATTGTTGTAAGGCAAACCTTCTGACTAAGAGAAATATCTAAGGCTTATACAAAATAAACACATCTTTGTATCAGCTAATGTATCAGCTGAATATGTTTAGCAACGTATTTTATTGTTTGCCTCCCGGGAGTTTAATGCAGACATTTTCTCTGTATGTATTCAAATAAATGTAGAATTAAAACTATTCTTTATTTGCATGGTTACAAAACTGCTTCTCTCTATCTCTAATCCCTCTTTTGCTTTTCTTGTTTCTCTGCTCCTTCTTTTCTTGGCTCTGAAGTTTGGATGTCAAGCCTATCTGATTCTCCAAAGAAGGCTATAGCAGGTATTGCATTATTTCTGTGTGTAAAATTGTGTTTGCTCTTTCTGGGAATGTTACAATGATGCAAAAGAAAATTAAGTGATGGTTGTAGGTACATTCTAGCAAGATTATATGTAGGTATTACATTTAATAATCATCATTAGCTGTGCTTGCCTAAGAGTAGTTACAATCATAATAAGGAAAATACTACAGATAGTCCTTGACTTACAACCATTCTTATAGTGACCATTTGAAGTTACAACACTGAAAAAAGTGATTATGACCATTTTCACACATATAACCACTGTAGTACCCTATGGTCACATGATCAAAATTTGGATGCTTCGCATGTATTTATGATAGTTGCAGTGTCCCTGGCTTATATGATTACTTTTTGAACCCTTCTGACAAGCACAGTCAATGAGGAACCAAATTCACTTAACATCCGTGTTACTTCCTTAACAACTGCAAGTCATTTCACAACTATGGCAAGAAGAGTTGTAAAATGGGGCAAAACTCTTTGAACAACTGTCTTGCTTAGCAACAGATATTTTGGGCTCAATTGTGTTGTAAGTCGAGGGTTACTTGTAGTCTGCCTTTAAAACTAAAAGTGGGGATTTCTTAAATTCACTAAACATACAGCAGAAGAAACAGATATTTGTTTTTCCTGTTTAATCTTTGTTATAGACAGGGAAAATTATTATCATATTAACCTCTCTTTTATATAAAAGGTGACTGTGAAAACCAATAGCTGTACTGTGTTGTTTTTAAATACACATTCTTGTGAAACATTTGCTGGAAACTGTCCACTGCCAATCACATAGCCAAAGAAACATGTAGCTAATTAAAAAAAGAAAAGAAAATAGCAGATCTTTTAAAAATATATAAAATGGTTGTAATTGGAGCTATTAATTATTCCAATATATGTTAGGAGGCAATTCTGCCAAGCATGGTACTTTTAAGAAATCACATGACTTGACTTGAAAATTTTATTCAGATAGTAAAGAAGGCACACAGAATCAGCTATCCTTGACTTGATTGTAACTAATAGGGAAGACTTAGTAGACAAAATGAAAATAGCACAAACATGGAGACAAATGCTGGAATTCTTTGTTGTAAAGGAAATTAAGGCCCTGTTTGTGCACATACACACCTTCAAGTCATTGTTGACTCCTGGAAATTTCCTGGACAAGTCACTACAGTTTTAGAAGTATAGGAGAATTGGGGAAGAGAACAATTTGCACTGGCAAGAGAAAGAGCCTGATTTTCCAGCTAGTGCTTAGTTCCTTTCCTTTACAACAGAGGTCTCCAAACTTAGTGACTTTAAGACTTGAGGACTTCAACTCCCAGAATTCTCCAGCCAGCGGTTGGAGAATTCTGGGAATTGAAGTCCACAAGTCTTAAAGTGGTCAAGTTTGGGGACCTCTGTTTTACAATCATAAAAGAACAAGAACTCTTCCACTGTCTGTGCAAAGTTTAGTAATACTAGTGCTAATTATTGAGCCTATCTCTAGAGATTATTCCAGGCAAATTGTTCCACCAACTCTAAAGCAACTACAGAACTCTTATTGCTCAGCCTTGCATGGCTGAATGCCACTTGTATCTCTAGATCACACAAATAAAATAAAGTTTTACAATTTTGCAAAATACACAGCTGAAAATTAGGGGGGAGGGAAATGAAATAAATAATTTGGAATTAGTTGTTTGTAATTTGGAAGACTACTTCTCTGAATCAAGATGTAGTAACTGGAATATGTTGAACAAATTCTAATAATGTTCTTTAGTCTGGAACAAAGTGATCTGCTATGTTGACTCCAATGTTATTTATAATATTATCAAATGATTCATTTTCTTCTTGTAAAATTGTTATTGCTTAATATTTCAGTTTAGGCTGTGCTAGGACTTGCTCACTTTCCCAACCTATCCAGTGTTTCTTAGTATCAAATACAGGCAGTCCCAGGTAACAAGAATTCTGTTGCAGGAATTCGAACATATTCTTCCATATATCAAATCATGTCTATCTGCAAATGGCAGTCACATTTTTGCACCCTATGCAAATGTAAATTTGAGTTTATATAAATTGGGGCTTGCGAAACACAGCAACTACTTGTATACAGAAACTTCTTGCATATAAAGAGTTTTTCCTCCCCTCACTGGACTTTTCCTCCTTAAATTAATGAACAGACTAGTTAATAGCTTAGCTTCCATCTATTATTTCCCAATTATTATTCTTGCATCCTGTGTGATTTCTCTCTGATTGTTGCTCAACACTTGTCTCCCTCTCCCTTGACCCCACCTCTCATTTCTCCTAAATATTCAATTGAACAGAGAATGAAAAGATTTTCATATTGTGGAAAATATACAAATGATTGGAGATACAAATGACAATCTCTCTGTTGAAATATGTTGATGTCTTTGAAGATTAAAATGTTCCTGGAACTGGTTGTCTACTTGCTACATTTGTCCCATTATATGAAAAGAAGAAAAAGGGTTTGTTTTTCTTTACTTTCTACCACTATTGAGTTATACTGTGCCTATCTTATTTTCATCCAATGTTGCCCTGCTATACACTTCCTTTCCCTTCTCATTGCAGCTACCTTACCGTCACCCTACCACTATTCTTCTTTATTCCCCTTATGTTTTGCTGTTTTGAGGTGTAGAAGGGAATATATCTCATTCTGAAAGTGCTTTACGTGTGGTTGAGACAGAGAATGGTTGATTTAGGTTATATAGAGGTTGATATAGAGATAAAAGTAAATCACTAGATTTTTAAATTATACTAGTACTAGTAATATTTTGCCTTGGTCCTATTGTTTTTGATGTGTTGTTTCTGGCACATCCACCTATGTGCACCCACATACACATACAAAGACACTTCTCAAAAGCTGCTGGAGGAAATCTCTGACTAGAATAGGCAACACTAGATTGATAAGATAGAGAAGTTTAGCCTTCCACATATTTTTTATCTTACTTTTTCAGGGGCTTCTAAAAGTAAGGTAGTCTTCCTTTCACATACATATGATATACATTAGTCTTCAGCAATGTACATAATTGAGGAGAAATTTATTATAAAAAGACATATTTGTTTATTTCCATTTCTGTAGTTGTTTATTTGTACACAAATCTGTAAATAAAAATGCTTACGTTTAAACCAGACAATTTCACTTATAAATCTGCTAATAAGCAGACTGTTTTATGGCCTTGCAGGTTCTGTCTGTCCTTCTTAGATTCACTTTCTACTTAATTCTCCTTCTGATTCTTCTGTACTTACTCGTTCCCCAACCAACAACCAACTTTTGTAACCACTTCTGTAACTATTGGAAGTATATTTAACACTGACTAGGCCAGGGGTTGTTCTTTGCATCATAAAACTGTTCCATGCAATTCTGGCTATTTAAAAAGAATTGTTTTACTGAAGATCCAACTGCTTAGTTGTCTCAAACATCTGGCCATTTGTCTGTTGTTTTTATTGAAGAGCAGTAACTTTTTATCTTCTTGTTTAAAAGTTTTAATAAAAAAGGCAACTTTATTGCCTTATCCATATGATCCAAGGAACATTTTACTTATTAGTTATAGAGAGCCAAATATAATCAGTATATAAATGAAGTTGAGTGGTTTACTTCAATGTGGATCATTTCACATTTATTTAAATAAATCTGTATTTGCCTTTTTATTTACTTACTAAATTTATTTGCCATGTGTCTTATTTCAAAGTGACTATGAGTGGCTTATAGCATTAAAAGCATTAAAATTATAAAATATAAATATTTGTAAATTACAATCAAGAATAAAATTATAGTTAAAAGATGGGGGGAAGAGTATACATGGGGGCAGGGATTGCCTCTTAATTCATCAACCACCTCCAATGTGATGGTTCCCCATTGGGGCCCAAGTTGTCTGGCCCTTCTCCTGGATCCTGCCAGCTGGAATTCCTTGACTGATGGGGCCCGCAGCATGTCTCCTCTGCCAGCACGGGTGGGAAAAGCAGTATGACATAGTTCCTCAAGTAACTGCCAGGATTCTGGCAACCTATGCAATGCAAGGCTTTAAAGGTAATAACCAATACATTGAATTGCAACCAGAAGCCAACCAGCAGCCAGTGCAGCTTGTGGGTCAATGGTGTAATATGGCCATTTTAGGGGTGTCAAGAACTGTCCTCTGCACTCTGCACCTGTTTTAAATAACCATTCACCTAGCCAAAGCAGATGCTTGTGGAACTCTTCACAATCATTTTTGATTTTTAGCATTCTGCCCTTTATAAACTTGGCTAACTCACTGCTGATCCTTAAATCAATGCAATTTATAAATGAGTCAAAAAACACCAATTCCAAAACAGACCTTGAAAGGACTCTATTTCTTACTTCCCTGTATTGGGAAGATTATCCCTTTATTCTTACACTTTGTTTCCACTTTTAAAAACACACATAATTAGTAACCCACCTTTTCTCTATGCACTGACGGGGAGACATCTATACAACTTAAGTCAGAAATTCACAGACTAAGGTACTGATATTCTTCTTCTCAAATGTACAGAAGTTTAACTAAAATTATTTTTTGGTCCTGTTCAATTTTAGCTGGTCCTGTTCAATTTTAGCTGTTTGGGACAACTTTAAGCAGTTGAATCTTCAGCAAAATCCACTGAAATATTTCTCCACAAAAACTCCTTTATAGTACATTTTTGAAATATGGGACAAATTATTTTTCAGGAAAAATACATCAGCTTTATTCTTCTTCTGTTTTTAATGTTGATAGATCATAATTGATTCTTTATGCCATTTTTTCATCTTACATTCTCCCCACTTTCTGATATGTAGGTTTATAGCACACATTGAATTAATTTGGTGAACAATAAGACCTAAATTGGTCCATACAAAATTGAGTGTGTTTATTTAACATAGAGACATTGAGTATATCTGTATTGTCCAAATAGTATAATCTTATTCCTCCCCATAATCACCAGATTGCATTCTAAACTATGGCAGATTTATATTTTTGTAATACTGTATACAAATAATGTATGTAGATATACATTACTTGGGAAGCTAAGACTTGTATTATGTATGCATTGAAGAATTTCTTACTTTCTTCTGCATTATTCAAAATTATTCCTTATTTATTTTATTTTGGACTCCTTGATGTTCCCTGAGCTTTGTTGTTTTCTTGCAGATATTTCATTACAAACTAGGTAACATCATCAGTGCTATCTGATTTTATTATTTATTACATAATCTCAAAGGACTTTCAACAGTTCACAGATATGAAGTAATAAATTATTCAAGTTTAGGGTAAAATTAGAACATACAATATACACTTGTAAAACATAAGAAACACCAGCAATCAGGAATCCATAAACCACCCCCAAGATACTAAAATGTGATGGGCCAGATGCCCTTCAGAAAAGCTCACTTTCAGCTGCTTTCAAAAAGGAGCTTGACTATTTGGTTGCCTTATATTAAGCTAAATTTTGCAAGAGGAAGACTCTATTTGTCTATGGTAGCAAAAATCAGAACCATCTGATATAATCTTTTTAAAAATAACAATGGGTTTAATATTGCAATAGTTAATTGAAAAGGTACTCATAATCTGTTTCACTTGCAACCTGCATAACCAGTCTGTCTTTCCCTTTGACTCCCTTTGTCCCATTTTAATTCCTGACTCAGTCTAGTTATTCTAAGCATAGTTGGAAGTGAGGTGCAGCTTATGAAAGGCGATTTTTGGCTTTAAACTGGAATTCTGGCTCTATTCATATTTTTTTCTGTAATACTAATGTATAGGAGTATGTGGAAATATTGATTAGCAAATACTGTTCCTTTGAATATATCCGTCGTGTCCGCAAAAAGACGCCAGGAGTCGGTGACTACGTTTCAAGCTCTTTATTTAACAGTTGTGAACCGAACCAGCGAAAAGGAAAAAGCCCGCGGCTTTTATCCTTTTCGCTGCGGCGGCCGCGGCCAATGGCAGCGATTCAAGTCTCCCGCTCTTGGAGTGAGCCAATCGCAGGAGACCTAAAACGGGCCAATCGGCGCGGCTCGCCTGGCCAATCAGAAATCCCCGCGCTTTAGCCAATCAAAGCGCGGGGATTTCGAGTATGTAAATTAAGGACAGAACACCCCTCCCCTCTTGGTATAGTCTTTACGTTGCGTAGTCACGTAGGTAGGCGAGACTCCGTCTAGTCCTATTTGACCTGCGCAACTCAGTTACCAGCTGGATTTCGTCCGGAGCGGTCTTGTTTTTGGCTGCTCCCTCTTCTGTGCGAACCGGTTGGATGATCGGGCCGGTTCCTTCTCCGTGGCTCCCACCTGGGCCTTCCGGGTTGGTTGAGCTACGGGTTTCGCCGCTCCCGCTTGGTTTCTCCGAGTTGGTTGAGCTGGCTAGGTGGTTCTTCTCCGGTGGGGGATCGCGATGGCTGTGCTCCGGTAAGTACTGCTGGTTTATTTTTTCTTGCGTTTGCTTATTCGGGTATTCCCTCCCCCCTTGGTTCGTGTTTTGGGGGTTGAGTTCTGTTGCTGTTCGTGACCTGAGCTGGTCAATGTGCCGTTTCCAGGCTCGCCCATCTGTGGTTTGGAGCCGGTATGATCGTGGGCCTGTGATCTGGGTGATGACGGCTGGGATCCATAGGGGGTCCCCCGTCAGATTTTTCGCGTATACTAAGTCACCGGGGGCAAAGGTCCGGTATTTTGAACTGGAGTCTGGGGGTCGCTCCGGGTTATATGTTGCGTGTAACCTGTCGAGTGGGGACCTCAGCTTCCTACCCATTAGTAACTCGGCTGGGCTTTTGTTGGTAGTGGTGTTCGGGGTGATGTGTTGTATAAAGAGGAGTTTATTTATTTTGTCGTTGATCTCCCCGTGGTCCATTTTCCGGATGGTTTTTTTGGTAAATTGAACCATCTGTTCCGCCCTACCGTTCGCCGCCGGATGCGCCGGTGCTGTTAATGCATGGCGGATGCCCCTCTCCGCCAGGAATCTCTCGAAGTCGAGGGAGGTAAATTGGGGCCCGTTGTCGGAGACGACGACGTCTGGGAGGCCGTGTGTTGCAAAGAGTTTGCAAAGTTCTTTGATGACGGCCTCCGTGGTGGTAGATTTCATGTCGCTTACCTCCAACCAGTTGGAGTAAGCGTCAACTGTTATGAGAAAGGTATGCCCATTCGTGGGACCGGCAAAGTCTAAATGGATTCTGGACCAGGGCCCCCTTGGTGTTTCCCACTCCAGGATGGGTGCTGCGGGTGGGCTTGGTCTGGTCTCCTGGCATCGTTGGCACCTAGCTACCCATGCCTCTATCTGCTTGTCCATCCCTGGCCACCAAGTGTAACTCCTGGCCAGGGCTTTAGTTCTGACGATGCCAGGATGCCCCTCATGCAACATCTCTAAGACCTTCCCTTGCAACCTGTCCGGGATGACCACCCTGTCACCCCACAAAATACACCCCTTAAGCAGCAAGAGTTCAGTCTGGCGGTTTCTGAATGTCTTAACGGATTCGTCATTGTCCCTTTCAGGCCAACCTTTTTCCACCCAATGTAAAATTCGTGCCAGACGCCTGTCCTTAAGAGTTTCCCGGGCAATGTCTGACGCGTTAATGGGTAGGTTGGGCAGGTTCTCGATGTTAAGGGTGTTTGTCGTTGGTGCTGGGTCAGGATCAGAGTCTAGTAAAGGCGAGCGGCTTAAAGCGTCCGCGTGCGAAATTTTCTTACCCGGCTTGTGTAACAGTTCGTAGCTGTAGGCTGCCAGGAACTCGGACCACCTTGTCATCCGGGGCGATAAAATGTTCGAGGTGGCTCGGTTTCCTGCAAGGATGCCCAGCAATGGCTTATGATCTGTCACAATGGTAAACGGGCGGCCGTAAAGGTATTCGTGGAATCGCTTAACGGCGGCAACTATAGCCAATGCTTCTTTGTCCAGCTGGCTATAGTTCCGCTCCGGTTTCGTTAGAGTCCTGGAAAAGAAAGCGATGGGTGCTTCTCTTTTGTCGGGGAGGGTATGGCTGAGGACAGCGCCGACGCCGAAAGGTGATGCGTCGCAAGTGACAACCAAGGGCAAGGTTTCGCTGAATTGGATCAGGACGGCGTCGGAGGTGAGGAGGTCTTTGGTTTTTTGGAAGGCGGCTTGCTCCCGTCTCCCCCAAGTCCAGGTTGCCGCCTTATCCAGGAGCCTATGCAAAGGCTCCGCCGCCGTAGCCTTTTGGGGTAGGAAAACATTATAAAAATTCAGCAACCCCAAGAAAGCCTGTAGTTCCGTCTTAGACCTTGGGGTGGGGGCCTCTTTGATGGCTTTCACTTTTTTAATTGTAGGGTGAATGCCATGCCGGTCTAGAAGGTAGCCCAAGAATTCCACTCGCTCTGTGCATAGTTGGCATTTTTCCCGTTTTACTTTAAGTCC
Source organism: Hydrophis major (assembly GCA_033807585.1). Classification (NCBI taxonomy): domain Eukaryota; kingdom Metazoa; phylum Chordata; class Lepidosauria; order Squamata; family Elapidae; genus Hydrophis; species Hydrophis major. The sequence continues at coordinate 57,229,806 of CM066331.1, read as the reverse complement.
CGTTACTTTAAATTTTGTTAAGACTTCCCTGAGTCGGTTTTCTAATTCGGCTTCGTTTGGCGCCGCCACTAATACGTCATCAAAATAGGGCACCACCCCCTTGATGCCCTGCAGTAAACGTTCCATCAGGTTCTGAAAGATGCCTGGTGCCACGCTGACTCCGAACTGGAGTCGGTTGCACTTGAAGGCCCCCTGATGGGTAACGATAGTCTGGGCTTCCGCTGTTTTTTCGTCGACCGGCAACTGTTGATATGCTTGGGCGAGATCGAGCTTGGCAAAGACCCTGCCCCCTCCCAGTGAGTGCAGTAGGTGTTGCACGATTCGGACAGGGTAGACGCTTTGTTGCAACGCGCCATTTAGGGTGGCCTTATAGTCCCCACAAATTCTCACGGACCCATCTGGTTTGACTGGGGTCACTATGGGGGTCTCCCATCGGGCATGGTCTATCGGCTGTAGCACCCCCTGTTTGACGAGCTTGTCAATCTGCTCATCAATCTTAGGTTTTAGGGCGAATGGCACCCGCCTAGGTTTTAGCCGCTTGGGGGGAACCCTAGGGTCTAGGTCAAATGAGATAAGGGGCCCCTGGTACTTGCCCAGGCTTCCGTCGAAGACCTCCCGGAACTCTTGGGCTAACCGCTGTTCCCAGCCGTCGTCGGCGACGTGGTTGACTCCTGTTAGCGCGATGTCGAGCGGGGCGAACCATTGTAAACCCAGCAGGCTTGGGCGGTCGCGATCGACGATTGTGAGTGGGAGTTGTTCGGTGCGGCCCTTATAAGTTACATTAAAGTTCTTGGTGCCCACTACCGGGACGCGGTTTCCCTGGTAGTCTTTTATAATAAGTCTTTGGGCGTTTATGTTCCTCTTATGGAGGGTGGGCACTAGCCGTTTTATCTCGTACCATGCAATCATGGAGAGGTAGGACCCGGAGTCCACCTCCATCTTGCATGGCTGGCCTTCAATGTGGACTTCTACGTGTACCTTTCTGGCGCCGTCGGAGATGGCGTGGCCGATGGTTACCGTCTGGTGGGTTTCTTCCTTGCGCCGACTGTCGCCGCCTCTTGAGGGTCGCTGGATTCGGTCCCACTGACCGTCCGGTTGGCGATCTCTGGTCCTGGGCGGTGGGCTTTCCCTCTTACGCTCGTGTTGGTCCCATCTGGGAGGGCTGCGAGTCTTCTTTTGGCGGCAAACCCGAGCGATGTGTCCCCTTTTTTCACAATGCCTACAGATAGAGTCAAAAAATCGGCATTCTGATCTGGGGTGGTCGCCGCCGCATCCGGCACAGTTGGTCCTCGACCTACGACCTCTTCGATTCCGTTGGTCGCCGCGCCCCGTCTGCACGCGATGTATGTCCTCCTCGTCTTCTGACGTGCTGGATGCAGACTGGAATTCTCCGTAGTGTGCAGTTGATTCGTTTTTTGGGTCGGCCGACCTTGCCGGGTTGTTGTTTCCGCCCTTCGCGTCAGATTTTCGCATGCTGTCAGCGGAAGTGCGGGTTGCTTCTGCGGCTGCGGCTATGGTAAGGGCGTCTGCTAGGCTGATGTCGCCCTTAGCCATAAGCCGGCTCTGGAGTGCAGGGTCCCATAGGCCGAGTACGAATCGGTCTCTTAGGAGGCTGTTCAAACCTTCGAATTCGCAGAGTCCTCCTAGGCGCCTCAGCTCGGCGACGAAATCGCTCAGTTTTTCGCCCGGTTTCTGATCGCGCCGGTAAAATTCATTGCGCCGGATCAGGATGGGGACCTCGGGGGCGTAATGGCGCCGCAAGATAGGTTCGAGGACGTCCCAGTCCATGGCGGTTGCGTCGGCTGGCTTGGCCAATGCTTTGGCCATCTGGAAAACCTCGGTTCCGCAATGGGTGAGGAAAACGGCGCGTTTTAGCGGGCCCGGGGCGTCCTTCATTCCGGTGCACTCGAGGTACATGCAGAAACGGTCTGAGAACGATTCCCAGTCCTCGGTGGCGGGGTTGAAGGGGGCGGGCGGTGCTATTTTCGCCATTTCGGTGCTGAAACTGGCTCTTGTTGGACACGGGGTTCGGTTCAGGGTCGGGATCCCATCCTCGTCGCCAGTGTCGTGTCCGCAAAAAGACGCCAGGAGTCGGTGACTACGTTTCAAGCTCTTTATTTAACAGTTGTGAACCGAACCAGCGAAAAGGAAAAAGCCCGCGGCTTTTATCCTTTTCGCTGCGGCGGCCGCGGCCAATGGCAGCGATTCAAGTCTCCCGCTCTTGGAGTGAGCCAATCGCGGGAGACCTAAAACGGGCCAATCGGCGCGGCTCGCCTGGCCAATCAGAAATCCCCGCGCTTTAGCCAATCAAAGCGCGGGGATTTCGAGTATGTAAATTAAGGACAGAACAATATCCTCTGTACTTTCGCGTTATATCTCTCTTTGTCTGCAGTTTGCTAAATAGTGAAGCAATTGTAGAGAAGAATAAATAATTAAACCTAGGATTAAACATGCTTCAAATGGATCAATATTTTTGGACTCTGTAAAAATGATTGAGGAGGTGTGTAGCTGCCAAACTGCATAATTTTGCTCTGGATTGAATTTAAGAGGGAACACCTGGTCTAACTGTTTTATTCTTTTTAACTTCTGTAAGCCAAACTGATACTTTATAGAAATGTTTTTTGACTTTCCTTCTCTCAAAAGATCAAGCTCTAAAGAAGCTAAAGAAGCTACAATTGTTATAGCCAGTTGAAATGGATCAAATGGCAAAGTACTTAGGTGCTTTTCGATTGCTGGAGAACTTTGCTGGCAGTTTCTTGGATAACTTCCAAATGGTTTCACAAATCTGTATGTGGAATGTTGTTGCTTTAAAAAAAAGACTTGCAATGCAGTTGATTAGATTCTGTAGAGCTTGAGCCAGTTTTCCACAAGATTGAGGTGGTTGGGGAAAGAAGTCTGACTTCACCCTTTCCTTTGTCTCAACTTTGTCTTGGCTGGATTATTTTTTAAGATTAGCAAACATACTGTAAAAAATCGGTCTGGTAGTGGCTGGTATTCTAGCAAATTGTGGCCATGACTAGATTTTATTTGAAGATATGTACAGAAGGCAGATCAGATGTTGCATGACCACAAAATATCTGCAAAACCAGAGCTGTGCAAAAAATGCAAAAGAGGTACTTTGGTCATGTGGAAGTGCAAATGAGAAAGCTGTCTTTGAAGCATTAAAACAGCCATGTCTTTAGGACACTTGAAGGGTGCTTTAGAAAGTCTCTATATGTAAATGCAGGAACAGTTTCTTTGCTTTGCTGGTAATCCCACTAGGAAGCATGCATGTGCATGCACATGAACAGACAATCAAAGGCAGCTGCATAAGACTTACAAAGTATGTAGTTGTTTTTAAGCAAGGTTCTTCATTTGGGCTGATATACTTTATGTGCAATTCTTTCTAATCCTATGCCTGTTGTAAATGCAATTTTGTCAAAAAATGTGAAACCTTTGAAACCAGAAAAAGATGGTAGCGTGGTTGGCTTTTTTTCATACAGTTAAACAGTTACAATTAAAGCTGGCAATTCAGGATTCAGAGACTACAGCAAGCCAACTCTTAATAAGTTAAAAATAAAGCAAAATAAATGGAAAATAAAAGTAGAAGGAGGGGCAGGTGAGAAGTAAGGTGAGAAAAGATGCACTATAAGCAGAGAATGATTGGATTCAGAATGAGCATGCATATTCTTTGTCATTTGGACAACTATGCAATAATATCCAATAAAAAGAAATTTTAACAAAATAAAAGTGAGGCGAATATTAGAAAGAAAATCAGAAAGAATAGTGAAACATAAAAAAGAAAGGAAAATGATTACATAGAAATGATGTCCAATCTTTTTGACAAGGGTTATAAATGCATTTATAGTTTATCTTTTCTAAGGTTAAATCATAAATTCCTTCTTTCACAAACTACCCTTTCCAATCTTCAGACTCATAAACCACAAGGTTCTCTACTTTCAGCCAAAAGTCCATGAGGAGTTTCCAGGCACTGATAAATGTAATTGTTGGTTTTTAATCAAGTTAATTTTGCCATCGCTGCTAATTCAGTCATATTCACCAACCATTCCTCCATTGTGGATATTTCAAAATATTTCCATTTCTGTACATATAATAGTGTTGCAACAGTAAATATTTATGAGAATTATTGTTAGGAATTGATAGTCACCTAACAATTGGGTTTGAAATATATAAACCAGGATAGACATTTAATATTGTCTCTTTAAGGGAATGTTAAAATTGTAATTGGGTGTGGTTCCTCAAACGGCCATAAGATGGAGTCAGAAACCTGGGTTGTTATGTTCTGTTGTTGCTAGATGTTCTGATGTTTGCTGTTTTTTGGTTCCTGCATTTTTCCTTATTGACTGTTGCTGATCGTCATTCTTCTTGGATTGCTGTAAGTCTGTTACTGAACTGTTTATGATACTGGACTTTGTTATTTGAATTATCCCTGGACTGAAAACTGACTGCTTTAACCGTCAATGACTTGGACTGCTTGTTTTGGACTTTGCTTAAACATTTATTGGAAGTAAAAACCTACATTTTACTATTCAGTGTATCTGGTTGTGTGTTATTCAACATCACTCTCACTATGTCTCCCTGTGTGCACTCATTCTCCTAACGGGGAATTACCTCAACACTGGTTATGGGCCCAAGGCCATACCAGGCTCACATAACTGAGAGTTAGTGTGAATACACAGTACCGTATACAGACAGCTGTTTACTGTTTAATTGTGGGTTACTATCCTGGTAAAGATGGCACAAGACCCGTCAACAAGTCTATCACCAATAACCCGGTTGGATGGAACAAACTATGTTTCCTGGTCTATGCAGTGCAGTCTACTTCTGCGTAAGGAAGGGTTATGGGCTGCAGTTCAGAATCCACCAGATATAAATGCTTGGGATCCAGATGATGAGGATCCAGATGATGAGGATGATGCCAAGAAGTTAGCTGACTTTAAACAAAATAATGAACAAGCTCTTTGTATAATTGGACTATCACTGAGTGACCAGCAGCTAGTCCATATTCATGAAGAAAAGTCTGCTGCTAGGTATTGGGAGAATTTGAAGAGGATTTATGTTCATGACAGTGTAGGTGCACACATACATCTTACATGTAAACTGTTTGGAGCACGTCTTCTGAAAGGTGGGAGGTATGTTAGCTTATTTGAACTTCATGAAAAGAACTTTTCAAGAGCTACATGAAAAGAACTCATATTTTCAGTGGTGCCTCAAGTTTACATCATTCTTTCCTCATTGGATGAGAGTTATGATGATTACGTATCTTTACTAGAAGTCCTGACCAGAGATAAACTGACATTGACTGACATAACCGGAAGGTTGTTAGAAGAGGCAAAAAGACAGCTGGATATAGACTAACTAAGAAAGAAACAACCACAAGAAGAGGATTTGTGTTCAACTGCCTATACTGTTAGGAAATGTTTTTCTTGTGGGGATAGGGGACATATAGCTAGATTCTGTACAAAGGGAAAACGACAGAATACTGGTAATCACCAGAAAGCTAAGAGGAATGTTAATTTAGCTATGTCCAGCAATTCAACTGTAAACCATGATTTGTTGGTTGTTGATAGTGGAGTATCGCAGTGCATTACTAGAAATAGAGAGAGGTTTGTAAAGATATCCACGAGTAAGCAACATGTATCATTGGCAAATGGATGGAAGATGAAAGCATTAGGTGAAGGTACTGCATATTGTTCATGTGTAAATGAGCATTTAACTATGTTATATGTACCTAAACTGAAATTTAATTTGTTATCAGTAAGGGCTTTAGTTAATGTTGGTTATGTAGTAACCTTTAGGGAAGATAACTGTATAATAGAGAAAGAGGGTAAAAGGGTTACTGCTACTTTAGAGAATGATTTATATGTGATACATGATGACCAGTTGCAGATGGCTAACTCGGTTTATAACAATGTTAAGTCACATGACGAATGTATACATTTACTGCATAGATGTCTGGGGGACATTAATTTCAAAATGCTCAAACAAACTGTTGAATTGTCAGAGGGAGTAAAATTAAAACCCTGTAGCAAGTATTTAAATTGTAATGCCTGTAGTCAGGAGAAAAGCAAGGTTACTCCAGCAAACAGACTGAATCGGTTTAGGACCAAGGAACCTTTAGAGGTTGTGTTTGCTGACATAATTGGTCCTAAGAAACCCAGTTTGGGAGGTGTCTGCTATGTTTTGAGTATAATGGATCATTACAGTACGGTTTCTGCTATCTAATGAAAAACAAAACAGAAACATTCCAACATTTCTTTAATTGGCTAAGGTTTGCAGAGAGAAAAATGAAACATAGGGTAATTACTTTAGTTACTGATAACGGGACTGAGTTTATTAACAATAGATTCCAAACTATGTTAAAATTGGCTGGTGTCGAGCATAAACGTTCTGCACCTTACAGGCCACAACATAACTCATTTGTAGAATGAAAAGGGCAAACATTACAAGCCACAGCTCACACTATGTTATCTGATTCAGGTTTGCCTGAAACACTGTGGGGTGAAGCCATAATGTGTAGCAACCATGTGTTGAACAATGTAGTGAATACAACTGGAGAATTGCCATTCATTCGGTGGCATGGCAGAAAACCAAATTTAAGTTATCTACATATATTTGGAGCTCCAGCATGGGTGCATATTCCCTCACAAGTAAGACTGAAAAGGCAACATGGAGCTAGGAGATTATTTTTCGTAGTTACGAGGCCGGCCAACCATAGATCATTTAGATTTTGGGATCAAGGCACAGCTAACATTTACTGTAGCGCTAGTGCTAAATTTCTTGAGCACGTTGGGTGGAATAAACTGGAACAGGAATACAACAATGATGTTGTAATTGACACCCAAGTAGTCCCTAAAGATGAAATAATTAAACCATCAATAGCCATTAAAGAGGAACAACTGGCACAGGAGAAAGTAGGAGAACATGCACAGGAGGAGGTAGAAGAACAGGAGCAGATGGAACAGGAGAGTCTAACAGTAAGCCCTGTATTACCTAGACGTTCAATCCGAGTAACACGACCACCTGATAGATATCAGGCTAGTGTTGTATGCCAAGTGAATACAGTTCCTGGTAACTATAATGAACTGAAACTGTATCCTGCTAAGGATTATGCTGCTTGGCAGGAAGCTATGGATAAGGAAAAAATTTAACTGAAAAAGGGATTCTGTAAAGGTACATAAGATTGTGTTGTTATATTAGTAATAAAAATAATTTTAGAAAATTGGAAACAATGCATGATTAAAATGAGGGATAAAATAGTTACTGTAATCTAGTGAAATGTTTGTTAATAAAATAAATGAAATAAAATAAATGAGAGAATTGAATTAGGAAGGGACAGGAACATTTTAATTAGTTAATGTTTTATAAAATATAAGTGAAGAGGAGGGGGGGAATTAATTATGGAAAGCTTACAACTGTTCCCATAGAAGTATGATATTTAATTGAAAAGTAATGTTAAAGAAGTTAAGATTTTAATGAATATTAACATTAATGATAGAATTGAATTGGAATGGAATGTGTTGTTTTAACTATGTATATTTATAATCTTTTTTTTTTTAAGACTATAGTGTGTATTTTAAGAATGTACCAAGCAGAAACCGAATGGAAGCTATGTATTTACTGGAAGTAAAACCTACATTTTTCTGTTCAGTGTATCTGTGTGCTGATTGTGTGTTATTCAACATCACTCTCACTATGTCTTCCTGTGTGCACTCATTTTCCCAACGGGGAATTACATCAACAATTATCTTCTATGGCTTTTTTCTAATTGACTGTCCATTAATCCCAACTAGAAAATTTCTGATTTCAGTTGAATGTTGATCTATAAAATTCTATGTATCGTTGTATGTATTTGAACTCAGAAATTTCTGGCTTTTTATAAGTATATTAGGAATGATAAAATGAACCATTTATGTTATGCACATTTCCAGCATAAATTTGAAGTACTTTATTCATTCTAGACAATTTCTCTGAAATCCTAAACCAGTGGTACATCACTTTGTACAAATCATCAAAACATCATAAACACTGGATTCTCTTTTAAGTTCTAAAGTAAATTCCAGTCCTTTCAACCACACATTTTCACACTGTTTTGTCAGTATATTGTGTCTAATCCCATTTTATTACATTCTTTCATTTGTTCTTCCATTTCAAATTTCAATAAAAGTTTATACATTTTAGCAATTACATGTTTGTATGTAGTCACATTCTGTCTTCTGCTTTTCAGTTCCAAATATCCTATTATTTACAGTATCTTTTTTTTTTTTTTGATCTTAACTATGCCCAAACCATTGGAAAGTAAATCCTCCAGACCACATTAATAGATTTCAGAATTTGGAAAAATTGATGGAAAAAGTGATGGAATTGGCAACGCTATATGTTTTAATTAGAGAGAAGAACTCTAACTTTTCCATTTTGTTTCTTCTTGGAAACTGCTTTTGGACTTTATGCTTGAAACACACACACACACAAATGAATATTTGATCTTAGGTTTGATATTAGATTAACTTTGTTGTTATATAAATGGTTTGTATATATCAGAAAATTAAAACAAACAGTTGAGATTGTAACTGTATCTTATATTTTATTGCATTGAAAATAGAAGTTACTGCTTTTTTATTTTTCTTTCTACCTTATACTTCTTTCTCCTGTCCTTCTGAATTTTATTTTTATTTGTATTGTATATTACAATAAATTCAAAAACTAAATCCCGCTGCAAGCAATTCTTTTTTTATTTCATCTTATATTCCCCATTTTTCCGTTCTAACAACTTTTGAAAAGTTAACCATTTTTCTTTACTTACTGTTTCCTTCCTATAAAATGTTTTTTGCCCCAAGATACATAAAGGTATTTTCAGGTAAATCTGGCTTTATATCTTATACCTTTATTCCATAGTCTCAATATAGCATTTCTAATATTATGATTCTGAAAATCTTCATGCACCTTACTTAACTTTGCTTGTAACATAGAAAACCATGCCATCTGAATCTCAGATCCATTTTATTCTAATTCTAAAATTCTCTTATTTTTCAGCAAAACCCACTCTTTTATTTAGACTGAGTAGCAGGCTGCAAAATGCTGTTTCAAATCAAGTGTTGCCAATTTCCGTTCCTTTGCAATTTAAGTTTTTTATATGTAACTCTTGGATTTTCCCTCCTTGCCATATACTGTATATTGGATATAACTTTCTGCCATTGCTTAAAAGATACCCCAGTTGTCATAATAGATATCATTTAAAAACATCATTCTTGGCAAAAGTGACTTTTTCACAGAAATTTTCCCCAACAACATCAGTTGTAATTTCTCCCATATTAACATGCCTTCCTGGTTTTATTTCATGTCTTAACATAATTATTATCATACAATGTACAATTAAAGACTCATGATAATACATACATATTTTACTTTTTTCACAATCTTAAAACCATTTTTATATAAATTCTCATTTTCATATTGTTAACATCTTCACTTTTTGATTATTAATTTTAAAACCAGGTAACAGCACACAATCTTTTAGTTTTTCCATTAATATAGCTACTGCTTCCAAAGTTACCACTATCATTATTGCCCTTCTTTAATATTACAGTTCTGAGAGCAGAAAACAACTTATTTTTGTAGGCTACTCTGGAAGTGTTTTTGGGCTAATGAGTAGGGCAATTTTTTTTTAAATAAATAACCTCCCTCCTTTCACCATTAATGTAATGGGAGAATTTTGGAGTCACAATGTTTCCTTATGATCTGTCCCTAAGTGTAAGAAAGAACACAAATAGATAAGTGTTTAAGATGTTTGAATGAGTGTGTGGAACAATTTATGTTTTAAAAACGTTTCCATTTCATAAATATAATCTCTTAAAAGAGTGAACGTAATATGACTTAGGGAACACTGGCTGAAAAGATAGCTATTCTCCTCTTTAAGATTACTGAAAGGGATTTTTTTAATTTCATTGGTGTAATTAATGATGGTAGGAAGCCTTTTATTTTGTAATAATTAAATCGTAATTTAATGTCGTCATTATTCCAAATACTTCTGAATACCTTCTATTTTGAAGATAAATTATTCTTACCCTTGAAAAAAAAATAGTACAGTAAAATAATTCAGTATTTCTTTTACATTTGCATTTTTTTAACATAAACCTGTGTCTTTCATCTTCCTGTCTAAGAAAGATGAGTATTTAGTATAGATAGATGTATCAATATTTAGTTATATTTGGAACATATATTTGGTCATGATATATGGATTACTCTACTTTGTTCCTAGTCACAGGTTCTGTCAAAGCTTTTTCTACTTCTCATGTTGATTCCTTGACTATGTTGTACATTTGCAATATTCATATTTTTGGGATTGATCATATAGTTCCACTTCCCTTTGTGTGCATATTCTAATCCATACTGTTTTTTAACAGAATATGTAATGCAGTCAAAAAAACCTCCATATAATTTCTTAGATATTCTCACAATTGTTTAAAAAGTCTTATTGGAGTTTTCAAAAATTATATACAGTATCTATTATGACTATAGCATACTTGAGTCTTTAACCTAGCTCTTGGCAATTACTTGGACTAGTTCCTGCAATTCCCTTGGTAATGTTTTTTGGGAAGTGATTTGCCATTACCTGCTTCTAGGCCCAAGAAAAGTGACTGGCTCAAAGTCGCCCAGCTGTCTTGTGCCTAAGAACAGGATCAGAATTCATAATTTCCTAGTTTTAAACTGATGCCTTAATGTGGCTCTCAATATAGTATATATATATACTATGCCATTATAAGGGTGTGCTTTGATTTAGAGTATTATTTGAATCCAAGCATTGCCTCGGGTTTATTGTGTTTATCATGTTATATCAATTCAATGTATCATGTTTAAGTAATGTGATTAAAACAATATATGAAGCCAGCCATTTTTTAAAATGGTTGTTCATGAGCTAACGTTGATAAGAGAAATCCTAATAACAGGTAAACCCATTTACATAGAATGATGTTGAAATATCCCTGAGGTTGTTGATGACATTATTAGGCATAGAAGGTATAGAAGAGAGTTGACATTTGTGTGTTATGGAGAATCTGTGTTTGTATGTTGCATGTTTGTAGCTATCTTGGGCTGTGAAAGTTGTGAAAGGGAAGCATTACTAGCTAGTACAGTACAGTTATAGTTTGCTTGAATGGTTTTAGATTAGAGCTGTTTGCAGTACACTAATAAACACTGAGTGTCAAGGTTTTTCTAATGTATGTCCTATAATAGATTCTTCCTAAGTGGCTGTCTGGCTTTGTGCATATGTTTCTTTTTTCACTACAATTCCACCCAAGGGATTTTTTTAATTAGAAGAAATTGCATCTGCTAGCTAGGGCATCAAATGACAGATTATTTTTCCTTAAGAGCCTTTTAATATCCCTTTGTAATCAGGGATAGAGTGCTTCATGGGAATGATGATAGATTTCTAGTTAGTATCTCATGGATGGGATAAAATTATGGGTAGGATAATTCCCTACCCATAAATACTTGAAAAGTCCATATCACATACTTTATACTCTCTGTGTTTCGGCATTGAAAGAACTCTGAAGCATTCAAAATACAGGTTTAATAAGATAATTAAAGCACTGATTTCACTTTTACTGTTGTGGTACTTTAAATAAAAATTAAAAAAACAACACCAACACCAAGCTCTAAATGCAGGAATATTGATTATAAAACAGGATCTGCTTGCATGTAGGAATGCTACCTTAGATAAATGCAGGTGGTCCCCAACATATGACCACAATTGAGCCCAAAATTTATGCTGCTAAGTGAGATCTTTGTTAAACGAGGTTTGCCCCATTTTACAACCTTTCTCACTACAGTTGTTAAATGAAATCATTGCAGATGTTAAATTAGTAACAGGGTTGTTAAGTGAACCTGGTTCCCCATTGACTTCGGAAGGTCAGAAAAGAAGATCACGTGACTCTGGGACACAGCAAAGGTCATAAATATGAATCAGTTGCCAATCCTCTGAATTTTGATCATGTAACCATGGGGATGCTGCAACAATCGTAAGTGTGAAAAACAGTCACAACTCACTTTTTTTTAGTGCTATTGTAATTTTGAACGGTCACTAAATAAACTGTTGTAATTTGAGGACCACCTGTAATATAAATATGGTCATCTGTATCACGCTTGAAAGTAGGGGGAAAAATGAAATACAGAAGCATGGCTTTGAATATGTAGGCAAGAATATACAAGGACAAAAGGATGCCATTGTGCTGTAGGACTAGGTGGGTGAGTAGAGTGATATGCACAGTTAGATTCATATAATATGTTAGTCAACACCTCTTAAACTTTAAGTATTTCAAGTTTTTTTTTTTTAAATAAATTCTTGGCTTCTTTTGGGGTTTTCAGTCTTTTGTTCCTAATTATGTTTATTCCTAAGTATGCCGTATGCTATGAAGTAGGGTAAGAGTTCAAAAGGGGGGAAAAAGTTACTGGTTTTAAAAAAAATGCTTTTGTAGCACATATTTCTTCCTTGCAGGCGCCAAAGGGCAGTGTATAAGAGTCGATTTTCCTGTGGGTGTTCATAAGTGGGCGGGCTAAGCCCTTGTTTATGTTCTGAGTGACTGATGAGCAAAGGGCATGCATGTTTCTGCTGCAACTTGCTGTGGAAAGCAATTTTTTTAAAAAAACAAAACAAAACTGTCCATAGTAGCAGAATACGTTTATTATTTCTGTTTCATTATAATCAACTTGTGGAAAATGTAGCAAAAATGATGCATAATAAAATAATGAATTAAAGAGAAGGAGACGTAAGGAGGAGGTGGTGGAAAAATAAGGGAGCAGGTTTTGCCAGCACTTTGCAATGCTAGAGTTGTAGCAAGAGATTTTCTATGCAGTTTACTTTAAAGGGACACTTCTTTTGAGTTGTGTTTAGAAGAAGGTGAACAGTGGAGCAGGAGAGGGGCTGTGTAAGCAGGATTCTGTGCTATAACTCTTCTGTTTCAAGTAAACAGACCATTGCACCCTCCCCTCTTCCCTTCCTCCACTCCCTCCTCCCTTTTTCAACGTTGCTCATGTGTTTTCTATTTAAGGGCTGCAGTGAGAGGCAAATATGATTGGCGTCCACAACCCTCTTTTGCCTGTCTCAAGCCTCTGTAAAAAGCAAGCGGGAGCTCAGTCTATAAGGGGAAGAAATTGCGGACTAGACTGTTCTATTTTTTTACCCCATTTTATCGGAGCAGCCCTGGCTTTCCTTTTTTTCTGTCCTTTTATGTTGGCTGTGATTGGGATGGATTTTTCTCTCTGAATGGGAATGAGTATGGTGTGGAACCATGTTGGAAAGAGGTTTATTTTCAAACTCTATCCTGCATTTTAATGTCTGCATTATGCTGTTGTGTTAAACACTTGAGCGTGGGTTTTTGTTTTGCTTTGCTTTGTTTTTAGTGCCTCCCTCAGTCACTCTCCAATGTTCCTCTGTTCTATTGAGCTGTGGGCCAGAGGAAACTACTCCTTTATGGCCAGCCATTTGGGGATACCCTGTGAGCCAAAGTTCTGTTCTGATTGGCTTGGCCTTGGTGACAAGTCAGCCTATCCTGAGTCAGATGGACAGAGGTGACTCTCAAGGAGTCATGGCTGGAAGCTGGCTCACAGCTTGCTTTTTCCCTTCTCCAGGTGCTGACGCTAGCTCTGAACCTATGATCCTGGAGCAATATGTGGTGGTATCTAACTATGAGAAACAGGAGAACTCGGAGATCAGCTTGCAGGCCGGCGAAGTGGTGGATGTAATAGAGAAGAATGAAAGTGGTAAGATATTATTTTTTGGAAAATACCTATTTCTCTTTCTGAACCGTCTCTCTTATCCATTGTCTCATCAGTCTTGTGAATTTTTCTGCATTGTATGTAGATTTCTCTCTCCTGCACCATTTGATTTGGGCTAGGGCCAGATTTTCTATTCTAAGAACCTCTCCTCAGCTTTTCATTAATTACTTGATGTACTTTTATGGAAAACTTTGGGGATGTGGAGAAGAAGAGAATCCATTAGTATTTATTAGTATTATATAGTTGCTCTACTGGAGAAAATGTCACCATTTCCATTTCTTCCCACTGTTTTCAAAGATATATTGTATGAGCTACTTTAAAACAATTCACTCTAGGGGTGAAAATTTTGCATGGTAACTCCACCTTTGTCAATCACAGAGCACGGGGAGGGGGAAGGTGGAGTGTTATAGATTATGTGACATGAAAGATCTAAAATACTTTTTAAGAGCTGTGTATTGTGATGTTTTTAATATAATTCATAGTAAAGTAATACAATCTGTATACTAATGAGCAAAGAACAATTTATCTTCATTAAATAATTATTTATGTTGGAATGAATTGAAAAAGCAACTTGATATATTGTTTAGCAGTGATAGGAGTTGCAAGTCAAACATCTGGAGAGCATCAGGTTGGGGAAGACTGATCTTTAATGTTAAATACAATTCAAATTGAATCATTTTAACAAGAGACAGGTAACATCCTTAGAGCACATCCTTCTACTCTGTGATGAATAATACTATCTGATCAAAGTTCAAAATAGATAAGACACATATATATAGATTTTGGGGTAGGCATGTGTTTAGTTTTCCCTGTGGCTTTTGCAACCCCAAGGGATCATTTTATGAGACAATTTAGAATCTTTTACAATTATCTTTCTAAATTGGAATATATTTATACCATAGTTTGATTGAAGGTGCTGTCCTATATTTTGTGGGTTCAGCTTAAGTTTCATATAAAGAAACATATTGTAATCTTAGACACTTGAGAAAACTACATACTCAAAAGACTTAAATAAACAGTTCATGAATGCCAATAATTCTATTATTTATGGAAGTAGTACAAAAACTGAGGTGGTTATAGAATGTCTGGTAAATTGCATTTTCACTGATCCAAATATTCTATATCATCCTTTGAGAATCCTTTATTATGGACAAAAAGTTCACGAACTCCTTATTTCTATACTTTTCATTGGATGATATGATGTAAATGCAGACACATTGGATAGCCTTATACTTTTTCTTTCATCAGATTACTGTGAAAAGGCTAAATGAGACTGTCAGCTGAATAGGTAGCTTTCAGGGGTAAGAAAAGAAATAGGACTATGGCTTCTGAGGTGCCCCTTGTTCAGGAGTATATCATGGAATGATAGATTCTCATAGAATATTTCTCAGCTGGAATTCTTGTCAAGAATGTGGAATGCTTTGAAATAGAAATAAATAATTATTTAAATTAATTATTTTGGGGAGCTATTTTCAGGAAAAAAAACATGGCTCCAATTACTACTTGTGAATCACAAGGATTAGGAAGCTTATAAATTCTTAACTAATAGATTTATGATTTGTGGCTCAAAGGTAGTGGGAAGATACAGAAGAATTTAAGATTGATAAATCAACACTAGTCCATTCACTGAGAAAAGCATGTCAAAAAGGCTTAAGTGAAAGTGAGATAAGATTGGTCATAATTAAAAAATATATATATATAAAAAGAGAAGCAAGAGAAAACATAGAAATTCTTTACATGCATATAATTTAGGTACCAATTGAAGGACAGGGAGCCAGCTGAGTGGGTGGAACAGTAAATTGAAGGAGAATAATGTGATATTCATGGAAGGACTCATGATGAAGAGCAGATGAATATAGCCAGGAAAACAACAGGCATTCCATTAGAGTGGACATCTGGCAGCCAACTGGGCATTTTCAGAAACTTCCTTGTCTTTTTCTCTTCTGCCTTCCTGTATTGATTATTTACCTTCAGACATAACAAGAATTGGGAGGTCCAGAATTCCAAATAACACAAACTGAATTTTGAACCTTAGCAGTTCAGAATCACACTTTTAAAAATAATTTGGAACATGAAATAATGTCATTGAAGAGTATAGAGTTGGAATTTTGTTTTCCTTTGGTTTGGGAGCAATAATTGAACATTTTTGATATACTGTATTAAACCAAACAAAGACTTACATACTATTTTTTATTGTTTGTTTCTTGGAAATTTGCTACCTAAATTCTAGTGGTATATACACATGCCTGGCTTTTGAAAGCAATGTAATTTCCTATGTGATTTCCCATAAATCAATAGATGTACTACTACTGTTGCTGAAACTTATATGATTACTTGTAAGTTCCTTATGGGAGATAAAAAATGGGTGTAGATTTTTTTCTGCATTTACAGGATTCTCATATGATCTTGCCTCAGGCTAAAAGAAATTAAACATCGTCAAACAGTTATTTAAGTACTTCTGTTGCATCTTTTATAGTTTGCTGTATCTTTTGTGAAACATTTTTTGTGAAGAGTACATACTAGTTCTGTACTTTTGCTTAAAAGACAAAATAAGTTTGAAGTTATTCATTGTTGTTTTTGCTTCTTTAGAGTTGATAATATACATCTAAGAGATGTATAGTCACATTTGACATATAGTGTGATTCTGCTTTGCAGTCTTATGTATACTTTTTAATTCAAAACTTTTGTACTTCACTCTAAAATCAAAGAAACTCCTATTGTGTCTACATCCCCGTCCCTAAACAATAGGGTCTTGCCCTCAGATTTACAAAATAAAAGATGTAAGAGGTTAGGGATTAATTAAGGAGGCAAGATGAGAAATATCTTGAGGATGAGATTTGCTTTAGTTTTTGAAATAAGACTTCTTTCCAATTACATGAAAGATTGAACTCTGTTCTCTGTCTGGGCTAGTCTGTTTCTGCTCCTATTTTTCATTTCATTCCATTCTTGAGATTAAACTGAAGTTGTTTCTATTTCTTTTGCTTAGAGAAAAAGCTGAAAAACAATCCTGGTTGCAATTGGGAAAAAGAGAGTCTGCTGTTAAGACAAGGGAAGTGTCAATTTACTGAACTGTTGTCTCCTCTATATTCAAGGCAATATGGTTTCTCAAAAATTACATCTGGAGGATAGTTGCAGAGACAAATGAGTGGAGAGCTTTGCATATTGAATATCATTTGAAAAGCTCGTTTTTAATTCTTAAATGTTTTTAGAACAGTTTTCCCTACTTTGCAGCCTTTTTATTATATACAATTGAAACTTTTAAAGAAAAAGATGGAAAGAAATCAGTGACTTTGCCAAAGCTACATGGATCTACACCAAAATTATCAAGTTATGAAATAATTTGTAATAGAAATGCTAACATAATCTTGGTGGGTGGGCTCTGAATGGTTTCTTCAGAAAATCTCCAACTGAGTATTTTACTTTATTTACCAACTGCATACCTAATTTATTTGCTAGTTCTTCCTTCTGCTCCTTTGTACAGTTTTTTGTTAACACTTTTGTTATAATTTTTAACCCTGCCACCTTTCCATATTCTTCTATTTCTCTTAGTAGTATGGGCTCATTTCTTAGGGATCTGGTTGACTGCTAGATGTTCGTCGATTAAAAAAGATAACTATGAAAAGTTAATAACACAAATAGTTAAAGATTTAGATAATTGGGCCAAACTGCAGTTATCATTATTGGGACGTATTTCGACAGTAAAAATGAATATTTTGCCAAAACTGTTGTTCCTGTTTCAGACAGTGCCAGCCAAGTTGGAAAAGAACTTTTTTGTAGAATTAAACAAATGTACATCTAAATTTATATGGCACAGGAAAAAACCCAGAGTGAAATATAAACTATTACAGGATGCCAAGAAAAAAGGAGGATTTGGCCTTCCAGATTTTGAATTATATTATGGTGCTGCTATAGTAAACAGGCTTAAGGATTGGGTTAAATTAGAAAATAGAAGGTTATTAGTATTAGAAGGTTTTGATCTCCAACTTGGCTGGCACGCCTTCATGTGGGATGGAAAATCTAAACAACATTCATATTTCCAAAGGCACCATGTAAGAAATGTGTTGTTCAATATCTGGGGAAAGATTAAAAAAAACACTACCCAAAGGTTCCATTGTGGCTATCTACATTGGAAGCAGTCACATATCCACATCCATTGGATTATGAAAATATTGTCAGGTATAAAGATTTACTATATGATACTGGAGAGCTTAAAAATAGGATCCAAATACAAATTCAAGGAAAGGAGATAGCATGGTGGCCCTTTGCACAAATACAAATCCATTATAAAAAAGATAGAGAACAATTTGGCTTTAATATGATTCCACAATAATTAGATAAAATATGGCTAGGAGAGGAAAAGAAAACAATTAGTAAAACATATAAATATCTTTTGGATTACAAATTAAAAGAAGAAACAGACACAGAATCTATGATAATTTGGGCTAAAAACGTAGGTCATAGTATTGAATTAGATAAGTGGGAACACATCTGGCAAACAAATTGCAAATTAACCATGTCAGTCTCATATAAAGAAAACCTATATAAAATGGTTCATTGCTGGCACCTACCTCCCGCGAGACTAGCTAAGATGTTCCCCAACCTACCACCCAACTGTTGGAAATGTAACTACGCACAAGGAACATATTTTCACATGTGGTGAACTCGCCCATGTGCTCAGAAGTTTTGGAGAAATATTAGAAATTGGATTTTAAATATAACAAAACAAAATTTAAAACTTGAACCTGAAAACTTTCTGCTAAGTATGATAGATTTAAACATGGAGAAAAAATATCAATATTTAATTATGCACATCATAACTGTGGCCAGAATAACCTATGCACAAAACTGGAAATTGTCTTTCATTCCTTCAGAGGATATGGTAATTTAAAAAATACATGAATGTGCTGAGATGGATAGCCTAACCAAATTGTTAAAAAATAAACAAGATAGTGACTATTATGAAATATGGAACATTTGGTATGATTGGTTAAAGAAAAGGTAATATTTGATATTTGGATAAGTTATGGAAATGACAGAAGATGTGCGTTTAATTATAAACTATATAGAGAAATTAAAACATTAAAAGAATGAAGGAGTTATTGTAACAAGGCAGATCACGTCAGTGATAAAGATAAAGAAAAAAAAAATTAACCATTGCTCAATATACGCTGTA
Source organism: Hydrophis major (assembly GCA_033807585.1). Taxonomy (NCBI): domain Eukaryota; kingdom Metazoa; phylum Chordata; class Lepidosauria; order Squamata; family Elapidae; genus Hydrophis; species Hydrophis major. Next base: position 57,210,860 of record CM066331.1, on the reverse strand, counting down.
AAATGTATATATGTGTATATATATATATATATATATATGTGTGTGTGTGTGTGTGTGTATATATATATATATATATATATATATATATATATATATATATATATATATATATATGCATGCATGCATGCATGTATATATGTTCGACGAACACAATATAGAAGCCTGATGATGGCAGATGAGATTCTGCCAATACATTGCTACAACTTTAAAAGCACAACTAAAATGATGTGGGAAAATACCCGAACAAAGCTGAATACCATACATACATACATACATACATACATACATACATACATACATTGATTTGTCTGTTTTAAATGTATGTCAAATAAATGTTTAATAAATAAATAAATATTTAAATTAAAAAAGAAAAAGAAAATCTCCAACTGAGATTTTCTCTTGATGGGATTAAAGCGCATTTGGATTGGTAGTTTTTTTCAGTAGCCAAGTCATTGTTTTCCTTAAAATGTACTATAAAAAGAACAAATAAATGTATTAAATACAAGGTAGGTTCGTCAGCCTTTGAGAGGTTTTTGCATGAAAGGAGAGGGGAGGGTAGAGCTGATAAGAGGACTGTAGATTTCAATTTTTTCATTCCTCCCTCACCTCCACCCCACCCCAATTTCAGAATGGTTTATCATAATTTTTTACATTATGCCTAGTCATTCTTTGTGTGTATGCCTTTGAGTCATTGTTGGCTCCTAGTGATCGCCTGCACATGTCTGTGTTGCTTTCTTGGCCAGATCTCAGAAGTGGCTTGCCCACTGCTTGCTTCTTAGGGCTTGTTCCTAAGGTAGTACTGGAACTTTTTGTCTTTTATTTTCTAGCCTGATGCCTTAACCACTGCATCAATCTGGCTCCTACTGAAATATTAATTAAATTAATATATATTTGCATGTTTATTGTTAGATCTACTGATATTGTATTTATTTATTTATTCAGGCTACATATGTTTAACAAGTAGACATGCCAAGACCAAACAGAACTCTGTCTCTGTTTGTGTCACTGTTTCTTAGGGTTATAGCACCTTGTTAAATTGACCTATGCTTATTTAATATGAGCTGTCTCCTTTTACCAATATTTACTATTGGTAAATATTTCCTTTCCTTTTATTCTTCCGGGAGCATCTCATTCCTGTAAATTAGTTGATGATAAATACTGCTGACTCCTCAAATCAGAATTGTATCAGTTTTATTGTATATAATTTGTCTTATGCATATCTAACAATTTGTGAATATACAGTGATTACAAAACCTTTAAACTGAAGTACTAATATGCCTAAGCTTTTCTTATGTTATATTTGTAAAATTGTGATTGATATATCTATGTAATAAACTCTTGGCCTAGCTGAAATCTCTAACTTTCAATATACAATCATTGGTGATTTTTCTACCTCATTGTTCAAGTTAGTTGGAATCTATTTAGTTAGAATGTTGATATTTCAGATTTAACTTTTGGAAAGATTTAGGCCACCTCAGTGTTTTCTCTTTTGATTGCTTTTTTTTCTGGCAGCAGGGATTCCAATAGGATACATTTCATTTGGAACCATTTGCTAAATATCATCTCACTTCTTTCCTGCTGAAATTAGATGGGGAAGGTTCCAATAGATCAATGTGTAAAGATGTCTTATATTCAGGGATGTGATTCAACCAGTGTAACAACCGGTTTGGTTTGCATGCGCTTCGTGCACGCACAGAGCATTTGCTACTGACCTTCTCCAGCAATCTGTATGTGTTAAAAAGCTGACATGTGGTAATCCACTGTGCCAATCAGCTGAGCTTGAAAAACAGGATATAAAGCACAGCCTAGAGCCCAGGCAGCAGGTGGTCCCAACAGCTGATTGTCAGAGCAAGACGAACTGGTTTTCTCCCAGATGATCCTCAGAGCTACGGGTTCGCCTGAACTGGGCTGAACCAGTAGAATCCCACCCCTGCTGATATTGTTTCAAAGGACTTGCTTTTTAAAGACTCTTTACAGACAATTGTCTAAGAATAGACAATACAAATTAACTCTTTCATTTCTGTCCATGGTATTCTTTCTCTGTCATATTGAGAGGGAGAGAGATGGATGTCATAATACTATAAAGATGATTCCAGTTAGGTCTTAAACCACATTACAGTGACTGATGCATTACCAAATATTTCAGTAAACAATTTTTCTGTAGGTATTCTTCTGTATTAAGAAGTAGAAAAGGGGATATTTAATTGAAAACAGACTGTATATTGTAACTTAAGAGCATCATGAGCTGCCATGCATCACTTATTCATTCCTTGTCCTTTGTGCAGCCATGCAACTTGATAAGCTATTAAAAAGTGACTATCTGACTATCTTAGTATGACAGAAAACAATCTTAAAGGGTAGCAATAATATCAGTGGTTTCACTGGCAAAGTAGTCTGTGCTGTTGCCAAGAAAACTGTCTGACATGCCCAAAGGTATTAGAAGATGAGCTTAACCTCAAGGAGATTTTTTTTTATTATTTCACATCAGTAGTTTTATTTTTTTTTCACCCATCTTTGACCAACAAAATATACTGCATAGATGGAAGAATGTAAATCTCTAAGCATGTACTCTGTTAATGTTTTATCAATTCTTTAATGGTAAAATTAGTCAATAATGGGTGTGAGAGCTTGAATATAAGATTAATGATTTAATACGATTGTATAAAGATAGCAGATCATATATTGGTTATAAATTACAGTATGGTCCTAAAGGATTGTTCTTTAAGAGGAAATTAGTTGTTACAATTAATTTTAGGTGCTTATATATTATAAATAACCACTTGAAATACTGTGTGTGTGTGTGTGTGTGAAAGAGACATTTTAACATTGAGAATCTCTCTCTCTCTCTCTCTCTCTCACACACACACACACACACACGCACACAGGGGGAGAGAGAGAGAGAGAGAGATGGGGGGAGAGAGATAGGGAGAGAGAGAAAGAGAGAGAAAGAGACAAATAGACACACATAGATACACACAGACACACAGATAGACACAGGGACTAGGAAGGAATAATTTTTTCAACATCTATCTGACTTGTCTTTTCACTTTCAAATCTTGACTGGATTATCCAGTGCCATTGGATAAGTTCTAAACAAGTTCTAAAAAATATCTGCACTTCCCTCGGTGTTTAGTTGGAGTAGAGGAAAATAATAATTTATTAAAGCTAAAAAGCAGCATAAAAGTCTTGTGGTCTCTGAAGGAAAAGAAATATTGAAATTTATCACCCATTGCATGAGGAATTAACAGGAGTAGAAATGTTCTGATCTTCCCAACCTATGTTCAAGGGTTCTGCAACCTTCAGTTTGCTTCCTACACTAGAAAAGATTGCCATACCTGCTATATCATGTTTAATGTCTTACATTGTCTACCCTAAACAAATAAATGATTACGGTACAAAAAATAATATTTTAATACCAATCTGTTGATATTTTTGTGCCATATCACTGTACTAAAATAAAACTGTACTAATTTTACATAGATTTCCTTCCTTGTTGGCTTGCTAATTCCTACAGCCAATGCTAGGTATTACTACTGGTGGAATATTGTTGAATATTTGATCCCTTAGAATTAACTTATTTTGTGATATTATTTTAAAACAATATGCCATATTTATCTGAATGACATATAAGTTTTCTCCTAAGTCTTAAACATGCTAGTCCTATTGTCATCTCATTTTTCTCCAGATATAGAACCTAAGTATTGCTGAGGAGAATCTCTTATCAGTGAAGGTACTCTATACAAATAAGGGCTTTGGAAAATCTGAATTTTCAGTCCCGAAAGACTCATATATGGAGAGGTGCTGCATTATAGACATTACTCCTTTATAACAAGAGAAGAATGAGGGATACATGAAAACCAGCCTGCTGCCTGACAGGATTAATTGTGATTTCATTGAATGCAAAATGATCTATACATTATTTAAAATGTAGTAAAGAGCAATTCTCATCATATTTACCATATAACGCAGACTAGAATTATAGAATTGGAAGGGACCACTGAGTCCAAATCAGGGGTGGGATTCAAAATTTTTATCAACTGGTTCTGTGGGCGTGGCTTAGGTGGTGGGCGTGGCTTGGTGGTCATGTGACTGGGTGGACATGGCTTGGTGGTCATGTTATTGGCTGGGTGTGGCCAATTCAATATCACTCACATTGAAGCATGCATCTCCTCGCCTGGCCTCTCATGACTGTGGGGATGCTGCAACAGTCGTAAGTGTGAAAAATGGTCATAAGTCATTTTTTTCAGTGCCACTGTAACTTTGAATGGTCACTCCACACAAGCATAGTACCAGCAAAAGAGGGGGAAAAAACTCCAGAAAAGTTCCTGAGACAGGAAGTCTAGTCCTGCCAAGAATGTAATAAGGGTTAATGGAGAGGCAGTTTCTGTAAGCAACATCAGAATATTTCCTTCCTGCCTTCCTTACAGGATTAGGCCAGTAATTTCTTCTAACAACCAGTTCTCTGAACTGCTTAGAATGTTAACAACCAGTTCTAGCAAATAGGTGTGAACTGGTAGAATCCCAGCCGTGGTCCAAACCCCTGTTCAGTGAAAGAATCCAAATTCAAGCATCTGAGACAGATGGCTCTTTGGCCTCTGCTTGAACACATCCAATGAATTTTTGGGCTTGCAGCCCAGCACAAAATCTTTTCTGAATCCATCCTTTCTGTAAACATAAGGGGAGGGGAGAGGCTAAACATTTCCATTCTTTTTGTTCTAGCTTTGCCCTTTTTTTGAAATGTGGCCTCTGGCCTATTGTCCTTGTGGGTATACACATGTCTATGGGCACCCTTCATATATATATGTGAAGAAAATGCAGTGGGATTTCTACAATTGGTAGAAACTTTAGCTGATAGATAAGCTACAGCATTAGACAAGGCTGCATATAAGATTTCTTTCATGTAATCTTTCTATGGGGAGGAGTGTTCTATATTCATATTCTCTTTTATTGGGGGAGATATGTGGTAGAATTCAATAATCATTATCATTGCATCCATTCTAAGGAGTGTGCATATACATGAAGCTTTATGTCTTCATGGTTCTGTGGAGTTAAAATACTTGTTCACACTTTATTGCTCTCTGTACAGTAGCACTTCTGGTTTTGCTAACCCCCTCTAAACAAAGATAAATCTCAGAATCTTGAAATTCTACTCTGTGTATCCTACCTGGACCATAATCCTGTGTTATCACATTGCAAAGTCAAAATTAAAGCGAGATAGACCATATTTAAATGTCTCATACTGCAATCTTGTGATGTTTCTGATTCTTAGTGGAATTCAGAAGAACATGGAAGGATGTTGAAATAATGCACATGACAGAGATTCAATAAGATGAAAACATATAAGTTATTGAGGCCCGTGGTTCTAGACCAGAGTCCCTCCTTATCTCAATGTCAGCTAAGTAGTTGGGAATTTATTTTTGTCAGTATTTAACGTACTAAAGTACAGTACTTAAAAAGCATTATATAACTGTCAGCGGGAAGGGAATTCCTATGACCAAAAATGATTTTTTAAGTGCAAGGAGGTTAAAACTTTTTTTATATAGAGAAATGCATTAGATATATTAACACAACACTATATTTCATCAATTCTTTTTATCTAGAACTGGTTCAAGAGAAAATCTTATTTCAAACATGGACAGAATGGATATGATCAATCTTTCTGAACATAAACAGGCAGGTATTTTGGCCTGCCAATTAATTGCTAATAATGTCTCTATTTTGCAATGCCAGGTATTTATTCTGCCCTCTTGATTTTTGTTTGTATCAGATCAATACAATTGGTGATCTTGTCTCTTTAAGCATATTAATGAAAAGATATACTGGAATTTTGTTTTATGCTATTTATATACTGATGCATTTGGATAACAGGTTTAGACTGTGACTAAATGTCTCATAAAATTAATATATATCAGCTTAGGGATTTGAAATTGTCCTTTTTGCAAATAACATATTAAATCTCCTGCTTTCTATCACTGCAATCATGATCATAAAGTAAATGTGATTTAGCTTGATGAGGAGGGTAATTTAATTATTTACAGAAGTTAGTCTTATCAAAGAAAAGCTGTTTTAGGAATCTTTGTTTTTTTCTGTTTTTGCACAAGATGAAATGTTCTGACAATTTAATTTCTTTTTTTAGTGCTTCATAAGGATCTTCTATATTAATATAAAATGTAGTGGAAAGGGAAACAAACATAAAAAACGGAGGAAAAAAACCCACATAGCTTATGGGTATATGTTAGAATTATACCTCAGCTATGGAGCATTAACATATTTTTTAATAAACATGAACTGGTGTTATGTATGTTACCTTACGAACTGACATTATGTGGAACTGATATTATTTTGGCAAGTTGACTTGCCAAAAGTTTGCTTCTAAAATTCAACTTCTGGTATCATTTGTGGGATGAAACATGCCCAAAGTACTAATGGCACAAAGGCAAACTTTCTGAAATATTTACTAGCAAGTTTGTCTTTATAAACCACAATGCTTTTACCATGTACTTTAGTCCCATAGAGAGTAGGAGTTGGGTGAACAGCTATGTTATTTTAACAGTTTTAGGACAACAACTGAGCCCAACATTTCTGTTGCTAAGTGAGGTAGTTGTTAAGTGACCTTTTCCCCATTTTACGACCTTTTTGCCACGGTTGTTAAGTAAATCACTGCTATTATAAGCTAGTAACATGGTTGTTAAATGAATCTGGCTTCCCCATTGACTTTGCTTGTTGGAAGGTTGCAAATCACATGACCCCAGGACACTGCATCCATCACAAATATGAATCAATTGCCAAGTGTCCAAATTTTGTTCATGTGACCATTAGAATGATGCAACAGTCATATATGAAAAATGGTCATAAGTCATTTTTTTCAATGCTGCTGTAACTTCAAATGGTCACTTAATGAACTCTTTTAAGTCAATGACTACCTGATCCTTTCAGTTTAGTATGATAAACAGGACACATTACTCCTTGTCTTCATATGAATTTCTAGTTATGAAAATTTGTAGTTTCCTTCCTGGAAAAAAATACAAGACATTATATACATGTAAGCAATATACAATATATTCATTAAAATTATCAGTTTTAAATAATGGAGTATTAATCCAACCTCTTCATGTAGCATTGAGAATGAATTGGAATGAATTAAAATAAAACATGGTAAACTATTATTAAATTGAGAGCTGGGAGCAGCACTTTGTCCATACAATCATTAGGATTGGCAAATTAGCAGTGTTGTGCACTCTGAAAGCAAAATGTAATTGGATTTTTGAACTGCCTACAATCTAACAAAAATATTGGCATATACTGTACATGCAAAAATTTCTGTTCAATTCTAGAATTTCTAAGTAGGGCAAAGAAAGATTCCTGGATCAATTCTACATAACTATGATTCACATCTTCTTAAATTCATTTCCATAAACAGAAAATTTTATCTATCTCCATATCTTTGTCTATCTCCAAAACAAACAAAGGTTTGACTCTCATTTAAAGAAAGACAGATGCAATTCAAGATCAGTTTTGTATAGAACTTGAAACCTTTTCTATATAATGTGGCAGCTCATTATCATTTTTCCTCTTTACCTTCCAGATTTGGGTTGGAAAGGGCTAACTGGAAACTTCATTACTTGGTTTTAATTTCTGCCTTCATTTTCATTCCTGGCCCTTTCCAATTGTCAAGCTTTTTGGCTCATTCTTCCTACTTCCCATGGAGAAGTAAAATTCTCTAACTACTCAGGTTGGCAATTCAAAAGGGAAAAAATTATATGCTGGACCTTTTCCTCTCCTCCCCATCAGGCCCCTTTACACATTTTCCCCTCTGTTTATAGAGCTATTGCCAGCTTAGGGACCTTGAAACCTCCCCAGGAAAAATCTGCTTTCTATATTAGAGTACTCCAATGTTATAATGCTTGGCTTTCTATATCTGCCAAATAGGTCACTAGCTCAGCAGTCTTGTTGAGAGAGCAATAACCGGAAAGATCTGAGGGATATTACAAAGGATTCCCATTCCCTTTGGTAATTACCTTATGGTTTTGATTTCTAGGGTGTACGGCTACAAAAAAAGCTATTGTTTCAACAAGCTCTTGTTACATCATAAAACTTTGTGTGCATGCATGTTTATGTTTTTTTCCAAAGAACACTTTTAAAATTATCTAAAAGTTTTTGGTGTGGGTTAAACATATATCAATTCATTTTAAATCCTTCTGTTTAATCACAGGAAATGATTTATGACTTTTCAGCATAATTTCTTTTTGACAAATTGCTCTGAAAATATCAAACAAAAAACTGATGATGATTTTTATGTCAGATGAGGACAAGAATAATAAAGCATGGAGAGTTGATTTTATTATCCCCTGAGCTGCACAGCAAATAAGAAGTTTCAGTAAAGCTTTAATATGCATAGAAGTTGCAATCATTTTAAGAGTGGTTATGATTGCAACCAGAATTATTCATTCTATCTTTCTCTCTTGTCCCCCTTGTTCCATTCCCTTGGGCAGAATTTGCAGTGGAGACACAATGGAGGAAGTAGTTTCCCAAAACTAAAGCTGGTACATAGGATATATGACAAACAGAACAGGAAAATATTTGCTTTGTTTAGGATGTATCTTCAAGTCATTTAATAAATGGGGTAGAAGTCTGCACAGACTTCAGAACACAGACAGTTCTGAATCGTCTTACCTTCTAAAGGGAGTGTGTTTGTGTGTGTGGTCTCAAAATTTGATCTTTGTGTACTATGATATGCCTGCCCATTTAAATTAACAGGTCAGGTTTATGTTTTTCTTTGCTCTTTTGGGGTGGGATTTATCCTGTTCAATTCAGGAGGATATGATGGGTGAGTGGTTTAATGCTGTATAAACTGATATATGTTCAAAGTGGCTAGGATCTTAGATTATTTTTAAATATCAAACTAATATTTAAAAAAGCACAAATGCATGTGAGATTATTTAGTGAACCTATAATCTCTTTTCCAACTGAAAGCCAAGTTTGCCTTTGTTTGGGAAGATATAAATTATAAGTCAGAAAAGGGTTTGGCTTTATAAGGGGAGGGGATTAGTGAGGAAAAGAGAGCAATATTCACAGCCCCAGAACTGGAATAACAATTTGGTTCTTATTCCAATCATTCCATAGATTTATATTTTTGGTTCTATCATTTCTGGCATTAAGTTATGATCAAACTATATTGCTCCTTTATAACTTTTAAAAACCTTTTCTAGTTGCTTTGAACTGTTGGGCCCCGAGCTCATCTCTGTAGTGAAGAATTTAAGGCCAAATCTGTACACATTCCCCTCTGGATGAAAATTGACAGAAGGGGCTTTCATCCCATGAAACACCTATCCATCACCATTGAACTCCTTAGAGCTTTTCCCCCTTCATGAATTAGAAGGAGAAGCTCTTTTGCAACTGATAATGAACCCTAGAATAGTACACATTTGAGGTTTCATTTTCATCTCAAAAATAATACGCTTCTGATATCTCAGTTATGCTATAAATAGGTAGTCTTTGTTTAGTGACTCCAGGTAACCCTGTAACTTATGGTAACTTATGACTGTTCAACCATTCAGCAATAGACTTACAAGGTGCCTCCAAAATTATGATCTTTGTTGCATCTCTGCAATCCTGTGATTAAAATTCACTTGGCAGCATGCCCACTCTTAAGACCTCAAGGGCACTTCAATTTCTTACACCTTACAACTTACAAGCCTCTGCTTCTTCAGAAAAAAAGTGTTGGATGTGGTTCTTACCTGAGTACAGTTCAGGAGCTTGGTTGAACAAGGCCTTTTGGTCTAACTGTAGTCTTGATAAGTGTGTGAAAACAAAGAGCTGTACAGATTAGTTTCTGACTAGCAAACCAAATTTGATTGAAGCCAGGAGATTAAAGTCAGCTGCAGTAGTAAAAATTATTCATTGGTCTGGAAGAGAATAGACAAATAGGACTGTATGAATTTATCACTTGTAAACCCAAGTTAATTCCATTGCAATTTTATTTCAGATAGCTTGGTTTTTAAAAGACTGCGTAAAATGTGTGCATATTTTGCATTTTGGGTGTATTGTTTCATGTATGCACCAGAAGCAAAGCAAGAGGTTAATTGAGGAACCATCTCATCCCAATCACATTGACCCATCCCACCCAATCTGGCAGAAAAGAATTTGAAGGGTCTAGTCAGCTGAAAAATATTGAGTGGCTAGATCCAGAGAGTGAACCTTCTCTGCCATTGCCCCTATCCTATAGAACATCCTGTCTCTTGAAGTGAGGTTGACCCCATTCCCACTTCAGTAGGGAATATTTCCTATTCCTGCCATTATTGAATAATCAAGTCCTGAATTATGCCATTATATATGAGACAAATTGAGACAAATTGATATATGAGACATTATATGTGAATCAAATTGGCCATTGAAGAATTAGTGTTTGACAACAAAGAGAAACCTATTCAAAACACCTCTTTTTCAACGGTTAGATCCAATCATGTCATTTGCTAAGCCTCATGGCACTGCTTCAAAAACTTCTTTCAGTTGTCTTCACATGCTCTTTCAAATAATTGCATAGTCCTAATTTTTTTCATGTTATATAAACCCCTGAAAATGGGGAAATGGAGTAAATAATCTTTCAAAAACAAAAAAGTCACTCTTCAGCATTAAGATCAGAAGGGTCTGTTGCAAAGGTCTAAAAACTTGGCAAGTTTAAGACATGTGGACTTCAACTCCCAGAATTCCTGAGCTAACATGACTGGAGGATGAATTCTGGGAGCTGAAGTCTGCAAGTCTTAAAGCTGTCAAGTTTGAAGACCTCTGGTCTATGGTATCAAGGAAGGGCTATGATATCTCCAGAACCAATCTAGGAAATTCATTGTGCCTATAGCATTAGAACTGTTCCATTTGATGATAATCTTACTTGTTCATCTTTTAGTAGTGAAACGAACCTGTTTGTATAATTGACAGAATACTACAATGTTGTTGCATGTTACATACTAATAACAAGGATTAGGAAAGTGGTACAGTATTTATTAGCTGTCTCATAAATTTAGCAACTGTCTTTAATTTATTCGCTGAAGTATCTCTCATGCTGTATAAGGTAAATAAATTGAGCAATGACAGTTTTTCAAAGAGGTGACCTCTTCAAGTGAATTAAATCTTAAATTGAAGGAAGTAAAGTGTACATAAGGTGGTGTTCAGCTTTTAATCCAAACAATAAGATGCCTGTTTTTAACCTATTCCTAGGAGTGAATCCAAACAGAAGAGAACCTTTTTAGAAGTTGCTTTATTTGTTTTTATTTTTACCATTTGATTCAAGACATTGGTTGGCAGTACCAGAACAGGAACTAAAATGATAAGGCTTTATGTCAGTTCAGAAATTATTGCTTCTATAGCTTTGATAGATCCAGTGATGAATCCAGAAATTCATTTCCATCTTGGTAATAGATTTAATTGTTGCTTTGCTTTTACATAAATACTTTTTTTTTTTACATTCAGCTGCAATCTGTCTTCCTATATAACTTTATATGTCTATGCATGTGTGCCTGTGCTTTCTAGTCATTGTTGACTCCTGGGAACTCCCTGAGCTAATCCATGCAGTTTTCTTGGAAAGGTTTCAGAAGTGGTTTGTCATTGCCTTTTTCCTACAGCTGAGAGAGAATGACTGGCCTAAAGTCACCCAGCTGTCTTCATGCCTAAAGTGAGATTAAAACTCACAGCTTCTTCAACTACTTCAGTTTTTTAGAATTTCTTTTAGAATGTGATGTCCAGAACTGTAGCGGGTTTGACCAATGCAATATGTGGTTGAAATCTGCCAGTATATAATTTGGAAATTATGTTGATTCATCCAAAAATGTACATTTGTTTTTTAGCACCTGTAGAATGTTGTTGATTTGTATTCAGATTATGTTCAATTACAATTCTAAGTTCCTATTATTAAACCAATATTCCATACTATACTATGTATTTCATTTCTTTTGAATTACTTTTAATTTATGTATAATATATATTATTGTATTACTTATGTCAGGGTTCCAAGTAATAAATCCATTTCAAGCAAGTAGATTCCTCAAAGAATAACTTTATTGGAAATATTATATTGGCACATATGTGGTGAAAAATGATTCTGAAAAGTCCCGCAGTTACCCACCTAATTAAAAGTACAAGTTTTTCTCTCAACCCAAAACAATCAGTCTAGTGACATCACTCCTCCTTTCTCCGGACCAGGTGTGACAACATCCTTCGTTCCCAAGAGAAAGAGTTTTATTTTGACTATACAACCCCAGCTATCTCTAATCCCCTCTTCCTATTCCTTGCTCCAGTGTAGCAACACTGAAGCTCCAAGATGGCTTCGACCAGACCAGCTTCAGGATTGACGACTTAGTTTCTGTAATCTATGGTAGTGTTTCTGAATGTTGTTTCTATCTTCTAAAGTAAGGTTCTCCAAAATGGTCAGTATCGACGTCCAAGGAACAATGGGACAGTTTGTTTTAAATTATTATTATTATAGTATTAATTAAATTAGTATTTATGAAATAGTATTTATATTATAAATGTCTGTAGGTTGATGAATAATTTGAAGCTTCATGAAGGGGTCACTGAACTAAAGAATTTAGGGATCCTGTTCTAAAGTATATTTATCACACCCAGTTGTGTGTCTTTAGCTGTGATTAGTATTCCTTCAACTTCTTTATCTTATTTAATAAAAATATTGACCATAACCAGGCCTGTAATCAAAGCTTAGTTCTTATGTCTTATCTCACTCCAGTTAGGTGAGAATTACACTTTGGAGTAGTTTTCAAGCAGCTGCACAGCCATCTGGTAAATATGTCAGACTTAACTAGCTTGCTGTCAGAATGTCATGTCTCATGGTGATTCTTTGCTGAAAGTGTATATAATTATGACTATATTTTTCTCACATTCTAATGAGGTGTTATTATCTGTTCAAAAAGAAAAGAAAAGAAATAATAGATTGAGAAGTGTTAAGTGTTGCACCTGAGAAATCTATGGTGACTTCTGGGGATTATTATTTTCATGGTGCTTACATGCATCTGTCATTGTAGGAGCTGCTTGAGTGTTTTTCCAGGGACAATGTCAGACTGACTTGTCTTTAGTTTCCTGATTCCTCTTTCCTAGTCTGAATCATGGCACAATATTCACTTCCTCTGATCATCCGGTACTTAACCAATTTTCAGTGCCTAGGAGGCCTGTGGATAATTGACAAAACATATTCATTTTTTTGCTGCTGGTTGGTTGCAATTAGCAATTTTATCTTTTTTCTCTGTCATGTCTTCTTTTAAATACTTTCTAGGAGATAATGGATATAAATTCTGCTAGAATATCAGCAAAAATTATTTAATGTCTTAGATAGATGTAATCCATCTGGTCATGAATATTCAGACTCATAAAAGATCATTAAGTAAGTTTTCCATCACTATTTTTAATCTATCTTAGCTAAAATCCTGCATATTAGAGCATCTTTTCATAGTTTTGTATTGGCACTGTGCCAGCAAAGAAATTACTATCTTTCTCATATCACATATTCTGTTCCAATTAACATATCCAATCATTTTTTAAAAATTGAAAAGCAATTGCAGGAAAGCCATATCAGGAGAATTACATTTGACATGATAACAGTCTTCGTAATTCACAACCTACATATGCTGGGAGAACTTGCCATGAAGCTTAAAATCATCATTTCCATTCAGAGCAATTCCTTTGGTATTAATTTCCTTAGGAAATTATTGGTGGCAGAACTTTGTCCATGAATGAAGTATTAGAAGCATTGTCTTGCACTGACTCAGAAATAAGAAGGTATGGAAACTTTTAATATTACTAAAGCTTTTCAAATGTCATGTATTTGATAGAACTATTGGTTGAATTTAAATTGATGACCATGGATATGGTTTAAAGATGTGCACCAGTTAACAGATTTCAAAAGGCTTTTAAATTTTAATTCTAAATAAGAAGATTTTCTGAAATCACTCACAGATAAATAGCTATGTTGCAGGTAATTATGTTCAAGATCTGTCTCCATTTTTTTCATTTTAAAGCAAATTAACTTCATTTGCCAATGTGTGGCATGAATATGCATACTGTTACCTTTTGCATTTCTCTGAATCTTGAAATATAACTCTTATTTTAAGAAAATTAAACAAGTTGCACCCAAAAATTAACTTTGAGCCTACATTTTGAAATGCATGTTTTGAAATAAAAGTATGTCTAGAAGTATTTATGAAAAATCATGGGTTTGAATACTATTTTTTAATGGGTAAAAAATACAAACACATCATGGAATTGGCTGATTAATAAGCACATGAAAACACTGCAAAGGCTAGAAATGTTTTATGCCTCTTCCTGTCTTAGTTTTTAGGTAATAAATTGTTATGGTAATAATAACATAATAGTCTTTTTCCATACAAAATTCATTTTTTAAAAAAAAGATGCAAAATGTTATCTACTTAGCAGATTATATTTCTAAAATACTTCCACTAGGGGGCATTTTCTTATATTTCTGTATGAATTTTTTGCTGTGAGACCTGAATTAGAAAATGGGGAAACTGGAAATCCTTACACATTTAGCTGTATAGCTTTGATTTTCATGAGCTGCTAAATTGCCTTTCAATGTTGCAGTCCTTAGACTATGGAAGGAATGTGGTTTCATGTGGGAACTATGATTCTTTGTTCTTTGTGTACGTGCTAGGACAACGGGCCTTCTGGTGGTTGGCTGGAACACAGAGCAAGGAGCAAGGACAAATTGTTGCCATTTCTTAATCAGAACTGTAGCAAACATAAACTTTGCAGCCTTATATGCTTATGCAAATGATCAGTGCATTTTGTGTGATGTAATGTATTTGTGATAGGATGCTAACAAAAATTGCTACGTTAACAAAGATTTCTTCTAATAAAAGAAGGTTTCGGAGTTTGCTCTGGGCTCTCATCCCGAGACAACCTTGCGTTGTGTCTTCTTTCCATGAGAGACCACCACAAGTGGTGATCCCGACGTGATCTGCTGCGGGCAGATATGGGTTCTGCTCTTCTGTACTTATCGTCTGGAAGAGGCAATAAGTGCACCATAATCGATAACTGTCGCAGGCGACGATTATCTTCGTAAGTATGGGAGGAAAACCGTCACAACATCAGGAGAAGCATATTACAGAGTTGTTAAAGTTAGTCAGAACCAATTTCTTTATCTTTAGTTCTTCTGGTAAGGAAAAAAAATTGTCACGATCCAATGTTAAATTGTTAATGCATACTGTATGAATACAGTGTCCTTGGTACCCAGAACGAGGTTCCTTAAAATTGGAAACGTGGAGACAGATTGGCAATGTTCTCCACAGGCCAATTCAGAAGTTTTATTGGAAGATGGTTATTACTGCTTTAAAAGCCCAGAAACAGCCGTTATTGAAACCATTATTGGATCCACTTCCATATCAAAATAAGGTAGTTTTGTGTCCGCCTGTCTCGAGATTGGAAGATGTGGTATCTCCCCCGACAGCTCCTAAAAATCCATCAGGAGATGTCAAGGTGGGAAATCCTAAAATAAATACACCCCATACTGGGAGAGTTCAAGCAGCTATGCAAGCAGCTTTTCAAGCAGGACAGATGGAGGGGGAGGAGATTGACTCCATGCAATTGTTTCCCGTTCAGAGGCAAGTTGATAATGCAGGAAATTTACAGGCTGTCTGGAATCTACTGCCTTTATCTCTTTTACGGGAAGTAAAGAAATCTATGAAGGAGTTTGGCATACAAAGTCCATATGTCCAGGATTTGCTTCACAGTTTGGGGCAAGCTCAAAAGATGATTCCGCAAGATTGGAAAGACTTAATGAGAATGATTCTGAATGAGACACGATACGTGGTATTTAATGCAGAATATCAAAGAGAAGCAATTAACAGAGGAAATAATTCAGGGAGTTTGTATGTACCTGATCAAATCTATGGGGCAGGGCAGTTTGCAACTGTGGAGCAGCAGGCAACAAATTTGCCTGATCACTGCTTCCCGGTTGTTACGACTGCTGTTATGGGAGCGCTGAGGCGAGTGGAGGAGGCAGGAATGCCTACTAAATCTTTTTCACAAATCAAGCAAGCAGCTACAGAGCCATATGCAGATTTCATTGAGAAGCTCCAAAATGCCATTCAGCGACAAATTTCTAATCCAGAAGCTGCGAAAGAACTTTTGATGAAATTGGCAGTGGAAAATGCAAATACAGATTGTAAGCGGGTTTTGCAGCCTTTGGTCGCGCGGGGGGAGGCAACCTTGGCAGATTTGATTAAAGCTTGTGCTGCAGTAAGTTCGCAATCTTATAACATAGAGACCTTGGCTGTAGCTTTGCAAAAGGGTTTTAAACCTACTGGGAATTGTTTCAACTGTGGGAAGCCTGGGCATTTCAAAGCACAATGCTGGGCCCCAGGGGGAGGTGCTGCTTTTTTTCAGAAGAAACTTCCACAGCAGAACTCAAATCCTGGGGCAAGTCCAAAAACAGTATGTCCCAAGTGTAAAAAGGGTTTCCATTCTCAGTGCCGCTCTCAGGCTGCGCCTTCGGAAAACTGATAAGGGGGTACGCAGCTAACCCTGCTCCAAATGTTGCACCTGTGCTCAATGCATTACCAGCGACTACAGGAAGTGCTGGTTTGGACTTACGAATGTTAAAAGATATCATTATAACTTTTCCAAATCAAGTTTATATTGAGGACACTCATTTAAAGGGCCTCCTTCCTCCACAAATGGTAGGATTGGTCTTGTCTCGTTCCTTAGCTTTTAAGAAAGGGTTTTTTGTGATTCTAGGGGTTATTGATCAGGATTATACAGATATTATAAAAATTCAATTTTATTCAGATGTACCTGCTAATCTTGCAGCTGGAGACTCCATTGCACAATTGATAGTGTTACTCTATACGTTGGTAGAGAAGCCTTGGATAGCGGGGTTTGGCTCTACAGAATGTTATTCAGAGCTATTGGCTTTAGTGAAAAACATTAAGCCATCTCAGCCCAAGTTAAATTTTCTAATAGAAGGGAAATTGTTTTCCGGTGTTGTAGATTCCGGAGCAGATGTTTCAGTAATTCAGCAAGAAGAATGGCCCAAAGAATGGCCTACAGAAGATTCTCCGGCTGTAAGGGGGGTAGGAGGTATGCAATTTGCTAAAAGTAGTGTTAAATGGCTTGTGGTTACCCATGAATACAGGAGGCCAGGGGCAATTCAGGCTGTAATTCAGCCACTGGTAATGCCTTTGCATGTCAATTTATGGGGCCGTGATTTACTTTCTCAATTTGGAACTACCATAACTTTGCAGGATTGAGATGCTAAAATTAGTTTATTGTCCGAGGTACCTGTGTGAGTGGACCAATGGTCTTTAACCACTGAGAAATTGTATGCTGATGGTGGGAAGCATTATGGAGCCTGTGTTTGGCAGCAGGATGGTAAATGGGTCACAAAAATTACACCCCTTCAAACCTCTCCACAGCGTGCTGAATTGGCTGCGGCTATCTTGGCATTGCAGCACTTTTCTTCACAAAAATTTAATCTTATAGTTGATAGCTTGTATGTTTACTTGTATGTTTAATTAACATAGAATTTGCCTATCTCTCTCCTTCTACTGACAACAACCTGCTTAGCTTATTTCTTACTTTGCAGCAGCTTATGCAATGATGTGTGTATCCTCTTTTTGTTGCTCATATTCGAAGTCATCAGCCTTTTCCGGGTATTATCCAAGAAATAATGCAGCTGATGCCACTGCAACCTCGCAAAATTCCTGCTTAACCATGGCAACCTTAACCCCATGGGAAAGTCATAGTTACTTTCATCAGAATAAAAAGGCCCTTATCAAACAGTTTCGCCTTCCTGCGGGGGAGGCTGCAGCTATTATACAACAATGTCCTACATGCAGCTTACAAGCAGCTGCTCTCCCTCAGGGTGTCAACCCTAGAGGGACACAATGCTGCCAGCTGCGGCAAATGGATGTCACCCAGTATCCTGGGTTTTCCCCTTAGAAATATTTACATGTCTCAATTGACACTTATTCAGGTTTCATAATGGCTACCCCTCAAAGGGGTGAAGCCACAAAGCATATTACTAATCATTGTTTGTGTACCTTTACTATTTTGGGCTCCCCTCAGGAGCTGAAGACTGATAATGGGTCTGCATACACTAGTTCAGCTTTTGCCACCTTTTCTTCCACCTGAACATAGTCCATAAATTTGGCATTCCTTATAATTCCACAGGTCAAGCTATTGTGGAGCGCGCTAATCAGACTCTCAACGGCACATTGGACAATCAAAAAACAAAAATAGGGGACATGGGGCATGGATTGCCAGGGTTACAAAATACCTTAAATATTGCATTATATACTTTAAATTTTCTCAACTTGACTGGTACACCAGCCACTACGGTGGCCAGCAGGCATTTTTCTTCTTTCCCTTCTACAGGAGGCGCGAGGCCACTGGTGTTATACAGAAAACTACCTGACCCCACTTGGAGGGGGCCAGCTTCCTTGATAATGTGGGGTTGTGGCTATGCAGCAGTTGAAGACAAGAATGAAGTCGTTTGGGTGCCTGGTCGTTATGTCCGCCCTTATCACAAGCCAGAGGTGTAAAGGGAAGAACCATGGGATGTGGGGAAAAAACTCTTATATTAAGGATGTGTCTCGAATTGCTCAATTGGAGAACAAAACTGATTGCTGGGTATTTATGCATATGCCTACACATAAAATTGCAGGATTGCCATTGGTAGCTGTTCCTTTGAATGAGTCGCAATGGAAGAACATTGATTGTTACAAGCTGCGGATGAGAACATGATCATGATTCCATTGGGCAGCCGTATACAAGAAACTGCTGGGGTATGTTGGACTCATAAAATCAGCCATAGAAATTTAACAGATCTTGGTCGTTATCCCCATTGTAATTACACATTGACAATACAGAATACAATGCGCAATAACACATTTTTAAATAACACTCTTAATGTATTTGCGCACAACTTTACTGGACATGACTGTGTTGCACTAGTCACTGGAAATTGCCCTCGGATACAGAATGACTGTCCGACAAGTGTAACCACAGGAGGCAAACCGTTTCTTTGCAACATGATTTTGGGACTTGCTCAGCTTATTTTCTCTCAGGACAAAAAGACTGTAAATATCATCGGTCAGGATTTGTGGCTGCTGTGCACAAGGAGGGGTTTGTGCTGTGATACATGCACACTGCTGCATGTATATTACTGATTCATCCCCTAACATGACGGCCACTGTACAACACATGGAGGAATCCATTAGAGAGAATCCTTTGCTGAATTATGGGGTCCCTTCTGATTTTTGGTCATTCTTATGGTCCTGGCTTCCTAACTCTGCTTGGCTTTGATCTATGACTATAGACATTATAATTGTTGCTGTATGTTTCATTTTCCTTTGTTGCTGTTTTCAATAATTCCCTGGACTGCTAACGACATGTAGAGACATGACAAAGCCCTCAAGGGATCAGTTCCTATTGTCTGCAAAAACCTACCGAGGACTATGTCGGCATGAAAAAACAAAAACAGGGGAGATGTGCGAACTATGATTCTTTGTTCTTTGTGTACGTGCTAGGACAACGGACCTTCTGGTGGTTGGCTGGAACACAGAGCAAAGAGCAAGGACAAATTGTTGCCATTTCTTAACCAGAACTGCAGCAAACATAAACTTTGCAGCCTTATATGCTTATGCGAATGATCAGTTCATTTTGTGTGATGTAATGCATTTGTGATAGGACGCTAACAAAAATTGCTACGTTAACAAAATTGCTTCTAATAAAAGAGGGTTTCGGAGTTTGCTCTGGGCTCTCATCCCGAGACAACCTTGTGTTGCGTCTTCTTTCCATGAGAGACCACCACAGTTTCACAATAGAAGGAGATTAAGGAGTTCTAGAAAACAGAATTGCTTCATGAGAAGGGCTCCTAGAAAGAGGACCAAGACTTCTGGAAAGGGGATTGCTGATTCGTTTGTGTAGTCTGACTTTCTCTCTTTTGCCAAGTAGTTTTACAGTTTGGAAAGACGTCTACCTCTTCAGTAAAGATAGTTGCACATATTATCACTGAACTGATAGTATTGTTGTTGCTCATTTTAGCCTTCTTTCTCAAACTGGTGAACCCTCATGCAACCAACATTGTCTGTCTTGTTTGAGCAGAAGTCTGATTCTTTTCTCTACCTCATTCTGAATACATCAATATGCCAAGTTGAGAGTTCTGTAAAAAGTTGAAAGTTTCCTCCATATGTTATCCAGTATCTTTATTTTTAGAGAACATCAGCTAATTTTCAAGAATAGGCTAGCACTGTGAGGATTAGGGTAGAATTATACATGTTTATGCTACCACTAAATTCCTGCCTTCCCTCCTTTCATTTTCTTGTATTTCAAGACTAGAGCAATATCCAGTCTTTCTATAAGCCTGAGAGTCATCAGAGGAGGGAAAAAGATAATGATGGATGACTTGTAGAAGCTTAGAAGAAATTAAATTCTCTAGTATACATTTAGTTTGAGGCTTTCTCTAGCATATTGGTTACAGGAACTATCATCTGAGGAAAGAAAATGAAGCTAGAAAAAAGTATATTAACTAAAATCCTAAGTAGAATTCTGAATTGACTGACTCCAACAGGATGGGTTTGCTAAGGAATTTTTTCATTTATGGGACTGCATACAATGAGCAGTGCTGGCCCATGGTAGCAAAAATATGAATCTTATGTACTGGAAAAATATGAATACCCTCATATCCTAGAATGGCTAATTGCAATGGCTTAACATTCCATCAGCCAATAAACCAATCAGGATGAAGGACTGGGTATATTGTGAATGGCATATTCCAAAAATTTTGGGAGGGAGGTTGAGGCCTTTTAATGGATGAAAAGAGTGCTCTGAGAAACTTACAGCACCTATTTTGTTCCTTAAATGCAAATAAGTACATTGTTGCAAAATAATCAATTTTTTAAATACAACTATTTGGGAAATCCTTCAAAGAGATGGCTGGCACTTGCACTTTTGCAAATCTATTTTGAAAGGGGTGGTTCTCTTAGCTAATATATTTGTTATCTTTAAAGAAAACTTTATTGAAAAGGTATAATATTTTTGGAAAGAAATAAACTTGATAAGAAGCCTTCAGGTTACCTCAGGCATAACCTGTTAGACATATCAGACTAAGTTATAATGTGATGTCTCTGTTTTTCACATAATGTTCTTTGTAAAGCTAATTCATTGTAGTTTATAACCATGTTTTAATTCAGCCTGGGAATCCAGCCAAGAAGTGCAAACGAATATACAAATAATGGCAATAAGTTCACTCAAAATGAACTCTATGCTGCCTTCTAACCAAAAGATTTTGGAATACATGCAGATTGGAATGAACTGCAGAATGGAAAAAAACCTTGACTTGATAGTATAAGTCAGGTACCAAAAACATGTTATTTTTTTTTCTCTATGTTTAGCAGGAAAATAAGATGGTTATTTCTCAGACAAATTAAACATCTCTACCATCAAGAGATTCTGATTGACTTAGCATGTTTTTAACAGTTCCATAATTAAGTGGTTCAGTGTTCCTTCTTTTTGTATACATGTATCTTTATGGAGTGTAGACAACAAAGCCTAATAGTAACTTTCTTTTCTTTGTCTCAGCTTATCTTCTCTGCATTCTTGCCAGTATTTGGTTCAAGGGTCTTCAAACTTGGCAAGCTTAAGACTTGTGGACTTCAACTCCCAGAATTCCTGAGCTAACATGACTGGAGGAGGAATTCTGGGAGTTGAAGTCCACAAGTCTTACAGCTGTCAAGTTTGAAGACCCCTGATTTGATTCATGATGACTCATCTCCCACAGTCATACTATTGGGGAAGTGGGCAACATTTAAATTTAGTAAATAAATCTCCTAAGTAAAATAAAATGCTCCCTGATTTAGGAGATAGTTTGGGTAGATAGATGACCAGCAGATATTGATAAACAGAGAGGAAAAGTGTGTTTTCCCAAGAGCACTACGTGTATTTTTTTTTAAATCAACCTAATCTTTTGGAATAAGTATCATCTGAGCTCTGCATTTGTTTTGGCTTGGATAGAATTACTCCTGCTTAAAACTGGAGTGTATCTTGGCAGCAGGAAACCATTGTGACAAAATAATATTAAAGGGAAAGACATCCAAGATTAGAAAAGAAGTCCAACTGATTTCATTTTTCCTTAAAGTTACAGTACATTCTATCTTTTGTTCAGTTTGAAAAATGCAGTATTAAACATCCACTTCACATTATCTATGGGATTCTCAACTTGCTATTATGACCAGAATGAATCTTCATAGTAGACTAAATCAGAGCCCAGCACAATAGTTCAGACTGTGACATCAATTCTTTTTGTCTGTGTTTCAAAAGGGTCACTATTACAGACTGGTGAGTTCTGTAATTAAATTACTAAAGAGTGATTCATTATACCCCGTAGTATTTTTTCATAAGCCATTTCTTCTAGACATATTTTCTTCCAAATTGAATGGTGTGATTTATGGCCTTTACATAGACACCAGAGATTGTGTACATTTGCTATAAGCCTATATAGTGGAAATGTATGTTCTTCTAGTGTACATGGAATGAGCATAAACACTGGAAGAACCTCTAATTTATTTTCTGAAGAATAGAGGCCACTTCAAATCTCTCCCTCTGCATTTTGAATTTTTGATATGTGAGCTTGAAGCTTTAATTATTCTCCTTTTGCTAATTTCAAATTCTTGTACAAAGAGCTGGATGTTCTTAGTTTGCTGTGCAGGCATCACTTTACATGGCTTTAGGTTCATTTAATTTGTTTTTCTTCAGCCAAGATCGCACTTCATTTTTCTATTATCTTGTTGGTTTTAATATAATGGAAGAAGGACCTTTAATGGAAGGACCTATAACACTGAGCAGTCAGGATCAGGTCACAATAATATTGAAAACAGAAGAAAGGGGATTTTTGGCAGAAAAAAATCACAAAGAAACATAGCTTAAAACTATAATATTAATTTTTCAATTTTTAAATAGCTTGCTGCTCAGTTGTGGTAACCAGACAATTCACTATGATTCTAATTCAAGCCATACCCTTGTTTTGTCATCCAGTTTTGGGAAGAGTTGCTTTTGAGAGCAGGGCCATATTGCAGTAGCTTCCCGCTTTGGAGAAGGCCAAGGCAGAACTATTCTTGCAAAAATATTAGTAATATCTGGTGTAGTTTATCTCATCCCTCAGGACACACATAGAGAAGAAGTCTTGCTTAAGATAAGATGTCAGCTATGCATATGTCAGCATGCTAGAAAAATCATATTTCTACTAGAGTATTTTATGTTAATTACGGTAAGCAATTAGAAAATAACTTATAAATGTGATTCATTCTGCATATGTAAGATAAAAGTGCATATGAAAAGATGGATGCTAGGGATTTTGTATGAGATTATTTTCACAAATCAAATTTCAGTACCATGACCTTGTTGAAGGAGAAGAAAATGAGATGATCTCAAACATATAAATATGATCTGCCTAAAACTAATTCTTTTTTTAAAAAAAAAATAACCTGAAAGTTTGCAATGGAGTTATTTCTGCTTATGGTTGGGGAAAGGACTCCTTGTCCATCCTCCATTCATTGGTCTTTTTGACTGACAATCAATTTACCAATTGATTATATTAATTAATCCTTTAAGATGGATCCTTTAAGATCCATCCCTTAAAATGTTGAATTGTATTTTGCAGCTATCTTCCCAGGAAAAAGAGCCCCTTTCTACTTTTCTTATTTCAGTATCTGCAGAGTTAACTTCAAAACACATAATCTGCAAAAACAATTACACTTTATTGGCTTGGTCTCAGACTATTTGAAAGCTGAGTTGGGGAACAAATAAGCACTGGCAGACAGAGGTGTACTTGAGGAGAAAATGCAGGAAAATCTGGCAGCAAGAACCAAAAATTAAAATTGGATCAAATACCCCATTGTTGATTCATCCGTACTTCAAACCATAGACCAACAATTATCTTGTCTTGTGTTTTGAATGTTCTGGAGAAGCATAAGATCACTTATTTTCTATTTACTATGAATTGCCACATAGACACTATGTGCCCCTAAGTCAGATTTAAACAACTTGTATAAAACTTTTTTCTTTTTTCCTGGCTCCACTTTAAAGTCCCGACAATATGGAACTGAACCATACATGCATGCATCTTATTATTCCTTTTAGGAGTAAACAACTTTATGCAAAGTGTAGAAAACAATAAACACTCATAAGCAAAATATATTAAAGAGATAAAATGAGGGTATACAAAGTACAGCTAAGTTAAACTATATCTAATTTAAATTGAACACCATTCACAATACCTTACATACAATTCAATCCTTACAAACAATGCTTCGCCTTTGTCTTTCTGGGGTTGTCATTATTTCTACCCAACTCCAACTTTCTGCATGTTTCCCTCCTCAACAAGTTCAGACATTCTTCATTTATTTGTTTTGTGACTCAACCCTAACTCACTTTTTCTGCATCCCCTATTTCTTATACACTTAGTGTCATTTACATTTGTGTTCATTTACATTCATTTATCTGCTACTCATTCTTGAGTGTATATTCCTTGTTGTATCAGCATGATAATAAATGTACACAGCTATTTTTACTTCTTTGAGCACGTATTTCATTCCTTACTATAAACTGGCATAGTTTCAGCAATAATATGTCAGTGGAGTTCTGAGGGCTGCAAAATAGAGGCTTAAGAGTCTAATTTAAATCTAACAGTTTTGTTCCTTATGCTTTACATCTTGTAAATTTGCAGGATTCTTTGTTTTTCTCTCCATGTATATGTATACATTCAATATGTATGTGTCATTTATGTGTGTACATGCATGATAGTTATCTTTTGAGAGCTGAATGCAACTAAAGTTCATTTTAATGTGTGCTGGTTAATGTACATTTAAAGTGACAATTAAAGCTTTGTTCTGTTCTGTTGTATTATTCTGTTCTATTCTGTTCTATTCTAATTCAGTTCCTATCAGTTACTGGCACCCATTTCTTTGGAATGTAGGCAAACTCAGTTTTGGTCTTTCTAATTAATTGCACGATTCCTATTTAAAGGGCTTGATTTTCCCTGAGAACTTAAACAGTGTTAAACAGGTGGAGGTTACTGCAAAATCCCATTCCCTCCCCACCCCACTAACCTGGTTTCCAGCTCCATTCTCCTGTGCAGGGCAACAAAAGAAGATCCAGCTGATCAGCTGGGACTTTGGAGGCAGAGAATAGATGGGGGCAGGGCAAGTCAGAGGTGATATTTGCCAGTTCTCTGAACTACTCAAAATTTTCTCTCCAGAACTGGTCAGAACTTGCTGAATATCACCTCTGATCCCAACTCATTTCAAGGGTGTAACTGGTGTAACATATGAGCCCTCCCCCTTTCCAGTGCTTCTTGTGACTTGTCCTGTAAATGTTTGGAGCCCTTTTTTTTTCTGATCGAGTTCACCATCCTGGCAGCTGCTTCTGCTTCCCTGGTAGAACTGAATTCTCTAGTTTCAAGGCACCTGAAAGGTTGTCAGGTTGGAGAAAGTGAGCTTTGATAATACTGATAGATGTTGCAGAGATGGGTGGATAAATAAAAGGTTAGGATTAATCACTATTACTATCTCCAAGATCTAGCTACTTTCAGTTCAAGTAAGATAGCATTAAAAGGACAGTAAATATCTGAAAAGGTAAAACCATGAATCTGCAGTAGAATTATGAAAATAAGGGAATGTAGTTGTAGTCTAGGATATAAAAACATTTCCAAAAAGAGAATCCTATGTTGTATTACCAGTGCTGCATATATGAATGAACAACCAGCTCAGGATCAGAATTTTTAGTTGTTTGAAAAGAGATTTGCATAACATAAAACTATTTTTTAAAATAAGATTTGCATTCTTATTTAAGCATTTTTGTATCCTTATCCTCTATATATTTGTAAGTGCTCTATAATGGTGTGTTTTAGTTGTGTGTTTTACCAGCTATAATCATCAGGCTAGAAAAATAGGACATTCTTGGAAGCAAATGTGGATTCAGATTACTGTCTTGCTTTTGGGAGTGGCTATCTCTGATCGTCCAGTTTATTTCTCTGTGCAATGCAGCTTTCTTGGTTAATTGGCAGTTTGCAAGATGTGCTGACTTCTCTGCGGGTTTCTCATTTATAAGAAACATTTCCAAATGTTTGACTGTTGTTTCCGTTACTTGAGGCGTGGCTTCAAAACCAGAGAAGTTGTTTGAATAAAGTTAAGGAGCCAATCCTGAAAGAAAAATTGAAAGCAAAAGAGAGAGGGGGAGGGAGGGAGAGAGCAGGTTTAGCTTTGTAAGATACTGCTTCCATCTTCTTCTCTGAGCTTGCTGGCCAAGAATAGAGGTGAGGCAGAGGTGTATGAATGGGGGATGTTCAAGGAGCTCCTGGCTGCTTCAAGAAGTGGTGTCGGCAGTTTGGTAGGCTGTATTCCGCTCTATACTTTCTGCTCTTCTTTCTGCTATTTCAGTGTTGAGAGAAGGGGTTGGATGCAACTGTGTAAAATAATGCTGATGGGACTCTGCAGGTTTCCTAATAACCTGCCCATAGAGTAAATTGTGTTTTAGTATGATTGCTAAAAAAATTAGCAAACTGGCTCATAATGGAGTTTTGCTTGGAGAAAACATGTGGCACTACTTATTGGGTTGTTATATGGATCTAGTATTAAATATATGTGAACTGTTTGAACTGTACATTTGGATTCTTTGGGGCTGTAAAGTATTAATTGCTTACTATGTTTTTGCAGATTTTATAATTAAGTTTGATTTTCATTCATTTTTATTGTATCAACAAAAATCTCCAAGTGACATAACTTGCCAGCTTTTTAGAATTTTTATCTTAGGTTATTAAGATATGAAGGTACTAAATTAATCCTAAATTACTAAGATTAACGCCTCACTTTAGAAACAAAAGTAGGATATCAACCAACAACTTAATAACTTTGTGAACCAAATCTAGCACATTTTGCTCACTGGTTAAGCAGGCACTACTAATAACATTTGGGGGTGGGTGTAGTTTTATCTTTCATGTATTAGTTCACTAGTTCTCTCAAAATTAATCCCAAGAATATGAAGTTTTGCCTGTAGTTTTGATCAGCAGAAACAAGGGAATTTTCTGCTACAGTGTTGGTAAGATGGCACATGGAGCTATTATTACATTTTTTTCTGGTAGGTGTTGGCTGCAAAGTACATTCAAGTACATGAACACTCCCTGGCTGAATCTGAACTTTTTGAGAAACTGTTTACATAGTGAAGTGAGTAGACAGGTAAACATCTGAATTTAAAGCAATTTTGGAATGGTAATAATTATGGACAAAGAGACCCATGACAGATTGTTGAACATGCCTGGTTTCTCAATGTTCCTTGGTCATGTTAAATAGTGGAACCCCCTAATAATGTGGTTGCCGTTGAAATAGAATAATATTTGTGTTGTTATAGATATGCCTCTATTAAGTGGACTGTTAGATATCAGATTGGTACTATGTCCAAATTAAAAAATAGTTTTATGAGAATGACAGTTTTAGAATTGCAGAAGTAAGGAACAGAAACTGCCATCTGAGCAAAATAAACTGTTTCTGCTCTGTGATTGTAAAATTTTTTGCATGCTTTCATTCCTACTTCATAAGGCTAAAGATAGAAACATCTTTTATTTTTTATTTAAACATGTAAATATGTTATGAAACAACTAAAATGTAATCAAAAAGCTAATCTTTGGTATCTTTGCCTGATTTGTGAAAAATTCAAATAGATTTGTTTTTTTTATAACCTCCTCATTTTGGATGCAGCAAAAATAAATATAACACCAACTGAAAAATGCACTCCCATTTGAATTTGGTTCCATGGAAAAATCTCCAGGAAGAACAGAAAGCATAACTGAAAATATCATTGGAGGGAAAATAGCTTTGAACTGCCTATTTAAGGAAGCCATTTCTTGCAAATAAGTCTGGTCTCATGCAATTGTACATGGAAGAAGCCTAAAGGCATTTTGCTCACCCACAAAAGCATGCTTGAGTAATGAATGGCCCATGATTTGTCAGGATTGAAGATATTTGCTTCATGACTAAAGCCAGTACATAGCTCCCTTTCCACTTCTGACTTCCTTTTATTCCTTTTACTTTATGATGGTATCTTTAATTTCCTGCCTTTTGAGATTGGAGTGATGATCCTGTCTGACAAATTGGCATTTCTTTTTGTGATCTGTAAGATTAAAATGCGTTGTGAATGTCTGTGCAAGGTAGAAAATACTTTTAAAAACATCAAGTAATGCTATTTTATCTGCCTCACACAAAGATAAATCTACTAAGGGTACGAGTTGTCCAAGTTCCATGAATAAGTAAGTTATCCACATGACTTAATTAGGGCATCGGTCGGAATCCTGACAAAGTTTCTGTTATATCTATTATTCACAACTACCACTATCACCATCAATGACTTATCCTACCAAGTTAGTATGATAGTTATGTCAATAATAGAGCTATCCCAAGATGCTTTGCAAAAAGGGTACACATTATCCTCATTTATTCAATATCAAAGACCAAAGCAATTGGCAGGAAATTTGTTACATATTTATTTTATTTTGCTGATCAACTAGCATACCTCTTTTATGTCAAGTGAATAATAGACAGTAGGAATAATCTAAAGAAATAGGAGGAAGAATCACCACTAAGGCAATAGTCAGGTAAATAAAACCTGAACTTGAGGCAGCAATATAATTTGAGAAAGAATTTTAGACATGACAGTCTCTAGTTCTTATTAGGATAAAGGGACGGGGAGATGCATTCAGTCCTGTAAGATTCTGTTACTATATTATTACAATATACTGTTACTATACTATTACAACTACACAACTCGATCAGGGCAAAGCAATAGATGCAATCTACATAGACTTCTGTAAAGCCTTTGATTCAGTGGTACATGACAAACTATTCCTAAAAATAAAATCTTACGGTATCTTTGGACAACTGCATAACTGGATAGAAGAATTCCTGTCAAACAGATAACAAATGGTCAAAATTGGGAGCGTCCTATCAAATTCTGTACCTGTCAACAGTGGTGTCCCCCAAGGCAGTGTTCTAGGACCAACTCTTTACATACTCTACATAAAGTGATCATATCAAGAGCAACTACATTCTCTTCGCTGATGATGTAAAGCTATTCAACACCACAGACAATACTGCTACCCTTCAAAAAGACCTCAACTATGTATCAGAATGGTCAAACAAGTGGCAACTTCAAATATCAACAAATAAATGCTCTGTCTTACATATTGGCAAAAAAAAATCAGAAAAAAAATACAAGCTGAATAGTCAAGACCTTGTTGATGATCCAAACTCTGTCAAGGACCTTGGAGTACTCATCTCTAATGATCTAAGTGCTAGAGCGCACTGTAACTACATAGCCAAAAAGTCATTAAGAGTTGTTAACCTAATCCTATGTAGCTTTTTCTCTGGTAATATCACACTACTAACTAGAGCACACAAAACATTTGCTAGACCAATACTCGAATAAAGCTAATCAGTCTGGAACTCACATTACGTATCTGATATTAGCACAGTTGAGAAAGTCCAGAAATATTTCACAAGAAGAGTTCTCCACTCGTTGCAGAATAGCTTATGCCACCAGACTTGAAATTCTAGACCTAGAAAACCTAGAACTATGCCGCCTTCAATCCGATCTAAGTATAGTATATAAAATCATACATTGCAATGTCCTACCTATCAATGAATACTTCAGCTTCAACCATAACAATACAAGAGCACACAACAGCTACAAACTCAAGGTTAACCGCACTAAACTTGATTGCAGGAAATACGATTTCAGCAACAGAGTGGTCAATGTCTGGAATACTCTATCTGACTCTGTGGTTTCTTCCCCAAACCCCAAAAATTTTAACCTTAGACTGCTTATGATTGATCTCACCCCTTTCCTAAGAGGTCTGTAGGGGGCGTGTATAAGCGCACCAACTGGCCTACTGTCCCTGTCCTATTGTTTCTTTTTATTTTTCTTATATGTATTCATTTCATGTATTCATAACTATGTTTATACTTATACCTATTATCTTGTAAGCGATTGACAAATCAAATAAATAAATAAAATAAATAAATAAAAGTTGTATTAGCATTTATAACTCTGGTTTGTTGTCTGATCTGCCTCAAAGGCTAGCAATGAGATACTTAAATTCACAAGACTTATGTCCTGTTTAAGACAAGTAGTTCTTTCCTTCAAGAGAACAGAAAGTTCCCAAAGAACAGTTGAAGAGCTGTTGGTCATCGTTGTCCCAGGTGCTTCTCGTGTTGGCCATGCCCACGCCTGGTTTAGTGAAGGGGGAAAAATTCCCAATATATCATGTGATAACGCCATGACAACGTGAGTTTGATGTCCCTGGTTTAAAACATAGAAGCCAAACATTTTCAAGCTGGTAATGTGTGATACTAGTTCAATGATGTCTTCACTGCCTTCATATTTTTTGATTCAAAACACTTCAATTTGTGCCAAACCACTCAGAGGAAAAGAGACATTTGCCAGAACTGGGAAACATAGTTGTCAAAATGACAAGGTAAAGTGATGGTTGTTGTATATATGTGTCACAATAGCCTGAAATCTGGAAGGCTGCTTATATATAGTGGTCTTGAGATTAAATATCCATATTGGAGGATTGCTCTTAATTCCATTGCAAGCCATTTTGTAATTCTGGACATCCTCCCAAATGAAATCCATTTAAATGCTCATGCGACATTGTTCAGAAAAAAGCTCCTATTTTGCTACCTTATAGATATCTAAACTAAGTTTATTTTTCTGTTATACCATGCCACATATTTTATTACTGTTTAGAATTATATTGTGGTTGCTAAGTGTTCCTTTCCTATATTTTATTCCATTTAGAATTAATGTTAGTTTTTTATTTTCAGTAATTGCATTTTATGTTATGTTGCCTATTGTTTTCAATATTGTCAATAGAACAGTGAGATATTATGCTACAGGATCAATGGTGGTATTCAGCCAGTTCACACCGGATATGGCAAACTGGTAGGAAGGATTTGACGTGGGTTGCTGAACCAGTAGTTAGTTCTGGCTGGCCATGCCGCGACGCAGTCGCCTGGTTACCGCTGGCTCCCTTGCCTCACCTGCCCAATGGTCATTTACCCGGCCTAATGCTTGCCCCTTAAGGTATTTCTTTCTTTTTTTCCCTCCTGACAATCAGCTGTTCATACAATCAGCTGTGCCGGGATTCCCCTTGCTGAGTTCCAGGAAGGCAAAAATGGAGGGAGGGGCTCAGCTCCCCCCTCCATTTTTTGTTTTCCTTAGTCCCAGAGGAGCCTTCTGGGAGCAAAAACATTCCCCTTAGAGGCTCTTCTGAGGCCAGGAAGATCCCAAAATGTACGGGAACTGAACAAGGAGATATTTAATCTGGAAGTAAGGAGAAACTTTCTGACAGTGAGAACAATAAACCAATGGAACAGCTTGTCCTTGGAAGTTGAGACTTTCAAGAAGGGATTGGGCTGCCCGTTGTTGGAAATGGTGTAGGGTCTCCCACTTGGGCAGGAGGTTGGACTAGATGACCTACAAGGTCCCTTCCAACTCTGATTATCTGTTATCTGTGCTGCGTGCCCCTCTCATGCTCTGTTTTTTTTTTCTTCCTGAGCCCCAGAGGAGCTTTCTGGGAGCAAAAAAACCCCAGAGGCTCCTCTGAGACCCAGAAGGCCCAAAAATGGGTGGGGAGTGGCTCCAAAAAAAGCCAAATCCACCCAGTCACGTGGCCATGCTCACCTAGCCACACCCACCAAGCCACGCCACAGAACTGATAGTAAAAACATTTTGAATTCCACCAAAAGGACTGGAAAGAGCCAGTTTCTCTCAGCCATGAAAGTTTGTATTTTCTTAGCTGATGCTGTCCAACAGAACTTTTGTTTTGGGAAGAAATTAGCTGTACAGTGTACATAGCTTTTACTTTTAGAAGAAAGGTGGGATTTAATAGTTACAATAGCGACTGATCCTTTTTTCTATCTCTCAGCTATATAAGTACAGTATAAAGTTTTGCTGTCTTAAGTGTGTTGATTTGATAGCTACAGAGAATTAAACTTTGTTCAGAAAAAGAAAGCAGCAATGTGATACACTTTGCAGCTGTTCTGACCATTTGCCAAAATTACTTAGCTAGAAATAAATGATTATCTTACATTAATAACTTTGTTTTCATAGCATGCATGTTTTCCTCATGCAAGAGAACTAAAAGCTTAAAATGGGTTAATTCTGATGTGAAATTTCAGGTGCAGTTATTTTTTCAAAGGTGCAGTTTCTGAATCATCCATCATGTGTGTTACGATAAAATGCAAGTAGATACTTCAAAAAAGTTAAGATATCTAAACACTATTTGTGCAGTGTTGTTTTGAAATATAAAAGTTAAAAGCACAGGAGAGCAAATATGTTAATAAACACATATCTAGTAATATTTAAAAATAATAGTCTATACCAAATTCTACAATATTGTTCTATTTCATTCCTCTTATTCTCTTTCTAAACTACCGTGTTTCTCCAACGATACATCCCCCCATAGGAAGACCCAGCATGTTTTCCAGGCATAAAATTGAATGAAGCCCCCCTCCCCAAAAAAAATTTAGGCCTATTTTAAAACATGCAAAATGGGGGGGAAGGGTGGGAGGGACTTACTGTTAGGAGTGCACCGCAGGCAGCCATGCCTTGCCACCAGCTGCTCCTAATGGGTGATCAGGGCGCAACACAGGGAGCTCCCTACTCCCGCCAAGCACCTTTGCTGCAGACCCGAGACCTTCAGCGCCTGCCGCTGCTGCTTCCTCCGCCGCTGCTGCTTTTCCTTCTACCTATGCCGATGCTGCGTTTGGAGCTGCCGCTTCCACGTTTGGGGCTGCCACCGCATTTGGAGCACCACCCCCACTGCTCCAAATGCACTCCAAATGCGGTGGCAGTTCCAAACGGGGCAGCATGGGGAGAAGGGAAAGCAATGGTGGTGGAAGAAGCAGCAGTGGCGGGCGCCAAAGGCCTCGGGTCTGCAGCAAAAGTACTGGGCAGGAGTAGGGGGCTCTCCACCCTCCGCCATGATTGCCTGTTGGAGTGGCTGGTGGCGAGGTATGGCTGCCCGCAGGGCGCTCTAGGCAAGAATGCAAGGGAGAGAATTAAGTCACCCCCAAAAAGATGGCTGAGCCATTTTTGGGAGCTCAAAAAAAAAAAAAGACCCGGCCTTATTTTATGAGAAACACGTATAGGGAATAGAGCAATTACTATTATAGTAAGTTTTAGCAATTACTGATAGAAGTATGGAAACATTTGTAATAGGTATTTGACCTAAAGCACACCTAACAGAATGGCTGGCATAAATCCCCCCAAAGACCAATTGTTATGCTAGATTTGAGTATTGATCTATTGCCTAAAATGTAAGAAACAGTTTAAATCTTCCTCTAAAAAAGATAACATGTTCTCTAGTCAGCCCTTAAATTTTGGACAAGTATTAAACTTTCTTTGAATGACGGACAAAAAGAATTACTCTGAAATGTAAATAGATCCATTATGTGAAAGTACTGTCGTTTGAAATTTTGTGTGTTTCCTGAATGCATCCAAAATGAAAAATGTGTCCCTTGCCTCAGAAAGGAAAAGGGAAAGAAGGGTGAACTTGGAGTAGAAGAACTTTCTCTTGGACAAGGTTCAACAGATGGATTTATTTTTAAGAACTGATTGTCTATCATTGTTCTTTAAGAGGAATGTTTTCCCCACCAAACTCTTGTATAATCTAGTGACAATCTGGCTGAATTAGACTAGTAGAAAGCTGCTAGTCTAGCTAAGCAATTTGTGAAGCCAAGAGTGAAGCAATTTGATTTTGAATGTGTGTGGTTTTGGAATGCGGACCTGCATTATAATTTTAAATTGTCTAATTCTGTAATTAAAAGAAGAAAATAGAACTGATGGCAGAGATATGTACTTAATCTAATTGATGATATTTATCTTCAGTGGCTGTTTATCAGCAGAAAAGCAGGAATGAGCTCCATAATTAATTTCATTTATGCAGAAAAAAGTTTATATAATCCCCTGCAGCTGGGTTTTTTTTCCCCTCAGGTCCTGCATGGAGATGTAAAGGGTGGAGAAAGAATGAGAGAAAAAGAACAGTTAGCCTACAAAATATTTTGGTTTCTGACAAATTAAATCCTTGCTTCATAGCTAGAGAATTTTGCTTAAATGGCTACACAATTTGGGAAAGATGGAAGGACCAGGCAGTTGACCTGATGTTTATTTATTGAGAACTTTTTCTCTAAGGGAGATGCAATGTTGTAGGCAAGCAAAATGGTCCAAGCATAACCACTGTGTGATATGTAGCTAATTGTGGCATATGGTTCCAATCAGGGCATAGGCAATAAGAATTTGTGGTACATAAGAACATGCGTATGGGAAGCTGTAATTTAAACAACACTTCTTTTTATGTATGCCCCTAATTGTTCTTCAGTAGTTCAGGGATAGGAAAAATAAAAGTATTAAAGTCTTGCGGAACTACAATTCATAGCAGCCTTAGCCATCATGCCATTGGTGGGAAGAACTATGGCTTTTAGTAAGGGCTGCAAGGCCACAGATCTCACATAACTATGACAGAGGAAAAAGCTTCAGAACAAAGATGCACGTATAACTTGTAGAAGGTTTTGAGGTGATATAGATATTAATACTGCTGGAGTTAGATTTCAGCAATATCAAAAAAGCTAATTCTGGTCTCAAAAGTTTTCAGTTGCAAGCAGTTCATTTCAAAGTGTTAAAAATGATGAATTGTGTTCTGTACCTTTATTACCATTCTTGAAACCCCGCGCTTTGATTGGCCAAAGCGCGGGGCAATCTGATTGGTTTAGCGAACCGCGCTGATTGGCCCGCTAAGAATCTCCCGCGATTGGTGGATACGAATCACAGGAGATTCAAAGCGGTGCCATTGGCCGTGGCCGCTGCGGCTTGAGAATAAAAAGCCGCTGTTTTTCCCTTGGAGCCAGATCAGTTCCGGGGACCAATAAAGAACTGAAACCTAGTCACCGCC
Organism: Hydrophis major; assembly: GCA_033807585.1. NCBI lineage: Eukaryota > Metazoa > Chordata > Lepidosauria > Squamata > Elapidae > Hydrophis > Hydrophis major. The sequence goes on along the minus strand of CM066331.1, from coordinate 57,175,843 downwards.
TCCTGGTCTCCTTACCGACGGACACGACACTGGCGACGAGGATGGGATCCTGATTCTGAACCCCAGCAAGCACGTGTCCGACGGGAGCAAGACCGACAAGATGGCCAGGATCGCTCCGCCCGTGCCCTTCAGCCCCGCTAGTGATGACTGGGAATCCTACACAGACAGATTCCGCATGTTCCTCGAATGCAGCGACATGAAGGATGCCACTGGGCCGAAGAAACGAGCTGTCTTCCTGACACACTGCGGGCCCGCAGTGTTCAAGATGGTGAAAGCCCTAGCGAAATCCGCTGACGTCACCGGGATCGACTGGGCCGACCTCGAACCCTTACTCCAAAAACACTACGCTCCTGCCATGCCCACCCTCATCAGACGGCACGAGTTTTATCGGCGGAACCAGAGGTTGGGTGAAAGCCTCAGTGACTTTGTTGTGGAGCTGCGGAACCTAGGAGGACTATGCGGGTTCTCCGACATGGACGAGGCCCTACGGGACCGAGTCGTGCTTGGGCTTCGGGACCCAGTCCTACAAAGTCAGCTGATGGCCAAAGGCAACATCGCCCTCGCCGATGCCATCGCTGAAGCCACCGCAGCTGAGGCCACCCAGCAATCAGCAAACCGCCTGCGGAGACAGGACGCCGGGGACCGCACCGCAAACAACAACCCTGGACGGGCGACCGAGGCCCAACCGGAAGCAGGTCACCATGAAACTACCACCCACCATGGCGAATTCCACTCCGCCTCCAACATTTCGGACGAGGAGGAGGAAATCCACCGGCTCCAGGCAGACGTGACCAGCGCAGTCGGCGGGGTTGTAAGTCAGGGACCGCGTGTGCTGGTTGTGGAGGTGACCACCCTAGATTCGAGTGCCGGTTCTTCGATGTAGTTTGCCGGCACTGTGACAAAAAGGGTCACATTGCCCGCATATGCCAATTGAAGAAAACCTACAGCCCCAGACGGCGGGACCACAGCGAGCGGAGACGGGACAGCACACCCCCCAGAACCAGAGATCGCCCAGCCGACAGCCATTGGGACCGGACCGGGCGAGCCCGACGAGGTGTCGAGACCCGGCGGAAGGAGGAAACACACCAGACGGTCATCTTCGGCCATGCATCAACCACCGACGCCCGAAAATACTACATGGAGGTAGGCATCGAAGGCGAGCCATGCAAGATGGAGGTGGACTCCGGGTCCTACCTCTCCATGGTCGCCTGGCAAGAAATCAAAAGCTTGGTGCCTACCATCCAAAAGAAGGGACTGGAGAACCAGAGACTAATCATTAAAGACGATCAGGGAAACCGCATCCCGGTAGTCGGAACCAGACAATTCAGAGTAACATTTAAGGGACGCACCGCAAAGCTTCCCCTAACAATCATGGACCGAGACAGACCCAGCCTTTTGGGACTGCAATGGTTCGCACCTCTCGGCATCGAAGTCACGGGCATCAACCACATCGACGAGACCGATTGGGAGCAACAACTGGCACAGGACTTCCAAGAAGTGTTCGATGGCACCCTAGGCAAATACCGAGGGCCCCCTATCTCTTTCAGCCTAGACCCGAACAATCCCCCGAGATGCCTAAAACCAAGGCGGGTACCTTTAGCACTCAGACCAAAAATTGATGAGCAAATTGACAAGCTCGTCAAGCAAGGGGTCCTACAACCAATAGACCATGCCCGGTGGGAGACCCCAATAGTCACCCCAGTCAAGCCTGATGGGTCGGTGAGAATCTGCGGGGACTATAAGGCCACCCTAAATTGTGCCTTGCAACAAAGCGCCTACCCCATCCCAGTAGTGCAGCATCTTCTACACTCACTGGGGGGAGGCAAGGTTTTCGCGAAACTCGACCTGGCCCAAGCATACCAGCAGCTGCGGTTGACGAAGAAACCGCAGAGGCGCAAACCATAGTCACCCACCGGGGAGCTTTCCAATGTAACTGACTCCAGTTCGGAGTCAGTGTGGCGCCTGGAATTTTCCAGAGCCTCGTGGATAGACTTTTACAAGGCATCAAGGGGGTGGTGTCCTATTTCGACGATGTGCTGGTATCGGCAGCCAACCAGCCAGAACTAGAGGGTCGACTAAGGTAGGTGCTAACCAAATTCAAGGAAACCGGGCTAAAGGTGAAGAGGGAAAAGTGCCAACTTTACACAGAGCGAGTCGAATTCCTGGGGTACCTCCTAGACCGGCACGGCATCCACCCAACCGACACCAAAATTAAAGCCATCAAAGAGGCCTCACACCCAGGTCTAAAACGGAACTGCAGGCGTTTCTGGGACTACTTAATTTTTACAATGTCTTCCTGCCCCAAAAGGCGACCGCGGCGGAGCCTTTGCATAGACTCTTGGACAAGGCAGCTACCTGGACTTGGGGGAAATGCGAGGAAGCTGCCTTCAGGAAAACCAAGGACCTGCTCACTTCAGATGCCGTCCTCATCCAATACGAGACCCTTCCACTAGCCGTCACATGCGACGCATCACCTTTTGGCATCGGCGCCGTCCTCAGCCACACTCTCCCTGACAGAAAAGAAGCACCCATCGCCTTCTTTTCAAGGACCCTCACCAAACCAGAGAGAAACTACAGTCAGCTGGACAAAGAGGCCCTGGCTATCGTCGCCGCAGTGAAGAGGTTTCACGAGTACCTCTACGGCCGGACGTTCACCATTATCACCGACCACAAGCTGCTGCTGGGAATCCTCACAGGGAACAGGGCCACCCCGAACATTCTATCTCCTAGAATGACAAGGTGGTCCGAATTCCTTGCCGCCTACAGCTACCGGCTCACACACCGACCCGGTAAGACAATCACACATCCAGACGCTTTAAGCCGCTCACCGCTACCCAAGCTAGACACCGACCCAGTACCACCCACCGATGACCACCCTCAGCATAGAGACTCTACCCGATCTACCCATAACCGTGTCAGACATTGCCCGAGAAACTAATAAAGACAAACGTCTGGCGCGGGTGTTACATTGGGTAGAGAAAGGGTGGCCGGAAAAGGACAATGACGAGACATTCAGAACATTCTGGAACCGGCAAACAGAACTCTTGCTACAAAAAGGGTGTGTACTGTGGGGGGGATAGGGTGGTTATCCCGGAAAAACTGCAAGGGAAGGGACTGGAGTTGTTACACGAGGGGCACCCGGGCATAGTTAGAACAAAAGCCCTGGCCAGGAGTTACGCTTGGTGGCCAGGGATGGACAAACAAATCGAGGCTTGGGTAGCAAGGTGTCAACGCTGCCAAGAAACCAGACCAAGCTCGCCCACGGCACCGATCCTAGAATGGGAAACCCCCAGGGGACCTTGGTCTAGGATCCACATAGACTTCGCCGGGCCCACAAAGGGACATACATTCCTAGTAACCATAGACGCTTACTCCAACTGGTTGGAGTTAAGCAACATGAAAACCACCACCACAGAGGCCGTGACCAAGGAACTTTGCAAACTCTTCGCAACACACGGCCTCCCAGATGTCATCGTGTCGGACAACGGGCCCCAATTCACCTCGCTGGAATTTGAAAAATTCCTAGCGGAACAGGGCATATGACACGCACTGACAGCCCCGGTGCATCCGGCGGCAAACGGAAGAGCGGAACGGATTATTCAATTCACGAAAGAAACCATCCAGAAAATAGACCACGGGGAGATCCAAGACAAAATAAATAAAATGCTTTTCATACAGCACATAACCCCAAACACTACAACAAACAAAAGCCCGGCAGAGCTACTAATGGGGAGGAAAATAAGATCCCCACTCGATAGACTGCACCCCACATACAAACCAGAGAAACCCCCAAACTCCTCCAGCAAGTACCGATCCTTTGCACCAGGCGACGCCGTCTACGCAAAGAACCTAACCGGAGACCCACTATGGGTACCAGCAGCTGACAGGTCCCCGCTCGTACCGGCTACAAACAACCAACGGACGAGCATGGAAACACCACATTGATCAATTAAGATCGAAGACAGCCACAAGAAATATAACCGACACGCAACCAGACATAACCAATCCCCTTAACACAAACCAAGAGCGGAGGGAATACCCCGGAAACCAAATATACCCCGGAAACCAAATCCCAGAAGAAAGGAACCAGCCATACTTACCAGCAAGAAGCCAGCTCGGAACCTCACCAGGAAGAAGCAGCTAGGCCAGCTCGACCAGCCCGGAAAGACCAGGCGGAAGCAGCGAAAACCGCAGCTCAACAGCCCGGGTAGACCGGGAGGGAGCTGCGAAGAGTGGCCCGGCAAGACATACCAGGCGGTTCCACCGACGAGTCCGAGAGACACAGAGAACCCAACCGAACTGGCCGGGAGCCAACCCACGACTGACCTGCGCAGGTCCAGTATGCAAGTACGGAGCCCCGCCTACCTACGGGACTACGTTATGTAGGACCAAACCAAGAGGGGAGGGGTGTTCTGTACCTTCATTAGCATTCTTGAAACCCCGCGCTTTGATTGGCCAAAGCGCGGGGCAATCTCATTGGTTTAGCGAGCCGTGTTGATTGGCCCGCTAAGAATCTCCCGCGATTGGTGGATACGAATCGCAGGAGATTCAAAGCGGTGCCATTGGCCGCGGCCGACGTGGCTTGAGAATAAAAAGCCGCTGTTTTTCACTTGGAGCCAGATCGGTTCCGGGGACCAATAAAGAGCTGAAACTTAGTCACCGCCTCCTGGTCTCCTTACCAACGGACACGACAAATAGCATTTCAGAGCTTCAATAACAGTGTCTTTTGTTTAGCCTGAACAAAGAAAATGTGATGGCTACTTATGTAATTATTGGGGCAATTGGAAGTCAATCTGCAAGGCAGATGTTTGCAGTATGTATCCATTTAGGCTGGATTTTTGTGCTCTGTTAAATGTATAGGATTAATTTGGTTCCCATCAATTTATGTTGAGTGGTTTATAAAATTATCCAGATTATAAATTCCAGATTATTTGCCCCTCTGTTCAGCATTTGGTTTTGAGTTTAGCTTCAACTGATTTTGTCTTTAATCGGTTGCACACACACAAGTGCTTCTCAATATATCCCAGACATTAGTTCTGTATTTTTTTAAAAAGCATCTTGTTTTTTGTAGTATGTGAATATTTAATTGACTATTTTTAAAAGTAATTCTTTTGAATTTATTTGATAAGAAATCTGACTTCAATATACTTCCTGAAGTTGTAAATGATAATAATACTCTGGACATAGACACATCAAGTTCCTCACTTTAACATTAATCCTTTTAATTACGTGCTGCTTTTAAAAAGCGTGTCTAGATGTTCTCCTTGTACTAATGTAAATTAGATCTTTCTGCCTTGATTTCTATGGCCAACCACTTGATGAAGTTCTAAGATAATTCATCCTAAGGTTTATTCCAAATCCCAATTATGCTTTCTTTTAATCAGCCTCATGATTATTTCTTGACATCATTCTAATTTGGATGAAGAAAAATTTAGTAATAATGATATGTCTGTTAGCAAGTTTGTATCTGCAGTTGTGTGGCAGAGTGAGTCCAAGACTCATAGTCCAATTGTCATATCAGGAAGCAGATTCAAAGGGTATCATCACAACAGAAAAAGCTGTTGGAGTAAAGCAAGATTGCACAGAGCTTGCTGCTATATATGAATGTAATCCCAGTGTAATTGCATATCTTTAGAGACTGAATTTGTTACTGAGTTCTAAATCATGAAGATTACTAATTCTTTCCCTTTCCTTTCCTCTGGACTTCCAAAGTAGTCTTACAATAGGGTGGAAAAGAAAGGATTTTTCCTAAAGGCCAGAAATATTTTGTCTCCCAAGAGTGCTCTGCTTTCTTGAAAATCAGTATGGTTTTGTTATGAGTTGAAACTGGCTTTTAGCTTTTTTCGTTTGGTGCATTTGAGGAATATATAAAAAACCAAAATGTGGAATAAAATGAAAGACTTAAAGTTTATAGGTTTTCAGTTGCTAACTATAGCACAGACTTCACTTATCCAACATTTGCTTATGAAAAATAATTCATAGGACCATTTCCATCTAATTAGGATCAGATGTACATCAGCTTCTGGTCTATTTATTTCTGTGTTATAATTACAAATGTACATTCAACTCACTGTACTATAATTACAAATGTACATTCAACTCACTGTACCTTTTGTATCACTAAAAAAATCCTCATTTTGAGCAGCAAACTATGTGAAACTGTTTTGAAATGAAGTAGCTATGTCAGTTATCTTTTTAGTGTTATTTTGTATAGACAGCTACCATGGGTGAATATCATATTGACAGAATCTCTTCCCTGTTGTGTAACAATTTAATTACATTTAAATTCTACAACTGAGAAAAACAGATTAAGTTTTGGAAAACTTCGCTTCTTGGGGAAGTGGTTATGGTATAATATGTAATGTTTGTTTTTATTCTTTTTGAACAATTGAGAAGTGTGAAATTGAATTTAATAATAATGTCATATATTATAGGTGATTTGGAAACCCGTAGTGCTGAATATTGAGGCACATATATTCTCACAATTGCAAATTTGAGGACTTAAGAACTTGAAATATTAGCCTGCAGATAATAACGAGTAGCAGGATAAAAAGTGATATACATTTGACTAATACAAATAAAAATCAATATAACAATACTTATGATTTTAAAAAGTATGGCAACAATGGAAAAATAATGAAGAGGCAGGGGGACACAAAGATATCTACATGCATTATTTCATGTTTTTATAACAGCCAGGGACATTAGAAATAGTTTCAGAAATCATTCTGGCTAAACTCCAAGATAGATTTCATATATCCAGTTCTTTTCAAAATGGTTGAAGGTAGACAATCTCAGAGTGCAAGGCCTCTCTTAGATTTAAGAGACCACAGTCTGTTTTTTTTGTTACTCCTGCAATTTCAACAATGACTTCCTTACCTGCAGTGGCTGAGAGTCTTGATGTTACTCCGACATTTATTGATGGCACCTTATACAAATAGTTCTCTTTGTCTTAACAAAAAGTTTATTCTGCTGATCTCTAGGGACAGGAAAGAAATGGAAAGCCTTAGAAATAAAATGGAAAACCGTAGGATCTGTCTAACTGGGGGCGGGGGGGAGGAATGGAGCTGATAAGTGGGAGTGAAGGTAGAGTTACCCAGTGTAGCAGTGGGGCATAGAATACAGTGTAGAGCCAAAACAATCCAAACTCAAATGTGTTGCAAGCAGAAAAAGTAGATTAAAAATGCTGATAATCAGACAGATGTAGCAAATTATTATAAATTTAAAGGCATGCACTCTTATGCTCTGCGTTTTATTTATACCAGCTGGAAACTATTCTCTGAGTTTCATAGTGAAGGAATGCTAAAGCACAGTAGTGCCAAAATCAATCAGGTAGTGAATCTACAGGCGAAATTATTAAGTTAAATAATTGTTTGCTTCTGACTATATCCAAATGTTTTTGAATAAGCATTGCTGTTTATCTGCAGAACCAACTTTTTCTCCTCCTCACACCTTGTATTTATTATAGGGACCACTACATACAATGAAAGAAGATACATGAAGTATTTCTCACAATTATCCAGGCCTTGTGTTAGGGATAACATTGGTTACCTAACTTAGTTTGGGTAAAAATAATATATAAACTATGTTAGTGAGTTTAAGTGTGTGTATCACTTTAACTGTTAAAACATGTATTTTGGATGCGGTTGTAAAATCACCATAAGAGGGAGCAAGAGAGCTCACTGCTTGCTGGCTTTTACTGGAGAGCTGACAATGATGGATTGATGGTGACAACTGCGTGTGTTTCCCTGCTGTTGCTGAAGCGAAGAAAAGGGGTTTGATTTTCTTCATATCTCTGCCTGCAAAAGAGATATATTGCTGGACTGATTATTTGTAAGTGTATTGACCTCTTTTTCGACACTGGACTTTGCAACTAATTAATCCCTGGATGGACTGAACTAGTTTATGACATATGGACTGTTTGACTATGCTATAACTCTTGCTGGAATAAAAAACTATTTAACTAGCACAGTATATCTGTCTTACTGAGTGTAAACTACAACAACGTTTATCTCACATAATTTGCCTGCCTGCAAGACTGCCGTTGCACATTCTGCTAGGGTGTGTATCCCTAACACCTTGTTTTCCAACTATGTCCCAACTGTTTCTCTTCATTTATGGACAAATTGTTTCTATTCCTAGAGGAAAAGGTGGAACATACATCAGATAATAAATAATAGATCTTTGCATTCATTTCTAAGACTTAATTTGAAATTGGATGGTCTAGGCCCATAATCATAAAGAGCTAGCATTGGGATATGTGTTTATGAAAGGAGGGAATTTTAAACGAGAAGGTCCATATTATTCCTCATCTCTCAATTGAATAACTGTAACAGCAAATACTGTCCAATTCCCAGTTCACAAATTACTGATCAATATATATATAAAACAAAGTAATCAAATGATATATTTTACTTCTCAGTACCACTTTTCTTTATATTTAATGGTGAATGAAGCAGAAAAAATCTGCCAAAAATTAAAAACTGGAGTGTAAGAAGGATTATAAGGATTATAAATTGCATTTGAATGGATTTTAGTCAGCTAAAGTGGAAATCAGTTTTCTAGATAAATATTAGTTCATTTTAGAGAATAAGCATCTCCTTTTAGGAATGGAAAAATATCTAATTCCACAAAATTTGTTTTATGTGTGTGTCAGTGATGGGATTCAATTTTTTTTACTACTGGTTCTATGGGCTTGGCTTGGTGGGCATGGCAGGGGAAGGATACTGTAAAATCTCCAGTCAGAGATGGTATTTGCCGGTTCTCCAAACTACTCAAAATTTCTGCTACTGGTTCTCCAGAACTGGTCAGAACCTGCTGAATACCACCTCTGGTGCGTGTGTGTGTGTGCATATATGTCTTGAATCAGTCTTGACTCCTAGCAACTGACTGAACTAGTCCCTGCAGTTTTCTTTGCAAGATTTTCAGAAATGCCATTGCCTTTTTCCTAAGCTTGAGAGATTGTGACAAGCCCAAAGTCACCCAGATGATTTTGTGCCTAAGATGGGACTAGAATTCACAGTCTCCTGGTAGTTCTGAATTCCATGAAATACAGAATATCAAAATAACACTTAGTAAATAGTATAGAGTACCTTCATCTCCATTTTATTTATGTGTTGTTGTTAGTCACAAAGTCCTGTCTGACCCATCACGACCCCATGGACAACATTCCACCAGGCCTTCCTGCCTTCAACCATCCCCTGGAGTCCATTTAAGCTCACACCAACTACTTCAATGACTCCATCCAGCCACCTCATTCTCTACTGTCCCGTTCTTCTTTTGCCTTCAATCTTTCCCAGCATTAGGCTCTTCTCCAGTAAGTCCTTCCTTCTCATTAGGTGGCCAAAGTATTTGAGTTTCATTTTCAGGATCTGGCCTTCTAAAGAGCAGGCAGGGTTGATCTCCTCTAGGACTGACTGGTTTGATCACTTTACAGTCCATGGGACTCACAGGGGTCTTCTCCAGCACCATAGGTCAAAGGCCTCAATTCCTTGGTGCTCAGCCTTCCTTATGTACTTGAAACTATGTATTTGAACTTTCAAGCACTTCAACAATATTTAAACATTCCCAGATACAATTAATTTGGGCTAAACTGATTTCTCAACATGCATATAGCAGCTTAATATGGAAAAATGCATATGAATTCTGCTATATTCATTCCTAGCAACTTATTCTCTCTCCTTCTCAGCTGCAGCATGTGAGCTATAGAAAATATTCAATTATAAATTTGTCACATAGCTAAAGGCAAGCTGTCACTTTCCAGATTCCCTTCTCCTCATCATATGTCTATTAAATATTTGAATTCCAGATTAACAGTTTGTGTCAAACACAATTTCTCCAACCCTTCATATGATAACAGATAACAGATACTCAAGAGTTGGAGCAGGTCATCTAGTCCAAGCGGGAGACCCTACACCATTTCTGACAAATGGCAGTCCAATCTCTTCTTGAAAGTCTCAAGTGATGCCAGCAAGGAATCTCAGGAAGGCTTCCAGCAATACTTCTGGAGAGGAGCAAACACCACCCACCTTTTTTAAAAAAAATCTCTCTGTAAATCCTTAAAAGTGAATACACAAAAATAGTTTGCAGCAGGCTCTATGACAGCTATTTGGCTTCTATATTTTCCTCTATTATTAGTTTTAGCCCATGACGGTTTCTAAGCACTTGCTTGTCTATAACAACAATTTTGCTGTATCCTTACAGGTTGGTGGTTTGTAAGTACTTCAGAAGAGCAAGGCTGGGTCCCTGCAACTTATTTGGAATCCCAAAGCGGAATTAGAGATGATTCTGAAATTAATATGTCCAAAAGAGGAGAAGGTAAGAAAACCCGATGCATTTACAGGCACTTTTCTATATTCAAATATAGTGCAGATGAAAAAAATGGAGAACCAAGGAAGTATAAAAAAAATATTCTTGTGATCCAGAGCTTGTTGATTATAAGAATGGAATCTATAAGGAATATAAGAAATATTCTTTTTTTCAATTATACAGAAAAATTAGAAAGTGTAATAAAAGTATTCAACATAATAATATGATATGATAATAATGCAAAACTTCTAGCAGTTAGCTGGAATAATTATAACAGTGATGTATATTGGTAATATACATTAATTAATTAATGTATTAATTGGCAAGAGAGGATACAGTAACTGGCAAGAGAGGATACAGTAACTTCTTATTCCAATTTTCTCTTTAATTTCTTGTAGTTGGGAGAGTCTATGTGTAATGTCTTTAAAATTCTCAATTTTAAAATATTTTAAAAATGAAATAGATGCTTAATCATATGCAGATATTGCCATGTAAAGGTTATTGGACTTTTGTTCTATATCACATGCATTTTTGTCTGATCTGGCAAATACCCATTCTCCAAAAAGTGCTTTTAGCTAACCATGGTGCTAACTGAATCTACTTATTCCCACGTATTTGCTCCATTTTAGCATATATTCTTCTCATTATTGCATTCCTATATAAGTTGTTCATCATTTAAATCCCAAATAACTGTGCACAGAGGACACTTGTCATTAAGTTTTATTAATGATCCCAGTACAGTGACAGTCTGATTATATTCCACTTAACTATGCCTAGAGATAAAAAACCAAAATATATTACTACAGCAAAATAATGAAGTATAGGTAGCTAATAGTCCATACTTCATACTCCAATTTCAAGCCAGCTATGTTTAAATGGAAGTGAAAATGTTGTGGAGAGCAGAAAGCAAGTTTTCTGTAATTCATCAGCATTTGTCTTTTGGAGAGCAGAGCACAATGGTCTTTGGCCAGTTGAAGAAAAAAATCTATGCAAGTAGAAAGATTCAGCCGACATAGTGGTATTAGAGGATGCTGGATGGTAGACAATAGTATGGCAAAATGATGTTTGATTAGTAGATTAGGAAATTCAGGAATCAGTTGTAGATGGGTAATCTACAAAGAGCCAGTTTGGTCCAGTGTTAAGGCACCAGGCTACAAAATTGGGAGACAGTGAGTTCAAGTCCTACTTGCCCTGGAAGCCATCTGGGTGACTTTGGGCCTATCAATCTCTCTCAACTCAGCCCACCTCACAGGGTTGCTGTTGTGGGGAAAATAGGAGGGGGAACATAATTGGATTTAAAAAAAATAATTAAAAATAAAGCAATAAACATAATCAAATTTAGCTGGAGCTGTTAATGCAGGTTACATATTTTTCCTCACAGGAATTCTTTAAATTTTTTTTATTCAAGACTAAAACTGATAGATTTATTTCTTTCTCTTTGTACATTGAAGTTCAAAATATTCAGTTATAAATGCAAGAAACATGTTGCTTCCTGGAAAAAAAAGCAACAATGAAATGTCCTCTGTGTTCAGCTATTTTAACAATTACACTGTCACAAAGAATTCTTTCTTTTTATACACAAGTGAGTCTGCATATTGAATAGATGAGATTGTCATATATGATAGCACATATAATTGCCTTGGATCTCTCTAAATGTCATTTTTAAAGAATCAGAAAGTTGGTCTCAGGATAAAAATTGTGTATGCTAACTCTTCCAAACTTTGGCTTGGTTCAGGTCTTCTTCAGATTACTTACACTATTCTTTCATAATTACCTAACATAATTTAGTTATCTGTCTTGGGAATAGATCAGGGGTGTTCCTTCCTCATCCTGCTCACACCTCCATGATGTCACCTGTTTCCAGGACCTAACTTCCAATTTACTAGGTTTAAAAAAAATTTTTTCAAAATGTTTCAAACCTAAATAAAGAACCTGTTTGGATATTCATTGTTTTAAAAGCTGATTTTGCTTCCAAGAAACCCAAAAATGTTCAGCCTCTTAGAATTACAGGAGGTCCTCATGTAATGACCATTCATTCAGCAACCTTTTATTCAGCTACTAACAATGATAGTTACAACAAGATAGTTGTTGCAACATTCAAGGGTCACATTATTGCAGTTTGTGACATTCTCTTCTGGGCTTCCCACAAACAAAGTCAATGAGGAAGCCAGCAGGAAGTCAAACGCTACGGTCATGTGAGGTCCTTGCTTAATCACATGTTGTAAAGTAATCTCATTACATTATTTATCACATCACATTCTTGTTAATGTAAGGTGAAGCTATGCAATGATCATTGTTTTTTGTTCAGTTTGTGTTCTCCATCCATCACATTTTATATTCCTTTCCTTGTTTTATGTTTTCATCCATTTTTCCAAAATAGTTTCTAAGAGACGCAAGGCTCATCTGAGACGCTTGGACCGGCGATGGACACTGGGAGGGATGGTCAACAGACAGCAGAGTCGAGGTGAACATTTTTCTGGGATGTGGTCCCTTGAAAGATGCACATGCTTGGTTGCTGCTGCTTCTCTTGCTATCTGATGCTGCTAAGAATGGTTGGCAGCTGCATAAGCTTTGATAGGTCCTTGTTTTCCTGCAGCAGAAAGAAGTCTGTTTGCAGTGAAGATAGAGGGTATTGTAATGTTATCTGCTGATAACATTTCAACATAGGAGTCGATTAAAGATATTAGAGACACTTGTGTTGTACAAACAGTTGTTCTGATAGTCTAGTTGGTAGTGAAACCTGGGATCATTGAGAATCTTTTTCTGTATTTATTCAAAGGTATGTTTATTCTAGCTTCATGCAGAAAGATATACTTACCTTTTTTCTACTTTTTAAAATTTGGTTGAAAAGTACACTAAGACTTCTTCTAAATGTACATTTTGGAAACGTTCTCAAGAGGTATGTGGCAATTTTACAATTATAAAATGTAGGTGTGATCAGGCTTTTACTGAACAGGAATCTCCTTTCCTGTGATCTGTAGCCTCCTTGACCTTCCTTGCTTCCCTAGGGATATTCCAATTCAATTTTTGTTACTAGAAGCATTGCTGTTACTCATAAGGAAAAGTCCTATCTTTGATAAATTACTGAAACAAATTTGATTGGGGAAGTCAGTTTCTTCTTCCCCATTTGGAACGGAAATTTGTACAAAGCTAGAATTCACTTTGAAATTGTTTTTAAAAATGAGTTAACTACCACATTTGGCATTTGGATTAAAAAGGAAATGTTTCCAAATCCTCAGTTAATAGTTTATATTAACTTTTTAAAAAAATTTCCAGAGAAGAGAGGGAAAGCAACATTGTAAAGTGAGTATATGTGAACTACAAAATGTAGTTCACATATACTCCACAGAATGGCTTATTGTAACATGTGAACCTATCACAAAACAGAAAAAAGTCACAGTATATAACAAACTATGTGTCACACTGTAAAAACAAAGTCTGTGACAATTTAGCATTATATCTCAACAATGCCCTAGGTTCATCAAGAACTGATTTATTTTTTTATTAATTCTCCTTTTCCTGGTAGAGAAGAAAAGCTATTTTTTTCCTCTCATGAGTTCCCAAACATTATTGAATATTTCCCCTAATAGTTCCACATTGTCTGATATTTAAATTGATTTGATAAATATATAAAATTTACTTAATAAATTAAAAATATTGTTGAATGTGAATTTCTGAAGTGCTGGTATTTAATTAAGTTGTATTTGCCTGTAAGACAGTAGGCAGATTTAAGTGCCTGAAAAAGATTGAATAAGAGAGTGTCAAAAATATTTTAAAAAGATATTTAGATTGTCTCTTAAATAACCTATAAAGTCTTGAACATAAACTTTGGAATCAGCTTTTGCATGCTATGTGATTAAACTCTTTTGCATCAAATAATCTTAGACTTCAAAATGTTTCTAAATAACTGAATCAGTACAAATCAAATCAGCTTTCTATGTTTAGCATTACATGTAAACATATTGTATGAAATTTATATTTTTATAATTTATCAGCAATAGTTAGAGCAATACAGTAATAAACTTCTCACATATAATGCTTTTGCTTTTTTTTTTTTAGAAAAGATTATGACTTATGTTAAAAAAAATCCCTAAAGTTTTACAATCATTAAATTTGTTGTCCCTGGTTGTGCCACAGTCATTTAAGAAAGAGACATGATAGTTACTGCATGTATTTGAAGCCTGATTGAATGCCATTTGAAGACATGTGTTTGTTAAAAGGACACATCCCCACAAAGATGCCATTTGAGCAGGGCTGTCAAACTTTTGGCCCATGGGCCAGATGGGTCATGCATTGGCCACGCCCACGCCTGGTTTAGCAAAGGGGGAAAAGTCATGATACATCACCTGATGACGCTGTGATGACACGAGTTTGTGATGACACGAGTTTGACACCCCTGCATTAGAGGAATATCTGTTATGGCCATAAATGTTCTAAAACGTTGGTATTAGGTCATTACTGAAGAACAATTCTTAGATACAGAAACTTGGCCTAAATGAGCTGATTTAAAGAAAGAAGAATGATTAGAGTGAAAAGTCTGCTGACTGAGAGGAAAATGTGTTTAAGAAGAATTATGTTGTGGTTTGAAAAACACAACTTGAACTATTGCATCTTGCTTAGGAACCTTAATTAGATGATCTTCTCTAAACTGCATGCCTTTTCTTCCAACCTTTCCACACATTCTCAGATCCTATAGTGATGTTCCATTACTTATACAGCATCACAAATTAAACAAGTGGATACTTTTCCTTGCTTCAGCTCTTCAAAATCCAGCATTACTTTTTTTAAACAGGAAGTATCAGAGTAGATGAAATGGCTAGATTTGCTGAACGTTTATATCCAATCTGTAGGGTAGATTTATTTCTTGGTTAGCTTGTTTGTGGTATATGAAGAAAATTACTTGTGGGCAAATTTGAAGTGAGCATCAGTTTTTCTTAATGAGCTTCTGCTTCCACTTCACTATTTTTTTATTCTGAGCCAGTGTTTTTCTGATGGGAGGCCAAGGCAAGTTATATTCTTGTCTTCTTTGAGATGTCATGCTGTGCTATTTGAGCAAATTTGATATGATGGTCATTTTGAAGGACACTCGCTATTGTCATACCCCTTCTCCATTTCAGGATTTGTGAACGGGTGAAAAAAACCCAAAGTGTTAGAAATTGTTTTGGAACCTTTTCTACACTGTTTAGCATCTATAATTAAACACAGAAGTTCAAAATGTTATTGTGAGCAGGGTATGACAAGCTCCTATGAGAAGCCTAGTAAGAACTTGACTGTGATAAGGGGACCTAGCATTAGTGGCAAAGATATGCAAAAATTCAGAAAATCTAAAAGAGGCTAAATACTGTATTATAGAAGTGTAATATGCATATCAATATGATGTTCACTTACCTTAAAAAGTGAGTGAGAGAAGCGAGGAACCTTATCCAACATATGTTTGAAGAAAGAAAGTAACATTTCTTAGATTTTCAGCAATTTATTTGGATCTCCATGTTTTTAGCAAATCTTATATTTCAAAGAATTCAGAAGAGTTTGAGAATTCACAGATGCTAATGAGGATCTTAGCAAGCTCCCTGTCTGTACAGTACATAGTTAATATAGTCTGAAACATTGGTAGGCAAGTTAGACACAAAAAAGGAATTAGTTATGTCTGAAAATAAGTGAAAAAAGTACTACTTGGGAGAAGCTAAAAGCATCGTTCCTTTAAATATAAATTGTCTTAAAATAAGATATGATTAATTATTCATAAAAGCATTTTATATACATACACACAATCTCTCAAAAATAGATCACATAACGAAGAACAATGAATACCATATTGTTGGCTTTAGTTTTATTTGGAAAAAAAGTAAACATACTAAATTAAGCATTGTCATATTCAGAATTGCTTAAACTTTTTTCGTAAGTTCTTTTGAATAATAAACCAGTCATTCTTCTGAATGATATTTTGTTGCTTTTTCCCATAATACAAAATTCCATATATTTGATATTATAATTTTTGATGATTAGCCTTGAGGTAGGATTATCCCAACTTGCTTTGAGGTTTTACAAGGAGACAGATAGTCAAAATTCAATGCCTAAATCTCATTTATATGTGTGTTTGTGGGCTTTTCTTTTCCATCACAACAAGAAATCAAATAGATGTAATTTGGGAAATGTTATAGAATTTTGCTGCAAAATTATTTTGCAAATAGAAACTTTAATGATAGCTTCCTGTTCCAGATTAGAATGCTTAAAAATAAAACACATAACCATAGCATAAACGAAGCTCTAATATCTATAGAAATTTTATATTTTACACCAGTTTATAAGCATTTCATCCTCTTATCCTTTAGTCTTTTTCTGCCTTGCTTTTCCTTTTCTTAAATAAACAAAGATAATGTTTCAGAATTCACATTCAATTTTGAATGGCTTTTTTCCAGAGAAAATGAATCTTTGGAAACCAGACTTGGTGATGGGCAAATTTCAGCTGTTTAGCAGTTGCATATTTGATTTCAAGCCCAAACCTTATTTGAACTCTCTGAATCTTCTTCTAAAACAAGGTTTGCTCTTAGTCAGCTTTTTGTAGCAATATGATTTATTTCAACTGTGGGTGTATCTATCATAAAACTTACTGTGTATATATACTACTTTTTGATTGATAACAATATCTAATGTCCAAGTGGTTGTACTTACAACTCCAAAAATTTTATATACTTCCTTGAGACTGAAAGGCTTGAACTCATCCCAAAATTCATTTCAGTCATCTGTAGGAATCTTCTGCATAGAACTGACTAGATAGAGTCCAGCTCAGAGCAAACCAGAGAGACTTTATCTAACAGATGTAGAGAAATTGGAACAGATCCAGAAAAGAGCCCTTTTGGATATCTAGAAACTATGCCTTGGGAAGAGACATTGAAAGTGCAAGATACATTTCAGCTGGGGGATAATTGAAGAATATGGAAGGGCTATTCAGATGCAGAAAGGATGTCACATAGAGTCAGAACCTTCTTGCTTTCTAGTCCAAATGTTCAATACATATAAATATGGATTTGAGTTGCAGAAAGGTAGATTATGTTTTTTAGAGGGAACAAACATTTAACAGTAGATGAACAATGGAACTAACCTCAGTGAGAGACAATGGGCTCTCCTTCAGCTGACATGCTTAAGTGGAGACAATACAGCTGGAAAGCTTTGATTTGGGAGTCTTGCTATGAGCAGAACATTGGATTTAAGGGTGTAAACAGCCACTCCAATATGTCTGCTAAGAATTATATAAAACTATTCTCTTTGGTCCTGGTATCTCTCTCTTTTTTTAATATTGCAGTTTTGACATGCACCATTAGGCACAAGACAAGAGAAGTTGGGAAATTTATTAACCCTCAAAATCTTACATTCCAAGTCCATATCTCCAAGGCTAATAATCAGACAATATGAGAATCTGGAGATACACAGGTTGAGTCTAGAATCCACAGATCACTCAGCTCTTCTCAGTGTGATAGTGCATTACAAAAATAGAAGTTTGGTAGAGTACTTAATATAGCACGGTACCCAAGGGTGGGATTCTATGGTTCTGTCCACCTCTGTAGAACTGGTAGTTCTGAGGAGCAGCAGACATAGAACCGGTTCTATATCTGCTGCTGTTTTGGCCCACCTGCCCGGGCTCTTACCTAACCCTTATTTCCTGCTTTTTTCAACCGCAGCTGCTTTGCATGACACAGCTGCAATTTAAAAAGCAGGAAACAAGGGCTTTTCCAACCGCTGCGCACTTGCACGCAGTGCTGCTCAGCTGTCTGGGCAGCTCAGCAGATCGTAAATTGCACTCGCACGACTCGCGCGACTTGTGCATGCGACGCAGAGCGACAGAACCGGTAGTTATACCAGTCGGATCCCATCCCTGACTGTATCCCATTTAGCTGAATAGCATAGAAGCTTTTCTTCAAATCTTTCCCTGTCAACATAGAGTAGACAGATGATGTAAAAACTCCTATATCCTCTACAAAATCAGACAATTCCTTATGCTTAAGTACTGAGGCTTAGAAAGCAGGCAAAATGTTATTATACACAAGTCACATAAAACATTGTAATATTTAACTGGTTTACTCTGAACTTTAAAACAGCTGTAGTAGCTCCTCTAAAATGCTGCTGAATCCTTTGTTGGAAATTATATTTATTTTTATTTAAATGAGCACTTGACAGATAAGCTGACACCTTATTATTCATCAACAGTGCTTATGTTTTATATCACACTTTTCAAAATCAGCTGTGCATGAAGAGTGGTTTTGAATTAATTTTTCTTTCCTTTTTCCACCAAAAGATGTATAATGAAAAACAGTTTACTCTGTATGAAGTATTAATGCCCTGATGCCAGTAATTCATTTGAAGAGGATGGAACATATATAAGTTATATGATCATTATATTTGTTGCATAAACTCATTTGCTTCTGAAAATCAGATTAGTACTACTCCACTATGGGCACTAGTGTCATGAGGAATGATCTAGTACAGGAATGATCTTTATAACACATGGCTGCATTTGAAATATCTATCTGGTTTCCCTTATAGTGGAATCTTCTGAATTATATTAGAATATAACACTTCTTCATCTCCAGTTAGTATGGTCGATCATCACACCAAATATATCTAGAGATGATAGTGCCCTGAAACCCTGCTTTGCCTTTTTATTTTATGTTTTGTTGTTTTTAACTATTTTATCATAATATTTACATATAGATATTTATGTTTATTTGTATACCATCTCTGTGAGGGAGATGGGTAATTTCTAAATCCAATAAATAAAATATGGGAAAGACCTATGTGTTTACTAAAATTTATAAAGCCAGAGGTTTATAAGATTTATGAGAGGTTTACAATACATGTTTTGAAAAGGCAGAGTTATGCTATCTATTTTGCTACTTGTAACAGGGGTGTGATTCAACCAGTGTAACAACCGGTTCAGTGAGCGAGTGAGCAAGTGAGCGCCAAATGCATGCTCTGAGCACATGCGCCACATTTAAAAAGGCTAATACTTACCTTCAACTGCGGCTGAAGATAACAGCTGAGGCGTGTCAAACTGTTCTGCTGCACGAATCAGCTGTGCTCTAACTGTTGTTAGCTCAGGCATATCAGCAACTACCTGTTGATGAAAAGATGGCACTGGCACAAACGATTGTGACGCACCGAGGTGCCTTTAAACTCCGGCTTCAATTCGGAGTTAGTGTAGCCCGGGGATTTTTCAGAGCCTTATAGAGAGGTTATTACAAGGGATTAAGGGCGTAGTCCCCTATTTTGACGATGTATTAATTGTGGCCCCTACAAAAAAAATCTTACAGGACCGGTTAAAATTAGTTCTAAAAAATTTCCAAGCGGCCAGTCTTAAAGTAAAAAAAAACAAATGTAAATTGTGTACTGACAGTGTTGAGTTTTTAGGGTACCTAATTGATAGCTAGGGTATTCACCCTACTGAAAGTAAACTAAGGGCGATAAAAAACACTCCCAGGCCACGAAACAAGACCGATCTCCAGGCGTTCCTAGGCCTCATCAATTTTATAATGTATTTTTACCACATAAAGCAACGGTCACTGAACCGTTACACCGGTTGTTAGATAAGAAAGCAAATTGGTTATGGGGTCACCGAGAAGAACAGGCATTCCGCAACGTGAAAAAACTGCTCACTTCTGACTCTGTACTCATGCAGTATAACGAGACTTTGCCGTTAAATATAACATGTGATGCTTCGCCTTTCGGAGTGGGCGCCATTTTGAGCCATGTACTGCCTAATGGTAACAAAGCCCCTGTTGCATATTTTTCAAAGACACTTTCAAAAACTGAGCGAAATTATGGACAAATTGTGTCAGCCGTTAAAAGATTCCACGAGTATGTGTATGGCCAGGCTTTTACTATCGTGACTGACCACAAATCATTATTGGGGATAATAGCCAGAGATAAGCCGACTCCCTACATATTATCCCCTAGGATGACTCGATGGTCAGAATTCTTAGCTGCTTATAACTATCGGCTGCAATACCACCCGGGGAAAGCCATTCCCCACACCAACGCATTGAGCCGAGCACCGCTTCCAGAGACTCTTGACGATCCTGCACCAACGGTAACCACGTTGCAAATTGAGGCACTCAACTCACCGCCATTAACTGCCCAAGATATCGCGAGAGAAACCAAATGTGACCCCACCTTAGCGCGAGTCCTAAGCTGGGTAGAACATGGATGGCCATTGGACCAATTATCAGATGACTTCACACCATTCAAGACTCGACAAACCGAGTTGTTCTCCCAAAAAGGCTATGTCATCTGGGGCGATAGAGTCGTTATCCCAGAACGACTCCAGAAAGCGCTTCTGAGAACCTTGCACGATGGCCACCCTGGCATTGTGCGAATGAAAACCCTTGCATGAAGCTATGCATGGTGGCCGGGCATTGACAAGCAAATCGAACATTGGGTTAAAGCTTGTCCAAAATGCCAGGAAGTGAGCAATGCCCCACCTAAAGCCATTCCTACTGAATGGGAGACACCACGCGGACCCTGGTCCCAAATTCACTTGGACTTCGTGGGGCTGACCAAAGGCCACATCTTTCTACTAACCGTCGACGCCTATTCAAATTGGCTTGAGATTCATCGCATGATGACTACAACCTCCGAGGCGGTTATCAAAACCTTGGAAAGACTATTTGCAACCCACGGACTACCAGACATCCTGGTATCCGATAACGGGCCCCAATTTACAGCACTGTTGTTCGAGCAGTACCTCGCTGACCACGGCATTCGACATGCGCTCACCTCGCCTGCGCACCCTGCGACCAATGGTAAAGCAGAACGCATGGTACAATTTGTGAAGAAAACCTTACAGAAGATAGACTACAACAACATTGATGACAAAATCAATCGAATCCTTTTTTTACAACACATCACACCGCATAGCATCACCAACAAAACTCCCTCCGAACTGCTAATGGGACGAAAACTCCGCTCCCACCTCGACCAGTTAAATTCAGCTTATGAACCGGAAAAACCACTAGGATCCAGCGGCCGCTGTCGTGCCTTCCAGGTAGGAGATTTGGTATACGCTAAAAACCTATCGGGCGACCCATTGTGGGTGGAGGCGACAGTAGTTTGTGTAACCGGCCCAAGATCCTACCTTGTACAATGCCTTGACGATAGACTATGGAAACGCCATATCGATCAATTACGATCGCAGCTTCCGGCGGGCAGTCCTGAACTCCCCTATGACCAGACTGAGGGGGGGGGAGGTACAGAAGAAGATGAATTCCAAGGAGAAGAAAACCTGTTCCAAGGGAATAATAGAGACTCAGGAAGTGGAACCAGAGAGGGAAACAGTTGCACCTCAGGGAATTACAGAGAACATGGGCAACGACGGGGAAATTAACTCTGAACCAGAAACAGCCCCACTGCCAAACAACGATCTACCTCAGCGTGATTGCAGCCAAATGACACAGCGAAAATCAAAGAGACCAATAAAACAACCGTCCTACCTAAAGGACTGTGTAACTGCACCCTGAAAACAGAAGCCAGGGGGAAGGGGTGTTGTGAATGTATAAAGTTTTAATAAAGCGTGAGCTTGGAGTAAAGTGCAGGGTTCTGGCCCTGCACTTCTGATTGGCTGTTAAACGGCTGGATCGGATTGGCCCGCTCCGGGGAATCCGATTGGCCGTTAAACAGAGAGTTCCTATTGGTTATGAGAGCTAGCGCTCCTCATTGGTTATTGGTTAATAGTTACGGGGTTTGCCTATATAAGGCAGGTTAAAACTACTATAGGGGCTAGAAGTCACTATGTAAATAAAGAGTTGAAGTTCACCGTTCAGAGGCTTGTCTCCATTCTTTCTCACCCATGCTCCAAACATAACACTAACAAAAAGATGTAAGCACAGGAAAGAATAAGGGCGGGTGGGTAAACTCACATGCTCATTGGAGTAAACCAGTTCGGAGCCAGGAGAATCCTACCCCTGACTTGTAACTATAGTTCTTCGTTGTAATATAAAATCAAAAGTGGCCATTCTAATGGGTCGTGGTTGTCTGTTCATTAAAATGCATTGCCAGCATTGTCAGAAAGGAAAGAATTAACGCTGATTCTGTTCACATAGGCTTTCAAGTTTTCCTTGTTTTTAACCATCAACAGAAAATAGCTGATTCACAAGCTATGCTGAAAACAGCATGTTAAAACTCTCTGTAAAGCAAGAATAATCTGCCTGCATTGCTGTTGTCTCCTGTCCTCTTATTAGCAATATGTAATACCTCACAGCTGGTCAATAAGAATAACAAGACTCTTCAAACTATGCCAAGCACCTAGGCTCAACCAATTCTACTGACTATAGTCCAGATTTGCTGATGTGCAAGTTACAAAAAAAGTTAAACCAGTTTCAATTCCATGGCTGAAAATGAGAAATCCTCATAGCAGTATTGGTGGATTAAGCATCCACAATAAACCCTTAAGTTATGTGAATTGGCCGGAATCTCATGACTCCTGGCAAACTACACTGTATCTAATTATGTCCTACACACCATCCTTCAATCTTAAAACAACTGAGACTAATCTACTCCAGATATTCATAATCTTCCCCATCCCTTCCATTTATGATCTTTTTTATAAGATCGCTTTTATCCGCCTTTATTGGCTCTAATAGCAAACCCCTTTCCCTTGGGGTGATTCTCCTATTTAATTTGTTGTGTGCAAATGTCTGCAGTTCCAAATAATCCAGTTGAGATCATACTATCTACTATTAAAATTCTTTATTTTCCTCTGGAACAATATCCCTCATTTCTTTAAAAATATTTTACATGAGAAATCTTCTTTTGTCTACTGCAATTACACTTTTCCTTATTGACAACGTTCAACCATATCCAGATGCATTACTTACATTAATGTGGAGATATTTTCTTTCTATAACTTCTTTTAGGACACATGTTCTAGAAATAGGCAACAGCAAACCAATATACAATTTTCACAATTTAGGCTTCTTCTGATAAGAGATTTGAGTCACTTGGTCTCCCTCCTAACATAGCCTTAAATGCAAGATATAGTTATTTCTAAGGATGCCTATGTTCAAGTCCTTACTTAGTCATAAAACATAATCAGCTTTGGGCTGATTAGCCAATCTTCCTTATAGAATTGTTGTCAAGAAAGGAGACCTCCAAATGTGTCTCTTTGAGGTCTTAGGTGAAAAATAATCATATACAGTAGAGTCCCTTCCAATGGTGGGATTCACATTTTTTTTACTTTCACTTCTGTGGGCATGGCTTGGTGTGCATGGCATGGAAAGAATACTGTAAAATCTCCAGTCAGAGGTGGTATTTGCTGGTTCTCCAAACTACTCAAAATTTCCGCTACCAGTTCTCCAGAACTGGTCAGAACCTGCTGAATACCACCTCTGCTCCTTTCCATGATTTGTGCAACATCTCTTGAAAGCTGTTTATGGAATAGGGAAGGACAACCACTTCTGCCAGACCAACTAAGTGCATCTCCAGTTAAGGTGAAAGAGTTCTGCTTCAAATCTGTAAAGACAGTCAGGTTATCTATAGCCTTGGCTTATTCTTCTTTTCTCAATTCTTATAAGAACAATAGAATTGGGAAAATATATTATGTAGCTATTCTCAAGTTCCTTGGGAAGAAAACAGGGTATACAAATAATAAATAAGGATCTTGCACTTTAAGTATTAAAGTATGGACAGAAATTGTCCTGATAATCCAGAAACAATATCAGAAGGAGTGTTTCTGGATTCACAGGATCATGTCTTACTTTATTAAAAATCAGGGCCTGTGAGAAATACCAGACAATGTTGATTCCTAGGTTAACAGGACTATACCTCAGAGGTAGACAATGTACATGCCTTCTGTATGAAAGGTTCAAATTCAGGCCCACAACTTATTATTGATGTAAAATCCTTCCCTCTATATAACCAGTGCTGGCTTAAAAGGATTAGTGTTCCTGTGAACCTGGTTAAAGTGTGGGATGAGTTTTCCTGATGGTGCAAGTGTTTATTTGCAGTGAGTAATCCAGGCGGTTAACAATGAATTAGCAATTTTTATTTTTAAAAAAGGCTAAAAAGATACACTTGCTCTTCTTTTATGAGTAGAGATGACCTGGAAAGCAGAATATGATCTAATCAACGAAAGCCAACTGTAGCTGCTCTGTACTGAAACGTGATATTGTTTGTCGGAGTGTGAAAAGGATAGTTCCGTCTGTTCCTCTGGGCTGAAGAAGTTTTGGTCATGCTCCAGCTTCATTGTCCAGATTCCAGTAATGCAGGGTTACTATAATCATGTGTGTGCTAAATGGAGCCAGCTGGAGAAGGTTCCTTCAGTACTGCTTTGCTTCTTTGGCAGCTTGTTTGATTTTTGTTAATACCATATGTATAATGCAGGGGAGCCCCTTCTCTAGACACCCTGTCTCATTTGTTGGCATGAAGAGAGCTGGGCGGTGGTGATGGTGCTGACACAGGCATGCTTACAGTATGATAATTAATAGGTGTATGATCTCACAAGCAAGACTCCACCTCTGCAATGCTCAAGGATTTTAATTGCCTGCAAAATAATTTGAAATCACAATGAGAGAAGAGAAAACAGCTGTTTGATCTTAACTGATGTTGTCTTCTCTCTCTTTGCTAGAAGAGAAATATGTCACAATTCAGTCATATACCAGCCAGGGGAAGGATGAAATTAGTTTCGACAAGGGAGTCACTGTGGACGTCATTCAAAAGAACCTGGAAGGATGGTGGTATATAAGGTAATATCATTTTGGCATGTGCAAGCCTTTTGCTTCCAACAAAATCCTATATATTTCTATCAAAGATAGGATCCAAAAATGTTTCAGATATATAGAAATGCTAATAATGTTATGAAAGCCAGTTAAACTGATTGGATAATGTATGTAAAATAAGATTTACAGTTTGTAGATTACTTCCACTAGGGAGAGAATAGAAGACTTCTGTCTTACAAATTAAAACCAAGTATAGCTGTTCTTGCATTTAAGAAGGGTGGGTGGTTAAGTGGGTTTTCCAAGAAAATTTTCTTTGGATTTCCCTAGTTTTTTCAATTAAAGCAGTGTTCCATAGGTTTGTAATATAATATTTTAAACTATGGGAAGATTTTAGCGCTCTGTGTTTGTGTGTATATATGTATGTAATTTTCATTCAGCTATAACAGAAGATTTTTAAAGAGCAGCATGATCTGCAAGCATATGTGTTGAATTTTTGCAAAGAAGAGGTAATCTTGGCTGTAATTCAAACACTTCCCTTCTGGTAGCTTTAAATGATTAGTTCCATGCAGAAACCCAGGGCTTATTTTTAATGACATAGTTCTAGATACATTAAATGCCACGTAGGCGTTTGCTGTGCTCAGCACAATACACTTTTTCTGGGTAATGCAATAAAGATCAAAAACACTCAAAAATATAAAATTGTTAACCATAACAGCCAGGTTTCAAACTGATCCTAATACTTTTGCTTCTTTCCTTTCTTTGAAGTATCCTACAGAATTTAGCTGGGTCTTTTCCCAAAGAATGATAAAGATTGCAGCTTTGCAATTCAACTATTAAGTAAAATCACTATAATTCAAATGGAAAAAAGAATGTACTTGATTAAGAAGCCTGAGTACCTGACTTTAAGTAGACCTGTAATAAAGGGTTGCCTTTATTACAGAACTTTCTTCAGGGTGACTCGTTTCACCACCACCCTGGGTTCTGTGGATTATTTTCTGTTCATTTTACTTTGTATATAAAATAGATACGTTTCATAGTTTGTCATTTGCTTTTGTAGTTTGACTATCTTACAACACTTATGGTTTGAATAATGGAAACATACTGAGATCTATATATTCTATAAACATAGTGACAGTAACATCTTCAGTACTAACTTTTCCATCAATAATAAAGGAAAGCTGATAGAGTGGGAGTAGACTCTTAACACTGTGAGCAGAGAATGGTTGGCCTTGTGTCAACTCTGCATTCTTCTCTCTTTAAATCATTCTCTGGACTTTAATCCAAAGCCAAGGGTGCAGGAGCAGAGTGCACAGCATTTGCAGGAGAAAAACAATGTCATCAACTCTCCCTGATTTTACTTTTGAATTCCCTTTTTGTTTTTAAAGATTGATTTTGAACTAGCAAATTTTATTTTATCTTAAACCTAACAGAGCTTCAAAGTATTCAGCATTTTCACTTAAGATGACTACACTATAGGAACTTCTATATTATAATCAGAATTTTCATCCACTCTGCTCACATTGCAGTCTAAAAATAAGCCATGTTTGTCTTTTTATTATACCAACCTTGAGAATGTCATTTTGTATCCTGCTCTCTTAGGTAATAATATAGCTGCAATGCTATATCCTGTATGTACAAATGAATTAAATTTCTAGCTTGTCCTGTCCATCTTTTTAGTAAAGAAATTTTACAACTTTTAAAGCAATCAAGTATCAAGATATCTGTGTGTGTGTGTGTGTGTCTGTGTCTGTGTGTGTCTGTGTGTCTGTGTCTGTGTGTATTTGTGTGTGTGTGTGTGTGTGTGTGTATGGTGGTTGAAGGGTGGAGGGCAGAGCTTGCTTTTACGGGAAACTTATTAAAGGAGGATATTGTTCTTACAAAGAAGATAAAGAAAAAGAGAACACCAATATTTTCGCTACTATTCTATTTTATTAAAAACTCCCATGATGAAATGAAATGGTATCATGTTGGTAATTTTACATTCAGACTTTTTTCCAACAGAGATTGTTATGTTTATATAATCACTAAATTGAGGGTGGAAGGTAGAGAAAGTCTAAATAAGCCATTCCCCAAATAACACCCTGCCAAAGTTTGTTGCCTCTGCTATGGCTTAAAGTCCACTTCAGTTACTTTAATAGTATAACCAAAATATTTTTTTATTCACACACAATTTCTGAGATTTAAGTTAATCTGTTATTGGTCCTGGCTGTCAAAACTTGAAAGGTTTGTTGAAACTGCTCATATTATTCGAGACTTGAAGATGTATACTTTGTGTGTTGGACTGTAATCATAGGATAGGAAAAGCCTATCTAGAATTAATTTATGTAGAAGTTAGATCTCCATAGGGTCTTCTTAATCCAACCTCTTTCCTTTGCATAATGTTTGCCAATTAAAGAGGTTTGCCCCAGGGCAGTGGATATGACCAAGCAGCTCAGACTTCATTGCTACCCAAATATAATAAACTTTGTGAACAGCTGAGAGGAATGTGCTTTGCTTCACATTTTGTTAGTGCTCAGTAATGAGAACTGATTCTTTAAATTATTCCTATTCTCTTCTTCCTCTAGTGTCATAATTGAATTAATTAGAATTTTTTTGTAAGTTAATCAAGGATAGCAGTTTTCTATTTAGATTATAAATGTGATGCCTTCTAAAAGTAGTACCAAAACAACAAATGCCAGATATACCCAAATGTAAATACAAAGGATATGAATATTTAATTATATTCATTATACATTTCTTACATCAAGTAGAGTCAGAAATACTGAAATTCTTGCATTCTTAGTTCTCTTTTCTTGTGGCTCTGTATTCCTTCCAATCCTCTGCTGTGCTTTCCTTCATCCATTAAACATAATTACAAAGATTCATAAAAGATTACATGAAATGTTGCCAGGGATGAAAACAACACAGAAAAGGACATACATTGTGGCATCGTAAGTAGTTTTGAAAACTGATGATCCGTAGGAGAATTTGTGCCAACTATGTAGGTCATTGCTATAAACAGTACTTGTAAGAAAGTTTTTTATAATGGTGAGTTAGGTATCACAGGAGGAACCAGTACAAATAATGGTGTAGCAAGTTCCACCTTAAACTCTTAACCTTCTCCTCCTTAAATATAAATACAAAATGCTGATTTTCATTTTTCTCCCCCTTCCACTCCCTTCCTGGTTTCCTTTCCTCTGGAATAATTCCAGTGTTCTGGAGCTGGAAAGCAGATGTTTTAAAAGGGAAAGAAAATGCTCAAACAGAGGCGATTTTGACCATTCTCCTTTTCCTTTAGTATTATAGTTCAAATATTGAGTTTTACCTTCAAAGAGCATTAAAACATCAGTGGATTTTTGGATAGAAACCTAATCATCCCCCTTTTGCTGCTCTACCTTATTGCAGTCTTGATGGTATTCTACTTTCAGAACAAGAAAATCCTCTTTTCTCTCATTTTTTCTTTTCTATACTTTTTCAGAAAATTGGCTAATAATTGTTACATTAACATATACTACAGGTTTTCCATAAGAGCGAGCTATGAAAACTAATGACTAATTTGTCCAATAAGATCACATGTTTAATGAAGGAGGTGGATTGTGTTCAATGCCATTTATTGGAAAGATATCAAGAAAGCTGCTTTGGGGGAGTAACTGCATGATATTGCTCTACCATCCATCATGTAGACTTGGAGGTTTTTAAATTGTGCAAACAAGGAAGATATGGCATCTTGAAGTTTTGGGTTTCTAGGTTGGATCTTCCTTTTTGATTTTGTCACAGCTAGAGTGCTTTGATCCTAACAAGAATTCTGTTGCCTACAGGACCACCAGAAGAGTACTTGCAGAGCCATTTCCTGAGCTGACATGGAAGGAGCAGCAGGCTGCTTTATAGTTTAATGCTAATTTAGTTTCTGCACCACATCATGTAATAATGGTGTAAGCAGCTAAACTGCAATCATTTTTTTGGTATTTTCAGATATTTAGACAAAGAAGGCTGGGCCCCAGCATCATATCTGAAGAAAGCAAAAGATGAGCTTCCCTCTCGGAAAAAGAATCTTACAGGACCAGTGGAAATTATAGGAAACATCATGGAGATCAGCAATTTGCTGAACAAGAAATCTTCCAGTGACAAGGAAACTCAGTCAGAAATTGAAACGACGGAATCACATGTTGCCAAGAAAGAAATAAGCTTGCCCATCTTATGCAATGACTCCAATGGCAATTTCATGATGACCCAAGACAAGCAGATTTCAAAGCAGGTTCAGGGATCTCCTGCCATAGCACGGATTGCCCCACAAAGAGCTCAGATAAGTAAGACTACAATAATTTTCTAACTTTCCCGCTCCCAAAGCTCTTGACTTAGAAACACAGATGAAATGGGACTGTAAATTGAGAAGTTAGAGAGCTTACGATTTAAACATTTTGCTGCTTCTTGAACACATCTGTCCATTTTGATATTTCTCAGCTGTTAAATTTTTTCAAATTTAATTTAGTTCTTTTCATTTCATTTCTTCACGAGTTTAAAATCTTATCAACATTTACACAAAAATGAGTTAGTTTGGGCAATACTGGTCCTTTGCATGCAATTATTTTTTGGCATGTGTAAGATTACATATACCTTATACGGGAATCTGCATCCCAAGTTTATATGAAGCTGAGATATGCATATTGTTCTGCATATGAATGTGCAATTACTCAGAAGAAGGCCTGTTTAATTCTGTGCTAAATTAGTGCAAGATTGTAGCTTTAATCCTATAGCTCTTCAATAATGTTCTCTTTTATCATTCCTTGGAACATTCTGTAGCTACAGTCCAAATTCTAGAGTTCTTAACATTCAGATAAGACAGTAATAAACTACACGCTGTGACTGGCAATAGTGTGTGATAGAACTATTGATTACCTTCCTAAACTGTTTTTCCTATGCCACTATATGAATTAAATAGCCATTAGTTGTTCATTCTATCCTTAAACAGCCATTAGTTTTTGCCCATTGTTTTTTTTTGTCCCTAGAACTGTGTACACTTGAATTTGAGAGTAGCTTTAAAATTGCTAGTTACTCATGCTTTTGCTCTCTCTCTCTCTGTCTCTCTCTCTTTCTCTCTCTCGAGCATGCTTTTGCTCTCTTTCTTCTACACATACACCCACCCATGCACAAATGAAAAATAACCACATACACAAATACACATACACACAAATATTAGTTATTTCAGGCTAAAGTGATACATTGCTAAGAAACTGCCTAGACTGTAGACTGTAGGTTGCCATCCTACAGTCTACCTCAGTATTCATCCTACATCTAATACTTCCAAGATCTACGATAGACTGAAGGGTTTGGGTATATAAGAGTAATTATTGTTTCTTGAAAAGGCTCATAATAGCCCCTTCTGATCAGCCAGTATACTGCTTCTTAATATCCAGTTTCCTAGCCTGTTTCTATGCAAGGTATATATAAGCACAAAGCACATAGATTTATCATATAGTCAATCCATGAATCTAATCCTTGAATAAATGGACACAATGGATATAATAGGTAGCACCATTCCATATAACACTTGTCTAAAAAGAGTAATCTGTAAGTCTATAGTAAAAAAGCTGCAATTTTTTCATCTGCCAGGACTATTGATTTTTGCACATCTTTCCACAGTGAGGAGTAATCTGCACATATGTAAGTATGTGGGAGCGTGTACACGCGTACACACACACACTGAAATCAGAAACAATCCATATGATTTTATCTCCACCCAATCCTAATCCCCCAAAAACCTACAGTATTGGAAACAATTTGAAACAGAGCTGAAATCCATATTAGTAGTCTTAGGATTATTTGTATGTTGAAAGGACTGTATATTTTTTTCATTTTTAGGATATTTATTATTATTATTATGGTATTTTATATTTATATTTGCTGTTTTAATATTATTTTTATC
The DNA here is from genome assembly GCA_033807585.1 of Hydrophis major. NCBI lineage: Eukaryota > Metazoa > Chordata > Lepidosauria > Squamata > Elapidae > Hydrophis > Hydrophis major. The sequence continues at coordinate 57,144,928 of CM066331.1, read as the reverse complement.
TATTGTTGTGTGCTGCCCAGAGTTGCCTTGGGTGACCTAGGTAGCTATATAAATGTAATTAGTAAGTAAATAATTGAAATTATTGTAGCCATTTCAGTCTAGTTTATAGTTTTCAATTGCTTGTCCAAGGAGAAGTAGTATACCAGCATTTTAATTTATTAAAAACTATTAGCAGATGTTGGCAATCAATCATATTTCTGGGCTTGTGTACTTCTGGTAGGTTAGCTGCAATCACTGCATTTGAGTCATTCTGCTTCTGTTTTGATAACCATATTCTGGAAAATGATATTTGTAGACTAGTGACCCATTACTTTACAGTATTTGATACACAAGTTAAATTTTGACCTGAGACATTATTCTACAGCTGCATGGAGCTCATAAGATCACGCACAACTATAAAGTATGGTGTAATCACTATATTAAACATTTTTCTTTTTATATGTATGGAATGGAGACTACTAAATCAAACTTCAGTCCAGATAGATACAAGGCATTGTTCATTTGATTTTGGATATAGTGTTTTGTCTTTTTGGAACAGACTGTACATTTGTCCACAGATCTGAATCCTAAGGTACAGAATTACGATCATTTAATGATAGTTCAAAGATATGACTGTCTCAGGAAAAGTGGGTTTGACCCATCCTCAAAGTTAAAACTGTCCCATGGTCAGATGATCACAATACAGGCATTTGGCAACCAGCTTGCAATTTTGATGGTTGCAGTGTCTTGCAGACATGTGATTATGACTGGCAGTCTTCTCTACTAGCTTCCAATAAGCAATTAGGAAAGCCAGATTCACTTAATAGTTGTGTTAAGCCATGCAATTTTTCCACAGCAATGGTAATAATGATCATAAAATTTAGCCTGGTTACATGATAACTCTCTTAATGGCATTGCTTAGCAACTGCAATTTTGGTTCAATTGTGGTCGTAAATTGAAGACGACCTACATTTTTATACATTTTTGTACCTATCTTTGTCATCCCCAGTAGCATATGGAAAGGTTCTTTCTGTCTGGTAGTGTGTCTGGTAATAATTCCCTTCTTGTTAGAGAACCTGATTATGATTATTCCTCTCTTATAATAAGCCTCTTAAATTAAAGTAATATGTTGCATACAGATTTATTTTTTGAAATTTTCCTTGATGCAAAATATAAGAATTAGTTTGATAACTTAAAATGGTGAAACCATATTTGCTTTACAAGTTTGAAATAACAATACTGACGTGCTGATTCAAGCTTAAATATGAGGATTGCCTGTAACTACTGGAACATGTAAGAATATTAAAATTGTTGAAAAAGCTGTTTTTTCAGGTCTAGAAATCCAAGTAAAACAGTACAAGAAATATATTATTATGGTCTGTTCTGGAATGTCCTGTAGAGCAGATTCTTTTCATCTGCTCAGGTTTTTTAAATACTGTGGCTATTAGAATATTTTTGATTGGAAAAAAAAAACCCTCTGAACTTAGAGTTAATAAACATCTTAGTAAATCACTTTTTACTCTTACTTACAATTTTACTGACAATAATTTGGAAATATTCCTTTTTTGTGAAGGTTCTCCAAATCTGCGTATGAAACCTCCTCCAAGAAGAGAATCTAGTTTGGTGAGTAGTGATTTTGTTTTTATATTGAAATCACTGAATATTTAGTATTACATGTTTCCTAATATTTAGAGCTTAAGTACAGGAAACCAGCCCTTGGTTTCTCCACTGAGCAATTAGGGAAACACTAGGTTAAGGTTTTTTTTTAAATCATAAGAGAAAGTATTATGAACTGGATGACTGAATTCTTTCATAATGGTAGTTAGGTAGATCTTTATAAAGTTTTATCACTAAGGTATTGCTAATGTTTTTATATGAGGTGTACGAGAACATAAGAGCATTATTAGAGTATTAGTCAACCTTATTTTGAATCTTTCAGCCAAAGTGCTAAAGTGGAGATTCTACTGTGTGTTCTTTATTCAAAAGTATGGCAATTTAATACATATCAGAGTTAAGAGAATTTAAGATAGCCTTTCTCAATACAGTGTTTTTCAGTGTTTTCTATACAACCACCAATATTTCTAATTTTGACCAATAGGACTTTTAGATGGGTTTAGGACACCCCGGCCAACTTGCCATGGGACATCTTGTCACGAGACGATTCAATGCAGAATAACTCAAGAGTGGGACAAGTTAATTTGCAGTGTGCTTTGTCTAAATTTAGGTTTGAACTTTCTCAGGTTAGAGGTTCCAAAGCCTGGGGTGAGCTGCAATTCTACTTGTCCTTTGAGTTATCCCACATTGAATTGTCCCATGGCAAGTTGTCCCACAGTGAGTTGGCTGCAGAGAGTAGCCAGGGTGAGTCAGCCAGGGTGAGTTGGCCACAGTGAGTGGTCCAATTCTGGTTTTAATTGGATATGCCACTACTGATATCACTTTGATTTTCTTGCTTAGGGAGTTTCAGCAGCCACAATTTATATCCATTATTAGATTTCTAATAATTTGATTTTAGATGTCCTCTTCCCTTGTTCTTTGACATGTTTAATTAATCTCTATGTCACTATTTATTGCCACAGGGCTTTCAACTACCTAAGCCTCCTGAGCCACCATCAGTGGAAGTTGAATATTATACTATTGCAGAATTCCAGTCTTGTATAGCTGATGGAATAAGCTTCCATGGAGGACAAAAAGCAGAGGTAAGATTAAAATAGGAAATGAGTCAATGATGGATAGTTGTCATGTAGTGAGCAAAAATCAAAGAGAAGCTTGGATTAAAAAATGTATTAGTGTTTTGCATCCATAATTAATTTATGATTTAATCCTTCTCTAGGTTATTGACAAGAATTCTGGGGGCTGGTGGTATGTCCAGATTGGAGAAAAAGAAGGCTGGGCTCCAGCATCATATATTGATAAAAGGAAGAAACCTAATTTAAATAGGCGAACAAGTACTCTGACCAGACCCAAAGTTCCTCCCCCTGCTCCTCCTAATAAAGTAAAAGATTCTGAAGAAGTAACACCTGCTAGTACCATAGCTACAGGAGATGGCCAAGATTCCCCATACAAACAGAGATATGAGGAACCAGAGTATGATGTGCCTGCCTTTGGTCATGACTCAGAATCTGAACTGAGCCAAGGAGAAGATGGTAACTCAGAGAGAAGCTCTTTCCCCCTTCCAAAACCTTCCCCTGGATCATCTCTCCAAAGAGCAAAATTTCAAGTTGGAGAGTCTTTTGATGATGTTAGTCATGAAGAGGAAACAATCTATGAAAATGAAGGCTTTAGATCTTACATAGAAGATGCACTATCAAGCAAGGAATCTAGTGGAGATTCTGATTCTAGAACTTCCTCACTATCTTTGATCCAAAGAAATTCTCCACGTTCACTTTCTCCTAAATCCTCCCTTCTGAAACCTAAAAGTATTCAAACAAACTTTGGGAAGTCTCATTACAGTCACAACGAGGAGACAAAGCCAAGATCAGCCTCAGATGCTGGCCTAAGTAGTATACCCAAATCAAGCACAAAAAGGGATACTGGAGAGCTCACGTCTAGCAGAGCAAAACCAATGGTGAGGCCAAAACCATTTCTAAACAAAGCAGATTCGCAGAGTCAAGAAATTATGAACATCAGTACTTTACGTCATCATCTGAGACCAACTAGGCAACTCAGAGGTGGACTTAAAGGTTCAAGAAGTGAGGAGTCTGAAAGTCCACCTCAGACAATGTCTGGAAACTCTGAAGAGTCTTTCAGAAGAAATTCTGCAGAATTCATTACATCTCCTTCCCATACCTTATTTTACGCCAGCCAGCTAGCCAAAACAGAGAATGAAAGCAATCCCTCAAAATGTCTGTATATAACCACTGATTCTTATCAAAAAGTTCAAGATTCTGAAATCAGTTTCCCTGCTGGAATAGAAGTGGAAGTATTGGAAAAGCAGTCGAGTGGATGGTGGTATTTGAAATATGGAGAAATAGAAGGGTGGGCTCCTTCTCATTATCTGATCCCTTTTGATAACCAGCAACAAGAAAACACCTCCAGTGGAGGAGATCCCACATCCAACATATCACAGGCAAGAAACAGAAGAAATGAAAGCAAATCCAATAGCTTGGAGAAAATAGAGAAGAAGGTCCAGGCACTGAATACTATCAACCAGAACAAAAGAACACCCCCTATTCCTAATAAGCCACCTGGTGGCTTCTCCAAAATATCCGGACCTGTTAAATTGCGAAATGGAGTTAGACAGCTAGCAGTGAGACCACAGTCAGTGTTTGTTTCTCCACCACCCAAGGATAATAATCTGCCTTGTTCCCTTCGTAGGAATGAGTCTCTTTCTGCCACAGATCATTTGAGGGCTGTACGTCGTAATTCATCTTTCAATGCTGCCCAATCCCAAATGAATGAGTCTAAAGTAAAACATGATGGTCGATTGGGTTCTGAAGGGTCAGATAATGCCTCCTACATACCAACTGATCGCAATGGAATTCCAGTGTCCACTGTCAGGCCCAAGCCCATTGAAAAATCCCAGTTCATTCATAATAACCTTAAGGATATTTATATCTCCATTGCAGATTATGAGGGAGATGAAGAAATTGCTGGGTTTCAAGAAGGTGTCTGCATGGAGGTATTGGAAAAAAACCCAAATGGCTGGTGGTACTGCCAGATCATGGACAGTGGGAAACCATTTAAAGGCTGGGTGCCCTCAAATTATTTGGAAAAAAAGAAATAGTATTGCAATGTATTTAAATTCATTAATTTATACTACCCTATGGTGTACATTTGGAAGAAGGAAAAAGATAGAAAGATCTATTTCCTTTACACTATTGTACATACACAGGACAATTCAGTTTTGCTTGTGGCCCAGAAAGTCTGCCATCTTTTAGGAAGTTTTGAAGGAATACTCTCATTCTGCAAGTATCAAGAAAATACAGCTGGAATTATTGCCCTTTTGTTTTCTTTTTCCTCCCCACAAAGATGTGCATCAGGGTACATTATCCTATCTCCTGATTTTAATACTCAGAAACAAATGTGTGCCTTTCACGTTCTAGTTTGGAATTATGGGTTTACTTGGGATTGATTGGGAGTTTGATGCCAAATCCAAACGTGTTTTATAAAAAGCTCTGCTTAAACATTTATCCCATGTGATGTGGCCATAAATGGTATTTGGTTGATCCCTCCTTCACTCAAGATGTGTGGGGAAAAGAGCAAGTGGAGAAAATTTTCAAGAAACCATCACTCAACTTTTGCATTCTGGTCTCTAGTTTGAAGATCTGAAACGGTTTTTTTTCTTCCATTTCTGGTACTGAATTTGAATCACTTATTGTTCTACTTCCTCCAGTACCTTAGTTTTTTCTTTTCTCATATTCCTTACTTGTCAGCTGGGTCAGAAATGGGGAGGGGTATTTTTTTTAAAGTTATAAGTGGACTTTGAAGTGTAATCCAGTTTTATGTGGTTCCCTAATGTTTGCAAACACGCTAAAACTATGAGTTGCACACAATCTCTTCTGCACATTAGTTTCAACTTTAATATTTTCCTTTTGTGGCCTTCTGAATACTATGTACTGCAATTATTTTGAGAGTACTTGCCAGACAACTCAGTTATTCAGAGTTTCAGATATCAACTAAGAATTAATCAAGTTTCATCTAAATCCAAAGATGACAAGAGGAAAACCTGTAATACAACCTGCTTCTCTTTTTGTTGGGTTATGGCCTGTTATGGCTTGGCTTGGCTAGGCTAGCTTTCTAAGGGAGGGGAACGCCTTTCTCAAACATCTGCTGCTTCTCCTCTTCTCAGGCTCTATCTTTCAGCTATGACAGAGTTGCATTGGGTTGCACATACCCTGCTTTCACCAGGACATTGGTCTTGCTGTGCTGCTCTTTATCTCAAGCCCTGCAGGACTCCCTGCTCTTGTAGTCCTGGAGGGAGGAGAGGGAGGAGGATCCATCAGAGAAACCCTGCAGGTGATGCTTCTCCTCTCATTGTGCTACGGTGTCTGTGTGTGACTCTTCACCATGTCAATTATGTGAAAGAGGACAGTTCAAATCAATAGAACTTTCCTGAACAGATCATGGCAATTAGCATTACCATCATAAAGAGAAAAATAAAAATGGCAAAGCTGAGTTGAGCTGACGATGCATGCCACACTGAAAACAACAAACAAAATTTGCTTCCATGCCATGGGCCATTGTCTGGCTTCTTTTGTTATGAAGGGAAGTTTGTTATGGCATGTTTTCAACATTTATATCACCAATGGTTATGAACAGGCAAGAACATGAAAATCACTTCATGTAAGGAGGCAGTTTCCCAATCCAGCAGGCTGTATGTTTGTGAAAAATTATTTATTTTCTTCCTTGAGTACTTCACTGAGAAGAATGTAGGCCACCCAGAATTAGTTTCATGTTGCAATAAAAAGAGTATCAAAATAGGTGCTTTGTGTGCACATCTGAATGTTGATGGTTCATCAAGTTTCTCTTCGTTTCATGTCCAGCCAATGCTGATCCTTACCTGGCAGAGAAGCATCTATGTTATCAAAGTCAGAATGGAAATGAGCAAAAGCCATGGATGTTACCAACGGCATACTTCGCTTTAGTTTATATATGAGAAGAAAGGAGAGATTTTTATTAGTAAACACCAGACTTCTGAACAAGTCTTTTTTAAAGAACAATACAAATTATTTTATTCTTCTCAGTTGGAGATTAGTTTTGTACCTATAGATATTGTCAAAGGGTGATTGAACAGAGCACCATTAGACTGGGAATGTTAAAAAGCAGGAATTCTGTACTCATGTATCCTCTTTTGCCTTTTTATTTATGATTTCAGATGCTTTTTTAAAAAAATGAGATTTGGTGGGAAAGCATAAATATTAAAACCACTGGGGTTTGTGCAAAGGCTTTGGGTACAAAGTGTGTTTATATTTTGATGCATTTTCATTTATAGCCTTTCAGTGAGCTTTGTAATTGGTAAACAACAGAAAAAAACACACCAGAAGGCCTTTATTTAAACAAAATGGAAATCAGACAACAGATTTATCACCATTTTGAAGCCCAATATTTTATATGGAAAATGAAGAAAAGACTGGGGGGTTTTAGGGAGAAAATGTTAAATAATTCTCCAGCCATGGTCTTACATTCTATCACTAGAAGATGAAAGAATTGGAAGATTTTTAATAAGGTCCAACTCATTTTTTTCTGAGCAATTAAAAATTAAGTATATTTTGAGATGTTTTAGCTTTCTGAAAATTACATAATTATCACTTGATTCTTGCCTCTTTTCTTTTTTTGTGGTGTGTTACATTACATTACATTATAAAAAAAAACTTGAGGGATTGATTTCCATGCCTTGTGTGATTGATGCCTTTCAAGTTGATCTTTAACAGTGCATCATCACTGCTACTCTCCATGCTTCTACAGTGAAAAAGCATGGAAGAAGAGGCCTGGAGATGAAGAGGAAACTTAACAGGTCTCTGTAAGATCAATAATAAAAAATTCATTAGGAGAAAACAGGTTTCTACACCACAGTGCATTTGAAAATGGTGTAGATTTGCCCAAAGCTCCTTTCTATGAGGTTTTTCATCTCACGTGTTTCCTCAAATTTATGTTTTGTTATAAAGCGAGCAGCAATTTAAGAGACTTCCAAAGCTGCTTGATTTTAAAATAGTATTATTTTCTTCTGCTGGACAGTATTAAATAGAGCAAAATCATCAAGTAATCTGCTAGATTGCAGTACTAATATTAGTGATTAGCAACACATATTAATGTTTATGATTTTAAAAAAACAATAATGATGATGAAGTGGTTCATTATTTTTGAATTAATGCACTTTAACCATTTTAAACCAAAATGCAGGAAAATCAAGTGCATTATTTAAAGATGCAGTATAAATTGTCATTTTAAGAACATCTATTTATTAAAATAATTTATGATTATTTAAAATTTGTACTATACAGTTTTGCTCCAAAGATGCCATCATCTCTTGGGAAAGCTAAAAGTGCAGCTCCCAAAAATCCTGCACTGAGCCATCAAGACTTTTCAAATACAGGAGATTCAGGTAGCCAAAGTCCAATTTTTGCTCAAGAAGGGATCAGTATTCCTTGCTGTGCAGAAGCAAATTGGTTTGTAATATTCCAAATTGGTTCTTGATTATCTCAGCACTGGGGAGTTATGTGTACAGAATTGATACAAAAAGGATCAAGAGATTTTGAAAATATTTTTTACAGATTTCTTAAAAGGGTTAACCCAGCCACATTTGGCATTAGTGATTTATCTCTTTCTCTTTAGTACTACCCAGCCTTCAGCCAGTCCTGTTGTTGCATTTGCAGGGTTTTTTAAAAATAAATTTTATTAATTTTCTATTAATTACATTTCTTAGTGCTTAGTGCTGTTTTTCGGGCCAAAAAAGTCACTGAGTTCATTTTGAGACTAAAATGAAATTTTTAAGAAAAAATTAAGTTCTGCAAATTCTTAAGAGAAAATTCATGTAAATATGAATTGCCTATATTTTCAGTAAGGAGAATAGCTTTCCATACTGTTCTCTTTCATAGCTGCATTTTTTTTATACATCAGCAGTATTGAATTGGCACATGTAAGGACTGGTTTCTTTATGATTAGAACAGTTATCAGACAATAAATCAATTTGCTTATCAATTTGCATTTTATGCATTATAAATGTGAGCCTTGATTTGTCCTATAAAACTGCCCCAATAATATAAAAAATTACATAAATATAGTTGGATAGGTAGTTTTCGGGGCTAAACCAATTTATCATTTGTTATTTTAAATATATGTATGTGTCACATTTCTAGAAGCTTTATGTAAGGGAAATTGTAGCTGATTTTATAGTATATGGAAGTAATATCTAGGTTCAAATACAGGGAGAAGGATAAATAAAGGGCACTATCAAGCACCTTCTTAATTTAGTCAGTTTCACTGTTTCTCACATGTAATCTATAACTTGCCCTTGTAAATATTAGGTATATTTTTAGGGATTGGATAATTCAAATGTCAGTGCTAAGACAATGCACAAAGAAATACATTGAAATCCTGGTCATGAGGCTGTAGCTTTCCCCATCAAAATATCTGCTAATTCTAAAATTATTTTGATCATAAGACTGATTTTAAAAAAAACAAAACTATATAGTACTTTTAAAATGATCTAGATCTCAATTTTTAAATATTCTGGGGTCTGATTGAATATTAAGCCAAAGTTTGCATTCTTAGAGAAGAGTGGATTCTGATCATTTCCCGGTTCTTTAAATTGCCTTGGTTTTCAACAAGAACAATTCAAAATGCAGGTTGATATTTTGACAAAATCCAAACAAAACTTTTTTTCTGCTGTATACTGCAACTTTAATAATAATGAGCACTTCTGAATTTGTTATTGCGGATTTATATAATGCCTGAAAAAAATACTCTTGCTTTTTTTTTCTTAATTTCTACATTTTAGTAAGTTAAGTTTAAATTTTATTCCTTTTAAAGTACATATATTTTAATACTCAAGTAATATAAATTAGACTTGTAATGATGTGGTAATAAACCACAGGTTTTTTTACAAATTTGAAATGGTTCTATTTTTCTGAATCCATTTATTCAGCAAGGGAACAGAGGTTTAGACTGAGAAAAATCAGTCTAAATATTCCTTGGGTTCACTGAATTAGTTTCACAATTCTTTGACTTTCTAGAGCAATGTTTTAGAAAATTAACAACTTAAACATTTGCGTGGATTTCAACTCCCAAAATTCCCTAGTCAGCACTGACTGGGGAATTATGGGAATTGAAATTCATACTTCTTAAAGTTGCCATATTTGAACAATGGTGCTTTAGCTATTTAGGCCCCTAGTGAAATCTACCTTTCTGAAAAAAATAGGTTCTTTAATTTTTTTAACAGATTTGTATCCCATTGATAGAAGCTGAAACAAATGAACAACTGCACATGCATTTATACTGCGGTAGCAACTACATTTGTTCCAATGAACTGGTTCCAAAGTCTTCCTTTCAGAAGCAACACTGAACATTTTGACGATGGCATTATAGAACTGTGCTTTTCAGAACTACTTTTGAATATTAAAATAGCTTATTTTAATTTAAAATTATGCTTATTGCTTCTCTCCAATTATAAACAAAATTGTTACTGCTTTTTGTCATTTATCAAAAAATGGAAGGGAAACTGGTGTTATTTCATTATTATTAGCATTTACTAGCATTACTATAGCTATAGTAATATTTAAGTTTAGATCATCTTGAATAATTTGTTCATTATATATTTCTTAATTATTGTTATATTTTATCCAATATTTGCATTCTCAGTATAGTATCCAAATAGAGGATCAGTGCAATATTGAAAGGGCAAAAACAGGTCCCTCATCCAGGATTTGAAGTGGATGCACAGTGTGATTTTAAACTTCTGTCATTTTTTATCATGCACTCTTAAGGGGGGAAAAAACATGAGGATTGAGGAAAGATGAATAACAGCAGAAGTAAGCAGGAAATGGAGGAAGAAAAGTTTTGGGGTGGAAACGGCTGTGTAACTTTGATATTGGCAGTAGAAGTTTATCACATTCAAATAGTATGACATCTTGATGGTTCACTAGCTACTCAGCTGTCCCTTTTCTTTGCAATGCTCATGTTCCATCTTTTTTTTGGAGCCATGTGCACTCTTTAACTTAAGCAGAAGTTCCAAATTTTTATCTTGATTTGCACTGATGTCAGACTGAATTGATATGTATTTATTTACACATATAGATAGACTGAATTTATCATGCTATAGAACAAGGGTCTTCAAACTTGGCAAGTTTAAGACTTGTGGACTTCAACTCCCAGAATCCCTGAGCTAACATGACTGAAGAGGAATTCTGGGAGTTGAAGTCCACAAGTCTTCAAGCTATCAAGTTTGAAGACCTCTGCAGTATAGAAGCATGAAATAGATCCTGGAGGCTGGAACAGAAGTTGTCACACTGAAAGCATGTTGACAAAGGGCACTTACTCTTTAAGTCTGCATGAAACACAAGAAGTAAATGCTTGAAATAGTCTGTATTGAATGGTATCTTAATACTCAGTCTGTTCCAGAATTAGACTGTTTAACAACGGAAACTTCTGTGAAGTTGCAGTTTGTTCTCTCCTTTCTTAAAAGAAGAAAAGATTCAGAACTTTATTAACTCATCATCACTAAAGTAGCATATAAATAAAGTGTCTGGATAAAAGTATTTATGACTTTATTGTAAAGTAAAATGCTTATGTTCAGATGCTTGATACTTACTTGACTTCATGGAAATTATCTTAGCCATTTACCTAATACATCACACTGAACAGAGTGAAATGTCAAATATGCATAGAGAACCTGAACTATAAGTAAACCTTTCTAGAAGTGGTAGTTTTCAGAAACTGGGACATATTTATACTTCTTGAAATTAGAAAATCAAACTCAAGTCTAAATTTCACTACTCAGTGATTTTTTTTCTCTTCAAAAAATGTCCTTTTCCCATGTAAAAATCACTTTTTAATATATAAATAATTTTATTGAATTAAATTAAATGTTTTTTTAATAAAACATGCTTTTCTTAAATACATGTCTATAAACAACACAAGCTTTTTAATGGAATATGAATAAGCAGAAAATAGTCTTACAATTTAGCCAGTACTGGACATCTTATTTTAACATGGGAATAGCTTAACAAAATAACCTCTCTAGAATTGCTTTTCTAAATTAGAGAAGTGATAGCAAGGATGCCTTTCTTCATGCTATCAGTGTCTTGCTAAAAGGAACATCACTTATTTTCTTGTTTTTATATTCTCATTGATTACTTGAGTGCAACGGACTCCAATCAGGTTTGCTTTTAGAATATTCTTGTTAAGAGTCGTATTTTTTAGTCTGATAAAATACAGAGTCTGCACGTGCAAAGAAAATTTGTGACTTTAACAATACCTTTAATATCAACCATAGTTTGATGCTAAATTGTCAAAATCAGAAAAACCAGCCATATATTTTATAGCTAAATCAGGGGTACTTTACATAATCTTAAATCTTTAACAGGTACAAATTGGTGGAGCATAAGTTTTGTAAATATTTTTTCAGGAGGATTATGGAGAAATAGTCTTTATGTTTTTCGTAAATGTGTACAGATTAGTGGAAAGTACATGAAAAACTTATCAGGTTCCAAAATTGCCTTCTAGACTTGTAAGATTACTGCTGGTATGTCATTCATCTATTTAGTTAATTGTAAATTCTAAATCAAGGACTTAGGAATCAAGTGACTTTTTCAAGTATCCTTGGAAGTCCATGAATTTGTCCAGTTCCTTTAATTAATATTCCTCAGTCTCCACTTGGTTTTTAGGACACCAGATAAGAGAACCCTCAGTTTTTGCGAGGGGCTTGTATAAATTGTGTTAAATAAAATGTCAGTTCAGTGTTTCACTGAATTCAGATCGTCTCTTTGGGGGCAGAAAGATTTGACCTAAAGCCCTGTTTTCAAGGTTATAAAATCATTTAGGCCTAGCAGGAACAGAGGAAATACATCTGTGCCTTTAAATTTGTTAGATTGGCTAGCCCCATGAAGTGTTTTAAGTTGTTTGTAGAGTGCACTGTTTCAGGAAAAAAATGAACAGAAAGTTTCACACTGTTGAAGGTGTTTTTCTACATGTTCCACATCCAACACAACAGCCACTACTGCCCTGTGTTGAGACACCTGTTTATTATGACACCAAATTGGAGGATAGATGTAGTTTTCTTTAATGGTCAGAAACAACTGGATTGTGACTGAAGAAAGGCTGATTGGAATAAAGAAAAAATAGATCCAAAAATGAGTTAATATACATACATACATCATTTTCTCCACCTCCAAATGTTTGATTTCATGAGTTCCTTACGTCTGTATTTGTGTGATACTTCTGTATGTTAGGCTATTTTTCCCCATACAGGTACTTCTCAACTTATGACTACAATTGCACCCAAAATTTCCATTGTTACATGAGACATTTGTTAAGTGAGTTTTGACCCTATTTACAACCTTTCTAGCCACAGTTGTTAAGTGAAACACTGCAGTTGTTAAATTAGTAACGATAATTAAGTCCCTCTGGCTTCCCTGTTGTCTTTGCTTGTCAAAAGGTGAGCATGTGACCCTGGCATACTGCAGATGTCATGAATACCTGCCAGCTGCCAATCATTTAAATTTTAATCACATGACTAAAGGGATGCTGCAACAGTCCTAAGTGAAAAAACTCATGTCACTTTTCAGTGCCATTGTAACTTTGATCAATAAATGAATAGTTGTAAATTGAGGACTAACTGTATTGTCAAATGTGATATTTCTATATTGTGGCATGATACATTAGTTAATGAATGCCTATAATTGGAAGAAATAATGTCTTTTACGTTTGGAGGAAAAAATGAAATGATTTGAAAATGGCATGATCATATAATCTTAGTGTTTAGACTAAGGGACATTGCATTGTTCAAAAGAAGTGAATAATCAAAAATGAAAGATAAAGCCAGCTGTTGCCCTCACATTTCGTAGCATTTTAAAACTTACTTTGCAAAACTGCAGTTATATATTCAATTGTATAAAGCCAAAATGTGCAAAACAATTACCATCTTACTTGTTTAAAAAGTTTTAAAATTAAGAGAATAGTAAGATATGTAAGGATCTAAAAGCTTGAAGAAAACAAATTTTATTCTCTTTAATATAAAATACTAAAATGAACTGAAGCTGTTTTTTAGCATGAAGTAAATCATTGGAATTTGTCTGTCATATGGTTCAGCATATGACTTCCAATGAACAAACCTGTGCTATATTTCTAATGGGCTTATTATGATTGTTGTTACCTAGAATAAAGAGAATGTAATTAATAGAAGTTTGAGAAGAGTACGTTGACAAGGAGATGATGAAGGATGTATGGCTGGTCCTTGAGCTGTGTGATTGAGATGGATGGTGGAGGATGTGTTTAATGTTGTTTGTTTAATTTCCTAAGAAAGATCATTTCTTGAGGTTAGAATAGATATTGGTTTATAGTGAAGGCTGAGGTGTTTTGAGTTGTTTGCATTAAGGAAGGAACCAGAATGGAATCTAATTGGAATGCACTTGGTGAACAAGAAAAAAAGAGCCCAAAGGTATTCATTGTTTTCAAAAGCGGAAGAAAATAGATTGTTAAGATGAAGAATATTAGATCCTTACATATATTCTTTTTTCTGCAAAACTGTTGGTCACATTGGTAAGAACCATTTGGGGGAACAATTTATATGAGTGCCAACTAGTCATTAATTCTGTACAAAGAAGTTGGTCAACCATAAATTTATTATACTAACCTATATAAAACAAACTGGAAGCAAAAGATAATGTCTATATTTAGACTGCTAATTGGACTTAAAGGTGTAAAACTAAATTGTATTAGTCAGTTTTAATATAGATTAATCATACCTAAAGGTCAAGTGCTCCTTTCTAAGAACAGTGTCAGTCTTTAATTTCCAAAGATGGAATTTGGATAGGAGTGCAGTTTCAACCAAAAACATTGCATCTTTTTACAGTTTTGTGCTGCAATATTCATTGGCATCTAGATACTTGATTATTATTGAAATATTATTGAAATATGGCATTAATATTGTTTGGCAATTGGGTTGATTTGTCAGTTTTAGTCATTGAAAACTAGGCATTTGGGAACATGTTTGGCCCAACTTTCTATGTTTTAATGATTTATGTTTCATCTTTTCAGGGTGTTCCATTGGAATTTGCAGGAATGTCATGGTAGAGTAATTGTGGAAATTATCTTGCAAAGCATGAAATGTAGTCTTGTGCCCATCAGGGTATTTGAGCTGGATAAAATTTGTGTTATGCAAGCTTCTGTACAATAAAAACACTACATACATGCAACTTTTTTTTAAAAAAAAGTAAGGTGCCAGCTGGACAAGAATCCAGGAGAGCCCTTAGAGGTACTTGAGAAATAGGTAAAGTTAGAGATGTGCTTTCAAGATCCCTTGCTATATCTTAACCAGGTCATATGCAGCTAAAGATAAACTGAACTGCAGCCAGCATCGTTTACTATCCAGCCCTCAGATCATATGCAGTGATTACACTGCAGCTTTTATATTCATACATTTAATCGTTCAAAGGCACTGCCAAGAGAATCTAGTCTGCAGCCTCTCTTGTTTTATTCCCAGGTTCTTGCAATGTAAAACCACAGTACAATATTAAATGTTTCACAAGGCAAAACTTGATAACTAACTATACCTCACAGTGATCTCCCAGTTTACTCATTGCTTGGACCAAAGGTGGTGCTAATATGAACTTTAATTTTGATATTTATGTTTTTTGTTGTTGACTTTTACCTGTGTGTATATTTGTTTTTAAAATAAAAGACATAATGTCCTGTTCAACTAAAAAAGATTTTACCCTTGGAAAAAGATTCTTTGAAATTCTTTGAAAAGATTCTTTGAAATTCATAAAAGTTATTTGCAATTTAAACTGTGTGTTTTAACTGGCCATACTTTTTTTTTCTTAAAAAAAGGGGGAGGAATAAAGCATATCCTTCAAATGATTGCAAACTGTATTTTTATTATTTCCAATTATTCACATTGTTTCCTGTGTCAGAAGGGTTAAAGTTTTTATTCTTTCAACTCTGTTCCGGTTATTAGCCAACTCATTTCTTCTAGAATTAAAAAACTATAAACTTGTTACAAAAATTTCTTAATATCTTCACTTTAACATCAAGTGATTTCTTAATGAATTATCAACATCACCTAAAATTGTTAATTCACAAAACTTTTTTTAAATGCTTCAAGTGACACCTAGCTAACTTTTGGGCTCAGAAGCTAAACAAGGTTAGTACTAGTGAAAACTTGCATTTGAGATTCAAATACCAGGGAGTATTTAAAGGCGTTACTTGAAGGAATAAAACATTTTTAAAAATCCTCCTAGAAGAGTCATTTTTCATCTGTTCCCAAAAACACATTATTGAGTTCATGAAGCCACCAAGAATCAAGCTTGACTTGAAAATATTTCCCCTATATTACATAAGTCATTCATAGCAGGTATAACTTTAGTGTGGGATTACCATGACATGGGGAACCTTGAAGAAGGCAGTGTGCATGGAAAGGATTTTTAGAAATCTTCAAAAGCAACATTTTTAAAAATAATTCAGAATTCTTTATTTTCTTAGTGGCATTGTACATGAGGCAATGGTAGGAATATAGGAAGCTACCTTTTCACTTTTAATGATTCATCTAACTCTGATGAACATGGTATTTTTTCCAGCATATCTGAAGATTTGGGGAAACTTATTTTTCTTTGCAGGTGTAATTTGTATGTTTCCGAAGGTTTAACTTATCCCTCACCAAAGACAGAAATAAAATTATGACCACCTGTATCTGCAAGATGTGATGTATCTAAGGGTACATTCTAAAGTTTAGGGAGCAATGTCGGTTTGGAAAAATTCAAGTAATTATATTAAATCCCATGAAATTTAATACAGGATTGTGGCACTCTGGGTGAAACATTTATTCCCTACATTTCACAGGTTAGGGTTAGGATTAATGGCTAATCTCTAGGTATACCTGCCTCTCCCAGGATGCTATTGAGGTCGACTAGAAACAAGAATATCCACAGGCTCAAATTAATTCCTTATCTATTTGCACAAACTTGGTACTGTAGAACAGTAAAATATAAGACTTAGGGTTCACTCCTTACACGAAGTTTTGTGTATAGTGTGGCTCATTGGCTGTACCATTTCAAAATTCTGAGAATTATTATTTAAAGCAGCCCTACATTTTTTCAGTTTAAAAGAAATATAAATCAGTAGTACTTCTGTAAAAGTTGTATTGCTTTTAATAAATACATTATTGGCATTTTTATTTTAAAAAAAAAATAAGACTGCTTTAATGAATACCATAGAATTCAATGAACGAATATGCTTACATGGCTTCCAATTAATTTTTGAAGCATGCATTGTATGGTGCTGCCCAGTGGTGGGATTCAAAACATTTTTATACTACAGCTTCTGTGGGCGTGGCTTGGTGGGCTTAGCAGGGGAAGAATACTGTAAAATCTCCAGTCAGAGGTGGTATTTGCCGGTTCTCCATACTACTTAAAATTTCCACTACCCATTCTTCAGAACTGATCAGAACCTGATGAATACCACCTCTGGTGCTGCCAATTATTTATATACTGACATATGGAGAGTAAAATATTTTCACTAAAAAGGATTGTCTAAGATCCCACCAAAAAAGTATTTATGTATACCAATGAAAGCAGATGTGTTCTTTGCATATACATTGTCAACAACCCAAAACATTTTCCAAAATAAAGTTTCAACATTGTCAGTCATTGGTGAAGTCTGAGAAAAGTCAGTTCACTTCTGATCACATATGGTGGGAAACCAGCTTTCTCCTGGCATCTTAAATATTCATATAGATTTTTTTATG
Source organism: Hydrophis major (assembly GCA_033807585.1). Lineage (NCBI taxonomy): Eukaryota > Metazoa > Chordata > Lepidosauria > Squamata > Elapidae > Hydrophis > Hydrophis major. Next base: position 57,127,554 of record CM066331.1, on the reverse strand, counting down.
GCATAGGGTTTTTTTGGATGCAATCTTCACTTCAGATGATGCATAATGCAATCTTAGTCCACGAAAGTACATCTTTATCAAAACAAAAACAATTTAACAAATAAATAAAATCATACATCCAGGTTTAGTCATGCTTAGGTAAATCCACTAAAAATAATGTACACATGACTAATTTAAATGCCTGATTCAATTCAGAGTGTTGTAGCATCTTGAAGATCAACTGTCTTTCGAAAAGTTTTTATTCATGGAAACGTTCTGTAGTTCTCACCTAGCCTATTTATGTGATTTTCTTTGTTCAGTAGGTGATAGTTAACACATGAAAATGTTAATAGCACAAATGTAATTCCCAATTATTTAAGAGTAAATTACCTACTGCATATCATGCATCAGATTTCATCCAAAAGCTATTTTTTTCAATTAGGTTAAATTGGTTTAATTGCAATCTGCCATGCAGTTCTGATGATTTGTGGTATAAAAATGTAATAGTAATAATTTTAAAAAATGTGCAAGCTACTACTCCAAAATTGTAATACTGGATATGTTTGAAGTAAACTAGCATATTATGGAAAGAGAAAGGACAATATCAGTTTTAGTAGGAATCCCTTTAGGAGAAACGAACCAACAGAGTTTATCATTTCCTTCCATATGTTTTTCTTTGAGAAGAAAAAATCAAGATAAATACCACATATTCTACATGTAATAGTTTGTCCCTTCATTTTCAAACATTTTTATCAGTCATTCTGAATATCATGTGCCAATCATTAAAGTAACCACTAGATGGTAGTGATTCAACATTAATGTTTGCATTGTTATTTCTTGTCTGTTCTGTACGTTTTATGCATGAAGCAAAAATATGTGGCAGGAATTTTAAAGAAACCAGATAAGCATGGGGAGGATATCAAAAACTCACAACTGATTGTAATCTCAAGAAAAGTGCACAATCAGATTAGTCAACAGGGTCTTGGATATGAGGTATTAGAGAAGAGCAATACTGAGAAATTCTGAGAAATTCTTAATACTGATAAATTCTTAACAGCATAATGTCTAACTGCATGTTGCAGCAACTTTGTTAAAAGAAATGCTAATCTTGTTCATGCATGGCTGGAAAACCATCTAGGACAGGGGTGGGCAAACTTTTTGGCTCGGGAGCTGCATTGACTTTTAAAATTTGACAGATGGGCCGGGTCAGCACAAGATTTTTTGGGAATCGCCCCCCCCTTTCCCCCCCTCTTCTCCTCCTTCCCCTCCCCTCGGAGGCCCCCTGAGTCAGAAGTTGCTACCACACGGCTCCAGTCCTGTTTGCCTCAGGAAGGGAAAGGCAAAAAGGAAGAGCTGCGGCGGTGCTTTGCAACAGCAGCAGCGGCACCGGAGGCTCAGGCTCAGCAGCTCCTGGTTTTGCCTTTCCCTTCCCAAGGCAACGTGGGACTGGAGCCGCGCGGAGCTGCGCCTGCGGTAGCAACTCCTGACAGCCCCAGCCGGACACCTGAGTGGAGCCCGGGTGGAACTGCCTGTTGCTGCTGCCGGAGCACCGCCGGGTCGCCTCCTCCAAGCAGCCCACCTGGCCACCGGGCTTCCCCTCCGCTGCATGGCTTGGGGCCAGGCGCGAGCGCCCGCGAGTTAAAACGAAGCCAAAAGTTGCTGGGAAGTTGCTCGGGTTTCCGGGGCTTCCAGGGCTTTGCAAAGGCAAAGTTTGCAGGTGGGAGCATCTTCCCACCAAGGAGCAGGAAGGGTTCCACCCGGCGGGCGGGATGGGCTGCTTGGAATGGGCTGCCGTGCGGCTCGGGGTGAGGCGCGAGCACCCGCGAGTTAAAAGTTGCTGGGAAGTTGCTTGGGTGCTGGGAGCAGGCTTTTAAAGTGCCACCTGAGCAAAGTTTAAGCAGGCCACCCCGCCCGCTGGGCGGAACCCTTCTTGCTCCTTGGCGGGAAGATGCAAACTTTGCCTTTGCAAAACCCTGGAAGCCCCGGAAACCCGAGCAACTTCCCAGCAACTTTCGGCTTCATTTTAACTGTGGGCGCTCGCACCTCGCCCTGAGCCGCACGGCGGAGGGGAAGCCCGGAGTGCCACCGGGTCGCCTCCTCCAAGCAGCCTGCCTGCCCGCCCGCCCACCGGGCTTCGCTCGGGGTCAGCCGCGAGCGCCAGCGAGTTAAAAGGAAGCCGAAAGTTGCTGGGAAGTTGCTTGGGTGCTGGGAGCAGGCTTTTAAAGTGCCACCCGAGCAGGACCGCTGAGCCGGGAAACGGGGCACCAAGGCAGGGCAAGCTCCTCCAGCAGCGGCGTAGCTTTAGGTGGCTCCAAGCAGCCCGCCTCACCCGCCGGGTGGAGCCCTTCCCGCTCCTCGGTGGGAAGACGCTCCAGCCTGCAAGCTTTGCCTTTGCAAAGTTTAAGCCTGGAAGCCCCGGAAAAAAAAAAAATCTGCGGGGACTCACCTTCGGAGAGGTCGCACTTGAAGGTGACTTCGAACTCCCAGCCTAGGCCTTTGCAAAGTTCTTTTCTTTCCTACCCCTAGATCGCTCCGCACTGTTTTGCAGCTTTGGGGGCCACGCGGCACAGGGCAATACGCCACGCCCAGCGATTTTTTTTCAGGGGCGGGCCGGAATGGACAGACCAATGGGCCGGATGTGGCCCACGGGCCATAGTTTGCCCACCCCTGATCTAGGAGTTCAAAACATGCTGTCTTAATTATATAATAGAGGAAGGGAATATCAGTGGGATATCTTAGTTTTGCTCCAGAAGGCCACAAACCAGAGGATGTTCAGCTCCTCAAAGCAACTTAGCTAGGATTAGTTCTGAAAGGAAATACATTTATAAAACAAATAAAAATGAAACTTTACCCTAGACATCTATACACAGACTTCCTCATGTATAGATACTATTTATCAATATCATATCAATTCTACCAAACCATACCTGCAAATCAGTACAATCCGTACATCAGACAACTCAGTGCAGGTTAAAATACCTGCACTAATTTGTCAGAGTGATGATAAAAGTGTTAGTCGATGAAATTTAGATATGTAGAAAATAATCAAAATGCCGCCACATATATGTTGTTCTACTAGAAGCATTTTCTTGTTAAGAAGCAAAACATCCAAAAATGTAATACTTACAATAAAAATAAGGCTCTTTATGCCTTGGAAGTAAATTAATTGAAAATGGAAGTTTCATTTTTAAAAAAGCCTCTATATTGTACTGTCACCTGAAAATCCTTATCCAATGAATGGCAATTCAAGGGCTCCAAGCAGCATAGACCCCACCAGCACTTCACAATTTACTCTGTGTGCCTTCTTATTTTTCTGAAAGTGTGTGGCCAATAGACATAGCAACCAGTGTTTAGTTCAATACTTCATGGGCCTTTCAGAAAAAAAATGCAAATACAGGTGCATGGAATCAGGAAGTGACTAGACAGTAGGGATAATTTTCAGCTCCTTGAAATTGTGTGATGTGACACCCATGCATGCAAATACCTGTACCTATGACCAGATAACTGATTACATGGAGCTCTCTGTGCTCATAGACTCATTCCATCACACTTACTTACCTTGTACACCACAAGCAGCCCACATCTGCAATTCCATAGATTATCTAAATCAACTTTATTTACAGCTATGCAGTTGTCACACTGAATAGAACAGATTTCTATATCTGTCTTGAAAACGCATACATACAAATAAATAAAGCATTTAAAAGTTGAAATGTTTTTGCAAATGACATTGAATCAAAGGAAGTATTTTAGATTTTACATAGGGACACGGAGAAAAAGAAATCAAATTCTGAGCTTACTGCTATTCTTGAGTAATGCTCCTCTCCTGCACGAAAAGCCTTTGCTTCATCTTCCTTTTTGGCTCCTCTTAGCCTGTTCCAACTTTGGTCATCAGTATATAAACTTCTACTCTTATAATAGTGATAGAAGAGTCCCTTAATTCTAGTACTTCTTTCTGTTCACTCCCAAGTTACCATCCTGAGCTAGTTTTCTCCCATGAAAATATATATTTTGGTTTCCACGTGCAAAAATGATGCTGCTGATGAAGTGGAGAAGAAAGCAGCTTAGTAGACAAGTGCAGGTCTTGGGAACTGAGAGAACAAAATTAATTAAATCAAGTTTTCTTTCCCTTGGTGTCAAATTATTTGGATAGTCCTATGTTACTAACATTCCACTTTCTAAAAAAGAGACAAGCAAAAGTGGGCAAAAATAATTAGAGTTTGATACATCTGTTAAGACTAACACATTTTATTTTAAGGCAAAAACTTTTCATGATTAATTCTTTCTGATTTTTGGTTACTGTTTGTAACCAAACAGTTTGAAAAGTGTGTTATTCTTACTGATGGTAGCATCTGACCAATCTTTTCTGGGCTCAGAAACTTGCATACTAAGTTAATAGATAGCATTAGGATGTAAACTAGACTATTTTTTAAAAAAATCTAGAAAGACAGCAGTGGAAAACCACTTCCACACTGTAACCAAAATAATCTGTATGCAAGATTGATGAAGACACCAGGGGAAGTGGAACATGAACTCAAAAGAGACTCTACTTACACATGCACAATTTTGAATTAAGGGTTAAAGTTACTCTGTGCTACAGAAAAAAATATGTATTTAGCTGTTTGGCGTTTAGAGATGTAAAAAAGCCCACCTTATCTACATGCCCCATTCATTCATGTCCATGAAATGAAGAAATAGGAATTTGAATGAATGAAAGTGCACCAACAAAAAAAAAAATATTAAACTTTTTTGAACTGCTTAGTTTGATAAGAATTACTTTTGCACTTAGAAAAGGGTTGGAGGAATAACGTAGTGCATAATTTATAGAAATATCAAATAACATGATGAGAAAGAATGCAAAGAAATTGTTCGTGTGCAAAGATGCATTTTTAATTTTGATGTCATTCAGGCTGCGCTTGTGCATTTTTTTAAAAATTACTGTAGTATGTAAAGCAAAGACCATTATTTTGACCTAATTCTGGGAGGCCTCTCTCATATATTCATAACTTAATTAATGACCATTATAATGACCATGACCATTATAAGAGTCAGAATACTACTTCAATATTCTATTAGACTCGATGGAGAAAGAAATCAATGTAATTCAAACAAATGGAGGACAAAATTAATTGGACTGCAAATGTGAAATCCAGCAGATGATAATACCTTTCTTGCACATTTTCCCTAGCTTTTGTCTGCAACATGTTTAATAGCCAAAACTGTATGTAAAGTATGGGGAATGTCTAAAAGACATGACTTGCAGCACTTTGGATTAAAAAGGTGTTTGGTCACATGGGACACTCACATACCAATTGCTGAAAACTCCTTAGTGTAGTATCATTAAAGTAGCTATGTCTTTTTCTGGGATCATGCTCTACTTAAAGAGGCAGCTATTTTAAAGATTTGGTCACACATGATATTTGACTTCCTAAATATGCTTCTAAGTATCCTTTCCCCTTTTGAATCAAAAATGCTGTACAGTCCTAATTAGTAAATTCCTAGTATTTTTAATGAAGCCAATATTTTCCCATGCACAGTACCAACTACTCTATACATAATATATTACGTAATTGCTAAGCACAAAGCCTATGGTTAAGTTTCTCCAAACATATGCTATCAAAACAGCATTCCATAAAAAAGAGAAAAGTAAATAATGTTACAAGTTGTTAACATGCTAGCCTAAACATCTTTGTGGCAAAAAAAGAGTTTTACCTATGAAATGGACATTATGTATAATCTCCAAACGTTACCTGGATTGGCCTTTGCTGCTTTGTTGCCTCATCTCTCAAATCCACAATTATATCCAAAAATCTATAAATATTGATGCCCAGAAAATCCTTTTTGCTGCCTTTTTCAGACAAAAGTCTGAAGATCTGCTTTCTCCATTAACATAACTGAAAATATTGTGAGTGGCATGTTCCTTTAAAGAAATTTCATTAGATCAAATTTGCTCTGCATGAAATCTTATACCATTTTTAACTCTAGCTCAGAAAATGGATTCTGTCTTTTAAAAAAAATTCATTACCTAATTATCAACTCAAACATTATTTTATACTTGTAGGATTGCACAAATATACATAAGATGTTGATTTCTTTATGAATTTTGCAGGAAACATATAATCTAGTCCAAAAATATTAATGTAGAACTAAGTCTCACTGCTTTCAGCAGAAACACTGCCAAATTCAAGTGGATTCCAATCTAAACTTAGAATTCTTTATTTAGACCTTTTCATTGAAAGCAATATTGTCAGCTATATTACTCAGATCACTGGAACAAAAACTCCTGGTTCAAATGACTTTGCAATATCACAGCAAGGTGGAGTTCCTGAGCTGAATGATATAAATTTAATGTCCACTTGACATTAAATAATCTAGTGCTTTCTGAGATTATTTTTTTAAAAAAAACCTGGCACACAAGCCTTTCAGAATTTCCTAGAACAAGCAAACACTTTACAACTAATTATTCCATTTTAGAATTGCAACTAGTCTAGCAACAAGTTTTTTGCATGGCAACATAGGAGAGAAGAACCTAGAACCCTGAACAAGCTACTAAGAACTTCATCACCCAATACCATGTCATGCTGGCCAAAGGCTGCTAGTAATTGTGGTTTGGTAATATCTGGGGTGGCACATATTTCTCACCTCATTGAACCAGTTTTCAATCTACACAGTATTTGAACTGTAGCATGAAACTTATTTGGTTGTACATTAGTTCCCTTTATAAGGACGGCCAAAGATGCAAGCTGATCTCCTCCAGATATTTGGGGCTGCAGTTGCTACAGCTGCTTGTTTGGGGCCATTCTTGGTAGAATTGATGAAAATTAAAATCTAAAACATCTGTAGGGCACCAATTATTTAGCTCTAATTGGTATTGATATTTACAAGATCCTTACTGGTTCCCAGACTACGATATTAAGTAATTGGATGCTTGTAGCCATTCAAGGTGATTTTTGTAACAACTGCCCAGCACTTGCATTAATTTCATACAGTGGAGTATAGGACTAACATAGTATGAGTTGAGAATTTCTGTTAAACACCACATGGCTATTGTAATTTGAAGAAGCCCAAAGATAGACAAAATTAATTGAGGATTTGGGCAGTCCTCCACAATCATAGTAGATGAAAAACAACCAAAAGGCAGTATCTCTAATTATTGAGATATCAAATGCACAGCAAATGCAGCTTCTTGAATCCCGAAGTCCAATTTGTCATAAAAAAAATGGAGGGGGGATGGTCTGAAGCATCACCTTAATTATAAAAGAGTTCAACCACACAGTACAGCAAAATGTCTGTACTGTAAAATATGTACTAGAAGTGTTCAGTACAAACACTATTATTTGGACTGGATGAAAAATGGCATGTCAATCATTTTTTTCTTAGATTTCTATCTTAATTTAACTATTCATTCTCTAAACCTGGATTGTCCATATTGAGGAACTGAAATTGTGAGCTAGGGTACGAGATTGTTGTTTTTCAATCAACCATCTCAAACATAGTTAGCTCACTTGGAATATATTAATTGTGAAATGCAATTTCTGATTTAAGATTTGTTAAGCGGAACAGCTAAAAACAAGAAAACAATGGACTATTGAAAATGAAATATAAAATATGACATGATTACTTCTGACCAGAGACAGAAAAAATTCCAAGAATTCAATTATGCCAAGGATACATATGGTTCTATGAGTAAGTGAAATTAACATGTTCTTCACATATTCTTCTCATATGAATCCTTCATTAAGTCAAAGAGGCAAATAATAAATAAATAAAACTCATTTTGGTCCTGATTTCTTTTTCTTCACACAATATAAATCCATCTCCGTAACACACATTCATTTTGGCAAAAGATTATACAACTGGTTATTTTCTTTCCTTTCAAACCTGGGATAGATAATGAATGTCCCAACAACAAGTTAAAAATAAATCTTTGCCAACTTTTGTTCTTATGGCTTTGACATCATATGCCATCATTTTCCCAAAGCACCATTTCCTAGTGTAATGAACTTTGGAAATAACAGTAAAAGAGGAAAGTGATTAAAGAAGGAAGTGATATCATGCTTCTGAGATATGAATAGCTGCTACCTTGAAAAAGTAGAAGAGGACAGCTACAGAAAGTAGAATCAAAGTCAATGGTTAGCTTTTGGCCCTCTGTGCACAGCACAGCATAGATAAACCAATCCAAGCAGTTTTCCTTAGTAGCAGCATGTGCTGCATTATAATTATTTGTAGACAATGACAGCCATTGATGAGATTAGGAAAACTAGGGGGAAATCCTATGTGATTCTTGCCCATCAATGTAGTTCTAGTAGTGAAATGATTTGTCCTTATTCTACTCTTGTTTCCAAGTATTCATTTAGCTCACTTAACATAACATGAAAATCTGCTTATTTCACATCATTTTCTTCTTTGATCCTTGTAACATTCAACTAGGAAGAAAGGAGACGGAAAAAGCAATGGAGAGCCAAGGAAAGTAGACATGAAAACCAGCCTTTCTTGCTGCCTATATATATTAAATGTTCACAGGGACACTTTGTTAGATGCCAAGGAAAGAAGACATTCTTAGTTCTCAAATTTCAGTGGGAGAAAGCTGTGCCCACAGTTATCCACATTCACAATTAGCTACATATTTAAAGAAGGGAACCACTTCCTCCCACCTTCCTTGTCCTGGTTAAGTGTTATAGAGATCCTCTTCCTAGTTCCTATCCTTCTGCCATGAGATTTTAAGTGCTGCGATAGGTTTTGATTATGTCCTTGATGGCACGTCTACAGATAGGACAACAGGCATTAGCCATCTTCTTGAGTTTTAGCCCACATGTATAACACAGGCACATATGTCCACAGGAGTAAATCACAGTGTCCACCATATTCTCATAGCAGATAGTACACTCATCATTCCAAGATCCTGAGATGGAAGAGGAAAGAGGGGATTCTGGCATACTGATTGGAGAGTTTGGAGCTGTACCTGCAAAATAAGAGACACTTTTACTTTTTAAATTTTAAACTGTAATCAGCTTTACAGTTGCCCTAGCCTAGAATTTCTAGGCCAAAGGATCAAATATAGAGATTATGAGTACAAAACTTCCAAAAAGCATCATCTAATGAGCATCAATAGACAAATACTAAACTAGGTAGTTTAGTAGAACATTTGAATAAAAAGTAGTGTTAAATTCTCTTTATATATGTTTGTTGTGTGTGTGTTATTTCTAAAATACTACAGAGCTTCATAACAATCTCTTAGATGACTTATCATTACAGAAACAACATGTAGGCTTCAAAAGCTACTGTTTTTATAACTTGATGGTCCATTTTTTTCTACAATCATTTTTCCTGTCAGGTTTACTGCACTCTGAATTCTGGTATATGAAAGGTCTTTGAGCGCTTACCATATATTATTCTTACTATCAAAATACATCATGAGATAAATTTTCCTTTGCTTTTCTACTGATTTATTATTAACAGAAATATTTAGTGTCTAAGAGAATGGGACAGTGGCCTAGAGATGGAGCTCTTGACTCACAATCAGGAGGCTGTGGGTGCAATCCTAGGTAAAGGCAAATATTTGTTTCTCTGGGCAAAATGAGAATATATCTGCTCAGTGGTGGGATTCAAAAAAATTTACTACCGGTTCTGTGGGCATGGCTTGGAGGGCGTGGCAGGGGAAGGATACTGTAAAATTTCCAGTCAGAGGTGGGATTTGCCGGTTCTCCGAACTACTCAAAATTTCTGCTACCGGTTCTCCAGAACTGGTCAGAACCTGCTGAATATCACCTCTGCATTTGCTGCAAACTCCACATTGGCGACAGGAAGGGCATCCAGCCAGTAAACACTCAGCTCCATTCAGTTGCCTTGACTCCATCCCACAAGGGATTACGGGGTCATTAAAAGACAAAAAAATAGTCTCTAAATCCAATTTAACTTCAGGATCCTTTTTTTTTTTTTTTTGATCCATTAGCAAAACTGTCATATGAATATATTTAATCTAAAAGTACTGTTTTGTGGCATAAATGTTTGAGAGGAAATCATGGGAAAGAATTCCCACTCTATTTAGTGGAACTACACTTTTTCCAAAAGCATTCTGCTTATATTTGTGCACAATCTTTCACAGGATTAAGCTAACCTGGTGTCATCCTGTTTGAGCTTTGGCCTTAATTCTTAGCAACCCCATTTAAATCAGAGGCATAGGATTAAGGAAGTTGTTACCCAAAATGTTTAAATGGCACCAAAAGTCATTGAACTGTGCCTGTGCCTCCACAGATGGTGCTCCTTGCTAATTCCATATTGCTACTACATACATTTTGAATTTTTCCTTTCCTTAAAATATTGTGCATTTAAATGAGTTCTTTGTTCTTTTTGGTGGATGGAGAATCTAACTCCTGCTCTTTGTGCACTGTGAGTGATCACAAAGAAAAAAAGAATATAGATTTTCAATCTTACATGACAAGAAATATTCAGGACTGGAAGGCATGCAACTTGGTGCTGTGGGAGAAATACTCACCACTGATTGAGCTACCAAATGGGCCAGAACTAGATATACATAGGACAGGATCAGAAACCTCATTGCAAAGAATGGAAGATGAATTGGGAGATGAGGTGGATGAGCTTGGTGCTGATGGCCCCAGGTGTTCAGCCATGAGTGTAGAACCTGTGAAAGAAAGTAATATAATTTAGCAGATCAAATAGCCCTATTATGCTAAAATTGGAACACGTGTGTTCTCACCCTCATTGTACTGCAAAGTTTGTTTATTTTCTTTGAGCTAGTCATAGTGCTACAGCCTAGTTTATCCCACAGAATTGTGGAGCAGATAAAACAGCAAAAATTGTGACCTTTTTTAATAATTAAAGCAGGGAATTTGGGAAGTTGTGTAGGAATAAGTAGGTTTAGGACACATATGGGGTTCCAAAACACTGGTTTGATTATTCTGAAAGAAGAGAACATATACAGTATATGGCAGTCAGGTGGATAGTTTATTCCCCTCTCATCTCTGCTCTTGCTATTTGCCTTCTGCTTTGATTAAAGAGTATCTCGGGAAATTAATATAGTATACTAAAAGCCTGGTGTGTGCAGTGAGAACAGAAATAGACAGGTGTGTGTGTGCATGCACACATACACACAAGAGAGGAAGATAACAAGAAAGAAAACAGCCTGTACCCAATGCCTGCATTTATTTGCTCTAGATTTTATTGTCCTTTTGGTCTATATCACCTTATTTCTGTTCACATAGCTTAGTTACATAACCTTTAGCTACTTTCGCGTCCTAACGTTTAATAAACAATGACAAATGGCAAAATGTTATTCATCAATGTAAAGCATATGGTTAGCATATGAAACTTTCAAATTCAGCCTGTTAAATCTCCAGTCAAAGATTCCCTGACAGTCAATTGGAATGTTTTCTGCCTAAGGCATGCCATGTTCACATTCCATTTTTTCATGAAGAATTTAAAGTTTACTTGTGGATTTCCTACTCATTTAAACCCATAACACTGAGCCTCAGTGGTGGATTATACTCATAAACAGTGACTGGTTCAAAGTCAAACTGAGCCCTCAAACATGTGGATTATATAAGTGTGTCAGACTTGGGGTGGGGGAGAGAAGAAGGAGAGAGTATTTATTATTTTTTAAACCACCCCAGAATAATATCTGTCCAGCACTATATACAGAAAAGCATATTAAAATGCACAATTTGAATGAAAACAATAAAATGAAAAAAATGCAAAGTAGGCAACAGTGAGATTGTCATTCAAAGTCAGAAACAATATGAATTAAAATACAATTCAAACTCATGAAAAGCCTAGGAAAATTAAAATGATACTAAATGTGAGCACCAATTTCCTCTCTATATAAAGTCAAATCATATTTAAATATACAAGTTATAACTTTTACATGCAATACAGAAACCAATCATTTCTTGCATTTTCTTACGTTTAATTCAATACTGTTTGCTGGATCTAGACACACAGTACCATAACATTAGCCTTACACAGAATATCACTTGTGTAAAAGCCTTGCAGATTTGTTTCTTACATTATCATACTATTTTATGTTCCCTGAACGACCTACATTATTGGGTTGTTTAACAGGTTCCATAGTATATTATTCCATTTGTCATTTGAGGCAGAAAGATTTCGCCCCAACTCCCAAATAGTGTAAAATGAACAAGTACTGAAACAGGTTTTGCAGGTATGTAAGTAATAAGGCCTTTTTAATACTTTTCAACTGGGTTAAAAGATAGCTGGATAAAAGACAAGAAATGCTTCAGCATTTCAATAGTGAACAAATAACCCATCAGTAAAATGAACAATATGGGAAAGAAATATGGTAAGTTAAAAAGGAACTGGGAAGTTTTCATGAAGAGACTGGACAACCATTTGTCCAGAATTGTAAAGGGTCTCCTGATTGACTAGATCTCCAAGGTCTCTTCCAATCCTACTATTCTACTGTTTGTTCTGACTTACTTCTAGTTTTTGACTCTGTGCAAGTCATACAAAGGTTCGCAATTCAACTGGAATTCCATTAGTAATAACTGGAGCAAAGATTAGAGAGCTGTAGGACTATCTTCCAAGTTGAGTAAGGTGACCAACTTTTTTACAGTGAAAAGGAGGACACACATAAATTGAAGGAAAAAGCCAAAGCCACTTGCACACGGCACTCTCTTGCACACGGTGCACTCTTGCATGTAGCACACTCAAAACAATTCTCCTATGTGGAGCGCATGCGTCTCATAATCACGTCTCACCACACTGTACCGAGCCTTGACAAATCATCATGTCAAATACAAATACATCACATCACACACAACGGATCAGATTGGCATCGATCAAATACGGAGATTTACAGATTAGTCTTCAAATATCAAAAAGGAGGACATGTAGGAGGACACTTTTCAAGAGAGGACAGAACTTACAAAAGGAGGACTATCCTCCCTAAAGGAAGACGGCTGCTCACCTTACAGTTGAGAGTGCATACCTACCATTGCATGTGAAAGTCTACTACAAGTTTGAAAATAGACAGGTACAAACACAGCCTGGACAAGATTCCAGATGGTTAATTCTGTATTTACTGAAACAATATTATACCATCTATATTATATATAATCTAAATTCATTGAATGTGAATGTTTACTGTACTTTAAAAAAAATTCATTCCGATGATAATGCTTATATTTCGCCCTTCACAAAACAATTTGCAATTGTTTTTTTTTTTCTGTAAATCTCTTAATAATATAGAAGAGCAATCCTTTGAATTAAAGTTAATTAAGGAACTTACAGTTTTAGTTATATTCCATAATATATTTTATCAATCAGTAAATACTTAAATATCCAAATCACATTCACAAATAAGTTCTTCAGAAACAGATCTCACAATAATAAACTGACGTTACAATAATTGTTTCAACTTTCTGTCTTACGTGATATAACACAAAACTATTCCTTCATTTTAATTTTACCATTTTATAAAGGAAAGCAGTAAAATCAATAAAATCAGTAAAGCCACTCAAAATGCCAAGATCACTGAGGACAATGTTCTGACAAAAGTCAGCTGTTTCTAATGGACCATTATTAACATCAAATTTTGGCCAATCTGGGCAATGCTTAACTATTTTCTTTTGGCAGTCAATGTTGCTCTGCTTTTGTAGATAATTTTAAAATGTTAACCAATTAGCTCAGTTCAATAATGAGAACAAGAAAAGGAATGGGGAGACAATAGCCTCTAGCTTAAAATATGACTCAGAGTAACTATTCCACATCAAATTCACAAGCAGACTCTGTTTCATTTGCAGTCATATGTTGATCTGTTCTAGATCAGTGGTCGCCAACTGGTGGGCCAGGGACCATTGATAGTCCACGAGATAATTTTGGTGGTCCACAGAGAAATGCCCCCCCCAAAGCAATTAATCCAGGCTGCATGGAAACACAAGGCTGTGCCGCCCACATGGCCCACCCACGTGCTGGCCCCCCCCTTTGGACGAGTGCAAAACTTACCTTGAGTAGAACAATGCAAGCTGGAACTAGAAGGTAAGACCAACGGTGGAGGAAGAAAATCCACCCCGGGATGGCTTGCTGAGGTTGGTGGGAAAGTCAGTCCCATATTCCAGAGCTGCAGTAGTCACAAGACTGTCCCTTTGGTCATCCCGGAGCAACTCCTCCTCCAGTCCATGGCAGGCCAGTGCACCCGGGTGGAACAGCAGCTGCTCCAAGATGACCAAAAGGCCAGTCCTGTGGCTACTGCAGCTCTGGAATATGGGCCTGACTTTCCCACCAATGTCAGCAAGCCACTGTCAGTCAAAATTCATATTAGTGGTCCGCAGGATTTAAAGTTATGAGTTTGATGGTCCCTGAGGTCCAAAAGGTTGGTGACCCCTGTTCTAGATTATATATTCCCTGAACCTTGCATTGTCCCAATTGAAAAGAAAGAACTTGCCCAACATGGCTTAATTGATAGCATTTATTGTCAACATGGCTATTATTTTTAAAGACTCGATAAGTCCATGAATAAGGCACATTAAAATAATCTTTAACTATACTGACCTTAAAGTAGCACTCTCAGATTTATTCCAATAAGATCCAAACAAAACTTCCACATGTATAAAATCTGACTTTGCCACCCTTTCCCCTTTGAGAAAAGCCAGGTTATATATTAATGTGTAAAAGCAAAAAATTGAAGCTGGAGCATGTGTTTATCTTGTAGTGAGTTAGGAAGAGCTGGAAGTTAATGCCCCCCCTTTTTTTTCTTTTTCTCTTCCCCCTTCTATTCCACACTCCCTTTTCCCATTCCCTTTCCTGCCCTTAACTTCTTATTTTCTTCTCTCTTTTTTTGTATTTTATATTTTATATCATAAAAAAGACTTGTTTCTCCCAGAGAAAAGTCAGGTGACTGATGTTGACTTGAAAAGAGGCAAGAGACAGATCAGCAATAGAGACACAGAGATCAGTATAGTTTTCTGTCAAACTCAAAGATGGTCAGAGATTATTCCAACAGTGGGAAAGAACCTTGTCCTGGGAGTACACTGAGGCCTGTCATATTTGGATTACAAAAATTTGATGCCAACAAGTTTGTGAACTAGTGTGCCATTTTGGCTTCACTTTCCTATTGCAGACAGCAGATGTAGAAGGGAAGACTGTGCTGGAAGAAAAGGATTAAATTCCTCTCCTTCCAATACAAATCCGTTATGGAGAACTCTGCACCAATCATTTGTTAGGCAAATTTTTGAACCAAGTTTCATGACATAATAATAAATATATTTTTGCACTGAAATGATGAAAACTACTACAATTTAAAAACAACATAAGTTGAATGACAACATACATTATTATATATGTTAACTTAATGCAAGAAATCTTGCTTTCTTTAAAGCTAAACCTGCACTCACCAAAAGCCATTCCAATAATGGAACAAGTTTGGATATTTCAAAATGAGCCAGAAAAATCCCATCCCAAATATATAAGTTTTCAACCAAAGGTTTATGTGAAATATGTTATTATGTCAACTTCCTGAAGCAATTCCAATTAACATATGATACAGTGGTTAGTGTTTAACCCTGGTTTATTGAACAAGCATGTTATTGTTTGCACATAAGTTTAAAGTAGAAGAATGGGTTGCACACTAACTACAGGCATCAATTGTGTTGACCTCATAGTGTCTAATGCAGAAGGGAAATGATGATCTCAACTCCTAATTTTCTGCAGATATTGTCACACATCAAGCATTTAAAGTCTAAGATACTGCCAGGCAATGCTTATTTTTCTGCTATTGCAAATGAACTATGAAGTTATTCTAGCCATACTAATTTATCCTGGAGATTCTTACAAGATGGGAACAATATGGTCAGCTCAGAATAATTTCCAACATAATAGCTTCCTTACTCTTTCTAAGCAACTTCTCTTCTATCTCTATCAGCATCATGGAATGGTTTGCTGCAGTACTTCATAGTCTTGTATAAACAAGGCTTAGTTCCCTCCAGCAAGTGTTATCCAAATGTTCTGGACCTGCCACACATTCTCCCTATCCTTGCCTCCCTATCTCACCATATGTTCAGTTGAAAAGAATTAAACTGTATACTGTAAACATCATAGCAAGGGACAGAGTTCATCACAGTTAATATACACACAACAAAGAGAAAGACTGAACAGCAGCTACAAATGTTCAACCAAAAATATGTAACCAAAAGCCTTCCAATCATGTTTGGCTTAAATGAGATAACATCTCATTTAACAAGTCCTAATTTAATTTTCCACAACAATTCCAATGAATCAGAGATTTTTAGAAATTAAAAGGATAATGCCACTTGAATCCACTGTTTTAATTACTAATATCACACTGGGATAATTCTGCAAACTAATATAGAGGCTCCTGAGCTAGCCATATTTTTTAAAAAACCCTTCCCTTCCACCCACCCTCCCCAAAAAACCCCAAATGCAGGGGATTAGGAAAAGCCTTAAAAAGATGCCTCATTATGAATTTGGTTCAAAAGAATAAGTCCACCACTTCCTGACTAGAAAATTATAGACCACTAGTTACAATTTTCTGTACCTTCTTGCACCATCTTTTGGTGCTCTGGATATTTGGAGCCCTTTTGATGAAAACCCTGTTTTGATGTTCTGATATTTATAAGCTAATGATAAGAATATTTTGTTTCACCCTTTTGTCTTAATAGCATATTCTTTATCAGGATCTTTGTCTTATCTTTATTTATTTTCAAACCAGCCACCTTTCCATATATCTCTATCTTTTCTATCAATTTTGATGCTGTTTCTAGTTGGTCTTCTAAAATGAAAACCAGATCATCTGCAAATGCTTGCAATTTAAATTCTTCCTTTTTAATTTTCATCCCTTTTATATTCTTTTCATCTGTAATATTTCTGTTCAGCACTTCCAAGGTTAACACAAACAACAGAGGTGATAGTGGGCACCCTTGTCTTGTTCCTTTTCTTATGTCGATAGAATCTGTCAGTTCTCCCTCTATCATTACCTTTGCTGTTTGCTTATAGCTTCTATTGCTTGAATAAATTTTTTAGCAAAGCCCATCTGTTCCAGCAGTAATAACATTAATCGCCAATTCACATTATCAAATGCCTTCTGTGCATCTAAAAATATCAAAGCCATTTGTTTTTCAGGATGTGCCTCATTGTATCCAAAATTACTCTCATATTGTCTTTAATTTGTCTCTTTGGCAGAAATCCATTTTGATCAGGATGGATAAAATTGTTTAAGTATTTTTTAAGTTTTTAAATATAAACTTCTGACCATGATTTAGGTATCCTCTTCTTTAACATAACTTCATTCATAACTTCTAGCAATGAAAGGTTCAACAATTCTTGTAATGTTTTGTAAAGTTCTGCTGGAAGTCCATCTGGGCCTGGTGCCTTTCCATTATTTTGCTTCTTGAGTGCTTCAGTTAACTCCATCATCGTTATATTGCTTTCTAACATTGTTTCAATCTCTTTAGGTATCTGGGGTAACTTAGCATTCTGTAGGTACTGTTTGACTCTTTCCTCATCAATATTCTCTTGTGTGTATAGTTTCCCATAATAGTCTCAAATGATTTCCTTCTTCTCTTTACTACCATGGAAAACTTGGCCTTGATCATCTATTAATTGCAATATTTTCCTTGATTCTTTCTCCTTTCTCAATTTATATGCTAACCATCTACCTGGTTTATTTGCATCTTCAAAGTCGTTCTGTTTAGCACCTCTAATTTTCTGTGCTAGTTCTTCTTTTTCTATTAGACCCATTTTATGTTTGGTTATATCCATTTTTAACTTAATGTCCTTTTTTTGTGGCATTTTCTGTAGCTCTTTTTCAAGTCCTTTATACTCATCCTCTAATGCCTTAGAGGCTAATCTTTTCATGGTATTTCTTTTCCTTGTATAATCTATTATCAAGCCTCTAACATATGCCTTCATTGTATCCCATACGTTCTGGATTGATGTATTTTTTTTTTGTTTTCTCTAAAGAAAAAAGGCAGTTCTTTCTCCATCCACTGTGTGAAGTCTTTTTCCTTCAAAATAGTATTATTTAATGTCCATCTAGATCTTCTTCTTTGTCCTTTCTATTTAATTGTCATTGGATTGTGATCTGCCCAAGTACTTGTTTCAATATTTATTTCTTGAATATTAGTTAACAATTCTGTTGACATCCATATCATATCTATTCTGGACCATGATAAATGTCTTTTTGAGTAGAAGGTATATTGTTTGGTTTTAGCATTTCTTAATTGGGAGTTGTATCACCAAGCTACAAATTTGATGTGGGTTAAGGAATGGATAACTTTAAGAAATACTAGATTGTTGCCATTAGAAGGACATGATCTGTTGTTGGGGTGGCATGCTTTTTTATGGTATAAAGGAATTAAAACACAGGGGTATTTTAGAAGACATTATATACGGGAGTCTCTATGGTTAAACTGACAATGTGGTTAAACAAAAGACAATGTTATTTGAAAATTCCAGTCTGGCTATCGACTATTGAAGCATTTTCTTATCCTATAGTAACAAAAAGGAACAAACAGATAGATATAGTGAAATATTGAATGAAAAGGGTGAACTTAAATCTATGCAAAAACTAGAGGAACAAGGTATAAAGATGAATTGGTTTTCATATGTGCAAATATATTCAAGGTATGATAAAGATTCTAAAACAGAAGGTTTCTATGATAAACTGACTGACTTAGATAAGATTTTGACAGGTACTGATGAAAAGGTGATTAAAAAATTGTATGGATATTTATTAGAAATTAAACTAGAAGAAGAACAAGTTAAAGAAACTATGATTGCTTGGAGGAAGAATTTTGGATATGGGATTGATCTAGAGAAATGTCAAAAACTGTGGTCTCAAAATTATAAAATGACAATGTCAACAGCATATAAAGAAAATTTTTTGTTGATGTTTTACAGGTGGCATTTTTCCCCAACAAGAATAGCAAGAATGTTCAAGAATAAATCTGAAAAATGCTGGAAATGTCATAAGACACCTGGCTCATATTACCATATTTGGTGGACATGTGTGGATGCTAAAAAATATTGGACTAAAATCCACATGTGGTTGGAAAAAATGACAAAAAAGCATATAGAGTTGGAACCAGAGATATTTTTATTGGGAATTTTACCTGAAATATATAGTAAAGACTTGAAACACCTGATTGTAAATGTATTAACAGCAGCTAGGATTGTATTTGCTAAAAACTGGAAAAATGAGAAAACACCATCACAGGAGGAAATCATTAAGAAAATATTGGAATGTGCTGAAATGAGTAGATTGACATTTGAAATTAGAGAACAAGATGATAAACAATTTTATAAAATTTGGGATCTATTCTATCAATGGTTAGACAATAAAATATAGTAATGTAATATGTATAGTCAAATGATTGATTAATAATATTAATGTATTTAATATTTGATTGAAAATACAAGAGTATATACAATGTAATTGTAATTGAAGACGACGAAATGGAAGCACAAAACAATTTGTAAACCAACCAGCACACTGTATGTATATATATGGAAGATGGCTTGATGTTTTTATGTTCTGTTTGTTTATGTTTGTTTTAAAAACCAATAAAAATTTTAAAAAGAATTTTTTGTTTCATTGATGTCCCATCTACTTACCATTTATGAATGATCTGTGGTCTTCAAAGTAACAGTGGATTATAAACAATTAAAGCTTATCCCATAATGTATAGGATGGATTAAAATCTCTGGAGTGTCACAAACAACTTAAAGGGATCTACTTCAAAAAAAAATGCATCAGGCATGGCAGTACAGTAATTTTCCAATTTGGCTGAGGTACACATTGTCTGGGAGTTCTAGGAATTACAGTCCCAATACATCAATGTAATGACAGTTTGGGTGCAGTTTCAAAAATCCTTGATTTCACAAGTACACAAAGAGTGATTTTTTTTGTAGAGGAGATAGATGAACAAAGTAGAAATGTAAACATAATAAAAATGTGTTATTGTATTGCACACTTCACTGGAAGCACAAACTTGGCGGTTATTAAAAAGTTTAGTCTATTCTGTCACTCGTGTAAGAAAGCAAAAGAAAAGTCAATCAACTTTGGTATTCACAGAAGAAATGTATATGTCCTGCCAGTTACAAATAAATTCAGAAAGGTGATAAATTACCCTGTATCCAATTTATTCTATACAAGCGTAAGATGTCAGGAACACTAAGGCAACAAGTTCACTAATTAATGGCATTCTGTTTCGTCCAAGGCTATTTCACTATTCTGATTCTGAAATTTAACTTCTACTCTCACAGAGGTACAAAAGTTAAATTTCATATACTAGTTGAAAATTTCTTCACTGTAACTTACCATTTTTATTATTATCTTTAATAATATTTCACCAGCTATCAGATCTACACCACTCATATCCCTGTGAGCTGGTGATTGGAAGGGAAGAGGAGGATCCCCTGTATTTCTTTCCTCTCCATGGCTGGGATAAATATACAGGGTCTTTCAACAACTGCTGTTCAGGTAAATACTTGGATCAAGCATTAAAAGCTGGTCTGGAAGAGGGCTTACCTATTTGCAGAAGTTTTTCAGAGCTCCTAGAGGTGGCTGTTACAAACTGCCTTAACCCAACTATTTAATCTGTACTGAAGAGCAGCAGGCTCCAGAGTCAGAAAAAGACCTTCCCTGACATTTTATGGAAGTAAAATCTTCATGCCATCTACTTGACTCTGAGTTTTGCTTCACAACAATATTATGGTTCCTATCCAACTGAAGATAATAATTAAAAAAGAATTGGGAGTAGAAAACAGACTCTCATTCAGACTTGATACATAGCACTTCTGGAATCATAGCACCCTCTGGTTCCAACTAATCAAGATTGCCCTTGCAATGGATAGGTTTATCCAAGACAACCAGTTATTACATGCAGCTCATTGCTTAGAACTACAGCTGGATTGTATCTATTTTCTTGAAACTACAGATAGCATCAAGGGAGAAATGAATAACCATGTGAAAACTTCATTCAAGGAAGAAGTTATGAATCATGTTACCCTCAAAAATCTAAAAAAAGGTAACTTGGGAATCTCAAGGTCAGATTCTGCAAAAAAATAAATTTCAATTCCATCATTTATGATGTTCAAATGTTATGCTCAAATGCATTTCTGAATACACGTTTTAAAATGAACTTCAGTTTGAACCAGCTTTATTTTGCTTCTTACCTTCTATTAACAATGTAAATGTTTATTCCAGATTAAAACAAGTTGGTATGGTTTGCAAATAAAAACCTTAACAAATAAAAAAATACAGTGCAGAACAAGAAATTTCTAAGCTTTTTCAGAAGATAGATGGGATCTGCAAAGGAAATGTTTCACTGTCACAAGAACAAAGCGACTTCAAATTTACAGTACTTTAAATGATGCTGCCACAGAAGACAAATTTAGTACACTGTGTAATGTCAAATGTATATTAGTAATGAAATTTTAAGATTATATTTATTCGAAATTTCTGTATCTTCAAATTATAGTTACTAATATATGACTAACACGCAAAGAAAAAGAGCAACATGAACCTGATGGGTGGGAGTCAGTCAGTATTTCACACATCTGGCTAATTTCTTTCTAAGATATACCAAAAACAGATTATGTATGCCAGAATCCTATTCTACGAAAACTACTTCGAAATTGATTTCCACCAAATCCATTTGGATTGCCTGAAAAGATGGATCTACTGAATTTCTGTCTCTTTAACAAATCCATTTTTCTATAATGCCAAATTAAAAAGATTGCTCTAGAACCTGGGGAAAGCATCTGGAAGAAAATGTGAGATAAAGAGATTCATTAAAAACATTTCAGGTTTTGTATCGGCAAAACTCTCCTTGTGATGGAGTAATTCTAATCTGCTATTTAAAAGAGCCTGTTACTATTTGAAAGAGGGGTTTTAAAAGAAATGTGGCTGTTTCGGTGATAAGCACAGCAACATTCCTGTGATTGTCGAACAACTGAAAGCGAAGAGATCATCCAGCTACACTATGTAAGCAGAAGAGTTGATATATGTGTTTAGCAGGAAAGGCTCTGCAATAGGTCTAATATGCTGTTTGAAGTCTACAGAATCCTTTTAGAAAAAATCAACTGACACAAACAAAAATTCCACCCTTGTGCAGCTGAGCACCAGCCTTTCATGGTCTGTTCCCTTTTTTATTAACTCTTCCAGTTCCTCAGTACCTGAAGCAGGGGTCTCCAACCTTGGCAACTTTAAGACTTGTGGCTTCAACTCCCAGAGTTCCTCAGCCAGCTTTACTGGCTGAGGAACTCTGGGAGTTAAAGTCTACAAGTCTTAAAGTTGTCAAAGTTGGAGACCCTTGCTCTGGAGCACGTATCCTGGGTTTTGTCTTCTTGTATGTATTCTTGCTATATATATTTACAAGACTTAAACAAGAGAGGACAAACCAGACTTCCTGTATACTATGCAGCATTGCAATCCTTTTTCTGTGGTCCACAACCTTTACCAGATGCCGTATTTGTAAAAAAAAAAAAAAGAAGAAGAAGTAAAGAATAATCAAAATCTATATTTTAAGCCATTGTCCCAATTTGTATCCTCTGTGCAGGATGAAAATATATTTTTGAAAAGCCAACCCCATTTGAAAAAAAATTGCTCACTTCAGCTACACCAAATTATTAAACTATCGAAAATATGTTTCTTATATATTATTATGATTACAGTTACAGATAAAGGAATATTTTAGGGCTACTGCTATAGCAATAGCACTTAGACTTATATACCACTTCACAGAGCTTTCCAGCCCTCTGTAAGCAGTTCACAGATTCAGCATATTGCCCCCAACAATCTGGGCTCTCATTTTACCCATCTCAGAAGGATGGAAGGCTGAGTCAACCTTGAATATAAGAATTAGATTAAATTTGGTTTCTGGGCCAATTATTGTACAAGTATCAAAAATCCATAGTCATTATATTCCTGCTTAGATCTGTAGATACATTTGGAAATTTGAGAAAGTGCAATAGAACTCATCACAAACTTGGTACAATGCAAAGAAACTACTATCATAAGTCATAAAAATCATTTCTTTAAGTCTTATTCCTTATCACTTGTATGTAAATTGGGAGCTTTATCAAGCTATTTTTAGTAGATTTTATTGGTATTGGAAAAGAAAGATTGGAAAGTTATTTTGATGTCAGAATAAATAATTACTATCTTCTCCATCTGCTGATTCAAAGCTCAGATTTGGCTGAAGCTGATGGGACTGGAAAACAAATATGCCTTTTCAGTCTTCTCATTCTAACAGATCTCATAATCTAAAGAACTTTTTCTTTTCTACACAATTCAGCAGGGCTGTCAAATTCTAGGCCAATGTGCTGGATGAGTTCACGCGCTGGCCATGCCCATGGGCAGTTTAGTGAAGAAAAGTTGCATACTTCATGTGCCGATGTCATGATGCCATAAGTTTGACGCCCCTGCAATACAATATTTTAGTGCTACCTGTCATTTAATTCACTGACAAAATAACAGCATGCATATAAGAAGAGACAAACATACCCAGGACACGAATTTGCATCACTGCTCCATGTAAACCAAAGAACATCCATAATGGTTGGGAACAATCCACGCATACTTGCATGCCTGCACTTGCTCCATTGTGATTCAAGTGCAGTTCTCCTTCTGAATTCACCATGAATCCCAAGATGTCTCCACTCTGGAGAGGCACCAGCACTCTACAGACTGCCCAGAACTCTTTTCGATCAACTAAAGACTCTGGGTTATAAGGAAGGTCACTGGGTCTCAGGGTGCTAGGATCACAAGTGGTTACCCCATATGACAGTGTCCCAGTACGTGAAGTGTTGGATTTATTTATTTTGACAAATATAGTCTCATTGATTCTAAGCGACCTGCTGGTAAAAACCAAAGTTCTCTCATCTCGAGCATGGTCCAGACGGGCCACAGTCTGGTCATCCAGAATTTTAATATGGGCTCCCCTGAGCTGATGGAAGCGGAGATCGCTTTCAAGTTGAGATGGGAGGAGGTGGGAATGCTGAGAGTTGAGGGAATTCTGTGGAATAGGACACATGGCAGTCATGACTTGGAAATTATCCTCCTGTAAGTTGAGATCACAAAGGCTGACAGATAGACGGGTATCCTCAGTCTCTCTGTGCAATGAGGGTCGGCGGATAGCTGTGAAGGATCTTGGGCGGAGGCAATCAGGAGGAATAATTTCACTATCTGCAATTGAGAGAAGGAAAAGATAACCCAAGGTGAGGAAAGTATTTCAGTTTTGTTATCAGTTGTTCAAAAAGGAATGCAATATCTTGCTTTCTTTTAAAGACACAACGCATAAAATAATTTATTGTAAGTATTTTGGTCACTCTTCTGCATAAACTTTCAAACAGCAAATTGCTGAAATAGGAGACAACATTGGGAAAGAATAAATAGGATCCAGTGTGAAATTTCTAAGAAGATTGCTGCAAAGTCCTGAAAACTATGCTCTGAATTTGTTCTTAAAACAAGTTTCACTGATAGGGTGACAAGAATATTTGAGTACATAGTTTGATTTTAAAAAGTTTTTAAGAAAAGGAGATGTCTTAACCCTAATAGTGTAGAAAATGTGGACTCAGGGTATATTTTATTTGGTTTGTTTATGGCATTATCACCACTACAGTCCGTTTATGTATTTATTCAACTTATATGCCATCCATCTTTTATCGCTTACAATCATTAAAAACAATACAATTTTAAAACACTAAATAGTTACATTAAATTAGTTAAAATTGACAAAGATGAAAAGAAAGGGAGCAGAATCAATCCATTAATAGACTTTCACCATTTATAGATAAAAATAAAATAAATCAATTATAATAAGTATATTAAATAAAATACTTTCATGGTACAAATCATTCATTCATTCAATCAATCAATCTTTAAAACCTTCTGGAAGAGTCAGTTCTTATAAAGAAATTTAGAGGAAACTTTGGAGAAGGTATAAGAGGGCTGACAAGGAAGGAACCAGTCATTATAGCAGAACCTAGACAAGGAATTAAATAGTTCAGAGATAAAAGGAAGCATGAACAAGGTATAAACTAACATGATTTTGTTCAGCACAAGAGAGAAACTTTCAAGATACCCTACAATAAACATTCAAGATGTTGCTACTGTTATGGACTAAGCCAATGCAGCGGTACAACCCTAAACAGCTTTACTTAAAAGCAGGCTTGTAATCCTGCACTTCTCATTGGCCCGCGAATAGCGAGCCGTGATTGGTCGTTTCTGGCCAGTCTGATTGGCTGTTAACGGGCCCCTCTGATTGGACGCTTGTAAAAGCGGTAAACTCAATTCATTGGTTGATTTGACAGCAGCCAGCTCTATAAAAGAGCTGCTGCTGCCCAAGTAGTTGCTCTGTTCTTATCTTACAATAAAGAGTTGAAGTCACTGTTCAATGTCTCGTCTCCATTCCTTGCACCCACGCTCAGGACCTAACACTGGCGACGAGGATGGGATGCGGAGACGATAGAGCTGACTAAGTACGCATCGAACAAGACAGAGCACGTGGCTGAAGGGCGCACTCAACAAGCGGCAAGATGACCAGCGGCGCCATACCACCCGCTCCATTCGACCCAGCAACCGAAGACTGGGACTCGTATATAGATCGTTTCCAGATGTTCCTAGAGACCAACAATTTAAAAGATGCTATGCCTGGCAAGAAACGAGCGATGTTCCTGACTCATTGCGGCCCCGCCGTTTTCAAAATGGCTAAAGCACTGGCAAAACCGGCGGAAGTGAAGACCATGGATTGGGATACCCTTGCTCCAATCCTCCGGGCCCATTACGCACCCGCAGTACCTACACTGAGACGCAGACACGAATTTTACCAGAGGGACCAACGGAAGGACGAGAGCGTTGGGAATTTCGTAGCCGACCTCTGGAACCTAGGAGGCCTTTGTGGTTTTGCAAACCTCGAAGAAGCCCCAAGAGACTGCATAGTTCTGGGATTAAATGTACCACACGTACAGAGTAAACTGATGGCGAAAGGAGACATCAGCCTTACAGATGTCATCGCCAATGCTACTGCCGCAGAAGCAACCAGGAAATCAGCCGCTCAAATGCACCGAGCGAACGCACCGCACCGCCAACTTGCTAGCGACAGCCCGCTTTCCTCTGAGAGACACGCTATTACCGCCCATCATGAAGACCTCGAGCCATTCTCAGACAGTGAGGAAGAGGAGGTCAACCAGCTCCGCTTGGAACGAGAGCAAAGGAACCAGAGACTCCTGTGCCAATGTGCTGGTTGCGGGGCAAACCACCCGCGATTGGACTGCAAATTCCTTGACGCACTCTGCCGTTCCTCTGGGAAAAGAGGCCACATCGCAAAGGTCTGCAGAAGCAAGTGAGAGTCCAGTCCAATCCGAAGGGAGAATAACCTCCAGCGGGAGACGGGCAAACCACCTGGAAATCGGGACCGCCTGAACCACCAATGGAACAACGACTACTACTACAGAAATCGAGCATCTGCCGTTTCAACAAGATGAGAAGAGGCACACCAAACTATTACTATTGCCACGCTTCATCGCTAGATGCAAAAAAGATCCGCATAAAGGTCAATATTGAGAATCGACCATGCGTGATGGAAGTTGATTTGGGGTCATCCTTATCGATGGTCTCCTGGAAAACGCTCAAAAAGCTGATCCCTGCCATCTGTCACCAGGACCTCAGCACTCAAAGAATCATCCTAAAAGACTACCAGGGAAACAGAATTCCGGTTATCGGTTCCAGCCACGTCCAAGAATCCTTCAAGAACTGCACCGCGACACTTCCCCTGATTGTCATCAATCATGACCGGCCCAGTTTGTTAGGGTTACAGTGGTTCGCCCCACTCAGAATTGAACTAGCCGGAAGCGACGATTGGGAAGAGGCCCTCATCCAATTCCAGGACGTGTTCACAGGAATATTAGGCAAGTACAACACTATATCATTTAATCTCAGTCCCGAGGTAGCTCCCATTCACCTTAAGCGTCGTAGGGTGCCTTTTGCCCTCAAGCCAAAGATCGACGAGCAACTAGACAAATTGATAGCCCAGGGTGTGTTGGAACCGATTGACCATGCCCAATGGGAAACTCCAATAGTAACACCCATAAAGCCAGATGGCTCGTTAAGAATTTGTGGGGATTACCGGGCCACCCTAAATCATGCGCTTCAGCGCTTACCCAGTACCGGTGGTCCAACACCTTCACTCCCTGGGTGGCGGAAAAATATTTGCGAAATTGTCCTTAGCTCAGGCGTACCAACAGCTACCCGTAGATGCGACGACTGCAGAAGCCCAGACAATAGTTACACATAGAGGTGCCTTCAATTGCAATAGACTCCAATTCGGAGTAAGCGTGGCACCGGGCATTTTCCAAAGTTTGATGGAGAGACTATTACAAGGCATAAAAGGCATCGTGCCTTATTTTGACAATGTCTTAATAGCTGTCCCTACTAAAGAGCTATTAGGACAACGATTCAGAAGGGCTCTTCAAAAATTTAAAGATGCTGGCCTGAAGGTAAAAAGGGACAAGTGTCAACTTTGCATGGAGAGAGTGGAATTCCTGGGATACCTTCTCGACAGACAGGGAATCCACCCCACCGAAAAAAAAATTAACTGCAATCAAAAACGCCCCAAGACCTAGAAATAAGACAGACCTCCAAGCCTTCCTGGGACTCATTAACTTTTATGACATCTTCTTGCCCCAGAAGGCAACCGTAGCTGAGTCCCTACATAGACTTCTCGACAAAAAGGCTTCCTGGGTCTGGGGACGGCATGAAGAACGAGCATTTCAACAAGTAAAGGACCTCTTAACTTCTGATGCTGTATTGATACAATACAACAAGACTCTACCATTAACGCCTCACCATTCGGAGTGCGAGCCATTTTAAGCCATGTCCTGCCAAACGGTAATGAGGCACCTATTGCGTTCTTTTCAAGAACTTTGTCTAAAACTGAAAGGAACTATAGCCAACTTGATAAAGAGGCTCTCGCAATTGTATCCACAATTAAACGTTTCCATGAATATGTGTATGGGAGACCCTTTACCATAATTACAGACCACAAGCCGCTCTCCACTACCAGATGTCATAGATGACCCAGCTCCAGCCCTAGCCATATTGCAAATCGAAACTCTTAAATCGCTGCCGCTGACCGCTCGAGACATCACCTCAGAAATGAAAAGGGACCCTTCTTTGGCACGAGTCCTCAGCTGGGTGGAACGGGATTGGCTGGACAGCACACCCAACGACACTTTCAAGCCATTCAGAAATCGACAGACAGAACTATTCTCCCAAAAGGGCTGCATCTTGTGGAGAGACAGAGTTGTAATCCCAGAGAAATTGCAACATAAAGTTTTAAAAATGTTGTACGATGGACATCCAGGCATCGTGCGGATGAAGGCATTGGCTAGGAGTTACGCATGGTGTCCTGGTTTAGAGAAGCAGATAGAGACTTGGGTAGCGACGTGCAGCAAATGCCAGGAGACTCGCTCTGCTCCTCCAAAAACAGCCCAACTCAGTGGGAAACGCCTCGAGGTCCTTGGTCCCATATCCACATCAATTTTGCGAAACCCACAAGAGGACACATTTTCCTTCTAACCGTGGATGCCTATTCTAACTGGCTCGAGGTCCACAAGATGAAAAGTACCACCACGGAGGCGGTCTTTAAAAAACTGAATAAGCTATTCGCTACCCACGGATTGCCGGATGTTCTGATCTCCGATAATGGCCCCCAATTCACTGCCCTGGCATTCGAACAATACCTAGCAGACCAGGGCATCCGCCATGCCTTAACATCGCCAACTCACCCTGTGGCCAATGGTAGGGCTGAGCGAATGGTTCAATTTGTAAAGAAGACTTTACACAAAATGGACCAGGGTGACAATAACGACAAGATAACCCGGATGCTTCTCCTCCAACATATTACCCCAAGCAGCACCACAAACAGAACCCCAGCTGAACTCCTGATGGGCCGGAAACTTCGCTCGCATCTCAATCGCCTCCACTCTGCTTACACGCCTGAACAACCCCTGGGATCCAGCAGCAAGTGTCGATCATTCTAGGAAGGTGACCCCGTTTTTGCAAAAAACTTCTCGGGCGACCCATTGTGGGTCCCCGCTACCATAACGCAATTTACGGGACCCCGATCCTATCGTCTACAAACTGCAGATGGTAAAATGTGGAAGCGCCACATAGACTAACTTTGTTCCAGACTAGCACCTACTCCCATCTCATCCCCTGAATCTCCAACTTGGGGGGAGGGACATCGAGGGGGCCGAAAAAGAAATTACAGATGATTTAACAATCGAAACCCAGCAGTCTACACAATCCCATGGATACTCACCGCCAGAAGGAGAACCGAGCCGGGGAGTGGCCTCGCCGCGTGACAGCACTGCGATGGAAACAGATCCAGGGAACCCGGAGGACAGCATTGGCGAGAGCAGAGAGAACAGCCCAGAGCCATTCGACGAAACAGCTGGACCGTTTTCGCCACCCAGCTCAGCAAGCAGCCCACCAGAACCAGAGCCAGGACAGAAACCGGTGGAACAGTGCAGATCAAGCAGACAAGTGAAGCGACCTGCCTACTTACGAGAATACGTTACCCGACCCCTCAGACGGAACCTAGGGGGGTGAAGTGTTTTGGACTAAGCCAATGCATCAGTAACAACCCTAATAGCTTTACTTTTACAGCAGGCTCGTAATCCTGCACTTCTCATTGGCCCGCAAATAGCGAGTCATGATTGGTCGTTTCTGGCCAGTCCGATTGGCTGTTAGCAGGTCTCCCTGATTGGATGCTTGTTAGAGCAGTAAACTCAAATCATTGGTTGTTTTGACAGCAGCCAGCTCTATAAAAGAGCTGCTGTGCCCAAGTATTTGCTCTGTTCTTATTTCACAATAAAGAGTTGAAGTCACCGTTCGATGTCTCGTCTCCGTACCTTGCGCCCATGCTCAGGACTTAACAGTAAAGGTGTTCTTAGTGGCAGCTCCAGCGTTTTGGAATTCTCACTCCTAAAAGCTTGATCTGTCTTTCAGTACTTTGTTTTTAGAAGAATTTTAGAAATATCTGTTATATTCTAGGCTTTTTATTTGCTTATAAGCTGTTTTACACATTTTTATAATCTAAATAAGGTTTTTAATTATTTATGATACTCATATTTTATGAATACAGGTAAACTTAGTATTTATTGTTGATTGGATAGAATTTTTGTTGTAGTTATCTGCCATGGTTTTCCAAAAGTGGGCAGTAAACAAATATGAATGAAATAAATAAGAAATAAAGAAACACAGAATTACTTAAATAGATATGCTTGGTGCAATAGATCACAAGAGCTATATGATGATTGTTTGTAATGTACTTTGTAAGACAAATAACTGTATAGCAATATATTGTTAATACTATATACTTCAGATAGCAGATATGTCAACTATTCTGACCATCTTTAATTGTACTAAAATCTCACCAGAAGATATTCAATGACACTTCAGAGAATGCCAGGTCACCACATTATAAAAAAGATGTTGAGACTCTAGAAAAAGTACAGAGAAGAGCAACCAGGATGTTTAGAGGACTGGAGATTAAAACATATGAAGAACGGTTACAGGAACTGGGCATGGCTGGTCTAGTGAAGAGAAGAACCAGGGGAGACATAATAGTAGTCTTCTAATATTTGAGGGGCTGCCACAGAGAGGAGGGGGTCAAGCTATTTTCTAAAGTGCCTAAAGATAAGGAATAATAGATGAAACTGAACAAGGAGATATTTAACCTGGAAATAAGGAGAAACTTTCTCTCAGTGAGAACAATCAACCAATGGAACAACTTGCCCTCAGAAGTTGTGGGAGCACCATCACTTGAGACTTTCAAGAAGAGATTGGACTCCTATTATAGGGCTAGATAAATTTATATTAATCACTGCCAAATATCAAAATTAAATTCCAATATATATATGGAAGAAGAGCCTAATGCTGATAATGGTTAAGGGCAAAAGAAGAAGGGGACAGCAGAGAATGAGGTGACTGGATGGAGTCACTGAAGCAGTAGGCGTGAACTTAAATGGACTCCAGGGAATGGTAAGGGGCAGGAAGGCCTGGAGAAACATTGTCCATGGTGTCACGATGGGTCATACACAACTTCACAACTAACAAAAACATATATGTTTGAAGTAGATTCCACATTTGTGATTAAAACTTCCTTGGAGTAAAGGAGTAAAGCATCAATGTGAACTTTTGTTGAGCATAATAAAGCTGACTATCCAAACATTTAATCACCAAGATTAAAAAAGTATTTTCAGTGTGAGATATGTCTCATTTTACTATCAGATTTGAGAGCTTATCAGTGAAAATAACTATAGATCCAATTTCACTTTTAGGTCAGTGGTGTACACCCATAACTACTACCATACAGTATTTCTAGAAATACTAAATTTACATCTACATAATTATGTGGAGTTTTTTTACCATCAAGTATTAAAGCTTATGTGAAATCAACTGTGCTGATTCTCTATTTTGGTCCTGTCCAAATAGTAATGACTAATATATAAATAGCCTTTTGACTTATTTGCTTTGCAACTGAAGAACATTTTAATCTCATTCATAGCTGCCTCATGTGAGCATCAGGTTTCCTAGGCACCATCAGCAGCACCCATGCTAACAGTTATTCAGTTGAATGAGTAGTTTAATGCTGAAAATGGGTTGCTATGGAGACAGTCATACAAGTAAGTAAGGCTTGTCAAGGGCACTGGTGCACAGATTTAGGCAGCCTATTACTTTTGTTGATATTTATTCCTTTTCTCTCCTGCCCAAATATGTTGCTACAGAATAAGACTAAGCATAGCATTTGAAATATGCCAACAACCTCTGTCACCTCAATCCATTTACAAGATTAAATTAAGTAACATCCACAGACTTCAGTGGTATCAATTACCTAAATTCATTCCTGTTTCACCACAACTATATATAACCCTATAAGCTCCCATCTTCAAATAGCATTCCATTATATTTTTTTATAAAAGCTCAGCAAACTACTGGAGCTATCTACTTTTCTTATGTAACAGATCATTGGTATCACATTCTCATATTGCTTGATAATATTAAGAATTCAAATCTTGGGCTTGAATGATTTTCTGTGTTTACTGGTTTATAAAGCATTAGGCTTTTAAGAATACAGAAATGTATTCTTTCAGTTAAAAAGTGGGTAACTTGGTATCATTAGCATCAAACTATTCACAAATACAATGTATCTTCCAAAATTAAATAGCAATTAAGTTAAAAATAATTTAATGTCTATAAATCTTTTGTTTTCAGACATAAATACTGAATCTTGTGCAAAGTTATATGAGAACATTTTGTCATTCTGAAATTAGATGATGAGCTGCATGACTTCTGTAGGAAAGAAATTAGCAGGGCTGGAAAACCAACAGATGAAGGGTCACAGTGATGGTTTAAATCTATTGTATGGAAATTCCTTGTTTCCTTGTGAATCATCATTTCTCCTTTCCCCATTTAGCTTTTTTTATTTTTCAGTTCATTATATGGTTCATAAGGGAAAAAAGCACGCGCGCACACACATACACACATATACACACAAGTGTTTTCTTATGGATCAAGAATGAACTCCTAACAAAACTGGCAAGCTATTTCAGTGATATTGCCTGTCAATCAGGGTGTCATGTTTATTCTGTGAAAATAGTCACTCAACCGTGTTCCTTGAATTCATCCAATTAAACCCTGCATAAATGTCATGTTCATTTTAGGCTCAAAAATAGAAAATCCTATGCGGAGCAAAGAAATTGATGCTAACAAAAAGTGTGATGAAAGACAAGCTATCTGAAGGAAATTTATACACATTTTATATTGAGCAACTTAGGGAAAGCGAGGTAACCACTTCTCAACAAAGTGAGCTAACTGCAACTCAATACAAGCAAACCTAGCCTTTTAGCTCTTTGCATGCGGTTTTTTTTCCTTCTGGAGTAGTATATGCTGCACAACCCGTTTTCTGTACTCTATGCTACTCTGCTACTCTGCTACCTGAAGTATGATTTTCTTTTAACCTTATCTATTACCAGTGTTAAATCTGACTGTAAGCTGTCAGTTCTGCATGTGGATGGGGAATTAGCATCTGTTGTTTTTCACCTGTGATTACAATAAGTTTTGAGCCAACTCTTTTATATAAAACAATTCCAGATAGATTTCACTATTCTGTGCCTTGTCAAAAAATAGTCATAAATAAAATAAGAACACTTTACAAACCACAAACCAAAATGTCCAATTGTGCATTTGGACATATGCAATTGAGCACTTTATGGGACAAAATCTATAGTAAAAACAGATGATCTAGAATACTTTCTAACGACCTATTCTACCAATATTGGTAAAGAAAGCAAACTGAAGCATGAAACTGGTTAAGAAAAGGAGTTGAGTGACATCATAGCACTATAAAAATGAATAGGGGATAAAAGCAAACTTGACAATAAATAACATGTAATATTATTAAAAAAATCATCAAATATTAGAATTTGAAATTTCTCCTTTCAAACTGCTGTTTGTTCAGATCAAGTTTGGTTTTATAATAAACAAATTGGAAAAATGGTGTACATGTTTACATGTTTACCATGTAAATATAAAATGAAGGAACCTCTTAAATTAAGCCTGACAGATTCTTTTTGTTATGGACTAAGCCAATGCGTCAGTAACAACCCTAATAACTTTACTTTAACAGCAGCCTCGTAATCCTGCAATTCTCATTGGCCCGCGAATAGCGAGTCGTGATTGGTTGTTTCTGGCCGATCTGATTGGCTGACAGCGGGTCCCTCTGATTGGACGATTGTTAGGGCGGTAAACTCAAATCGTTGGTTGTTTTGACAGCAGCCAGCTCTATAAAAGAGCTGCTGCTGCCCAAGTATTTTGCTCTGTTCTGAAGTCACTAATAAAGAGTTGAAGTCACAGTTCAATGTCTCGTCTCCATTCCTTGCGCCCATGCTCAGGACTTAACACTTTTAAAATATTACACTTTGGAAAAGGGTTTTGAATTTAATGAATCTCAGAGAAAATTTATGTGCGATTCCTTTTAAATTTCATTTTATTTCCTTCATTTCAGAATATTCTTCATAAACACAGTTCCATGGCAACAAAATGTTATTAGGGCAGCAGTAGCAATGAAGATTGTCTTTAATTTATTGTGGGATTGCATATAATAGTAAAATCTTTGGAATCTTAAGAGCATACCAAGATATTTCTTTCAGGTAACAAACTATGCTGGGAAAATCTCTGAAGATTTAATCATATCCAGACTACCATGACCAGACATATGAAAAATGTCTACCAAGCAAGTGGTCACATAAATAAAAAAATAGAATATGCAGACAGAACAACACAGTACGAGAAACTATCTGTACTGGCCTCTTTCCAATCAGTACTTCTAGAGAAACAAGATCTGAAATAAATGTTTTCAACATAGGAAAGATGAGCAGTTTAGGATGAGCTCTTTCCCCTACTTGAGTCTGATAATTTTCCAGAGTGATTGGATATGCTAATTAAAAATAGCAAAATAGAGACATGAGCAGAGCACTACAATAATATCATGTGTCTTGTGATCCTGAAATGGTCAGTCATCACAAACAAGAAGCAAATCAAAATCTGAGAGCAAGAATAATTCCCCAAATTGTAAATTAAGTGTCACAAGATTCACAAAAAGAGACAGGAGACTGAGAGGATTGATAGTAGCAATCTTCTATTATGCATGACCAGTACTAAGAACAAGGTAACAGTAATCTAAGCATTTTAGGAGAAATTCTTTGAGATAGTTCAAGAACGTACAATGTTTAAAATTTGTAATGATTATACTTTTTGTCACTCTAAAGATAATGCATATAATTATACTGCATATAATCTAGTGGCTAGACCCATCTGTCATCATTCATGTTGACTTTCTAGTTTTTATATCTACATTACAGTTATTAGATTATTTCCCACACATACATTAATTTCTGAATACTTCTCTGCCTCATGTAGAAGAATGTCCATCATAGCTGTCATTTATGTGGCTGAGTGGTCACTTGGAATATACAGATACACATTCATGAATTTAAAAATATTTCATTTGTGTAATATTTACTGATTTCATGACAGGCCTAGATATACTATTTAGATTTGAAATTAAACCAGAGTCATCCATATGAATAATCATTTTTAACTGCTTAGCCAACTATTTAATTTACAGTCCATATTGAGAAGTAAGGTGGTCTCTGTATGATGTCAATTCTTTTATTGGCAATACTATACTTTGTATAAAGGAACCCCTTACCAGAGTCTTACTAGAAACCATCTAAAATATTTTTTTAAGGTACAAAATTATCTAAGATGGTTTCGGGTAAGACTCTGGTAAGGGTTTTGTTATGGACTAAGCCAACACAACAGCAACAATCCTAAATAGCTTTACTTTGCAGCAGGCTTGTAATCCTGCACTTCTCATTGGCCCACGAATAGCGAGTAGTGATTGGTCGTTTCTGGCTAATCTGACTGGCTGTTAATGGGCCCCTCTGATTGGATGCTTGTGAAAGCGGTAAACTCAAATCATTGGTTGTTTTGACAGCAGCCAGCTCTATAAAAGAGCTGCTGCTGCCCAAGTATTTGCTCTGTTCTGAAGTCACAATAAAGAGTTGAAGTCACCATTCGATGTCTCGTCTCCGTTCCTTGCGCCCATGCTCAGGACTTAACTCTGGCGACGAAGGTGGGATGTGAAGACGATAGAGCTGACTAAGTACGCATCGAACAAGACAGAGCACGTGGCTGAAGAGTGCACGCAAGAAACAGCAAGAAGACCACCCGCTCCATTCGACCCAGCAACCAAAGACTGGGATTCGTATATAGATCGTTTCCAGATGTTCCTAGAGACCAACAATTTAAAAGATGCTATGCCTGGCAAGAAACGAGTGGTGTTCCTGACTCATTGCGGCCCCGCCGTTTTCAAAATGGCTAAAGCACTGGCAAAACTGGCAGAAGTAAAGACCATGGATTGGGATAACCTCGTCCCAATCCTCCGGGCCCATTACGCACCCGCAGTACCTACACTGATATGAAGACACGAGTATTACCAGAGGGACTAACGGAAGAACGAGAGCATTGGGGATTTCGTAGCCAACCTTTGGAACCTAGAAGGCCTTTGTGGTTTTGCAAACCTCGAGGAAGCCCTGAGAGACCGCATAGTTCTGGGATTAGATGCACCACAAGTGCAGAGTAAAATTATGGCGAAAGGAGACATCAGCCTTGCAGATGTCATCGCCAATGCTACTGCCGCAAAAGCAACCAGGAAGTCAGCCGCTCGAATGCGCCGAACGAACGCACCACTTCGCCAACTCGCTAACGATAGCCTGCTCGCCGCTGAGAAGCACGCTATCACCACCCACCACAAAGACCTCGAGTCATGGTCAGACAGTGAGGCAGAGGAGGTCAACCAGCTCCGTTCGGAACGAAAGCAAAGGAAACAGGGACGTCCGCGCCAATGTGCTGTTTGCGGGGCAAACCACCCGTGATCGGACTGCAAATTCCTTGACGCACACTGCTGTACCTGCGGGAAAAGAGGCCACATCGCAAAGGTCTGCAGAAGCAAGCGAAAGTCCAGTCCCAGCCGAAGGGAGAACAACCTCCGTCAGGAGACAGGCAAACCTCCGGAGAATCGGAACCACCTGTACCACCAATGGAACAACCACTACTACTACAGAAATCGAGCACCTGCCTCTTCAACGAGACAAGAAGAGGCCCACCAAACCATTATTATCAGCCACGCTTCATCGTTCGATGCAAGAATGATCCGTGTAAGGGTTACTATTGAGAATCGACCATGCGTGATGGAAGTCAATTCGGGATCATCCCTATCGATGGTATCCTGGAAAACCCTCAAACAGCTGATCCCTGCCATCTGCCGCCAGGACCTCAGCACTCAATGAATCATCCTAAAAGACTACCCAGGAAACAGAATTCCAGTTGTCGGTTCCAGCCACGTCCAAGTATCCTTCAAGGACCGCACCGCGATGCTTCCCCTGACTGTCGTTGATCATGACCGACCCAGTTTGTTAGCGTTACAGTGGTTCGCCCCACTCGGGATTGAACTAGCCGGCATACACCAAACCAGAAGCGATGACTGGGAAGAGGCCCTGATCCAGGAATTCCAGGATGTGTTCACAGGAACATTAGGCAAGTACAAGGGGACCCCTATATCATTTAATCTCAGCCCCAATGTAGCTCCCATTCGGCTTAAGCCTCATCGGGTGCCTTTTGCCCTCAAGCTGAAGATCGACGAGCAGCTAGATAAACTGATAGCCCAGGCTGTATTGGAACCGATTGACCATGCCCGCTGGGAAACTCCAATAGTAATGCCAATGAAGCCAGATGGTTCATTAAGAATTTGTGGGGATTACTGGGCCACCCTAAATCATGCTCTTCAACAGAGCACTTATCCAGTACCGGTGGTCCAACACCTTCTTCATTCCCTGGATGGTGGAAAAATATTTGCGAAATTGGACTTAGCTCAGGCGTATCAGCAATTACCTGTAGACGTGACAACTGCAGAAGCCCAGACAATAGTTACACATAGAGGTGCCTTCAAGTGCTATAGATCCAATTCGGAGTAAGCATGGCACCTGGCATTTTCCAAAATTTAATGGAGAGACTATTACAAGGCATAAAAGGCGTTGTGCCTTATTTTGACGAGGTCCTAATAGCTGCTCCCACAAAAGAGTTATTAGTACAACGACTCAGAAAAGTTCTTCAGAAATTTAAAGATGCTGGTCTGAAAGTAAAAAGGGACAAGTGTCAACTTTGTACAGAGAGAGTGGAGTTCCTGGGATACCTTCTTGACAGACAGGGAATCCACCCCACCGAAAAAAAACTAACTGCAATCAAAAACGCCCCAAGACCTAGGAATAAGACAGACCTCCAAGCCTTCCTGGGACTCATTAACTTTTATAACAACTTCTTCCCCAGAAGGCGACCGTAGCCGAGCCCCTACATAGACTTCTCGACAAAAAGGCTTCCTGGGTCTGGGGACTGCGTGAAGAAAGGGCATTCCAACAAGTAAAAGACCTCTTAACCTCCGTTGCTGTATTAATGCAATACAACGAGACTCTACCCTTGATGGTTACCTGTGACGCCTCACCATTTGGAGTAGGAGCCATTTTAAGCCATGTCCTACCAAATGGGAATTAGGCAGCTATTGCGTTCTTTTCAAGAACCTTGTCTAAAACCGAAAGGAACTATAGTCAACTTGATAAAGAGGCTCTCGCTATTGTATCCGCAATTAAACCTTTCCATGAATATGTGTATAATTTGCCATAATTACAGACCACAAGCCGCTACTTGGTATTTTGCCGGGAAACAAACCAACTCCCCATATATTATCACCAAGAATGACACGTTGGTCAGAATTTTTAGCCGCCTACAATTACCAATTGTAACACCGCCCGGGGAAAACCATTCCCCACGCTGACTCTTTGAGCCGCTCTCCACTACCAGACGTCATAGATGACCCAGCTCCAACCTTAGCCGTATTGCAAATCGAAACCCTCAAATCGCTGCCACTGACCGCTCGAGACATCGCCTTAGAAACAAAAAAGGACCCTGTTTTGGCACGAGTCCTCAGCTGGGTGGAGCGGGGTTGGCCAGTCAGCGCACCCAATGACACATTCAAGCCATTCAAGAATCGACAAACAGAACTATTCTCCCAAAAGGGCTGCATCTTGTGGGGAGACAGAGTTGTAATCCCGGAGAAATTGCAACATAAGGTGTTAAGCCTGGGTTCCCCAACCAGGGTTAGGGAGACAAGCTAAACAGAATGTGCAGCGTTAGTCAGATAGGCTCACAGATAAATGAGTGAGCTAAGCTTGTATGTTTATTAACATACAGTAAAAATAACAGATACGCTTGTGCTATCAAAAATATAGTTTATTCCATTATGAGTTCATAGCATAGTCAACATAACAGTCCAATAGTCATGTATCATTTAGTCAGTCCATTCAGGGATATTCAGTTAGCAAAGTCCGTGCAGAATATCCTATGTCAGTTCACTTACAAATCAGTCCTTTGTTTCTCTCCCGTTCGAGCAATGCAGTCTTGATTCCAAGCAGTAATCAGGGATCATCAA
This sequence comes from Hydrophis major, assembly GCA_033807585.1. Lineage (NCBI taxonomy): Eukaryota > Metazoa > Chordata > Lepidosauria > Squamata > Elapidae > Hydrophis > Hydrophis major. The sequence goes on along the minus strand of CM066331.1, from coordinate 57,088,468 downwards.
AGCCAGAGAGAGAGCAAGCTGTCGTCTTGCTTCTTTTAAAGTGCTTTCACAACCACTCCCCTAATTACAGTCCTACAGTTAAAGTTACAGACACTTTAACTTACAAACTATGATTACTTAGTTATTATTTTACCTAAACCAATTAGGGCAAACAATGTTATCCCTAACATAAGGTATTAAAAATGTTGCACGATGGATATCCAGGCATCGTGCGGATGAAGGCATTGGCCAGGAGTTACGCATGGTGGCCTGGGTAGCAAAGTGCAGCAAATGCCAGGAGACTCATTCTACTCCTCCAAAAACTCCCCCAACTCAGTGGGAAACGCCTCGAGGCCCTTGGTCCCGTACCCACATCGATTTTGCGGGACCCACAAGAGGACACACTTTCCTTCTAACAGTGGATGCCTATTCAAACTGGCTCGAAGTCCACAAGATGAAAATCACCACCACTAAAAATCTGAATAAACTATTTGCTACCCACAGATTGCCGGATGTCCTGGTCTCCAATAATGGCCCCCAATTCACTGCCCTACCATTCGAACAGTACCTGGCAGATCGGGGCATCCGCCATGCCTTAACATCGCCAGCTCACCCTGCAGCCAATGGTAGAGCTGAGTGAATGGTTCAATTTGTAAAAAAGACTTTACACAAAATGGACCATGGCGACATTGACGACAAAATAAACCGGATGCTTCTCCTCCAGCACATAACCCCATACAGTACCACGAACAGAACCCCTGCTGAACTCCTGATGGGCCAGAAACTTCGCTCGCATCTCGATCGCCTCCACCCAAACTACACGCCTGAACAACCCCCAGGATCCAGCAGCAAATGTCGGGCATTCCAGGAAGGTGACCCCGTGTTTGCGAAAAACTTCTCGGGCGACCCATTGTGGGTCTCCGCTACCATAACACAACTTACGGGACCCCGATCCTATCACCTACAAACTGCAGATGGTAAGATATGGAAGCGCCACATAGACCAACTCCATTCCAGATTAGCACCTAGTCCTATCTCAGCCCCTGAATCTCTAGCTGGGGGGGGAAGGAACATCGAGAGGCCAAAGAAGAAATAACAATCAAAACCCAACAGTCCACACAACCAACTGGGGGATACTCACCGTCAGAAGGAGAACCAAAGCCAGGGAGTGGCCTCGCCGCGTGACAGCACTGCTATGGAAACAGATCCAGGGAACCCGGAAGACAGCACTGGCGTTAGCAGGGAAAGCAGCCCAGGGCCATTCAAAGGAACAGCGGGACCATTTTCACCATCCAGCCCAGCTAGCAGCCCACCAGAACCAGAGCTAGGACAGAAACCGGTGGAACAGCGCAGGTCAAGCAGACAGGTGAAGCGACCTGCCTATTTACGAGAATACGTCACCCCACCCCTCAGACAGAACCTAGGGGGGAGGGGTGTTAGGGACTAAGCCAACGCAGCAGTAACTACCCTAAATAGCTTTACTTTGCAGCAGGCTTGTAATCCTGCACTTCTCATTGGCCCGCGAATAGCGAGTCGTGATTGGTCATTTCTGGCTAATCTGATTGGCTGTTAATGGGCCCCTCTGATTGGATGCTTGTGAAAGCGGTAAACTCAAATCATGTTTTGACAGCAGCCAGCTCTATAAAAGAGCTGCTGTGCCCAAGTATTTGCTCTGTTCTTATTTCACAATAAAGAGTTGAAGTCACCGTTCGATGTCTCGTCTCCGTTCCTTGCGCCCATGCTCAGGACTTAACAGGTTTCCTTTATGCAAAATGCAGTATTGCCCAAAAATAGAAATACAGACTATCTGATATTTTTTATAAAACTCCCCTGACAGTTCATCAGATACTTTCCATTATCTCTGAAATTTCTCAAAAATTATAAATTATAAATTATATATCTTCTGTAGCTAATTCTGGGAATATTTATTTAAATGTTGATTATTTTTTACTAGTGATGGATTATTTGAGCATATAATTGTTGAAAAAGAGTTTGAATTCTTTACTTATATCTTTGGTTTTATTCACTTTTTGTGCATTGCTGTTTTTTTAAAATTTTCATACACCCCCCAAAATTAAAAAAGCACATTTCTACAGCTTAGCGATTCAAACAATGTATAATTTTTTTAAAATGCTTAGGCAGGATAATTACTAAGAATGTTAACAAATTATTACTTAACAATATAGAAAAAGATAAATAGGTATATGCAAAACTGTGCTTCAAAACATTTTAACATTCTAGGGAGAACTGCAGTGTTAAAAATGAAAAACCTTTCATTGCTCAACTTTCTATTTCAATGATTTCCAATGGAAATTTCAGAACAGGATTTAAGCCCTTGGGAAGAAAAATAGAAAGCTTCTGCTTTGATACAAGAAAAAAAAGAGAGAGAGAGAGAGAACAAATAAAAGGATTTTATACAGGCCTCGGAAACAGAGCGCCTTGGCCATACCCAATTTAATAATGTATTATGAAGCATCACAGTTAGAACATATGATTCCATTTATTCTGAAAGACTTTTCTAAACAACAGATTCAGATTGAAACTACAGTATATTACAGCCAAATAATTTTGTAAATCAATTATTTTTTCACCTAAAATATTTTTCTAGAATAAAGAAGCTTGAAATGCTGTAACTAAATTGATGTTTCAAATTTTGAAGCTTTGAAAAAAGATACTTCTCCTTAAACTCCTTAAATAACATATATAGATTAGGATAATCATTATGGTTTGACTAAAAATTAAATTTTTGAGACAGTACAATCTTCATAGACTATTTTTTTCATAATAATAAGGAAACCCAATAAAATCAGAGAGAATAATACGAAATTATATGTGTTAAGTTTGAGCATGGGCGAGAAGAATGGAGACAAGTTTCTGAACGGTGAACTTCAGCTCTTTATTTACATCGTGACTTGCTCTTTTAATATCAGTAAAAACCCGCCTTATATAGGCAAACCTTGTAACGTTTAACCAATAACAAGCTAGGAACACTAGCTTTTCTAACCAAAAAGAACTCTCTGTTAAGGGCCAATCGGATTCCCTGGAATGGGCCAATCCGGTCCGGCCACTTAACAGCCAATCAGAAGTGCAGGGCCAGAACCCTGCACTTACTCCAAGCTCACACTTTATTAATTATATTGCATACACAACACCCCTTCCCCCTGGTTCCTTAGTTCAGGGCGCAGTTACATAGTCCCTTAAATAGGACGGTTGTCTTTTTAGTCTCTTTGATTTTCGTTGTATCGGCTGGTTGCAATCTCACTGAGGTAGATCGTTGTCTGGCAGTGGGGCTGTCTCTGGTTCAGAGTTAACTTCTACGTCATTGCCCACATTTTCCTCGATTTCCTGAGGTGCAAACGTTTCTCCCTCCAGCTCCACTTCCTGAGTTTCAATTAAATCGTCATTTCCTTCAAACGGGTTCCCTAGGGCTTCATCTTCTTCTGTACCTCCCCCCTCAGTTTGGTCATAGGGGAGTTGCGAATTGGCCTCTGCAAGCTGCGACCGTAATTGGTCGATATGCCGTTTCCAAAGTTTATCGTCAAGGCATTGCACGAGGTAGGATCTAGGGCCAGTTACACGTACTACTGTCGCTTCCACCCACAACGGGTCGCCCGATAGGTTTTTTGCATAAACCAGGTCTCCTACCTGGAAGGTGCGACAGTGACTGCTGGATCCTAGTGGTTTCTCTGGTTCATACGCAGGGTGCAACCGGTCAAGGTGGGAGCGGAGCTTTCGTCCCATTAGCAGTTCAGCGGGAGTTTTGTTGGTGACGCTATATGGGGTGATGTGTTGCAAAAAGAGGATTTGGTTGACCTTGTCGTCAATGTTGTCGTAGTCTACCTTTTGCAAAGTTTTCTTCACAAATTGAACCATGCGTTCTGCTCGGCCATTGCTCGCAGGGTGCGCAGGCGAAGTGAGCGCATGGCGGATGCCGCGGTCAGCGAGGTACTGCTCGAACGCTAGTGCAGTAAATTGTGGGCCGTTATCGGATACCAGGACATCTGGTAATCCATGGGTTGCAGAGTCTGTTTAGAATCTTGATGACCGCCTCGGAGGTCGTAGTCGTCATGCGATGAATTTCGAGCCAATTGGAGTAGGCATCGACGGTAAGCAGGAAGGTGTGGCTCTTGGTTGGCCCCGCGAAGTCCAGGTGAATTCGGGACTAAGGTCCATGTGGTGTCTCCCATTCAATAGGCATGGCTTTTGGTGGGGCGTTGCTGACTTCTTGGAATTTTGGGACAAGCTTTAACCCACTGTTCGATTTGCTTGTCAATGCCCGGCCACCATGCGTAGCTTCGTGCAAGGGCTTTCATTCGCACAATGCCGGGGTGGCCATAGTGCAAGGTTCTCAGAAGCGCTTTCTAGAGTCATTCTGGGATAACGACTCTATCGCCCCAGATGAACATTTCATAGAATAAATGGCTTTGCCCATGTAATTGGTCATCTTGAAACTACTGCTCATTTTCTTGTATGAAGTAGTCTTTGCCAGGACATTTGAGCACATTATTTAACTCTATAAAAAGCAAATTATTAATGGAGATTCAACCTACCCAGATGAATTTTATCTTGGATATTTACTATCTGATTTAATTAACAGTCTCAGAAGGTTGCATCTCAAAGATGAGAAAAGGAGATGAGAAGAAAAGAAATATAAAGTTGTTCTAAATTAAACTATCACTTGACATAAAACTGGTAAAGATGTAAAGTTATAGAAAGAAAAGTTTCCCTTAGAATGAAATTCCTTTTGAAGATGTGGTGGAGTAATATTTTAGAAAGATTTTAAGATGTACATTCAGAACTGCTTTTTTCAGAGTGAAAAGAAAGATGTTCTTTCCTACTGGGATGGGCTGTTGTCTCTGACATTAATTAAAAATCAGCAGGCATAAACTACATTAAATATTGACAAAAAAAATCAGAGCAAAAACTATTAGAGAAATTCCCTGGTAGACAGAGTTATCTTCAGATGTCAGACTTACAGTTCCCAATGTCAGATGATAAAAGAAAGCAGAAAATTCTACAATATTCTGAAATGAAAATGTGAAGTAAGTTCAAACAAAATGTTAGTCTCCTAGGAGATTATGGAAAAGCATTCTGCAGTAGCACAAGATGCCAGAACAGTGATAAACCTATTATGGCAGATGTTCAAGCTGGCTTAAGAAAAGACTCAGGACCATGAGACATTATTGTTAATGTCCACTGGATACAGTAATTGAAAAAGCTAAAGAATACTAAAACAAGCTCATATGTGCTTGATTAGAGAAATATCTTTGATTGTGTCAGTCGTATTAAGCCATGAATGTGCTTAGAAAAAGGATAATGTCACATTTCATTGTTCTGATGTAAAACCTATGTACAGTTCTGGATGCCCCAGTACAGAGCATAGTGAGACAAACTAGTTCCAGTTGGCAAAAGAGTGAAACAACACTATTCTCTGCCTTTTCAACATATATGCTGAGTATATATTATGAGAAGGTAGATTGGAAGATGAGTGTGGGTTTTAAAATTTAAAAGAAGTAATATCAAGAATATGCGCTATGCTGATAGCCAAAAATGCAATTGATCTACGATCTCTAATAATGAAAATCAAGGAATAAGAAAAAGAATTAGATTAACATGAAATACAGTACAAAGAGGAATAATCTAACAGATAACAAATGCAACAACCAGTCTTAGAGCTGATAATGAAGATACTAAAACAGTACTGTATCAGAAGTAATAGATACCTTCTACTTTTTAGAATCAATCATCAAGAGAAAAGGAATGTTTCAGGGAAGAAAGAGTAGCACCAGATTTAACAGATAATCAGAGTTGTAGGTCATCTAGTCCAACCCCCCGCCACCCAAGCGGGAGACCCTACACCATTTCTGACAAATGGCAGTCCAAACTCTTCTTGAAAGTCTCAACTGATGGTGCTCCCACAACTTCTGAGGGCAAGCTGTTCCATTGGTTGATTGTTCTCACTGTCAGAAAGTTTCTCCTTATTTCCAGGTTAAATCTCTCCTTGTTCAGTTTCCATCCATTATTCCTTGACTGGCCTACAGGCGCTTTAGAATATAGCTTGACCCCTTCTTCCCTGTGGCAGCCCCTCAAATATTGGAAGACCGCTATCATGTCTCTTCTGGTCCTTCTCTTCACTAGACTGTAACCGTTCTTCATATGTTTTAGTCTCCAGTCCCCTAATCATCCTGGTTGCTCTTCTCTGTACTTTTTCTAGAGTCTCAACATCTTTTTTGTAATGTGGTGAACAAAACTGGATGCAGTACTCTAGGTGTGGTCTTACTAAGGCTTTATAGAGTGGTATTAGTACTTCCCTTGATCTTGATTGTATCCCTCTGTTAATACAATTTAGGATTGCATTAGCTTTTTTGGCTACTGCTGCACACTGCTGGCTCATATTTAGCTGGTTGTCCACTAAGACTCCAAGATCCCTCTCACAGTTACTGATATTGAGCCTGGTTTCACCCAGTCTATATGTGTACTTTTGGCTTTTCTTGCCTAAGTGTAGGACTTTACTTTTCTCTACATTGAATTTCATTTTGTTAGATATGGCCCAGTGTTCTAGTTTGTCCATCTGGATCTTGAGCCTATCTTCTTGGATGTTAGCTATTCCTGCCAGCTTAGTATCATCTGCAAATTTGGTAAGTTTCCCTTCTATTCCCTCATCTAAGTCATTAATGAAGATATTGAAGAGTACTGGGACTAAGACGGAACCTTGTGGCACCCCACTGCTTACTTCCCTCCATGTAGACTTAGACTCATTAAGGACTACTCATTGAGTACAGTTTGCCATCCAGTTGCGAGTCCATCTAGTGGTGGTGCTATCTGTTCCACATTTTTCTAGCTTACTAAGAAGTAGGTTGTGGTCTACTTTGTCGAATGCCTTGCTGAAATCTAAATATATTATGTCCACAGTATTTTGCTGGTCTACTAATTTAATCACCGTGTTGAAGAATGAAATAAGATTGGTGAACTTCCAATGAAGACCTTGGAACACATGGCATGCAGTGTCCTAAATCTACAAAAATTAGACGAGGGCAAGCAGTAGTATTCCTTCTAACACTCTATAGAAGTAAAAGTGAACGTAAGCAGGATAGAAACATTACTGACATTTTTGAAATCTGGTGTTGAGCAAATACCATGAGATTACCAGGGACAGCTAAGAAGACAAATCTATCAAAAAACACAAATCGAACCAGAATTCTCACTTTGGCACTAATTAGCAGGCTCATATTATCTTGTTTTGGACACTTTATGCAAAGACCTAGTTTTCTGAAGAAGGCTCTGATGCTGAAAAAAGTGGAAGGAAAGAGGGGAAGAAGAAAGCAAAAAGCAAGGTGGATAGACTCAGTTATATTGTCAATGGGCATTAGAAGTCCTTTAAGGAACAGGTTACGGACAGATTGTCTTGGAGAAATTCTCTGTACTCACTAAGAGTCAACACTCACTTGATGGCACATAATCAATCAGTGTCAGAAGATTGCTATAAAATGTGATGTAAAAGACATTCTGATATATCTAAAGGACCAAATAATTGGGAAAATGTCTCTAATAAATTATAATGATTTCTAGTATTATTGTTAAATCATTGGATACGAGATGAGAGGCAACCAAATTTTATGAATAAAACATAAATAAAACATAAAACATAAATAAATAAATCTATATATATAAAAACGAAATACCATTCATGCATCATCACAAAATCTCCAGGAAACTTGAAATTTGGCACGTATGTTCCTCTTAGCTTCTAGGTGCTCCGTAAGAAAGGATTTTTCAAAATGACCATCAGATCATTAGTATTTCATATATTATTATTAACATGCTCTAATGCTAAGGAGTTCTGCTCCCCTTCCCCACCTGAAAAGAAATCTGTTCCAAATGCAAAACACAAGCAGAGGAGAGGAGTTTCAGTTTCAGTTTTAGTTTCACAGCATCAAACAACTTTAGTACAGAACAGTTGAATTAAGCCATGCTCAGGCTCCTTACTGTCTCCTTCTTGCTCACACAGCAAATACTCTTTCACTTTCCAAACAGCCCTCAACTCTCTCACACACTGACAGGACGCTAGCCTGATGAATATCAATGGATGCTGATAGGCAGAGGCAGAATTTTTTTCCCCTTATTTTCCTCCCCCAAAACTAAGCCCAACCACATAGTTTTGTGGCGAAGCATGAGTATAGAGTAAATACATACATACATACGTACATACATACATACATACTATATAAATCAATTCTTGAATTTATTTCCTTCCATTTCTGGACAAGGCTTTGATCATTCAGGGTCACTATGTGTTCTACTGGAATAAATGTTTTATGGAAATGAATGCAAATTAGTGCATCACCCTGACTTTCATCAAAGGAGCACTATTTGTGATACCTTTATTATGCAATAAAGCAGAAGAGTATTTTTTTTCAGAATCCAATAAACAGATTCAGTTTTATAAACCAGTAGTTTTAACATCAGCAATTGCACTTAAAATCTTAGATTTATATGAAGCAATAACCAATTAATTGTCTGTGTAGATGCAGCCTGAAATTAATTTCCCTATCCCAGTTGTACCAGAGATATGCAAGACATGGGAAATGAACAAAGTACATTCCATATTTTAAAATATGCACCAATGGTCTGTCATCACAAAAATATTTTATTAATGATATTTATTTTCATAGTAATTTCTGGCTTCCAATCCTGGAAATGTTTGCTTGATCTTTGATGTCCTTATAAACAAAATGTAAAAATGTAAAAAGGGCACCAAGCATAGAATACATAGAAATGTATTTGAAGATTATATATTATATGATGATATATATTTTAGGTATCTGTAAAAGAGCACAAGTTTTGCATGCAGAAAATAACAGGTTCAATAAAGATAATGCGGAAGTTATCTCCCAATAACTTTAAAAAGACTGACATATAGAACAGACATTAGATTGCGTTCTCCTCAATGACAGAACCTGCCCTAGGGATTAGGGACATTAGCTATATTTGCCTCTTATGAGTTTGGGCCACCAACCATTTCTGGAGGGCAGGAATAAATGATGTTGCCTTCTATTCACCTCCAACTCATCGTAAATAGGATGTCTGCCTGTATTTTCTTATTTCAAGATGACAATAATGTTTTCTGGCTTATGCTGGCTCAAGTGCTGTGGTCGAGTTTGGATGCTGTGTTTTACATTGTCTTATGCAACCCACTTTAATTTGATTAGCCACTGCACAAAGGCAGACAGAAACAGTCTTATCTCATTTCTCCTCCTTTCAAAATGGCCTGATAAAGCTTCTGAATGCCTTGGCTGTTATGACATTTCCTTGACATGCAGAACTTTGTATTTTGAAATCTGACACAAACTATTTCCAGTACATACACACAAACACACAAACCAGAGAGAAAGAAAAAATGGGGGAGAGAGAAAGAGGGAGGCTATGGATTAATCCAGTTGAGGCATGAACTAGTTTTTATAAAAGTAAAGCCAGGAATTGACATATGTGATATAGTTTCAGGCATGGGTGAAATGACTGGAGACAATCTTAGTGGGTGAACTTTCAGCTCTTTATTACATAGTGACTTAAGAGAGTGAACAACAACAACTCTGCCTTATATAGGTGACCTTAATGTGAAATAACCAATAGGGAGCTGTAAAGACAGCCGGGCTGCAGTACGTCAGGAACAGCACCCGCTTCTTGGCTGGTGTGGCGTCCTTCAGGTTGTTTGTTTCAAGGAACATTTGGAAGCGATCCATGTAGGATTCCCAATCCTCTTGGTTCGGATCGAACGGAGTGGGTGGTACGATGCCGCTGGACATGGTTTCCATTGGTGGCGTCGTCTTGGCACGTGCTCTGTTTTTCTTCCCGGTTCCTTAAGATCAGATGTCTCCAAATCCCACCTTCGTCGCCAGTGATATAGTTTCAGGCATGGGTGAAATGACTGGAGACAATCTTAGTGGGTGAACTTTCAGCTCTTTATTACATAGTGACTTAAGAGAGTGAACAACAACAACTCTGCCTTATATAGGTGACCTTAATGTGAAATAACCAATAGGGAGCTGTAAGACACTAGCTCCAGAACCAATAAGAGTCCTTCGTTAAGGGCCAATTGGATTCTCTGAACCCAACCAATCCGATCAAGCCGCTTAACACCCAATCAGAAGTACAGGGCCAGAACCCTGCACTTTACCCCAAGCTTGCTTTTATTTAACTATTTACATACATAACAATATGTGTAGCCATTTTAGTTCGGCTTAGTATATATTCTTTTTCTTACTTTCTCTGTGATAGTCACGGGGGGGGGGAAGGGTTTTGGGCTTGCCACATTCCTAATGGGGGAGGAGTTGTTTTGGCTAGGTGATTTTCCTTCCTGTGGGAAATGAGCTGTCCTTGCTGGGGCCCCTTGAGGTGGAGATTTATGACATCAAGCAAAGTTAAATTATTTCTATTGGAAAATGTGATTTTGGGGGTTGTTTCTAACTTTTAATATTGTGGGGTAATTTGGGTTGTGTCAGATCCAGAATTACCGTGGACTTTGCCAATTTGATGCTTTCCTAAGTAAAATAATTTGTCTTGGAAGATGGACTTCGTTCTTTTCTTTTTTAAATGGATGTCGTCACTTGGAAACCTGACACAAACAGCACTCCTTTAGAGAATGTAAGGCCTGAGCAATAATACTTATATTTTTGCATTATTAAACTACCTACTTTTCCAGTTGGATTTTTTTTTTTTTTTGAAAAAAGACCATTTTACAGATTTTCTAGTCAGTTAAGTTAAAAGCGTTTCACTTCCAACTCTTTAGTTCATAGTCCAATGAGGGACATTCTCCATGTTTACCATATGGAAGTGGCTTGGCATGGATTAAAGAAGTCTACTTTGTTTCTATATGCCAAAAAGTTAAATGACAATAAAATGCAAAAAGCCTGCAGTAACTCTCTATAAAGTTTATAATGCCAGTTGAATCCTGACAATCTGCTGCATTGTTCTTGATCTTCTTGACCTTTGGAACTAGAACAAGAAACAGTGACTTGAAAATAAGCATAACAGGATATGGAGTTAGAAACAGAAATCAAGAGATAAAAATGCATTGATGGCTATATTGTTTCAGAGACATACATCACTACAAATGGCCTGATTCTGTTGTTCAGCCACTGGAGAGTCGTTATTAAGTGAGATAAGACAAGAATTAAAGTATATCTTCTCAAGAATACAAGGATATACCATAGCAACTCACAACAATGCCGTATTGTTTTGAGGTATGTACCTACCTAACAGTTGCACTCCACGAATCAGTCCATAGACATCAATCAAAGCCCACAATGGTTCAGTTGTCCTTACCCCGCTGAAGAACAACATGGCAGCAGAATCATTCACACGATAAAATACACGCCCCTTTTTATCCACCCAGAATGCAATGATATTTCCTTCGTTTGCAAACTCTTCTGGAAGGGCTTTTGCCCAAAATCCACTTTGAGAAACCAGATCTGGGCATGCATATTTGGGCAGAGTTTCTGGGTTAATCCTAGAGGGATCCTTGGATGTAAATCCCAGTCGAAGAGCTCCACTCCAACAACACTGCTTCTTTGTGATCTAAAAGAGGAAAACAGAACAAAATCAATGTAATTACTTTGCCTCTTTATGAGGTATGCATAGGATTAGGAATATGAATGGATAAGGAAGTTTAACACATCTAGCAATCTGATGATGGCAATATATAGAGGATGAAACTGTCCTTGCACAAAGTGTGGAAATATGAATACAGTATGTTATGAGATCTGTTTTTGAAAGGAATAAGGATATGATACAAAATACTGTAACAATAGGTTGTGTGTCATTCCCAATCATCATGGTATGTCTAGAGCAGTGGTGGGATTCAATTTTTTTTTACTACCGGCTCTGTGCTCATGGCATGGCTTGGCTTGGTGGGTGTGGCAGAGGAGAAGAAAAGATGAGGGTGGAGGCAGTCAGAAGTGGTATTTGCTGGTTCTGCGAGCTACTCAAAATTTCCGCTACTGATTCTCTAGAACTGGTCAGACCTGATGAATACCACCACTGGTCTAAAGGCAATTTCACAGTAATTCCAATGTTGCCATTATTTAATCCATATAATGTAATCTTTGTCTATAAATCTAACCTGCCTGTTCCTGGCAAACATCTATTTGCTGCTACTAGATGTAATCAGGGCATTTATTTTTCTGTCCCATCCATGCAAAAATAACACCAAATATTTTTATATTTAATTTATCTCCAGATAGTACTCCAAGTGTAAAATAATTCTTTTCAAGTAAATTACACTTTTAACAATTTAAGGAATTAAATTCCTTAATTTGGTTTTCCAGAGAGCAGGTTAAACAAGAAATATTTCAGAAGTCTCAGATATTAAATTGAAGCTGGATGTAATTAAACATAAAATGGAATTAATAGAGAAAGAAGAACTGGCACAGAAAATTAGAAATTCTAAACAGAATTATTTTGAAGATGCAAATAAACCAGGTAGATGGCTAGCATATAAATTGAGAAAGGAGAAGGAATCAAGAAAAATATGAAAGCTAATAGATGATCAAGGCCAAGTTTGTTATGGTAATAAGGAGAAAAAGGAAATTATTCGAGATTTTTATGGGCAACTATATAAACAAGAGAATATTGATGAGGAAAAAGTCAAACAGTATTTACAGAATGCCAACTTACCAAAGATACCTAAAGAGACTGAAGAAATGTTAGAAAGCAACATAACAATGATGGAATTAAATGAAGCACTTAAGAAACAAAATAATGGGAAAGCACCAGGTCCAGATGGGCTTCCGGCAGAATTCTATAAAACATTTCAAGAATCACTGAGCATCCCACTGTTAGAAGTTATGAATGAAGTTATGTCAAAGAAGATGATACCCAAAACATGGACAGAGGCTTATATTACACTTATTCCAAAAGAAGAAGCTGACCCACTGCAAATTAAGAACTATAGACCTATTTCTTTATTGAATGCAGACTATAAAATTTTTGCTTCAATTTTAGCAGAAAGACTTAAAAAATATTTAAATCATTTTATCCACCCAGATCAAAATGGATTTCTGCCAAAGAGACAAATCAGAGACAATATGAGAGTAATCTTGGATACTTTGGAATACTATGAGGATCATCCTGAAAAGCAAATGGCTTTGATATTTCTAGATGCTCAAAAGGCATTTGATAATGTGAACTGGAGATTTATGTTATTACTATTGGAACAGAAAATTTATTCAAGCAATAGAAGCCATATACAATAAACAGACAGCAAAGGTAATGATGGAGGGAGAACTTACAGATTTTATTAATATAAGAAAAGGCACAAGACAAGGGTGTCCCCTATCTCCTTTGCTATTTGTGTTGACTTTGGAAGTGTTGAAAAGAAATATTAGGGATGATAAAAGTATAAAAGGAATGAAAATTAAAAAGGAAGAATTCAAACTACAAGCTTTTGCTGATGACTTAGCTTTTATTCTGGAAGACCCGCTAGAAACAGCTCCAAAGTTATTGGAAAAGATAGAGACATATGGTGAGATGGCTGGTTTGAAAATAAATAAAGATAAAACAAAGATTTTGACAAAGAACATGTTACTGAGACAAAGAGAAGAACTGGCAGAACTTTTGAAAATCCAAGTTACAAATAAGGTTAAGTATCTGGGGATATATATGACAGCAAGATGTAGCACATTAAAAGAATAATTATATTAAACTCAAACAACAGATAGCTACAGACTTGAAGAAATGGGAAAACTTGCAATTGTCATTAATAGGGAGAATTTCAACAATTAAGATGAATATTTTACCCAGAATTCTATTTCTGTTTCAAACAATACCAATTGGAAATAGTCTTGGAAAAGACTATTTTGAAGATTTAAATAAAATCATGTTGAAGTTTATATGGCAAGGTAAAAAAGCGAGAATAAAGCTAAAGCTTTTGCAAGACGCTAGAATTAGAGGAGGTTTTGGCCTGCCTAATTGGGAATTGTATTATCAAGCTGCAAGTTTGATGTGGGTCAAAGAATGGATAACATTAAGAAAGCATAGATTGTTGACATTAGAAGGGCATGATTTGCTGTTGGGCTGGCATGCTTTTTTATGGTATAAGGGAACTAAAACACAGGGTTATTTTAGAAGACATTATATATGGGAGTCTTTGTGGTTAAATTGGGAGAAGATAAAAAAAACAATGTTATTTGAAAATTCCAGTTTGGTTATCGACTATTGAAGCATTTTCCTATCCTATAATCTATAAGAAGGAACAAACAGTTAGATACGGGGAACTGTTGGATGAAAAGGGTGAACTTAAATCAATCCAAAAGTTAGAGGAACAAGGTATAAAGATGAATTGGTTTTCATATGCGCAAATACATTCAAGGTATGATGAAGATTTTAAAACGGAGGGATTCTAAGATAAACAGACTGATTTAGATAAGATCTTGATGGGTACTGATGAGAAGGTGATTAAAAAAATATATGGTTATTTACTGGGAATTAAATTAGAGGAAGAACAAGTTAAAGAAACTATGATTGTTTGGGGGAAGAATTTTGGATATGGGATTGATTTAGAGAAATGGCAAAAATTGTGGTCTCAAAATTATAAAATGACAATGTCAACAGCATATAAAGAAAACTTGTATGAGATGTTTTACAGGTGGCACTTTCCCCCAACAAGAATAGCAAGAATGTTTAAGAACAAATCTGAAAAATGCTGGAAGTGTCATCAGATACCTGGCTCATATTACCAAATGTGGTGGACTTGTGAGGACGCCAGAAAATATTGGACTAAAATTCGCATTTGGTTGGAAAAAATGACAAAGAAACTCATAGACTTGAAACCGGAGTTCTTTCTATTGGGAATTTTACCTGATACATATAGTAAAGATTTGAAATACCTGATTGTAAATGTATTAACAGCGGCTAGGATTGTATTTGCTAAAAATGGGAAGAATGAGAAAATACCATTACAGGAAGAAATTATTAAGAAAATATTGGAATGTGCTGAGATGAGTAGATTGATACTTGAAATTAGAGAGCAAGAGGATAAACAATTTTATGAAATTTGGGATCTTTTTTATCAATGGCTAGATGATAAAATACGATAATAGAATATTGACACTATATTTATAAAGGGTTTTTAGGATTGATTTGGTATGATTATATGATTTGTTACAGAATAAACTAGTTAAAGTATTGTTATCTCATAAAGCATGAATGATTAAAAGTATAGTCAAAAATTTCTTTTTTCTTAGTGATATTAGGATATATAAGTTCGGAATGACAATATGAGTTGTTATGTAACATAATTGTAATTGAGACTACAAAATGAATGCACAAAACTGATGAACCAACCGACACACTGTATGTACATATGAGAGTTGATGTTTTAATGTTTTGTTTGTCTTGTTTGTTTGTAGAAAATTAATAAAATTCTTTTAAAAAAAAAAGAAATATTTCAGAAGTCTGCATCTGCAGAAATTGGACAATGCAGTAATCATGGGGTGGGGGGAGATGGAGTTTAAATAAAATATAGCAACCTTTGAATCCACCCATAAAGTTATAATGATGAAACAGAGATAATACCAAGGTATGGTGGTTTTTAAATGGAAACAGAATAAATATGTAATAACTTAAAGTTTAGAAATAATGCTTAACAGCATGGCATTGTTTCTTTGCTTAAGTACTTGTTTAAATAAGGATTTTTACTATTATTGAAGCATATGAAATGTGATTATAATTAGTGGTTCCACATTTATTTGATATAATATATCCTTTTTCACATCCAATAATGGAAATTTTTAATGGGAGAAAGAGAGAAGAACCATGTGCTAGCCCTCCTCTCCAGCACTCAAAAGAAAATGGGCAAGCAGGTATTTTATTATGAAGAAAGACCAGCTATTGGTACCAAGTTACTAATACCTGTAGCTGAGTAAAGTTCCTTAGCTGAGCAAATAATGTCTTGCTGCACCATCAACTCTAGACATAAATCACACTCCCAGCTGATTCAATTTGTTATTGAAATATAGAGGGGAAAAAGAATAAAAATCTTGATAAAATTGTGATTCTGGACCAGGATTGATAGTTCAATTTGCTAAAATTGAAAATTCTTTCAAGATAATAATTTGTAGAGGAACATTTGCTATCTGAAAAGAATATTCTATTGTAGAATATTATATTCCATAATATCTATGACTGTCTGATTTGATTCTGCAACCCAACAGGACAGACATAGACTTCAGAGGATAATTAGGACTGCAGAAAAAATAATTACTACCTACCTGCCTTCCGTCGAGGTCCTGTATACTACACAAGTCAAACAGAGGGCTGTGAAAATATTTACACACCCCTCACATCCTGGACAACTCCTACCCTCAAAACAACACTATAGAGCACTGCACACCAGAACAACTAGACACTAGGACAGTTTTTCCCGAATGCCATCACTCTGCTAAACAAATAATTCCCTCAACACAGTCCAACTATTTACAAAGTCTGCATTGCTATTACAATTAATCTTCTCATCACTCCTTATCACCCATCCCCTCCCACTTCTGACTGTATAACTGTAACTTTGTCACTTGTATCCTTTCGATTTATATGGACTGTTTCTTAGTATGATTTGATTGCTTATTGTACCCTATGACTATCATTAAGTGTTGTACCTTATGATTCTTGACTCTTGACGAATGTACCTTTTCTTTTATGTACACTGAGAGCATTTGCACCAAGACAAATTCCTTGTGTGTTCAATCACACTTGGCCAATAAAGAATTCTATTCTATTCTATTCTATTCTATTCTATTCTATTCTATTCTATTCTATTCTATTCTATTCTATTCTATTCTAGAAGGTTGAATCTCTGGAATTCTCCAGAGAGAATTTTCCAATTCTCTTGGAAAAAGAAGAAAAACAAAATATTTTTCCAGGTCTCATGGACAATTTCATTCAAGGAAACATGCAGAGAAGGACACATTTCTGCTAAACTGAGAGAAGTCAGAACATACCAACTCCACCAATCAAATTATTTCTGCAAAAGATGGTATCTCCTTCAGTATGGAAACATATGAGAAAATACTGCAAAGGCTGGCCTATCAAGCCAATTTTTGTGTTAAAAATAAAGAAAGTGGAAAGAAGCACCAACTCACCTTAAGTCTGATTTGCTCATAGATGACTATTGGCCTGTTGCTGAAGGTGATGGCATTGCAGAAACTTGCCTGTCGCTTGACCACTTTCTGAGTGGTATCCATAATGATCTGTGACCCCTTGGTGTGAGGATGAAAAAGCAGTGGGCTGACAGAGAGAGTGCCACATTGTGAGATGGGTAGACAGTGCTTTTGCTTGTGGTGGCTTCGATGAGAGGTAGCAGGAAAGGGCCCACCAATGGAATCTGAGATAATAGTAAGGAGAGAGGGAACTGATCTTTAAATCAAACAAAAAGGAACTACTATTGAAGAAAAAGATTGAATGAAATCATTGCTTAGCTATGAGACTCCTGTAATTTATTTTAAAAAATGCTGTATAACATAAACTACAATAACAAATAACATAACATAACCATACATATTTAAGCCAAGGGACTATCTGGCATTCAAAACACTTTTTGTAGCTTGCAAAAATGTTCAATTATTTAATATCAGTAATTCAAAATAAATTATATAAAATAAATTCTAGATGAAACTACACAGAGAAGGGAAAGAACACGTGTACTGTATTTACTCTATTTGTCAGCAATTAGTCCCAGATTTTAACTAAATCTAGAAATCTTTAGAAAATATATAAGAATATATGGTAAAAATACAAAGTACATAGATGATGCTAGCTAGGTAGTGAAACGTTTTCAGATAAACAACCAAGCTCAAAGAGCACCAAGGACTCCATAGGAGTCCACTGAATGGATAGTATTTATAGCTTGCCTAGGAAGCCTGGAAATAACACTACGATAACCAATTACAATATGACATACAGGCAGTCCCTGGATTAAGAATATTCAATTTACAGACAAATCATACTTACAAATGGGCTACCCATTACGGAAAATGGCAGACAGTTGAATGTCAGTGTGATCTGGCTCAAAATGGTAAGCAGTGTTCTCTTTCTTGAACTATCATGTTTTCATGATGTGGTGCATGTCATTTTAATATATAGCCTATTTTCAGTGGTTTTCAATGGTTCATTAAAACATTGCACATTAATCTGAATTCTGTACATAGTAATAAATTTTAGGTCAAGCACTAAATACAGGAAATTACATGGCAAATCAATTTGAAAGTAAATAGTATTGAACACTGATACTGTTGTGAATCAATAAATGCTTAATAAAGATCATTAAGAGCTTGAAGTAAAGTGCAGGGTTCAGGCCCTGCACTTCTGATTGGCCGATAATAGCGACATCAGATTGGTCCGTTCAGTAGAATCTGATTGGCTATTAATGAGCCTCTCCCATTGGTTAATGGAGCTAGCGCTCCCTGTGTTCATTGGTTAAATAAGTTAAGAGTTGCCTATATAAAGGGGCCCACCGTGGCCATTGGGCTGAGCTGTTTAAATGTAAATAAAGAGTTTGAAGTTCACTGTTTCACTGGCTCGTCTCCATCCTTGCACCCATGCTCAGAACATAACACTGGCGACGAAGGTGGGATGTGGAGACATCGGAGCTTGCTGAACGACGAAGAACCATAACCGAGCACGTGGCTGAACGCACCAACGGCGGAACCATGTGATGTCCAGCAGCATCATACCACCCGCTCCATTTGACCCGGCACAAGAACACTGGGACTCATATATGGATCGCTTCCAGATGTTTCTGGAAACCAACAATTTAAAGGATGCCACTACCGGAAAGAAACGAGCGGTATTCCTAACTCATTGTGGGCCAACCGTATTCAAGATGACCAAGGCACTAGCAAAACCGACAGAAGTAAAGTCTATGGACTGGGACGTCCTCGAACCACTGCTAAGGGCTCACTACGCACCGACCATGCCAACGCTCGTGCAAAGGCATGAATTCTATCAGAGAAGTCGGCGGAAGGGCGAAAGCGTTGCTGATTTCATTGCGCATCTCCAGAATCTGGGAGGCCTATGTGAGTTTACCGACTTAGAAGAAGCCCTAAGAGACCGAATCATTCTGGGATTAGATGCACCAGGCACTCAGAGTAAATTAATGGCAAAGGGCGACATTACCGTTAAAGATGCCATAGCTGAAGCTACTGCAGCAGAAGCAACCAGGAAGTCGGCTGCCCAAATGCGCCACACACACGCACTGGTTCGCCAATGAGCCAGCGACATTCCACCTCAGTCAGAGGGACAGCTAGAAATGGCCCACCACGAGGACCTCGACTCATCGTCAGACAGCGACGAGGAAGAGGTCCATCGACTTCGGTCCGAACAGGACCAACGCCAGAAATCACAGTACCAATGCACCAGGTGTGGAGCACGCCACCCCCAGACTGATTGCAAATTCCTCGACGCGCTCTGCCATGTGTGCGGGAAAAGAGGCCATATAGGTCGGGTCTGTAGAAGCAAGCCAGGACTCAGCCAGCCCTCAAGGGGGGCTAACTACCGCCAATCGACAGGAGGCTGTCCCGTGAGGTGAGAACCCATGAACAACCAATGGAACAACCACTCCTACAGAAACAAAACCCTAAACCACCCAACGAAGCGAGAAGAGGCTCACCAAATGATCACGATTGGTCACAGCTCATCTCTGGACGCCAAAAAGATCCGAGTGAAAGTGACCATCAAAAACCAGCCCTGCCTGATGGAAGTCGATTCAGGATCATCCCTCTCGATGGTTTCCTGGAAGACCCTCAAGCAGCTCATCCCCACTATCTGAAGGCAAGACCTCCGGTTCCAAAGGCTCATACTTAAGGACTATCAAGGAAATCGAATCCTGGTTGTTGGATCCAGCCGAGTACGAGCATCGTTTAAGAACCGTACAGCATTTTCATCCCTGACTGTAATCGACAAGGATCGGCCTAGTTTGTTAGGCCTCCAATGGTTCACTCCACTTGGAATTGAAGTAGCCGGCATTCACCGAACCTACAGCAGCGATTGGGAAGAAGACCTCGTCCACGAATTCCAGGACGTCTTCTCAGAAAAATTAGGCGAGTACAAGGGGACCCCTATATCATTTAACCTCAATCCAGAAATAGCTCCCATCTGCCTTAAGCCTCGTCGAGTTCCCTTTGCCCTTAAACCAAAGATTGACGAGCAGCTTGATAAATTAATAGTTCAGGGAGTACTAGAACCCACCGATCACTCTACCTGGGAAACTCCAATCGTAATGCCCATCAAGCCGGATGGATCAATAAGAATTTGTGGGGACTACCGAGCCACCCTGAACCACGCCTTTCAACAAAACGCTTACCCGGTACTGGTGGTGCAACACCTCCTCCATTCCCTGGGGGGCGGAAAAGTCTTCGCTAAACTAGACTTAGCCCAGGCATACCAACAACTGCCTGTTGACAAAAAAACGGCAAAGGCCCAAATAATCGTTACACACAGAGGTGCGTTTAAATGTAACCGACTCCAGTTCGGAGTGAGCGTAGCCCCGGGAATTTTTCAAAGCTTGATGGAAAGGCTATTACAAGAGATAAAAGGCATTGTCCCATATTTTGATGATGTGTTAATCGCTGCCCCAACTCGGAAAATACTCAAGGAATGCCTGAGGTTGGTTCTCCAGAGATTGAAAGACTCCGGTCTCAAAGTTAAAAAGAACAAGTGTTATTTATGTACGGATCGCGTAGAATTTTTGGGATATTTAATTGATAGTCAAGGTATTCACCCCACCGATAACAAACTCAGGGCGATCAAGAATGCCCCAAAACCCTGGAACAAGGCCGATCTCCAGACTTTTCTGGGCCTTATCAATTTTTATAACATTTTTCTGCTTCACAAAGCAACCGTAGCTGAGCCCCTACATCGTTTATTGGATAAAAAAGCAACCTGGGTATGGGGACGTAGAGAAGAACAGGCGTTTCGACATGTAAAAGATTTATTGACTTCTGACTCTGTCCTGATGCAGTATAACAAGACTTTGCCTTTAACGATCACGTGTGATGCATCCCCATTCGGGGTGGGTGCCATTTTAGGCCATGTTTTGCCAAACAGTAATGAAGCCCCTGTTGCTTATTTCTCAAAGACGTTATCAAAAACAGAATGCAACTACAGTCAACTTGACAAGGAGGCCCTTGCTATAGTCTCCACGGTTAAGAGATTTCATGAATATGTGTATGGCCGAGCATTTACCATAGTGACTGACCACAAACCTTTGCTGGGAATAATTGCGGGAGATAGGCCAACACCGTATATATTATCTCCCAGAATGACCCGCTGGTCAGAATTTTTGGCGGCATACAATTACAAATTACAACATCGCCCAGGGAAGGCCATTCCCCACGCCGACGCATTGAGCCGTGCACCTCTTCCAGAGACTATTGATGACCCCGCTCCGACGGTCACAACACTGCAGATCGAGACACTTTAAATGCCGCCATTAACGGCCCGGGATATCGCGATGGAAACGAAATGCGATCCCATTTTAGCACGAGTCCTCAGTTGGGTCGAGCAGGGATGGCCGTTAGACCAAATATCTGACGACTACGCCCCATTCAAAAATTGGCAAATGGAACTATTTTCTCAAAAGGGCTGCATTATCTGGGGTGATAGAGTTGTCATCCCAGAGTGGTTGCGATTAGCGATACTAAGGACCTTGCACAATGGCCACCCCGGCATCGTGCATATGAAAGCCCTTGCACAAAGCTACGCGTGGTGGCCTGGTATTGACAAGCAGATAGAGACATAGGTAAAAGCCTGTCACAAATGCCAGGAAGTAAGCAACGCCCCGCCGAAAGCAACCCCAACTGAATGGGAAACGCCGAGGGGACCATGGTCCCGCATTCATCTGGACTTTGCGGGTCCTACTAAGGGACACACAATCTTACTGACGGTGGATGCCTACTCGAACTGGCTTGAAATCCATGAAATGAGGAATACAACGACCGAAGTAGTCATCAGAAAACTGGACTGACTCTTTGCGACACACAGATTACCAGACGTTCTGGTATCCGACAACAGGCCTCAATTTACCGCGCTGTCCTTTGAACAGTACCTGGCGGACAGCGGTATCGGACATGCGCTGACTTCGCCAGCGCACCCTGTGGCCAACGGAAGGGCCGAGCGCATGGTACAATTCGTCAAGAAAACCTTGCATAAGATGGACTATGGTGAATAGAAGACAAGATTAACCGGATACTCCTTTTACAGCATATCACTCCGCACAGCATCACCAATAAAACTCCCGCCGAGTTATTAATGGGACGGAAGCTCTCCCCCCACCTCGACCGCCTACATCCTGCATATGAACCTGAAAAGCCACACGGTTCTAACGGGAAATATTACAATTTCCAGGTAGGCGATTTGGTTTTCGGGCGATCCATTGTGGGTCGAGGCAACTATAATACAAGTAACTGGCCCTAGATCGTACCTTGTAAAATGTCGTGACAATAGAATTTGGAAACGCCATATTGATCAGCTGTATTCAAGGCTACAGTCGGGGATCTCCGAGCCCCCTGATTTCCAAACCGAGGGGGGAGGAGGTAGCAAGGAAGCTGAATTCGAAGCGGCAGAAAGTTTAAGCAATAGTAATGACCGCTCAGAGGCAGCAAGTGATGGAACCGGAACGGGGGTGGCCTCGCCTCAAACAGATGCCGAAAGCAGTAGCGACGACGAAAATTCAAATGCGGAACGGGAGGCACCTTTTTCACCAGATAACGTCCTACCCCAACAAGACTGTAGCCAAATACTGGGAGGACAACGAAAATCTAATAGATAATCAAAACAACCTGCCTACCTCAAAGACTACGTGACCACATCCCTTAAACGGAACCCGGGGGGAAGGGGTGTTGTGAATCAATAAATGCTTAATAAAGATCATTAAGAGCTTGAAGTAAAGTGCAGGGTTCAGGCCCTGCACTTCTGATTGGCCGATAATAGCAACATCAGATTGGTCCGTTCAGGAGAATCTGATTGGCTATTAACGAGCCTCTCCCATTGGTTAATAAAGCTAGCGCTCCCTTTGTTCATTGGTTAAATAAGTTAAAAGTTGCCTATATAAAGGGGCCCACTGTGGCAATTGGGCTGAGCTGTTTAACATGTAAATAAAGAGTTTGAAGTTCACTGTTTCACTGGCTCGTCTCCATCCTTGCACCCATGCTCAGAACATAACAGATACCTAATAATTGTTTCCCTTTCCTGTCCAGTAGAGATATGCAAAACCTTCAGTTTCCATTAGTGTAGAATGCTCGCTGACTGTAAACAGAAATTGACATTGAAAACACCAGCCATGTAAAAGGAGAATCTGACTGTGAATATTTAATGATCATCGTCTATTTCTGTGGTCTGAATGTTGTTTGCTTTCCTTCAATAGGCCTCTCAAGTCGTGCAGACTTTTTAAAAAACCACTCTCTTGCTAAATATAACTTAACAGTTCATTTTTTGGAAGAAAAAATTCTGGTCATAGTATTTTGGGATCTAGTTCTGGAATATTTTTTTAAGTGCAAGTGTTCTCTTCTAGTTTAATTACACTGAAATGGAAAGCTTAACTCATGCATATTTTCTCAGCACATTGCAATAATTTTAAAGCTATCCTATTAAATTTCAACAAGATTATAAATCAGAATTTTGTTTAGAGTTAGAAAAGGTGGAAGAAGCCAGAAACAATAGGAAGATAGGGAATGATAAAGAATTTTAATAAGAATTCATACAGAAATAGACAATACATAGCAATAGTACAGTGTATTAAATTGGAGAACAGCTATGAGTTCTACTGGTGACAGTGAATACTACAAATACACCATGAGGTCTTTTGAAAATTGCTTTGAATGATGGATAATTCATTAAGGCACAAAAATAAATATTTCATATATTAGTTTCAATTATTCTTATTCACTCATGAGTTCATTGCATGGTCCTTAACATGCTATTCAAAGATGAAGCAGTGTCCTGAACCAGGAAAAATATGTGCATGCTTCTGCTAATCTATTCATGAAGGAAAATACCAGAATAGGAATTACATTATAAGTAAAAAAAAGGAATCTTGAATTTCTCAGAAAAAAAGGAAAGCAAAATGCAAATGTTTATATTTCTGAGAAAATGAATTCTTCCAGAAAACATTTCAATGTAAAATAATCTAACTTAAGATAAACTTAAAGAAATAATAAACAAGTCCCAAATGACAGAAGAGAACCAAGTAAGTTTTAAAGTTCAAAAAAACATTCTTGCAAGGTTATTTATTTTTTATTTTAATGTATGTTCTAAATTTCAGTAAATCTTTTTTATTGCCCAGATCAAGGAAAAAAGAAGGAACACACATTCTGGCAAAAACTATTAAGATTTTAAGACAAGGGCAACTAATATTTGGAGTACTTACTCCTCAAAATATTATGTCAAGCAATAAATAAATATAATACATTAAAGTGCTAGAAATTTTGCAGAAAGCGAACTGACCACTAGAAAAGTGGCGGGCCGCAGCCCACTGGTGGGCCGTGAGAAAATTTTGGTGGACCACAGAGAAATCCCACCCCCAGAGCACCCCCCAAAGCAATTAATCCAGGCTGCACAGAAACACAAGGCTGCGCCATCCACAAGGCCCTCCCTCCCCGTCCACTCACTCCTTACCTGGCAAACTTGCTGCTAAATTGCTCTTTTTCCAACCATCAGTTGTTCTGCTGTGCCAGGAGATTTAGATTAGCTAGGAAACAGGAAATGGTTGGATTTCTTGCTTTCTAGCTAGTCCTTAGATCTTTGGGTCTGCTTTTAAGCACAGCCGAACCTCCCTTAGGACTGAAGGCTCTACTGTTCAATGCAGACTCACGGCAAGCAAATTTTATGTGACAGGCTGAGCTAGCCAATGGCAGATAGATAGATCTCTGAATGAATCTGTGACTATGTGAGCAACTCAATCTGTCTGCCTGATTTGCCTGATTTTGGGTAAAAGTTGCTCTTTTTTAAAATAAAACATTCAATATTTATATAAATATTTATATTTGCATACAAGCCATGCCCAGCCAGTCACATGACCACCAAGCCACACCCACAAATTAGGCCATGCCCACAGAAACAGTTAGTGGTCCCTGGGATTTAAAATTATGAGTTTGGTGATCCCTGAGATCCAAAATGTTGGCGACCCCTGCACTAGAACATAAGACAGGGAAAAGTCTATCAAGGGATACAGACCTGTACATATTTATAATGTGTTTACAATAGTTTAAAATAATAATGAAGAAAGATTACTGAGAACAAAAACTTATTAACTAATATTTGCATTTTGCTGAAAAATGAAGGACTAATATCTGTAATAAGAAGATAAGAAACATTCTGAGAGGAGACCTTGTTTCATTCAGAACTTCTGGTGCCAGAATAAATGGTATTTGGTGGGTCCAAATACCATTTATTCATGTTGCTGGAGGAACAGTGGAAGAGAATGAATGTTTGGTTTATATTTTCTTCTAGGTTAAGAACATAGCTGAGGGTGAAGATGTTTAGAACTCTCCAGAGCCTTTTTTTTTTTTTTTCATTCTAAACAATTAGTGCTGCTAAGAGCATGTCTCCTAGATTAAATGCTTCACATGCCGTGTCAAATTTTCCTTCTGAGGGTATAACCCTTTTTTTTATCTTGGAGAGGAAAATTAGAAAAATTATATAGTGTTCTGGATTCTCTTCACTGCTGCAGGAGATTGTGGCCTTGCTCAAAAATAGATACTTAATAGGGCGTGTTCAAGGTTTAACTGCAGAATGAAAAATTATTTTTATTTATGTATTTGTATTTCATCTTTATTTTTACAAGTAATTCAAGGTAGCAAACTTTCATAGCTAAGGCAGGATTGGAATTCACGGCCCCCTGGTTGCTAACCTGGTGCCATAACCACTAGACCAAACTAGCTCTTCCATAGACCTCACACAAAGTGGGTCTTTTTAACTGAAGGCTTAGAATTCATGTAATATTTGGGAAGAAGTGGAGATTCCAGATAAATAGTAAATTACAGGTCATTCTATTCACTTAAAATGAAAAAAGCTTTGTATAAAATATATCTGATTCATCTCCCCAATAAAAGCATTTAAAAAGTGCTTTGATGTGAAAACTACTGTTTTTGACATCACTGAACTATATATTAAAAAGATGAAAAACTCATGTCCTAGAAAATATGACTATTGTCCTTTTTATCCTTGTGCATTTCTTCTTCCTTGATCATTGCTATGACATTTCTATTGTAGTCATGCTATTTCAAAACAGTTTAAAAATTCACTTTTTCAATTATGGTATCAGAGAACAAAATCATCAAGACATTGATGGAGATGGATGAAATAATATTCAACAAGATAATAGCATATTCAACAAGAGAGTTCTGCCATAGAATTGTAACTAGGTGAAAACCAGAAAGCATAACCAAAATAATTTTCTCCATTTTAGGAAAAAGACCAGTGTGTAATTCTTACTTTACTCACAACAACAACCCTGTAAAGGGAATTAGGCTGAGAGAAAGTGACTGGCCCAAGGTCACCTATCTGGTTTTCACAGCTAAAATGGGAATAGAACTCACAGTCCCCAGTTTTTGGTCTGGTGCCTTAACCACTAGACCAAACTGGGTCTCTTTATGGTGGATGTTCTGATTTTCAG
The DNA here is from genome assembly GCA_033807585.1 of Hydrophis major. Classification (NCBI taxonomy): domain Eukaryota; kingdom Metazoa; phylum Chordata; class Lepidosauria; order Squamata; family Elapidae; genus Hydrophis; species Hydrophis major. The sequence continues at coordinate 57,061,830 of CM066331.1, read as the reverse complement.
GTCCAAAAAACATGTCCAACTTCTCCCATTTTTCTTTTGCAAAATCAGTTTTCAAAACTGACAAGTTAAAATGGAGTCATTTTGAAAACAATATAGTTTATACACAGTGAGATTAATATAATTATAGGACCATCAATTAGCATATTTAATTCATGACTTCCTAGACAGAAAGATGACATTTAGAGGACAAAACAATATTTAATAGCATTTTCCACAAGAGAGTTTTGCCATAGAACTGCAAACTTATGCCTCAAAATGGGGAAAGCAAGAGTGTTTTGCAACAATATGCTAAAGTACAAGATGAGCTAATCATTGTCTTTCCTTATTTTGGGTTACTCTTAGTTTTTCACCTAGGTTTTTTTGTACTTTGTATATGTTGCTTACCCCCAAAGAAAGTAGCAAGACAAATATGTATGTATGAATTAGCATTCTCTTCAGGTAATTAAGAAGCCGAGTTATTTTTACCATTCTCTTCTTAGATTAATCTGAAGCAGTACCAATATAACTTGTCTTGGCAAGATGGGTGACATAGAAGTATAATAATACACTTTAAAACATTTCCCCTCATTTTGGCAAAGCAGATGGTAGGTTAGGATCCCCTAATATATTTGAGCAATTTAGCAAAAAAATTTGATTTTGAGTTTAACAATATCAGTACAAAAACATTATCCCAATCATGAATAAAATATTGTTAAGAAAAGCTATGATTTCTCTTCAGTTCTGATATTAAATACAAATACAATTGAAGTCTCCTGTTTTGTACCAAGTTGTGGTTAATGGGTCTTTAAGTTTCGCTTTAAAAAAAACAATACCGCAGCATAAAATTTATCCTGCTTGAGAAAAGGTTGATTAGTGTATAGAGAATAAGAATCCCTGTTATGCATCAGTAAAACTTGAAAGTAAGCACTTTGATATAGTGGCTAAGGAACCGGGCTAGAAATGGGAAGATCCTTAGGCATATAGCCAGCTGGCTGACCTTCGGCCAGTCACTTTCTCTCAACCTTAGGAAGGAAGCAATGACAAACCACTTCTGAAAGATCTTGTCAACAAAACTGCAGAGTCTTGTCCAGCCAGTCACCAGGAGCTATAAACTGTCTTGAAAGCACCAAAATAAAATAAAATAAAATAAAGGCACAACAAATCAAGCATTTTGTAAGTAAAGCTAGCCAACAGGATAGAAGATTTTTGCAGGATTTGCAAAATAAGTGTGGATTTGAATAAAAACAAATAAATAGGATTTTCCCGGTTATTTCTGAAAGAAAACAAAAAAACCCCCACCATAATAACAAGATGAGATCCCAAAAAATAAGGCTAACTTGGGTAGTTAGTGTAACATACACCACTTTCCAAAAAACAGGTTTGGTTTCTCTGGAATTGCTAGATTAGCCTTTATTTGAATTTGCAAAAATTGCTGAAGTAGGCACGCCCAATAGTATGGTTTGTTCCTGAAAACAAAACCCAACCACAATAAACACTGAAATAATTCATAGGACAGTTTTCACAACAAATATCATATGAACTTGCAACAGGAAAGAGAAATTGTTTATGTGTATGTTTTGTATACATATAGCAAAAGGTTTTGTAAGTATATGTGGAGAACATTTTGACTAACATACCTATACTTCTTTTCAATGTGGCATACTTGGTGTCACAAACTCTTAAATCTAAATTCTGCAAAATAAATAATCTAACCGGTTTCTATCTCTTTCTTCAGCTTATAGATAGCATTCAGCTTTTCCAATCCTGATGTTTTCAAGATTTTAGACTACCATTCCCACTGTCTGCAAATTGTTGAAGTTATGCGGACAGTCCTCGACTTACAACCACAATTGAGCCCAAAATTTCAGTTGCTAAGGGAGACAGTTGTTAAGTGAGTTTTGCTCCATTTTACAATATTTTTCACCACAGTTATTAAGAGAATCACTGCAGTTGTTAAGTTAATATTACGGTTGTTAAATGAATCTGGCTTCCCCATTGACTTTGCTTGTCAAAATGTGATCACATGACCCCAGGACACTGTAGCAATCATAAATATGAGTCAGTTGCCAGCATCTGAATTTTGATCACATGACCGGGGGATGCTGCAATGGTCATAAAATGATCATAAGTCACTTTTTTCAATGCCATTGTAACTTTGAATGGTCACTAAACTAACTGTTGTAAGTCAAGGACCACCTAACCCACACTTTGTAACCTGTAATTATTCACAAACTTGTTTTAAAAGCTATTTTATTGCAACGCTGGGAATTGTTTTCATTCCCAGACAGAATTAAGCTCAAACAGTCCCCCAAGATAAGCACACACCTTTCAGTTTTGTGAATTTCTGCCAAAACAGAAGTATCCAATTAACTAGAAAAGAAATCAACTGAAGTACAAGAAAAACCAACCGAAGTATAAAGAGCTTCAAGGATGACTCGGAACTACGTTGCTTCCTGCAAAGGTTTTGTCATCTTGGCCTGACTTTTATCCCTAATGGGAAGGGCAATCACCTCCCAGGCTTACTTCCGAGTCGGCCCTTTTGTTTCAGCTGATCTCGTCTTCTAGCAGCTCTGCACACATACACACTGGGAACAGGCTCCTCTGGATCCTCTGCCTCGCTGCTGTCAGACTCCAAAGTTAGCACCTTACTCCCAGATGATCCTGGTTCCATTTCTGCCTCGGACACAGGACCCTCATCCAAGTCCTCTCCAGACTCCCTGACTGGTCCCCGTTCTTCCCGACTATCCGATTGCACCAGCTGCTGGTGAACCACAACACCACCTGTAATTCATACATTTGTAGTGAATCTCATACGGGATATTTGTAATAGAGCAAATACATCTGGTAGAAGAGGAAGAGGCATGGTGAGATTGTGTATTTTTCTGGGTTCATTTAATGTGCACTTATCGGGGCAGAGCTCTCGTTAGAAGTATCCATTTCAGATGGAAGACTGAGGCAGGGAAACGCTCCATTCAGCTTTTTTCCCCAATTAGCCTGCTGTCATTCTTTTAGAAGTGTTGAAATAAAACTGAATTCAACCAGTATCAACTTTTCAATTATTTCCACAACTGATAGGTACAGTAAAACAATTTCCAAAATGTTTTTTCCACAAATTCTATTCTATTCACAAATTCTATATGAATATATGCCAGTTCATCTCTTTTGTTAAGAAAGTGAAGAATAAACTCAGGGACAGTGACAGGTTTTATTTTTTTGGTATGCAGATTGTGAGAGGACAGTTTAATTATTGTACTGGAGTACCATAACAGTTTGGGAAAAATGAAGAATCATTTCTTGGATAAAAAGGCTAAAGTGCAGCTTTTTTTAGGAATGGGAAGAAAATGTTACTGAAAAACTGAAAGCATATGAACTTGTCTAGTTTTGGTGAAAATGTTTGTGCCTTTTTTTTCAGTCTCTGAGGGAGCGTTTGGGAAAAGGAGGACGTGTTGAATGGCAATTTAAAAAATTGCCCTAAATGTTAGATTGGAATCAGACTATTTTTAACATATCTGTCAGGTAAGCTCCAAAGTACAGACTTGATATTAATTAATTTACTTGAAAACATAATGCTATTCAACTCAAGGGAACATCAGAAAATTTTAATTTCGCAAGTTTATTACGTCATGATAGATTGATAGATAATAGCTGGGCCCTGGTAGAATAGTGGTTAAAGTGCAGTATTGCAGCCAAAATCTTCCCACAACCTGGAGTTTGATCCTGATGGGGCTCAAGATTGACTCAGCCTTCCGAGGTTGGTAAAATTAGGATCCAGATTGCTGAGGGCAATATAAAAATAATGCTTACATTGTAAACCATTAAGACAGTGTTAGAAAACATCATGGGAGAGTATATTAGCCTAAATACTACTACTATATTATTGTGATAGAAGGTATGTGTGGGGGGGGGGGGGGAAGGAGGAAGGGAGGGAGAGAGGGAGAGAGAGAAAAAAGAGAGAGAGACTATGGATTAATCCAGTTCAGGCATGAATTGGTTTTTATAAAAGTAAACAAACAGCACTCCTTTAGAGAATGTAAGGACTGAGCAACAACACTTGTACCTCTATCTTTACCTAGAATTACAATCTATTTCCCACCCTCAACTTTAAGGAAAGTATAACCCTAAGATTGTGTTTTCACATATGCATTGTCAAGTTTTCACAGTCAATTTTTCATAAAGTGTTGTCTTAGTCTATCCTTGTTTCTATTTTGGGTGTTTGCAAACCAAATTATTATGGAAATAACATTACTGAATATGGATATAACAATTGGTTATTCATCTGAGACTAAGAATTAAATAGGACATTTCCCGTTTAAATTGAGAAATGTTCATATGCTTTGATACAGTTAGTGTAGTATAATAGGTGCTGAAATAACATTGTCTCCCTTTAGTAATGCTTCAATATTTTTTCACTTATCTTTTGCACCTTTTTTCTTGTAACTACAGAAAACTCTGTAATAAAAGCTACCATCACTTCCACTCTATTTAAAATTTCATTTTAAAAAATGTACAATACCCATATTAAAGTCTGGGAGTTTCTCAGACATATTTGTGCACATTATTTGGGACTAACTGGCATATGATCCAGCAGGCTCTTCAGCTTTATATTTCATTAAAAGATTACTCATTTACTAGAAATTCCCTTTCTCCATTATAAAAACAGAGAAAAACTTAATGCTGGTGTATTGACTATTATTTTTGTAATTCGATATCCATATACATTTTTTGTTGTGGATTATCTGAGGGTCGTATATAAATATATAACAAATGAAGAAAGTAAGTGAGTTTTGTGGTTTTATTCTCATATAAGTATATAATTAGAAGATCCAGCTATTTATTCTGCTTTTTTATACTATATGTTCTGAGAAACCTGTGTTGCAAACATTTCTTCTGTAAAAACCTATCCACACAAAATATTCTTAAATGAAACCTATTACATAACTGAAAGACAGTCTTTTCTTCTAATTTTTAAGAAGAAATGATATTTTTCTTGTGGATAGAAAACAGAACTAATACTGTTGAAATTTCTGAACCCTTCTATTTATGCTGTTTTCAACAGCATTATACTGATTTCCATGCGGACAGTATTTTATTATGGACATCTGCTATCTTGCACAATAACTGTAGCCAATTACTATAAACGGTATAGTAGAATTGCAGCATGCTTTATTCCAAGAATGAATACTAGTTTTTAGGGTCGCTGTTAATCTTATCTGTAATTGCTATTATATCTGATAAATAGAATAATAAAATTAATAATCCCCTTTTACATCTGACAAAAAAGGCATTCTTCTTAAAAACATTTGGGGTCATTTTTACTTCTTACTCTTACTCTTTCTGTTTATGAGAGCCATGTATCAAGGAGCTGGCATTTTTAGGCTGAAATCACCTTTCTATGTTCATTTTAGATGAGTATATAATTGCTGTGCCAAGTCAAATGAAAGATATACCTACTTCAATATTCTGGATTTCAAGGTAACTAATCAGGTACTCTGGGGCCACCACCGTTGTTTCTTGTGTTAAGACATAATATTGAACAATTAATTTCCTTTTTGTTTTTCCTGATCCTTTTCAAAACTGCTCAGGTTGGTTGGTTTGCTGCATCTTCCAGAAACAGATTTTAATTGAATTTTGAAATGGTTTAAGAAGTCCCGTCTTTGTTCATTTGGTTTTGGCACAGTCTGGGTTCCTTTGATTAAACAATGGCATATCTCAGGATATGTAGCCCTTTGAAATGGCGTTCCCCAGAGATTCAGCAATCAGAGATTCCTCTAAGATTCAAATGCTACTGATGTTGTGAAGGTCTCTGAAGATCTAGATGTTTGTTGGACAAGTGTATTAAATTCAACACCACCCCACACATATACACACAAACACTTTTTTATTTTTCTTGGGTTTGTTATCTCTGCCATTTTTTTTCTTTTTATTTGTTTTGTTTTTAAGAATTTATAAACCATCCAGAAACTGGGAGTTGTGGATATAAATTTAATAAGTAAATAAATGGCTAAATATTCAACTTTACTATGCAACAAAAGATTCTAGCAGTATGAAGAACACAACTTGCTTTCCACTACAGAGGCAATGTTGTTGTTGTTGTTGTTGTTATTTTCTAGTTCTTTAATCATTTTGGTTGCACTTTCATGTACACTGATCCACTATACAATATTCTTTTTTAATAACTGAAGTTTGGTGCACATTCAGGTTAAATGAAGGCATTTCTGTATTAAAAGTATTTTTTTTTCAATTTGTTCCTAAAAATCTCCCTTATTGTTCTTCATGTTGACAGCAGTAAGGATGCTCTATGCACAAACATGTAAGAATATTCTAATTGCCACAATGGACAAATGGCTGGAAAACTGATGGATCTAGCAGAGATGGCTAAATTAACTGTTTGAATCAAAGAAAATAATACATCCAACTTTGTTTCTACTTGGAAACTACTTCGGGATTTTGTGCTTGAGATGGAAAAAAGTTAAACTTTGGGTTTTTCTGATTAGATAAGTTTGTTATTATAGAACATATTAAGACATTTGTCAGAAATGGTGTAGGGTCTCCTGCTTGGGCAGGGGGTTAGACTAGATGAGGGGTTGCCAAACTTTTGGACCCCAGGGACCACCAAACTCATAATTTTAAATCCCGGGGACCATTAATTTGAATTTTGACTGACGGTAGCTTGCTGGCGTTGATGGGAGAGGGAGAGAGAAAGAGATCTGATCTAACCTCTCTCTCTCCATCCCTCACTCTCTCTCTCCCCCGCTCCCCCCCCCCCCACAAACACACAGAGGCAGGGGTGGGATACAAATATCTTAACTGGTTCTGTGGGAGTGACCTAATTTGTGGGTGTGGCTTGGTGGTCATGTGACTGGCTGGGCATGGCTTGTATGTAAATATTATAAATATTTATATTGATTTTTTATTTAAAAAGAGCAACTTTTACTCAAAAGCAGGCAAAGCAGACAGCAGATTGAGTTGCTCACAGAATCACCGATTCATTCAGAGATCTGCCATTGACTAGCTGAGTCTGTCACATAATATTTGCTAGCAAGCAAACTTACAAAATTAACTCACAACACACCATATATGTAAATATTGATTTTTTTTTTTATTTAAAAAAGAGCAACTTTTACCCAAAATCAGGGAAAACAGGCAGGCAGATTGAGTTGCTCACAGAATTAGAGATTTGCTTAGAGAACTGTGTTTCTGCCATCGGTTAGCTGAGTCTGCACTGCTTCAGTCCTAAGGAAGGTTTGGCTCTGCTTAAAAGACACAGAGGCCCTGACACAGAGCCCAAGATCTAAAGATTAGCTAGAAAGCAAGAAATCCAATGATTTCCTGGTTTCCTATTCTAGCTAATCTAAATTTCCTGGCACAGCAGAACAGCTGATGGTCAGAAAAAGGAAAAATAGCAATTTAGCAGGCAAGTTTGCCAGGTAAGGAGTGAATGGGTGGGGAGGGTTCCTGCAGGCTATGTGGGCAGTGCAGCCTGGATTAATTGCTTTGGGTGGGGTGCTCTGGGGGTGACATTTCTCTGTGGCCCACCAAAATTTTCTCATGGACCACCAGTGAGCTGTGGCCCAGCAGTTGGCGACCGCTGGACTAGATGACCTACAAGGTCCGTTCCAACTCTGATTATCTGTTATATTTTAAGTCTTGTATTTCATACCTTTGAATGAAATATTCCTCTAAAAAGAGGTGTCATGGGTCTCAACCCTTTTTGTATGTATGTATGTATATGTATGTATGTATATGTATGTATGTATATGTATGTATATATATGTATGTATATATATATATATATATATATATATATATATATATATATATATAACAAATAAGAAAAGTTGATAAATATCGAACTCCTTGTAAATTAGCAGCTTTATCTCTATAATAGAATAGAACTAGATATAATAGAAACAGTGTCCACTTTTATTACTCTGAAATATAATCTAAATGTATAATACATGCAACTGTGTTTCAAATCAATACCATGTGTATGTTATGTAAATTTAGTCAACAAATGCAGTATAATCTAATAGAAAGGGGAAGGAAATACAAATTCAGTATAATCTTATAGAAAGGGGAAAGAAGGACCCAAATCACTGCCTAATTTTAAGAAAATAACTACTTCTATTGAATTTTTTTAGAAAATAGTTTTATTCATATTGCATATGAAAGGACAATTTCTGTTTGCACAAAATTAAATTAGTGTATTATTATTCTGAACAATCTGTCTGTTGTTCATCTGTTCTGTGAACAATAAGAAGATTCAAGACTTAATCTCCAGTCAATAGCATGTATATAACTTTCAAGAATGGATGCAATTTATCTTCTTCAGGAGTATCAGATTCCAATACTTTTCATTATTTTGTATCCCTTTCTTATGTGATTCAGAAACTTATTTCAAAACAATAATAGATTTTTCTAGTCTTGATTATGAGATCTATCAAGGCAGTTTGGTGTAGTGGTTAAGGCATTTGACTAGAAACTGAAAGACATTACGTTCTCGTCCTACCTTAGGCACGAAGCCAGCTAGGAGACTTTGACTAGTCACTCTCATTCAATCTCTAAATCTCATTTTAAGAAATCTGGAAGAAGTTGTAGACCAAACAGGCCAACTTCCAGCGCAATATGCATAATCCCAAACACACATCCATTAAAAGATGCATTTTGGCAGAAAAATGAACCAATGAGTTCATTCAAATCATGCATCAAAGAAAAGTAAATGGGCATATCCCAAATGAAAGTTATGAACTTTCCAAATCCAGAAAATATTTTTTCCTCATAAGGGATATGATGAGCAGCTAGGCAATGTATAGATAAAAATTATATATCAAGTCTACCTTAGGGAATATGCATGTAGAGTCTATGCTAAAAAATTGTTATACCAGGCAATACTAGATTTTTTTATGATAATGATAGAAAAAAGTACAAAGCTGGTATTTGATGGTAATAATTCATTTAAAAGATAAAAGTTTCCCTATCAGTCATGTCCAATTTTAAGGCACAGCGCTCATCTCCATTTCTTGGCTGAGGGAGCCAGCATTATCCAAAGATAATTTCTGTGGTTGTATAGCCAGCATGACTATACACCAAAAGTGCACAAAATGCTGTTACCTTCCCACCAAAATAGTACCTATTAATCTGCTTTCATTTGCATGCTGTCCATAATTTGGTGCTCCAAAGTAAATAATACTGCATGTGGAATGCATCTGTGACTTAAACTCTGCAGGGTTATTTTTTCATTTTCATTTTCTTTTTACTTTTAATAGGACTTTTGCAGCAACTAGAATCTTGTGCCTACAGTTTTCATTAACTGGAATAATTTTTCTCCCACACCATGCTAAACATACATCCTTTTTCCTATGTTATCCTTCTTATTTAATCATTCTCCAAATAAATTAATTCAATAAAGTACAGTCACAATATGCAGAAATAACCATTATTTCCCAGAAATAATTCACAATTAGGACAAAGATTTTAGACTGATTCATGATAGTAATTATTCACCTAGATTAACATCTCCATATATCCTTTAAAATCTGAGGAAAATCCAGTGCTTTTTATTGGATTTCTCAGTTTTGTTGTGAAAATACATTAATATTATTTTGCAAATAGTATGAAACATATGATATGCTTATAAAAATGAGTATCAGCTCTATTCTAAAATGTTCTGGTTGCATGTTGAGAATAAAGTATGGATACTGAATATCTAACCATTTGATAAATAATTGATTTATATTTTTATTAGCAATTTGCAAAGAAAAAAAATCAATGCAAGCACCTTTGATACCACTACTACATGTAACATTGTGTAAAACAATGATACCTTCCACATTAATACAATATTTATAAACAAAAATACACCCATGAAATCTACTCTCATTCTATTGTAAGGCTGAAATATAGATATTTGTATTAATACGGTAAAATAAAAGGGTTTCCCATGCAATAATAAAAAGTAACAGAAACAGCTGTGAAGAATAAATAATTTCTGTGTTGTATATTCTGCACCAGCCCAAGTTTAAGCACTGTTCAGCTTTATTGATATCTGTGTGAAGCAATGCTTAACTTTTCCATTGAAATTACTCAGGCTGACATGCTTTAATGTGTGCCAGAATCATCAACTACAAGCATGCAGATAATATTCCATCTTGCTCATTGTCTTGAAACTTTTGTCCCTGCAATGCCCCTCCTGCTTCTCTTTTGTACTCTTCTCCATGATCCTGTCAAGGCAAGCAGCATCCTGTGCTAAAAGGCTTTACAATGGATCAAGCGGTTCTGTAAGGCAAATGCTATTACAGTCAGCGAGAACCAGATCCGACTATCCAGGAAATCTTTAAGATAAAACCCTGATCCATTTCTTATATGGATGCATCTTTGGTGTCTTCAGACTGTCTTGTCAAACACTCCCAATGCTCTTTTCTTTCTCTTTTCCCATACAGGACATCTGTCAACGCACCAGAAGCAATATTCTTTAGACAAACATTTGTCTGAAGCAATAAAACAAAAGCAGCATGCTGCATACAATCAGATAAAAGAGGCATGCATAGGTATGCATACACACACTCTTTTCCCCCCCTCCCTCCCTTGTGCATTCTGGATTAAATAAAGTATCTCATAGGAAGATCGTCTTTAAAAGAAAAGGCACAGAGTATGAAGGAGACAGGGCAGACCGCAGCTCCTTGCTATAACTCACTTACCTTTCTGAGCCATATTGTCCCTTGCTGCAGAAGGCTCAGGCAAAAGGCAAGCAATCTACCAACATTAAGAATTTGCTGCCTAACCATCAGTGCTGCTGGCCAGCTCCTTACCATATATTGTGCTTTTTGTTAGCTGTCCCCCCATTGTCTTGCGCAAGGTGGCTTGGCTACCTTGCAGCTTTCTCTTTCACAGGACGGAGATGCAGAACTCTAAGCAGGCAGGCATTATCAGCAGCAGAGAGCCAAGGATCCTCCGACAGGAGAGAGGATTGAACAACTCTCCACAAATACATACTCATGAACATAGGACAGAAGCCAGCAATCAGCCTCCACCCACTTTCCGACCCCCTCAGGCTCAGCAGTAAGCAGAGGCATATGTCATGATTATTTACATAAGGAGGAGACTTATGACTCTGAAATAGCTCCAGCGGCTCAAAGCATTTTACACATACAATACATCCCGGTCCTGAAGTGAGTCAAGGGCAATCAGCACACCCTAGGCCCATTCTCTTTCTCCTCACTTGGGGGGGGTCACACTTCAGATAAATCACTGGGTGAAATAGAGTGGATTTCTTGGCTGGCAAAGTGATGGCAGTGTGCCTGCTGCTCCACCCAAAGGTATTCTAGCTTCTAAGAAAAACAAAATTGCTGCCTCTGCAAATTTCACTGTAAATATAAAGCAGATTTGTTTATAAATCAAATGTCTGGCTGTCAATTAAACTTGCTATCCACCTCCATCGTTGTGCAATGTAAAGGTCTTTGTTAGAAAAGAGGATGGATGGATGGATGGATGGATGGATGGATGGAAGGAAGGAAGGAAGGAAGGAAGGAAGGAAGGAAGGAAGGAAGGAAGGAAGGAAGGAAGGAAGGGTCAATTTATCACATATTTGCTGCAGTAACACTGAGCCCCAACTATTTGCACTACCAAATACTATTGGCTCAATTTCCTCTGTGCTTAATTATTCAACATTTCAGAGCAAGAAAGCTTTTTCCGAAATGCAGCATGATTCATTCTAGATAACAACAGCAGAAACATTTTCTTCTGCACACATATTCCCAAACAAGCTTTTGTGGTAGGACTGCCATTTAACTCAGGCAGAAAGCAGCCTCCTCTTCAGTCCATTATCTCTGCTGAATAATTATTGAAAGTACAAAGCTGTGGAAGCAGGTTTGGTAGCAGGGAGAGAGCTCAAGCACCTGAGCTTCTGTTCCTGGATGATAGGTCAAGATTTTTGCACTTTTGAATCTAAATAGTCCAAATAAGATCCATTCAGTCCTGCTGTTTTCAGACCTGTACTCTAAAATGTACTGCAACAGAATCAATCTAAATTCATGCTTCTAGAAATCAAAATTGTACCAATCACAGACAGCTGTTGTCCATCTTCTATGGAACAAGTCTAATTGGCATTGGATTTCCATTGCTAAGTGATCATACTGCTTAGCAACCGAAGTTTTGGTACTTGCAATCATTAGGCCAGGATCAAGTTGACATTAGGTGAGGACTTCATGTTTCTCCAACCTTTGAAGAGCATTTGGAGCTTCAACTGGTCCAACCTGTGCACCATTGGGTGCTCCATCCATGTAACATTATTGCTACCTGAACTATATTGATTCCCAGAATGCTTGTCATTTTTAAAACCCTCCATGGCATGTGGCTAAGTTACCCATGGGACGTCTCTTTGTTTTGATTTCTGCTTTCTACCAATTCAGTCAAAATATGCATGCTCTGGGTCCATTTGGTGAAGCAATGAGTTTAGCAGATCCTAAGAACCATGTATTCTTCGTTGTGCCTGCTTTCTGACTGAGAGACAGGTTGTCTTTACTGCTGGACTTTCAAGCAACCATGTGGGCTTGGCTGTTGTGTTAATGGATCTCTGATGAGGATACTGTTATGTCAATTATGCTGCTATTGAATTTTTGATGCACCCTACTTGGTATTTCTTTTCTGTTGTTTTCATGTAATGAATAGTGACTTTGATTCCATTTTTAATTTTGTTACCACTCTTTGATAGATGTGTACCATGTAAAATAAGTAAATGACCTCTTTTTACAATTAACTGAAACATTTAATATATAAAGGAAACTTTTTTTGTGTCATTTTAAGATCATACAGCACTAATTGCATATTTAAAGGAAACGTGCACTGATTTATGTGGACAGGAGATATGCTTATTTTATGGGTCATGTAAGAAGTCCGGTATCAATTTTATTACTTTCCTATTTCAATGAGACTTCTAGTGAGGAGCCAGTCAATTCTTCCAAAACTCCTGACCGCTTCAGATATGGTATAAACCAAGTAAGAAATATTTAAATTGAATAGAATGCCAAAAAGCACTCTGAGATAAATCAAACTTTTAAAAAAAAAATCTGCAAAAGCTTTTTAAAAGATTTTATTAGGAGTAAGTTCCTCCAAAGTAATAGCATTGTGAGAAATCCTCAAGTCTGTAGCTATCTGTTGTTTAAGTTTAATATAATTATTCTCTTTTAATGTGCTACATCTTGCTGTCAAATATATCCCCAGATACTTAACCTTATTCGTAACTTGGATTTTCAACAGGTCTGCCAGTTCTTCTCTTTGTCTCAGTAGCATGTTCTTTGTCAAAATCTTTGTTTTATCTTTATTTATTTTCAAACCAGCCACCTCACCATATGTCTCTATCTTTTCCAATAACTTTGGAGCTGTTTCTAGCGGATCTTCCAGAATAAAACCTAAGTCATTAGCAAAAGCTTGTAGTTTGAATTCTTCCTTTTTAATTTTCATTCCTTTTATGCTTTTAGTGTTAAGTCCTGGGCATGGGCGCAAAGAATGGAGACGAGACATCGGATGGTGACTTCAACTCTTTATTAACAAGAAAGAACGGAGCAAAATATCTGGGCAGCAGTAGCTCTTTTATAGAGCTTGCTGCCGTCAAAACAACCAATGAACTGAGTCTATCGCTTTCACAAGCGTCCAATCAGGGGTTCCTGTTAACAGCCAATCAGACTGGCCAAACCTGACCAATCACGACTCGCTATCTATGGGAATTGCAGGATTACAAGCCTGCTGAAAGACGAAACTGTTGAGGGTTGTATTGCTGCGTTGGCTTAATCCACAACATTTATCATCCCTAATATTTCTGTTCAACACTTCCAAAGTCAACACAAATAGCAAAGGAGATAGGGGACACTCTTGTCTTGTGCCTTTTCTTATATTAATAAAGTCTGTAAGTTCTCCCTCCATCATTACCTTGGCTATCTGTTTATTGTATATGGCTTCTATTGCTTGAATAAATTTTCTGGCAAAACCCATCTGTTCCAATAGTAATAACATAAATCTCCATTTCACGTTATCAAATGCCTTTTGAGCATCTAGGAATATCAAAGCCATTTGCTTTTCAGGATGATCCTCATAGTATTCCAAAGTATCCAAGATTACTCTCATATTGTCTCTGATTTGTCTCTTTGGCAGAAATCCATTTTGATCTGGGTGGATAAAATGATTTAAATATTTTTTAAGTCTTTCTGCTAAAATTGAAGCAAAAATTTTATAGTCTGCATTCAATAAAGAAATAGGTCTATAGTTCTTAATTTGCAGTGGGTCAGTCTCTTCTTTTGGAATAAGTGAAATATAAGCCTCTGACCATGTTTTGGGTATCATCTTCTTTGACATAACTTCATTCATAACTTCTAACAATGGGATGCTCAGTGATTCTTGAAATGTTTTATAGAATTCTGCCGGAAGCCCACCTGGACCTGGTGCTTTCCCATTATTTTGTTTCTTAAGTGCTTCATTTAATTCCATCATTGTTATATTGCTTTCTAGCATTTCTTCAGTCTCTTTAGGTATCTTCAGTAAGTTAGCATTCTGTAAATATTGTTTGACTTTTTCCTCATCAATATTCTCTTGTTTATATAGTTGCCCATAGAAATCTCGAATAATTTCCTTTTTCTCCTTATTACCATGACAAACTTGGCCTTGATCATCTATTAGCTTCAATATTTTTCTTGATTCCTTCTCCTTTCTCAGTTTATATGCTAGCCATCTACCTGGTTTATTTGCATCTTAAAAGTAATTCTGTTTAGAATTTCTAATTTTCTGTGCCAATTCCTCTTTCTCTATTAATTCCATTTTATGTTTAATTACATCCAGCTTCAATTTAATATCTTTTTTCTGTGGCATTTTCTGTAATTCTTTTTCAAGTCTTTTATACTCATCTTCCAAGGCCTTACAAGCTTGCCTTTTCCTAATATTCTTTTTTCTTGTATAATCTATTATCAGACCTCTAGCATATGCCTTCATTGTATCCCAAACATTCTGCGTTGAAGTATCTTCTTTTTTATTTTCTCTAAAGAAAAAAGCCAGTTCCTTCTCCATCCATTGTATAAAATCTTTTTCCTTTAAGATAGTATTGTTTAATGTCCATCTCAATCTTTTTTTTGTCCCTTTCATTTAATTGTCATTGGGCTGTGATCTGCCCAAGTACTTGTTTCAATATTTGTTTCTTGAATATTAGATATTAATTCTGTTGAGATCCAAATCATATCTAATCTGGACCATGATAAATGTCTATTTGAATAAAAAGTATATTGTTTAGCTTTAACATTTCTTTCTCTCCAAATATCTTTTAAAGCTAATTCATCTGTCATTTAAAAAAAAGATTTAGAGAGAATCTTTCTATTTTGCTTTGTTGTTGTTGCTATATAGTCCAGTTTATTGTCCACAATTCCATTAAAGTCTCCCATCATAATTATATTAACATAGTCCAGTCCAATTATTTTCATGTGTAGTTTTTTATAAAACTCTTCTTGTTTATCATTCGGAGCAGAAATTGCAATCAAGAGTATTTTTATATTATTGTCCATTATTTCCACCATTAATACTCTTCCATCTTCATCTGTGTAGATCATTTTTGCTGGGATAGCCTCTTTAATCTATAGAACCACTCCTCTTTTCTTACATTGAGTCAAAGAAGTAAATATTTTCCCTAATTTTGGCTGCACTAACAATTGCTCATGTTGTTTCTTAATATGAACTTCTTGTAGACAAATTATATCAAATTTTAATTTCTCTAATTTATGAAAGGTTTTCCTTCTTTTAACAGCTGAATTGAGTCCATTTATATTCATTGTAATCAGTTTTTTTTTTCTTCCATGATTATGCTTTATATTTAGGTTTAACAGCTCTCGTGGATCTCACTTCACGCTGTTCTTTACTATCCACCTGTCCACCTACTGCCCCTTTCTCTTTTTCAGTCTCCAGTTGTTCCTCTTGAAACTCAATTAATGAGACCTCTTTCTCTGCCTCCTCTTCTCTCTTTCCAAAAAATTCTGCATGGAAAAGTTCCGCTTTCTCAATTGAATCAATTCTATGTCTCTGCTCTTGCCACGTAAACATTAATCCTTCTGGAATCAGCTATCTATAATTCATTTCATTTTCCAATAGCATTTTGGTCAGAAATCGATATTCTCTTCTCATCTCTCTCACTCTTCTAGGTATTTGTTTTAAAACCACAATCTCTTTGCTTTTGTATTTCAATGTTTTCTCTCTTACTACTTGTAGTATTTGTGTTTTAATGGATTTTTTGGTAAATCTAATATGGACTTCCCTTGGTAATTTATTTCTCATTGCATATCTTGTATAAACTCGATATACCTCATCTACTCCATCCATCATCTTTTCCTCTGTAATTTCCAAAGCAACCGCCAAAATTTCTATCATTATTGCAGCCAAATTTTGTCCTTTTTCTTCGTCTATATTTTGAAATCTGAGATAAAATTCTGACCTTTCCAACTCCCACCTCAACATCCCACTTTTATCTTGTTCAACCACTGTTTATCTACTGTCAATATTTCCAATCTTCTCCTCTCTTTGTTTACCTTCTTCCTCAATTTTTTGGAATCTCTCCTCATACTTCACCATCATTTGTTTAATATTTTTCACTTTTTCATCAGTCTTCTCTATTCTTTGTTCAATAGTGTCTGTTTTTATCTTGAGATCTTGAATTCCTTGCATAATCATCTGTAAAATCACTTTTTCTTGTTCTTTATCTTGCTTCAACATTGTCTGAATTAAACGTTATCCTCCAGCTGGTGGGGAGACAGGGGTAGAAGTAGAAACACCAGATGGTATTGGTTTCCTGGTCATTTTAATGCTTCAAAAGCTTCAAATTCTTTTCAGCTTTTAATCCAACTGGTAGAACAGCCAATTATAATCCAAAATGGAAAAATCCAATGGTAAAAAGCCCAAAACCAAAGGAGAAAAAGGAGAAAAAGAAGAATAAAAATGTTCAGGTTCTTCTAGACTCTAATCCAATTACGAAGTAGTCCACCATAAAAATTGAAAAATAGAAAGAAAAAAAACCCAAAAATAATAATATTAATTAAGAAGAAAAAGAACAAAAATTAAAAAAAAGAAGAAGAAATTCCTTCAGGTTCTTCACACCTTAATCCAATTGGGAAGTCTCAATAATCAAAAAGAAAAAACAGAGTCGTCCAAAAACATGGATAGAAAAAGCAAAAGGATCCCAGTAAAGATAAGGAGAAAAAAAGAAAAATAAAGAAAAAGCTCTGAGGCTTTCCCTTTGAAATAAAAAGCAAAAATAAGAATATTACTAGAATTAAAATTTACAAAGAGGCTGGTGAAAAGGGGTATCACAAGTAAGAAAAAAAAAATATAAGAAAGCACACTGCACTTTATTCAGTTGTCCAAGGCTCTTATTATGACTCTCTTCTTCACTAGCTTCAAAGCCAAGCCTCAAGTGTTGAAATATTGATAAGAGTCCAGGAGAACACCTGTAATAATATTTTGCTGTGCTCTCCCTCTATCTTATCACATTGAAATGTCCTTGAGAAGGAGTCTTCTTACAGTTCTCTCCAATTCAAATAAAATATTTTCAAGCCTGTTGTTGGCAGTGTTACAAAGTTTCTTAATACTCTTTTTCCCCCCCAGCCAGAAAAAAAAAATTATAAAAAGAAAAAATAGCCAAAGGGAGCCTCTATCCTAAAAGAAAATTAAAAAATCAAAAGAAGCATAAAAATATATGTAAGAGAAAATTCAGTCCAGTTACCTACAAAGTCACACTAAAGTCCCCCCCAAAAAAGTAAGAAAAGAAAAAAAAAATCCAAGCCTCAATTTGACATCACTTTAAAAAATGCCGCTCATACAGTTTTTGTCAAAAAAAAAAAAAATCTCACAGGTTTCTTCTCTATTCAGAGTGCCCTTTCAAATCTCAGCGAATTTACAACACAAAAGAAGTTTCTCACCCAGCCGACACACTTTCACTTCCAGCCACTTTCTTTCCGGAGCTGTCCCAACTTCAGCAGCTATGGAGGCTGCCTCTCCGCCGCCAGCAAAAGGGCTTCTCCCGGATCAAACCAGAGATTTTGCGATATCCCTGGGATCCTGGGACTATGCCCTTCACGATCACCGTCTCTACGGGACGGTTTAGGTCTGTTGGGACTGACCAGGGGCGAAAATATCGGCTGCGATCTCAGAGCCCCGAGATCGCAGCTGTATTGCCAAAATGAAGCTCCGCTTCTCGCCAAAATGTAAATCAACTTTTGACTTATACTCATCTTAATCACATTTCTATCATCCTAGCATATTCAAAAGAATTCTAGGTCATCTATTTAGATAATATTTCATTTGCATTAAAAGCAGGAGATAAATTCAAATTTGAGAAAAGAATCAGATCATAATCAACGCCCCCCCCCCTTATTATTTCCTGAACTATCTCCTGAATATAGTATCATTTTGGATTTACTTCAATATGTGGAGTAACAAGACAGGATGCTAAACTCAGGAGTTATTAAAATGAGATTAGAAATAGGGATTTCTGGTCTTTCTAAAAATATAATACATCATTAACTTATTTATTTATTTATTTATAATAGTTACATAGTCACCCATTTCACCAAGACAATGTTAGGTGGTATAAAGTATACAAAAAAATCAAATGCTTGAAGTGTATTTAATTTGTATGATGATATATTATAAAAATACTATACAGTAAAATTAAAGGCTTTCTTAGTATTCAAAGAACCGAAAGGCCTTGAATATGAATTAAAGCAAGAATTAAACCAACTAAGACAACTCTGCATAAAATTGCCCAGTCAGAATGCACTATAGTTGGATGAGTACTCTGAAGTTTATGTACTGAAAAAGCAATTACATTGATCAAATCTATAGATATATATTTATTAAGAAATAGATCTACAATTAAAACACCAACAGAATCCTGATTATGCATAACCTAACAATTGACCTTTCTGCTGTAGTGCATTATAATATAGAACAGATCTTATGGAGATTCTCAGTCATCCAGGTCATGATTGTCCCAAAGTGCTTTTTTAAAAAGGCAACTTGAAGATGTTTTGTTTTCCTTGAAGATATTTCGCTTCCCATACAAGAAGCCTCCTCAGTTCTGACTGAATGGAAGGATATTCATTGCAGTCATCTAGTCATTAGCATTCTTTCTATTACACAGCCATTTGCACTATTCAGGTGACCCCAAGAGTACAGATAAATCTTCAAGTGGCCTCAACGACTCTCAGAAGGCTGCTAACGACCAAATGACTGCAAGGAATATAAATCCTTCCATTCTCCACCATTCAGTCAGAATTGAAGAAGCATCTTGGATGAGAAATGAGACACCTTCAAGGAAAACCAAAGAAAGTCCGATTGCCCTTTCACAGAGCCTTTAGATCTAGAAAATCTCAGATTAATAAATTAAATCACTAGTATCAAACAACAGGTCTATCTATCATCTATCTCTCTTTTATTTGCCAATCTCTGAACAGCATTCAAAGATTAAAAAGAAACCCAATCATAAAAAGCAAAATCTCATGCACAACAGAGCTTATCAAAGGCTAGCAGAGAAGGGCTGTTGGCTGTCTGAGAGGATTGCAAACACTGCCATACAGAAAGCCTGAGTCCTGGATCTAACCGTTGTTTGATGGAAGGGAGCCAGAACAAGCTCCCTCTACTAGATCTAATGTGGCAAGCAGAAACAATGAGAGAAAGATGATCCTGAAGTAGCCTGGCTCTGTGCCATACAGAGCTTTATAAGTAACAATCAGCGCCTTGAAACGCACCTGGAAATGCCTAAGAGCTAGTGAAGCTCATGAAGTAGCAGTATTATATCAGTATGGCATCTTTGTCCCCCCCCCAAAAAAAAAAATCCCACTCCCCTGAATTCTGGACCAGCTAGTTTCATGTTCTTTAAGGACAATATGTTATAGTAATCCAAACAAGAAGTGACTAATGAATGAGGCACCATTAGGAGGATCTTCCAATCCAGATATGGATGCAATTGTGTCAGCTCTGCCCTTTAAAAATTGGTGCACACGCCAAAGCTGAGCAATGGCTCTCCCAGTCATGGCTGCACCTGCTCTTTAAGTAGGAGCCATGAACCCAAGAGGACCTCCAAGTTGTACACTGCCTCTGTCAGGGAAAGGTTTTTTACTGCAGCAGAAGCAACCAGGAAGTCGGCTGCACGAATGCGCCGCACCCACGCCCCGCTCTGCCAACTCACTGGTGAAATCTCACCTCACCTGGAAGGACAGGCAACGATAGCCACCACGAGGACCTCCAATCATCATCTGAAAGTGATGAAGAAGAGATCAACCGGCTCTGGTAGGAACGAGACCAACGCCATCAACATAACCAGAGAGTGCAGTACCAATGCGCTGGTTGTGGGGCAAACCACCCACGATCAGACTGCAAATTCCTCAACGCGCTCTGTCATGTGTGTGGGAAAAGAGGTCATATCGGAAGAGTCTGTAGAAGCAAGCAAGGATCCAACCCACCTCAGAGGGGGACCAACTACCGCCAGCCCACAGGAAGTCATTCTGTGAATCGGGAATACTTAACCCACAAATGGAACAACCACTCCTACAGAAACAAACCACCAGCCCAGTCAACGAAATGAGAAGAGGCACACCAAACCATTACAATTGGTCACGCCTCATCATTAGACGCCAAGAAGATCCAGGTGAAGGTCACCATCGAAAACCAGCCCTGCATGATGGAAGTCGATTCAGGATTGTCTCTCTCGATGGTTTCCTGGAAGACCCTTAAACAATTAATTCCCACCATCCGGTGGCAAGACCTCAGATTCCAAAGAATCATACTTAAGGACTATCAGGGAAATTGAATTCCAGTCGTTGGATCCAGCGAAGTCCGCGTCTCATTTAAAAATCGTACTGTATCCCTACCACTAACCATAGTCGACAGGAATCGGCCTAGTTTGTTAGGCCTCCAATGGTTCGCCCCACTTGGAATTGAAGTAGCCGGCATTCACTGAACCAACAGCAATGACTGGGAAGAGGCCATCGTCCGGGACTTCCAGGATGTCTTTACAGATAAATTAGGCGAGTACAAGGGGACTCCGATATCATTTAACCTTAACCCCGAAGTAGCTCCCATCCACCTTAAGCCTCGTTGAGTTCCATTTGCCCTTAAACCAAAGATTGACGAGCAGCTTGATAAATTAATAGCCCAGGGTGTGTTAGAACCAACCGACCACACTCCCTGGGAAACCCCAATCGTAACACCCATCAAGCCGGATGGATCGTTAAGAATTTGTGGGGACTACTGAGCCACCTTGAATCACGCCCTTCAGCAGAACGCTTACCTGGTACCGGTGGTACAACACCTTCTCCATTCCCTGGGGGGCATAAAAGTCTTCGCTAAATTGGATTTAGCACAGGCATACCAACAACTGCCTGTAGATAAAAAGAACGGCAGAGGCACAAACGATCGTTACGCACCGAGGTGCATTTAAGTGCAACTGACTCCAATTCGGAGTTAGCGTGGCCCCAGGAATTTTTCAGAGCTTGATGGAGAGACTACTACAGGGTATAAAAGGGGTTGTACCTTATTTTGATGACGTTTTAATTGCTGCTCTGACTAGAGAAATACTAAGGGAGCGCCTGAGGTTAGTTCTCCAGAAATTTAAAGACTCTGGCCTTAAAAAAAAAAATAAGTGTCAACTGTGTATGGATAAAGTAGAATTTTTGGGGTACTTAATCGATAAACAAGGCCTTCACCCCACCGATAGCAAGCTAAGGGCAATCAAAAACGCCCCAAGGCCCAGAAATAAGACTGATCTCCAAGCTTTTCTGGGCCTTATCAATTTTTACAATGTTTTCCTGCCCCACAAAGCGACCGTAGCCAAGCCCCTACATCGTCTGTTGGACAAAAAGGCAACCTGGGTCTGGGGACACCGAGAGGAACACGCGTTCCGACAAGTAAAAAACTTATTGACTTCAGACGCTGTTTTGATGCAGTATAATGAGACTTTGCCTTAAACGATTATGTGTGATGCATCACCATTCGGAGTGGGTGCCATTTTGAGCCATGTGTTACCAAACAGTAGTGAAGCCCCTATTGCCTACTTTTCAAAAACGCTATCAAAAGCTGAACGTAACTCTAGTCAAATCGATAAAGAGGCTCTTGCTGTCGTTTCTGCTGTTAAACGATTTCATGAATATATTTATGGGCGAGTTTTTACTATAGTTACCGACCACAAACCTTTGCTGGGGATTATAGCGGGGGACAAGCCAACCCCTTATATATTATCTCCCAGAATGACTCGCTGATCGGAATTCTTGGCTGCATATAATTATAAGCTGCAACACCGCCCAGGGAAAGCCATCCCCCACGCTGACACACTAAGCCATGCACCACTTCCGGAAACCGTTGACGACCCAGCTCCAACCGTCACAATGCTCCAGATTGAGACACTCCAATCACCACCACTGACAGCTTGAGATATCGGGATCAAAACCAAACGCGATCCCATTTTGGTACGAGTTCTTAGCTGGGTTGAGCAAGGATGGCCATTGGATCAAATCCCTGACAACTTCAGTCCTTTCAAGAATCGACAGATGGAACTGTTTTCCCAGAAAGGCTGCATCATTTGGGGGGATAGAGTCATCGTCCCAGAGAGGCTGCAACGAGCAGTATTGAAAACCTTGCATGAAGGCCACCCCGGCATCATGCGCATGAAGGCGCTCGCATGAAGCTATGCGTGGTGGCCGGGTATCGACAAGCAAATCGAGGCCTGGGTAAAGACTTGTTGCAAATGCCAGGAAGTTAGCAATGCCCCACCGAAAGCAACCCCAACAGAGTGGGAAACACCCAGGGGACCATGGTCCCGTATTCATGTTGACTTTGTGGGACCTACTAAAGGACACACATTCCTAGTAACGGTGGATGCCTACTCAAACTGGCTTGAAATCCATGAAATGAAAAGTACCACAACCGAATCCGTCATCAGGAAATTGGACAGATTATTCGCAACCCATGGACTGCCAGATGTTCTGGTATTCAATAACAGCCCCCAGTTTACCGTGCTTTCTTTTGAACAGTATTTGGTGGACCGTGGTATTCGCCATGCACTAACTTCACCGGTGCATCCTGAGGCCAATGGAAGAGCCGAGCGCATGGTACAATTCATCAAAAAGACCCTACATGAAATGGACTGTGGCGATATCGAAGATAAGATTAACTGGATACTCTTTCTTCAACACATCACTCTGCACAGCATCACCAACAAGACTCCGGCTGAATTGTTAATGGGACGAAAACTCCGCTCCCACTTTGACCAACTACACCCATCGTATGAACCAGAAAAACCACACAGATCCAGTGGGAAATGCCACGAATTCCAGATAGGCGACTTAGTCTTCGCTGGAAACTTTTCTCGCGATCCTTTGTGGGTCGAGGCAACTGTAATCCAAGTCACAGGACCCAGGTCGTACCGAGTAAAAAGTCGCGACGGAAGAATATGGAAGCGCCATATTGATCAGCTGTGTTCAAGGCTGCAACCTGGTTTCTGTGACTCCGGTAACTTCCAAACTGAGGGTGGAGGAGATGCTGAGGAGACCGAGTTCGAAACGGCAGAAGGCACGAGTGGAAGAAGTGAGCATTCGGACTTAACGCATAAAGAAGGATCAGAGAGGGTGGTGAACTTGCCTCAAAGAGACACCTCGTCAGAGGCAAGCCCATAAAGGCTAGAGGATAACGAGGACATTAGCGGCACCGAGTTTTTAAATGAAGGACCGGAGGCACCCTACTCGCCAGAAAATATCCCGCCCAAACAAGATTATAAACAAGTACCGGGGGGACAGCAAAAATCTAATAGACAATCTAAACAACCTGCCTACCTCAAAGATTACATCACCGCACCCCTTAAACGGAACCCGGGGGGAAGGGGTGTTGTGAATTAATAAAAGTGCTGACATAAAGATTATTAAAACCTTTAGAAAAGTGCAGGGTTCTGGCCCTGCACTTCTGATTGGCCAATAATAGCGACATCTGATTGGTCCGTTCAGGAGAATCTGATTGGCTATTAGCGGGCCTCTTTCATTGGTTAAGGGAACTAACACTTCCCGTTTCTTATTGGTTATTTTATCAGCAGCTTGCCTATAAAAAGGGCTATTGCTGCCGTTGTTTTTGCTCTGTTCCACAATGTTAAATAAAGAGTTGAAGTCCACTGTTCATCGTCTCGTCTCCACTTCTTGCGCCCATGCGCAGAACATAACAGTTGCCATCTCATTCCAAGTAGCAATCAAGACCTCAGTCAACATACCAGAGTCCCAGAAACAATCTCAAGCTTCTTCTGGAACTCAACAGGGCTCAGCAGGAAAGTTTGAATAAGTTTTGCCTCTCTGCAGGGAGGTGCAACACCTAAGCAAACAGGGAGTGATCTGTCGATTACAAAGGATTGATGGTAATGTGTGTCAATTCCAGATCACATTGCAATAGGTGCCTTATAGATTTTGGATCCCATATTCACTAATCCCAACCAGTATTGCTAAAGGTAAGGGATTGCGAGGGAACACCAGATTGCCTATATTTGTATTAAGCAATCTGCAATCGATATGACAAATTCTGTGATCAAAACAATAGCAGCTTAAATGATTTAAGCTTTTCTGAAGAAATATGCATTCCGCAACCAAAATGTTCTGAGCCAGTATGAGGTTGAGGGTTAAAATATTTGATTGGACCAGGAGAAACCATGTTTCCTTAGTTCCATTGTTAACCATGGAAGCCAATCTTGAGCCAACCTCAACCTATACCACAAGATTGCTATTGTTAGGAAGTTTATGGAACAGAATATTATTTATATATGCTGCCTTGAACAATGAAGGAAAAAAGAGATATAAATCCACAAAAAGGAAAATAACTTTTTGAAAGTATGCTATATGAATACTTTTCTTAAGTTCACATTATGGTTAAATCCTTTTTTTGATTTTCTGAACCTACTTTTCATTATTATTTGTATCATTACTTGAAACCTATATTTAGGACATAGGGATTTTCCTCATATTCCAAATCAGGTTTACTATTCTTTATTTTAAATTGTTACCCAGATGTAAGTATCACTTATGCTAGTAGTATGTTAGGACTGAAAAAGCTAAAATTTATCATCTGCATGTGGATCTGTACTGTATTCAATTAAGACATTGGGGTGAAGCAAGTCTGGTATAATCACATGTTGGAGCACATGGAGAAATATCAATGCCAAAATTTTAAGGGGAAAATATTAACCTTCTTTTTTTAAAGGTTGGCATTGAAAAGAGAAAGGCCAGCTGAGGCAAAAGCAAGAGCATTTTTATCTCTCTCTCTCTCTCCTGCGGGACCTTCCTTCAACACTGCCTTAATTAATTGGAACTCAGAGGCATTTAAGGCAAAAGACAATAATGATTACAAAGTTGTCCAGTCCAATCCATCTCCTATCAGCACTCCTGGAAACTTGAAACGGGGAAAAAAATGGAGAGAAAAAGAAAAACCCTGCCAGCTGAAACAATATCTGTCACTTGTTCCCACAATGTCTGTTACAAATGGTGGAAAAGCACTAATGGATTTTTATTTACATACATTTGATGAAAAATAAAACAGTATAATAATTATTTTAAATGCACAGTAGTAAAGTGACAAGAGCAAGTCTTCTGTTGTAGATTGGATAATTGTGTTCATTTTGTCTCAGTTGCCACAAATGCTCCTCAATTCACAAATGTCTGAAATTAGACATCTTAAAATAATTTACACTTTTGCTATTTACTGCTGCTACTTTACTTATAAACCACCATTCAACAAATCCATAATTTTCCTGATCAATTCCTTCTAATACTGAATCACACAAATTCCTTGTGTGTCTAATCACTCTTGGCCAAATAAAGTATTCAATTCAATTTGTTCCAATTTATCTTAAATTGTTTTCTCAGGATTTAGGACACATTTCTTATCCTAAAAAAATATGCTAGTACTGAATTGTCCACCTAGATAGCATTTCATCCCAATGGGGAGCAATGGATTTTGTAAGTTGCAAAAATAGATATGAATTATTGGCCTTTGACAGTAGGATTTCTGAGTGATTTCATCTTACTTCCTTCAGATATTAAAATGCTCCTCTGAACATTAAATGAGTTTTATAATCATTGAAGTACACAATTAAATTAAAGTGGGATTCCACAATTAAATTTTACAATGGGAAAATCCTCCAAACAATTGAATTGAATATATTTTTGACCAGTTTAATGCTATTTCAGCTATACTCTTTTCCCTGGCAGTTCTTGGGGTCATATACATTTACCAGTACAGGATCTTTCATGCTCCTATTCTTGAAATTATGATCGGTTTTCATCCAGTTAAGATCAAATTATAATAGCAAATTATAATGTGCCTTCCTTTGCAGGTTGGTACCCAGGAGATTCTTATTTGCTTGTACAAAAGCTGAGAGAAGACTGATTCTTCCACTCTAGCTACATTTGATGACGTTCCAATACATTTCTTAACTGTATTTTGTTATGCACTGAAAGTTAAATACAATAGATACATTCAGTACTACCCGATTCTAACTATTTTATTTCACTGTATTTCAAAATGTGGTCTCCTTCAAGTCAGCTTGACTTCTTGTGACCTGCGTAGATGTGTCAGAGAAGTGACTCACATGTTTACATTACAGCTGATATCATGTGATCAGCTGATATCATTTGAGGTCCAGTGTTACTTAGCTTTCAGATCCAGAGAAGAACATCCAGATACTGCAAATTACAGAGGAAAAGTAAAGTTGCTACCCAGGTGAATGGGTTTCCAGGTGAATTACATTGACACACCAGCATAGTTTTCTGGACAGAGCATGCTGTTATGCTATACATTGCCAAGGCATTATTATTATTATTATTATTATTATTACTACTACTACTACTAATAGTAGTAGTAGTAGTAGTAGTAGTATTAACAGGTGGTCTTCAATGTAGGATCACAACCAGAATTTTGGTCATAAGTCAGGGCGGTTGACCTGGCTCAATTTCACAATTACATTTTAGAGCAAGGCATTTGACAAAGTAGACCACAACCTACTTCTTGGTAAGCTAGAAAAAAGTGGAATAGATAGTACCACCACTAGATGGATTTGCAACTGGCTGACAAACCATACTCTACGAGTAGTCCTTAATGGGTCTAAGTCTACATGGAGGGAAGTAAGCAGTGGGGTGCCACAAGGTTCTGTCTTAGGCCCAGAATTCTTCGATATCTTCATTAATGACTTAAATGAGGGAATAGAAGGAAAACTTACCAAATTTGCAGATAATACTAAGCTGGCAGGAATAGCTAATGCCCAAGAAGATAGGCTCAAGATCCAGATGGATCTTGACAGACTGGAACACTGGGCCGTATCTAACAAAATGAAATTGAATGTAGAGAAAAGTAAAGTCCTACACTTAGGCAAGAAAAACCAAAAGTACACATATAGACTGGGTGAAACCAGGCTCGGTAGCAGTAACTGTGAGAGGGGTCTTGGAGTCTTAGTGGACAATCAGCTAAATATGAGCCAGCAATGTGCAGCTGCCACCAAAAAAGCTAATGCAATCCTAAATTGCATTACCAGAGGGATACAATCGAGATCAAGTGAGGTACTAATACTATTCTATAAAGCCTTAGTAAGACCACACCTAGAGTACTGCATCCAGTTTTGGTCACTACATTATAAAAAAGATGTTGAGACTCTAGAAAAAGTACAGAGAAGAGCAAACATGATGATTAGGGGACTGCAGACTAAAATATATGAAGAATGGTTACAGGAACTGGGCATGGTTAGTCTAGTGAAGAGAAGGACCAGAGGAGACCGTCTGCCATGATAGCAGTCTTCCAATATTTGAGAGGCTGCCACAGAGAGGAGGGGAGGTCAAGTTATTTTCTAAAGCATCTCTAGGCCAGACAAGGAATATTGGATGGAAACTGAACAAGGAGAGATTTAATCTGGAAATAAGGAGAAACTTTCTCACAGTGAGAACAATCAACCAATGGAATGGCTTGCCCTCAGAAGTTGTAGGAGCGCCATCACTTGAGACTTCAAGAAGAGATTGGACTGCCATTTGTCAGAAATGACGTAGGATCTCCCACTTGGGCAGGCGGTTGGACTAGATGACTTTCAAGGTCCCTTCCAACTCTGATTAACTGTTATCTGTTACCATGGTCATAAAGTGAGTCACCACAGTCATTTTTTAAAAAAACGAACTTTATTGATTATACAACTAAAATGTCAAATAAACACATACACAACACATAGAAAAAAAGGAAAAAGGAAAAAAATGATTAAAAACTAGCAATTCTATTATTGACAGTCTATGGTTCCTTGTTTGTTATCAATATTGTGATATATTTACAAATACATCTTATTGCGAATATATAATTACTATCTCTTTTACATTTTACGTTGTTTACTCATATATTTTCTATTTTTGTTCTATCCAGTCATACCAGCATTCCCAGCTTCTATAATATCATGATGTTTCTTTTTCCTTAAGTGCTAAGGTTAACTTATCCATCTCTGCACAGGCTGTTATCTTCTGAATGACCATTTCCTCTGTTGGAATATCTGCTTGTTTCCAACACTGTGCAAAGGTTATTCTGGCTGCAGTAAGAATGTGCAGTATTATATATTTGACTTTTTTAGAAATTTGTCTATTAAATATCCCCAATAAGAAGAATTCTGGTTTTAATTCAATTTGCTCTGCCGTTATTTCCTCTAACCATTTTTTTTATTCTATGCCAGTATCTTTGGGCTTCAGTGCAGGACCACCACATGTGAAAGAATGTTCCGTGTTTTTTTTTTACATTTCCAGCAATTCGGATTCATGTTAGGAGACATTTTCACTATTCTTGAAGGCAAGAGATGCCATCTATAAAACATTTTATAGCCATTTTCTTAATATGTTGCTGATTTTGTAATTTTATTATTCCTTGTCCAGACCTTTTCCCATTCTAATAATGTAATGCTATGTCCTATGTTTCTACTCCAAGCTATCATGTTGCCTTTGACTACTTCCTCTTCTAATTCTATCTCTAATAAATAGTTATAAAATTTTGTTATTTTTTTTTAATCTGGACCTAAATCCTTATCTAATTGTTGTGCCGTAACATAAATTCCAACATTTTTCTTGTCCTGGCTATATCTATTTTGAATTTGCAAATAAGCCCACCGGTCTACTTGTAGCCCTTGTTCTTGGAGATCTTGCCATGATTTTAAAGTTCCTTGTGCATCAGGAAAGTCTTTGTATTTTATCATTTTATTAAGACTAGATTAATAAAGATTATTAGATTATTTGGATGTATCATCGCCTCCATCGTTAAGATCCAGATTGGGATTTTTAAATAATTTTTTTTTTTTATTTTGTTCCAATTAGCCAATAAGGAATCTCTAATTATATGTCTGTGGAAATACTTCTGCTTAATTTTTCCAATGTCCCATAAAAATGCGTGCCATCCCTCTGTAAATCATGGCCTTCTAAAAATAAGATCCTTTTATTCGACAGATTTACCCACTCTTTCAACCAAAGTAAGGAGGCTGCACGAAAGTATAATTCCCAATTTGGGAGTGCCATACCTCCCCTGCTCTTCATATCTTGCATTACCTTTAGGTTTATCCATGGCTTTTTCCCTTGCCAAATAAATTTGGTAATTATCTTGTTAAGTTCCACAAAGTAATTTTTATGTATTTTTATTGGTATTGTTTGGAATAAGTAAATAAATTTGGACAGAATGTTCATTTTTATAGTGGCAATCCTCCCTGATAAGGAGATTTGCAATTTAACCCATATCTCTAAATCTTTTTTGACTCGCTGTGGTAATTTATTATAATTATTTTCCATTAGAGTTTTGCATTGAGCCATCAACCAAATTCCTAAGTATTTAACTTTTTTTGCTATTTGTAGTCCCATTATCCTTTCCAATTTCAGTTTTTGTTTTTCTGTTAAATTTTTAATTATTAATTTCATTTTTTCCCTGTTAATTTTAAGTCCTGCAACTTCCCCAAATTGATCTAACTCTTTCAATAGTTTTTGACCTGTTTCAATTGGTTCCTCTATGAAAAATACCATATCATCCGCAAATGACTGGAGTTTATGTTCTTCTTTCTTAATTTTTAGTCCTTTTATTCCTGGGTTCTGTCTAATTCATGTAAGTAATGTTTCCAAAGATGTTATGAAGAGCAAGGGAGATAATGGACAGCCCTGCCTGACTCATTTCTCTATTTTGATTGAGCGCATGTACTCTCCATTAATTATAATATTTGCCTTTTGTGAATCGTAAATTGTAGTCACAATATTTTCAAATTTAGTGCCTAAATTCATATTGTAAATTTGTTGGATTAGGAATTTCCAATTTAGATTGTCAAAGGCCCTCTGTGCATCCAAGAATACAAGGGCTATTTGTTTTTCCAGGTGGGCTTCGTAGTATTCCAAAACATTTAGTACTATTCTTAAATTATTCCTAATTTGTCTATTGGGAAGAAATCCATTTTGATCTCTATGTATATATTCATTCAATATTTTTTAAATCTATTTGCTATAATTGTGGTAAATATTTTATAATCAGTATTTAATAGGGAAATTGGTCTATAATTTTGTACAAGTCGTAAATCTTAATCTTCTTTCGGAATCAATGATATCAGTGTCTCCTTCCATGAATCCGGGATTCTTGCTGCAAGTAGGACCTCATTATATACTTCCACCATGAGAGATCCTATTTGTTCTCTTATTTTCTTATAAAGTTCCCCTGGTATCCCATCAGGTCCTGTGGTTTTATTGTTCTTTTGGTTTTCTATTGCTGTTTTTAACTGGGGCCACGTAATGTCTCTAGTTAACATTTCCTTCATCTCCTCCTTGATTATTTTATCTTTAGTAATACCCAAATAGTTTCTTATCATGTCCTCATTTACCTCCTTTTTATAAAGATCTTCAAAAAATTTACATGCAATTTCTTTTTTCTGTTCTATTCCTTGTTGGGCATCCCCGTTCTCATCTATTAATTGGTAGATCAATCTTTTTTGTTTTTCTTTTTTAAGTTTGTAGGCCAACCACCTTCCTGGTTTATTGGCCTGTTCAAAAATATATATATCTGGCTGTATTCAACTTTGATTTTGGAATTTCAGATATGCTGCAGCCTTGTCCATTTCCAGATATACCAAGGAGCCATCCATTTCTTTACTCACATTTCTTAATTGCTCACCAACCATTTCCAGCTTCTTTTCCGTTTGTTCCATACTTTTCCCAACCTCCTTTATTGTTGATTAATTCCTTTCTAGTGCTTGCTGTATTGTTTCAATTTTTTGATCCAACTTTAAGATGTCTAATTTCATTTCTGCCTTTAAGTTCCTCATCTCTTCTTTTAATCCATTTGTATCAGCTCTTGTTTCGGCATGATTTTTCACCATTATTTCCTGAAGCTTAATCATGAATTCTTGTAAAGTAAGAAGGGTCGATTGGATATTGGCATTCATGATGACAGGTTGTTTCTCTCCAGGTAGAGTTTCTTCCATTGTCTTTTGTGCCATCACTCTCAGTGATGGCATCGCAGTTGTTTGTATTGAAGAAGTCTTCTTTCCAGTTTTAAGCGTTGTGTTAATGATAGAGGCCATTTCTTGTAAAATTTGTTTTTGTTTTTGTGTTATATTAAATATGTTGTCCCAAATTAACATTCACTATTGAGAAGTATCAGCTATATATGGCCACTACGCTAATTAATATGATATGTTACAGGATTAACCTCTCTTGTCAATATATATATTCTCCAGAACAATTTTAAAGCTAATTTCTAAATCAGATACCTAGATTTGTAGATCTTAATAATATATCAAATTCCTCTATTTAAATTTAAGTACTATTAATCTGTATATTATAAGTGCTAATATTTCAGATACTTACAAATCTAAATGAAAATATATCAACCTTGCTATACAATAATTAATTAGTTATTCTGTAGTAATCACAATTAATCACAATTAATTATTTCATTCAATATAATCAACACCTATAATCAAATATCTATACTTAAATTATCACCTCCCTTTTTTGTGTGTTATAACCAAATATAAACTTCAATATTTACTAATGTATCAATTAAATCATATATAAATTACATTTACCACATTCAAAAATCAATTGAGTTGGTGTCAAGAAATAATTATTGCAATCCGCAAAGTTTAAAGGCTTAAAGTGTCTTAATGTAATTGTTCAGTTCTTTGAGATTCCTTCACCGAGCGCACCGGAAGCACAAACTTGCTGAGTAATGTTTCTGATTTCACTGTCTCACAGCACTTTCTGCTATAGCCATTTCTCCTTTCGTTTAAAAGTCTTACAAGTCAATCTTTAGATTAATATAGTCTCTTTCTTTAATAAATCTTCTCCACTTACTACAGCTCCAGTCCAATAGTCCAAAAAGAGACCAGTAAATTATTCAGTTTTGTCCGTGGAACACTTAAAGTTGTAATAAGGCTATTTAATTCCTTACTTCAAATCTCCCCCCCCCCCCATCTCACGTTCGTCCTTCCAATTTTCCCCAAAATCCACAATTCAAATCTTTCAAAGTTCCCTTAAATTAAATTTGTTGTTCTTTCTTCTTTTTTTTCTCCCCCAATTATTGTCAGTCTCTCAGATCCCTCCAATTCTCTTATCTTCTCTGTCCGATCGCTCGTGTCCTTACCCTCTTCCATCTCATGAGCCCTTTCGCTTTTGCCGCCACTCGTATCTGCTTTGGCCGCTGTTTTCGGGCTTCGCTCTGATTAAGGTTCTCCAATATTCAATGCTGAATCAGGATCGCAAATTCTTTCACTCACACTCTTCGTTCACCACAGACTATCACTCACTCACTTTCTCTTGTATGCAACGATCAAGACTTTAGGACTGCCATTACTGACAGACTCTTGATGTCGGTCTTCACAGGGTTTCTCTACGTCATGATGAGAGTCGCCTTTTCCACACCATGACTTGAGTCTTCCCACAATGGCATGCTTCTCTACAAGATGCATGCACCCCTAAGGGTCACTCCAACAGCAAGAGGAGATAGCATGAAACCCAGAGCGAGCTTCAGCCCATATCTCGTCACCGAAAGCGAGTCACCATAGTCATTAAAGAACCACATGGTCATTAAGTAAATGCAGCACCTGCAATGGCTGTGTGTTGCCACCAAAAAACATTGCAAATTTTGGTTACGTGACAGTGGGAAACTGCAACCAGTCATAAACATGAACTAATTGCCAAGTGCTTGAAATTCAGTCATGTGATTGTAGGATGCAGAGGCACAATGTTTTACAATGATTGGAAATTCTTTATAAGTCCTAAGGCATCATTTCCAAGGCCATCTAACTTTGAATGATTGTTAAGAGACAGGTCATTTATCAAGGACTGTCTGCACTTCCCATTCTAGTTTATAGCTCTTATATTTCCTGGTAGTGTCCCACCCAACTAACCAACCTCAACCTGCTAATTTCCAATCTCAAATAGAATCAGTCAAAATTTTGTACTAGCCAGAAAGAAAGGGATAAATAGAACTGTCTGCCATGTAAATGTTCTTAAAATGAGTCCATAAGTCTCATACCAGACACTCTATTTTACTTTATCTTTTTTTATTCTACCATCTTCAGAACTGGTATAGGAGCAACGCAAAATCAAATCAGTGGCAATATAAGCAATTAAAAGAAATTCCACAGCAAGAGAGCTAAATAAACGTACACAAATAAATATACTAGATAAACTAGCTAAAATATGGTATAACAAAATAAATATGTTAAATGAAATTACTAAATAAATTAGCTAAATAAAATACAGTACATAGATGCTTGATTAGTCAAATTCCCATAATGTTAAAGTCTGCAGTGAACATATTTTTGAAACCTGAATATTCAGGGTCCCTCAGCTTAAATATATACTTATCACTGGGGAAAGCTGATAAAAGAACAGAAA
The DNA here is from genome assembly GCA_033807585.1 of Hydrophis major. NCBI lineage: Eukaryota > Metazoa > Chordata > Lepidosauria > Squamata > Elapidae > Hydrophis > Hydrophis major. Next base: position 57,027,925 of record CM066331.1, on the reverse strand, counting down.
GACCCCCTTTTCGTAAAACATTATATTATCAAAATGCAACTGCTGAACAATAAAAAATGCAAACAATACAAAAATTCCAGACTGAGTATGTAGCAATTATGATTAACACTACTATTCAGACAGATAAGAAACATCATGTATCTACTTCTATGCTGTGTGACTTTCTATATTTGGATAACATATATGAAGCTAGAGAAATTGGTTAACAGCAAAAATTGCTCCAGGGAATAGGAACATATGACAGTGAGGACCGACTTTGGCCAAGACATCAATATCATCAAAAATATGATATCGTCCAAGATGTGCATTTTGCCTCACTCTTTTTCAGTTGACCTTATCTCCATCAGCCAAATTGATCTATTTTCAGTTTCAGAATAGGAAACTGCTGAAACAGCATGGGCAAGGACTAAGGAATACTAGCTAATGTATTTGACTAACACCAGAGAGCTCCAATTTCTTCTCCATCTGCAGCTATAGTAGCTCATTTTGTTACTTTCAGCCAATGTGTTCTGTCCTTAATTTGCATACTTGAAATCCCCGCGCTTTGATTGGCTAAAGCGCGGGGATTTCTGATTGGCCAGGCGAGCCGCGCTGATTGGCCCGATTGAGGTCTCCCGCGATTGGATCACTCCAAGAGCGGGAGACTTGAATCGCTGCCATTGGCCGCGGCCGCCGCAGCGAAAAGGATAAAAGCCGCGGGCTTTTTCCTTTTCGCCGGTTCGGTTCACAACTGTTAAATAAAGAGCTTGAAACTTAGTCACCGACTCCTGGCTTCTTTTGCGGACACGACACTGGCGACGAGGGTGGGATCTCGACCCTGAACCGAACCCCGTGTCCAACAAGAGCCAGTTTCAGCACGGAGATGGAGAAAATCGCACCGCCCGCCCCCTTCAACCCCGCCACCGAGGACTGGGAATCGTTTTCAGACCGTTTCCGCATGTACCTCGAGTGCACCGGAATGAAGGACGCCCCGGGCCCACTAAAACGCGCCGTCTTCCTCACCCATTGCGGAACCGAGGTCTTCCAGATGGCCAAGGCATTGGCCAAGCCGGCAGACGCAACCGCCATGGACTGGGACGTCCTCGAACCTATCCTGCAGCGCCATTACGCCCCCGAGGTCCCCATCCTGATCCGGCACAACGAATTTTACCACCGAGATCAGAAACCAGGCGAAAAACTGAGCGATTTCGTCGCCGAATTGCGGCGCCTAGGAGGACTCTGCGAGTTTGAAGGTCTGAACAGCCTCCTAAGAGACCGATTCGTACTCGGCCTATGGGACCCTACACTCCAGAGCCGGCTTATGGCCAAGGGCGACATCAGCCTAGCAGACGCCCTCACCGCAGCCGCAGCCGCAGAAGCAACCCGCACTTCCGCTGACAGCATGCGAAAATCAGACGCGAAAGGCGGAAACAACAACCCGGCAAGGTCGGCCGACCCTAAAAGCGAATCAACAGCACACTACGGAGAATTCCAGTCTACGTCCAGCACGTCAGAAGACGAGGAGGACATACATCGCGTGCAGACGGGTCGCGGCGACCAACGGAACCGAAGAGGTCGTAGGTCGAGGACCAACTGTGCCGGGTGCGGCGGCGACCACCCCAGATCAGAATGCCGATTTTTTGACTCTATCTGTAGGCATTGTGAAAGAAGGGGACACATCGCTCGAGTTTGCCGCCAAAAGAAGACCCGTAGCCCGCCCAGATGGGAACATCACGACCGAAAGAAGGAAAGCCCCCCGCCCAGGACCAGAGATCGCCAATCGGACGGTCGGTGGGACCGAATCCAACGATCTTCAAGAGGCGGCGACAGTCGGCGCAAGGCAGATACCCACCAGACGGTAACCATCGGCCACGCCATCTCCGACGGCGCCAGAAAGGTACACGTAGAAGTCCATATTGAAGGCCAACCATGCAAGATGGAGGTGGACTCCGGGTCCTACCTCTCCATGATTGCATGGCACGAGATAAAACGGCTAGTGCCCACCCTCCATAAGAGGAACATTAAAGCCCAAAAAATCATTATAAAAGACTACCAGGGAAACCGCGTCCCGGTAGTGGGCACCAAGAACTTTAATGTAACTTACAAAGGCTGCACCGAACAACTCCCACTCACAATCGTCGATCGCGACCGCCCAAGCCTGCTGGGCCTACAATGGTTCGCCCCGCTTGACATCGCGCTGACAGGAGTCAACCACGTCGTCGACGACGGCTGGGAACAGCGACTAGCCCAGGACTTCCGGGAGGTCTTCGATGGAAGCCTGGGCAAGTACCAGGGGCCCCTTATCTCATTTGACCTAGACCCTAGGGTTCCCCCTAAGCGACTAAAACCTAGGAGGGTACCATTCGCCCTAAAACCTAAAATTGACGAGCAGATCGACAAGCTCGTCAAACAGGGGGTGTTGCAGCCGATAGACCATGCCCGAAGGGAGACCCCTATAGTGACCCCAGTCAAGCCAGATGGGTCCGTGAGAATTTGTGGGGACTATAAGGCCACCCTAAATGGCGCGTTGCAACAAAGCGCCTACCCCGTCCCAATCGTGCAACACCTACTGCACTCACTGGGAGGGGGCAAGGTCTTTGCCAAGCTCGATCTCGCCCAGGCATATCAGCAGTTACCGGTCGACGAAAAAACAGCGGAAGCCCAGACCATCGTTACCCATCGGGGGGCATTCAAATGTAACCGGCTCCAATTCGGAGTCAGCGTGGCACCAGGCATCTTTCAGAGCCTGATGGAACGTTTACTGCAGGGCATCAAGGGGGTGGTGCCCTACTTTGATGACGTATTAGTGGCGGCGCCAAACGAAGCCGAATTAGAAAACCGACTCAGGGAGGTCTTAACAAAATTTAAAGTAACGGGACTTAAAGTTAAACGAGAAAAATGCCAACTATGCACAGAATGAGTGGAATTCTTGGGCTACCTTCTAGACCGGCATGGCATTCACCCTACAATTAAAAAAGTGAAAGCCATCAAAGAAGCCCCCACCCCAAGGTCTAAAACGGAACTACAGGCTTTCTTAGGCTTGCTGAATTTTTATAATGTTTTCCTACCCCAAAAGGCTACGGCGGCGGAGCCTTTGCATAGGCTCCTGGATAAGGCGGCAACCTGGACTTGGGGGAGACGAGAGCAAGCCACCTTTCAAAAAACCAAAGACCTCCTCACCTCCGATGCCGTCCTGATTCAATTCAGCGAAACCTTGCCCTTGGTTGTCACTTGCGACGCATCACCTTTCGGCGTCGGCGCTGTCCTCAGCCATACTCTCCCCGACAAAAGAGAAGCACCCATCGCTTTCTTTTCCAGGACTCTAACTAAACCGGAGCGGAACTATAGCCAGCTGGACAAAGAAGCTTTGGCTATAGTTGCCGCCGTTAAGCGATTCCACGAATACCTTTATGGCCGCCCGTTTACCATTGTGACAGATCACAAGCCGTTGCTGGGCATCCTCGCAGGAAATCGAGCCACCCCGAACATTTTATCACCCCGGATGACAAGGTGGTCCGAGTTCCTGGCAGCCTACAGCTACGAACTGTTACACAAGCCAGGTAAGAAAATTTCGCACGCGGACGCTTTAAGCCGCTCGCCTTTACCAGACTCTGATCCTGACCCAGCACCAACAACAAACACCCTTAACATCGAAAATTTGCCCAACCTATCCATTACCGCGTCAGACATTGCCAGGGAAACTATAAAGGACAGGCGTCTGGCGCGAATTTTACATTGGGTGGAAAAAGGTTGGCCTGAAAGGGACAGTGACGAATCCGTTAAGACATTCAGAAACCGCCAGACTGAACTCTCACTACTCAAGGGATGTATCTTGTGGGGTGACAGGGTGGTCATCCCGGACAGGTTGCAAGGGAGGGTCTTAGAGATGCTGCACGAAGGGCATCCTGGCATCGTCAGAACTAAAGCCCTGGCCAGGAGTTACGCTTGGTGACCAGGGATGGACAAGCAGATAGAGGCATGGGTAGCCAAATGCCAACGATGCCAGGAGACCAGACCCAGCCCACCCGCAGCACCCATCCTGGACTGGGAAACACCAAGGGGACCCTGGTCCAGAATCCATTTAGACTTTGCCGGTCCCACGAATGGACATACCTTTCTGATCACAGTTGACGCTTATTCCAACTGGTTGGAGGTAAGCGACATGAAATCTACTACCACGGAGGCCGTTATCAAAGAACTTTGCAAACTCTTTTCCACACACGGCCTCCCAGACGTCGTCGTCTCAGACAACGGGCCCCAGTTTACTTCCCTTGATTTCGAGAGGTTCCTGGCGGAGAAGGGCATCCGCCACGCATTAACAGCACCGGCGCATCCGGCGGCGAACGGTAGGGCGGAACGGATGGTACAATTTACCAAAAAAACCATCCGGAAAATGGACCACGGGGAGATCAACGACAAAATAAATAAACTCCTCTTTATACAACACATCACCCCGAACACCACTACCAACAAAAGCCCAGCCGAGTTGCTAATGGGAAGAAAGCTGAGGTCCCCGCTCGACAGGTTACACCCAACATATAACCCGGAGCGACCCCCAGACTCAAATACAAAATACCGGACCTTTGCCCCCGGTGACTTAGTGTACGCAAAAAATCTGACGGGGGACCCCCTATGGATCCCAGCCGTCATCACTCAAATCACAGGTCCACGGTCGTACCGGCTCCAAACCACCGATGGGCGAGCCTGGAAACGACACATAGACCAGCTCAGGTCACGAACAGCAACGGACCTCAACCCCCAAAACACGAACCAAGGGGGGAGGGAATACCCGAATAAACAAACGCCAGAAAAAATAAACCAGCAGTACTTACCGGAACGCAGCCATCGCGATCCCCCACCGGAGAAGAACCACCTGGCCAGCTCAACCGACTTGGAGAAGCCAAGCGGGAGCGGCGAAACCCGTAGCTCAACCAACCTGGAAGGCCCAGGTGGGAGCCACGGAGAAAGAACCGGCCCGATCATCCAGCCGGTTCGCACAGAAGAGGGAGCAGCCAAAAACATGACCGCTCCGGCCGAAATCCAGCTTGCAACTGAGTTGCGCAGGTCAAGTAGGACTAGACGGAGCCCCGCCTACCTACGTGACTACGCAACGTAAGGACTATACCAAGAGGGGAGGGGTGTTCTGTCCTTAATTTGCATACTTGAAATCCCCGCGCTTTGATTGGCTAAAGCGCGGGGATTTCTGATTGGCCAGGCGAGCCGCGCTGATTGGCCCGATTGAAGTCTCCCGTGATTGGATCACTCCAAGAGCGGGAGACTTGAATCGCTGCCATTGGCCGCGGCCGCCGCAGCGAAAAGGATAAAAGTCGCGGGCTTTTTCCTTTTCGCCGGTTCGGTTCACAACTGTTAAATAAAGAGCTTGAAACTTAGTCACCGGCTTCTTTTGCGGACACGACACAATGGACCTCGCAAAATTGTTCTGAAGTGATACAGAAGAATGGAGCACTGTGAATGTCTTGACTTCCTAAATGAAGATTGGATAATTAAGGATATAAATATATATACATGTTTGTGTGCACAGAAGGGGCATATAGAGCAATAAAAAATATCCAGGCCTTTCTTTATGCACCTAAAAGTTGTTGTTTCTAGAAGATCAACATAATACGTCAACTCCTTGCTGTGGGAGAGCAGGAGAGGGAGTGAGGGATCACAACAGCAGTGGGCCAACGGTCACAAATGTTCAAAATGACCATCGTGTGAACACAGCACAAGACCCCACAACTTTCTCAAATATCATTCCCTCAGGAATCACAAGTCCCAATTTTGGATACATTCTGTATATTAGTCCATTTGAGGCCCTTTAGTTCAAAAATCGTTGCACCATTTCACCCAATTAATGAAAATAAGAATGTTAGTAACATATAGATGAAGACAAGGATGGAGACAAATCTATTATCATTTTAATATTCCTATTAGAGAGAAAAAACTTTTGCACCAGAGTTTCATCTGTGTAACTTTCTGCAGAATCTTATGTCATGTATCCATTACCTTATATGAGACTCAGCAACCTTTTCTGATTCTAAATACCATCACTATATCTAACAAAATACCTCAATTCCTTCATCACTCCCCTGTGTGATATTTTACAATATTGCTAAATTAAAATATATCATGAAATTTCAGTTTTTTAAAACTTAGTTTTGGAAATTATTTAAATAGAATAGAATAGAATAGAATAGAATAGAATAGAATAGAATAGAATAGAATAGAATAGAATAGAATAGAATAGAATAGAATTCTTTTATTGCCCAAGTGTGATTGGACACACAAGGAATTTGTCTTGGTGCAAATGTTCTCTGTATACATAAAAGAAAAGATACATTCATCAAGAGTCAAGAATCATCAGGTACAATACTTAATAATAGTCATAGGGTACAATAAGCAATCAAATCATACTAGGAAACAGTCCATATAAATCGTAAGGATACAAGCAAGAAAGTTACAATCATACAGTCACAAGTGGGAGGGGATGGGCGATAAGGAATGATGAGAAGATTAATAGTAATAGTAGTGCAGACTTTGTAAATAATTGGATAGTGTTGAGGGAATTATTAGCAGAGTGATGGCATTCAGGGGGAAAATTGTTCTTGTGTCTAGTTGTTCTGGTGTGTAGTGCTCTATAGCATCATTTTGAGGGAAGGAGTTGAAAAAGTTTATATCCAGAATGTGAGGGGTCTGTAAATATTTTCACAGCCCTCTTTGACTCATGCAGTATACAGGTCCTCGACTGAAATACAACCTTCTCTCTGTATGTGGATTCATCATTGTCTCGAATGAGACCAATCACTGTTGTGTCATCTGCAAACCTCAGTTTTTTAGTCCTAATTGTACCATCGCCACTTCCAAATAGTGCATATTTTTACTTTTATTATCATGCCCCTGGTGGAGACTAACTCTGTCAGAGGAGGAACAGCCAATAGGGAGTGGAAGTGTGGCTCTGGAGGTTGTGGAGGAAGCTGGGAAAGGGCAGAGGCCAGCTGGGCAGTCAGAGGAGGACCCAGGCCCATCCCCTCTCCATCCTAGGGCACACAGGGAGGAGAGGATAAGGGAGAGATGTGGTCTACTCGGGAGGAGAGGGCCTTGATCCTCTTCATGGGCTGCAGCTATGACAACTGAATAAGGGGATGGACATGTGTACGGATGAACGCTAGAAACAAAGCATGGAAATATCTCTAGTTTATGGTTCCTCTTTGAGTTTGGTGTCCTTCCCAGTCTGTGTTCTGTTATCTATGGATGTCCTCCAGACCCTATCTTGCCTAGTTTGTGTTGTTTTTCCCCTCCTTCTTATAACTGCTTGTGTGGGAGTTTTTTGTCCTCCGTCAAGGATATTTGGAGCTTGGAAGCAAAGTGAAGGAATAAAAGGTGCTTCACCAGGTTTTTGTGACTGTGCTTATTTTGTCTCCCTACCCTGGGTCATCACATTTATTCTTTAAGTACACTAAATATTACACAATTGGAGGTTATTAGAGAAGAAGGAAGGTGAAAGCTTAATTTACTAAAATTTACAAAGGCTGGTATTTGGAAATGTTTTGATCTTAGAAGGGCTCAATGCTTATTAATATCAAGACAGCATACAATGGTTTTAAAGAACGTGTATTTTTATCTTAAATTGTTGTGCCTGGAGGGTGCAATTAGAGTTTTACTAATTTCTAACATACAAGTGCTGTTCCGTTATATGTATATTGTTCAGTCAAGCAATTTTTTAAATCACATGAAACACAAGCCACCTCAAGAGATCCCAATATACAGTAGCTTAAATATCAGGAAGCATGCATAGCTATTGCCACAAGTAAGCAGAAAGAAACACAAATGTAGAGACCTATAGGATGTGACCATTAGTTATATTAGGCTTAAAGAGGAGAATTCACTTTAAGGAAGATTTAATCAAATTATCTCTTTGATTCAAATCAAGTCCCCATGAACTGATTTGGAGAAATTTGTAGGCTATTTAGAGATTGGGTATATGTTCTGACCTTACAGACTCAATTTTTTTTGCAAATTTCGTACTACATGTAGATAAAGCTGAGAGAGTTTGAGGAATGTGAAGGGATCTCATATATTGACCTTGGGGAATGTGAAGGGATCTCATATATTTACCTTGGCTAACCAATGAATTTTATTATTTTCACAAATGCTGCCTATTATAAGTCACTTGGACAATTGCTGCTCTGCAAATTGCTGAAAAGTATTTAGGCAGAATCAAATAGAAGAGAAAGGAAGAAGACATCCAGATTTATTCTAACTCTTCCTTTCTCCAAAATCCATACCCATTAATCTTTGTTCCTTTATTCTTGTCTATTTCTTTGATGTATCATCCCTGATAGTCTTTATTTCCAGTCTATCTGCAATTCTTCAGCTCTTTCAGTTTCCTGTCATTCCCTTTTATTTTCCCCATTTCTTATTTTAAAAATATTTCAGTTTTTGTTTTCTATTTGTATGTTTCTACATTGGCTTGTACTGAGTAAGAGGGTTTTTTTTTCATTACATCTGGGTTTGGCTACATCTAAATTGCAAAAACTAAAATGACTGCTAGATTGTAATATAGAATTATAGTTTTATTAATGTTTTTGGTGCCATCAACTGATCACTTGGAATTTGGCAACCCAGATATGATGGCCTTACCTGAATGAGTCTAGGACAGGAGTCCCCAAACTCTTCAGTTCATCGACCTCTTCATGAAGTTTCAGATTGTTCATTGACCTCAAAATAGTTATTCCATGAAAATAATATAAGAAATAATACTTTAACAAATAGTTCTACAAAAAACAACAACATCTTAGATAGCCTCATTATTCCTTGGGTGTTGATATTGACCACTTTGGGGAAACCTGGTCTGGTCTAGGACAATGTGCTTCCTTGCTGTTAGATCATTACATACAATGTAGACTATGTTTACATCATTATGTATTATATATATTTAATGCATGTTTCAGAACAATAATACTTGAATTCAATCTCTATTTTCTATTCTGTAACAATAAGGACTATTTTAAACAGCTGAAGACAACTGTTTGCTTCTCTCTTTTATGAAATATTTATTAAAAATAAGGAGTGCTCTTTTACGTTTTGCTGGAGATCAAGAGACAAACCCAGTTAATCTCATATAAAATAATTTTAGGGGAAGAAAGATAGATAGATAGATAGATAGATAGATAGATAGATAGATAGATAGATAAGAGGTAGGTAGGAAAGTAGATAGGTAGATAATTAGATATAGATATGCATATATAATATGTTATGAACTAATAAAACGCTTAAATAAAGTTTTATCAAACCTTTAGAAAATAGCAGGGTTCTAGTCCTGCACTTCTGATTGGCCGATAATAGCGATATCGGATTGGTCCATTCAGGAGAATCTGATTGGCTGTTAATGAGCCACTCTCATTGGTTAAGGGGGTTAACACTCCGCGTTTCTCATTGGTTACTAGATCAGCAGCTTGCCTATAAAAGGGCTGCTGCTGCCCTAGGGTTTTGCTCTGTTCAGAATGTATAATAAAGAATTGAAGTTCACTGTTCACCGTCTCATCTCCATTCCTTGCGCCCATGCGCAGAACTTAACATAATACATATACATATAAATAGATATACATATAGATTTAGAAATATAGTCATACATAAAATGCAAACTATCTATCCATATACTGTCCAGTTGGCTATGAGTTCTAGTTTAGAAGATTGGAAATTGATTAGAAGATTGAATTATTTTAATAGTTGTTGTTTGTTCTTCATGTTCAAAACCAATGATAACTATTATATCGTAATTATAACATATGATAGGCATGTCTGAGCATACTGATCAGATTCAAAAGTAGCTTCATGTCACATCATGAAAAAGAAAAAGGGAAAGTTGATACTTTTCCCTTCCCCCCCCCAAAAAAAAAAAGCTGGACTAACCAAAACATGAGCCCTCAAATTAGAATGTTGTTCCGGGCTTAAATGATACCTGGCTCAGGTTGTGCAAAAATTATGCTATGTTCTTTTTTGTACCTGCTCTCCAAGGGACTTCAGGTTCAGACTGCTTTGCTGCTTTTGCTTTAAAAAATGTTAATCAGGGATTCAGTTTTCTTTTCCATTAACAAATCTTCCCCTTTTTATCTCTCCCCTTAGCATTCAGAATATACATTTTCCGTCAAAAATCTAGGCTTGCTGCCAATTAATTTAGTCAGTTTTAGAATATTAAGATTTAGATTTTAATCAATTAAGTAGGATTAATGTAAACATAATGCTATTTTCCAGATTATAAAATGAAGGCATTTTTGATCCAGATGAAAATTTAGGAAACAAAATCCATTACTTATTGGAAGAGAGGTTTGATATCTTATTTTGCATTTTGTATAACATATTTAACTGAACAAAATTAAACACCTGTAACTTTCAGGAACAATTATATTTTATTTTTATCAACCAAAAACTTGTACTTTTACATGAATAAAGTGTTCATTAAGCTTCTGAAAACATCATTCCATCACCAGGTTATGGATGACTTCAGTGTGCCATTATAGTCATTAAGCAGCTAACACAGTAAGAACAGGATACAGCTTGAACTTTATCACAGCTCTTTGGGCATCTTATCTTTGGCACAACATGATTTATTCAAAACCTTTATCAGCTTATTGTTTAAGGTGCACTGCAGGTGCTAATATAATATGAAAACTACAGCAATATTCTTGTTAGAAAACTTGTTCCCTTTGGATACTCTGCAGGCATACTGTTCTTGCTGTTCCTGATGCATGTCCAGTTGTGTGATGGAAACTATCAGCTGATCACAAATATAATGAAGAAGCATTACTTTCTTCCAGAGAATTTAGCTAGTGTATTGTTACCTTCAAGAACCACATCAAGCCTGTTCTTATGTTAATGTGAGAAGTATATGAGCTGGTATTTTTCTCCCATAATAGTGCTAGGTTTGCCAAAGAAATATTAACTCACAAGTATATATCCCAAAGGTGCTTTCACAAAAGGCAACTGGACTAGTTTTTCCTTGAAGACAGTTTGCTTGTTATCCAAGAAGCTTCTTCAGTTCTGAAGAATTGATGGGCCAAACCTACAACATGGTTCAGTCAAGTTCTGCTTAAAGTCTGGGAAAATGAAATAATGACCAATAGCAAATGATTACAGATTAAAATAAACACATATGTGACTCAAAAATGTAGCTTAGCATTTATTTATTTATTTAAGCTTCTGCAAAAAAAATTAAAAACCAGTTACTTAGTAAAATGGGATAAAGGAAAGAGAGAAACAGGCATGGCTGGCCTGAATTATATTATCTACTATATATCCACATCAAAAAGACATTGGGAATGAGAAGGCGGAGCTTCGTTCCGGCAATACAGCTGCGATCTCGGGGCTCTGAGATCGTAGCCGATATTTTCGCCCCTGGTCGGTCCTAACGGACCTAAACCGTCCCGTAGAGACGGTGATCGTGAAGGGCATTGTTCCAGGATCCCAGAGATATCGCAAAATCTCTGGTTTGATCCGGAAGAAGCCCTTTTGCTGGCGGCGGAGAGGCAGCCTCCATAGCTGCTGAAGTCGGGACAGCTCCGGAAAGAAAGGGATTGGAGTGAAGTGTGTCGGCTGGGTGAGAAAAACTCTTTTGTGCTGTAAATTCGCTAAGGTTGGAAAGTTCATCCGATATAAAGAAGAAAGCTGTGAGATTTTTTTTTGACTGAAATTGTTTTGAGCGGCGTTTTTTAAAGTGATGTCAAATTGAGGCTTGGGTTTTTTTTTTCTTTTCTTTATACTTTTTGGGAAAGATTTTACTGTGACTTTGTAGGTAACCAGATTGAATTTTCTCTTATATATATTTTTATGCTCCCTTTGATTTTATGCTCCCTTTGATTTTTTAACTTTCTTTAGGATAGAGGCTCCCTTTGGCTATTGTTTCTTTTTTTTCTGTATATATTATTACTTTTTTCTGGCGGGCGGGGAGAAAGAGCATTAAGAAACTTTGTAACACTGCCAACTAGAGGCTTGAAAGTATCTTTATGTGAATTGGAGAGAATTGCAAAAAGACCTCATCTCAAGGACTTTTTAACGTGATAAGATAGAGGGAGAGCACAGCAAAATATTATTGCAGGTGCTTTCCTGGACTGTTATCAACAACACTTGAGGTTTGGCTTTGAAGCTGCTGGAGAAGAGAGTCATAACAAGAGCCTTGGATAAATAACAAAGTGCAGTGTGTTTTCTTATATATACCCCATTCGCTAGCCTTTTTCTAAATTTTAATTTTAGTAATATTTTTATTTTTGCCTTTTATTTTAAAGGGAAAGCCTCAGAGTTTTTTTTTTTTCTTTTTTCTTCTTTATTTTTCTTTTCTTTTTTATTGGGACTTTTTTGCTTTTCATATTTATGTTTTTGGACTACTTTGTTGTTGAGGTTGTTTTTTTTTTTTTTTTGGATTATTGTGACTTTTAAATTGGATTAAGGTGTGAAGAATCTGAAGGAACTTTTTTTTTCTCTCTCTCTTTTTGCTTTTTCTTTTTTCCTTTTTCTTTTGCTCTTAATCAATATTATTATTTTTGGATTTGTTTGTTTTTCCCTTTCTATTTTTTCCTTTTTTGTGGTGGACTATCTCGTAATTGGATTAGGGTCTAGAAGAACCTGAAGATCTTTCTTCTTCCTTTTTTCCTGTTTCTTCTTTGGTTTCGTGTTTTTTACTATTGGAGTTCTCCATTTTGGATTATAATTGGCTGCTCTACCAGTTGGATTAAAAGTCAAGAAGAATCTGAAGTTTTGGAAACATTGAAATGAGCAGGAAACCAATACCATCTGGCATTTCTGCTTCTACCTCTGCTTCCCCACCAGCTGGAGGACAACGTTTAATTCAGACAATGTTGAAGCAAGATAAGGAACAAGAAAAAATAACTTTACAGATGATTATGCAAGGAATCCAAGATCTCAAGACAAAATCAGATATCATTGAACAAAGAACAGGAAATATTGAACAAAGAACAGAAAATATTGAACAAAGAATAGAAAATATTGAACAAAGAGCAGAAAATATTGAACAAAGAACAGAAAATATTGAACAAAGAATAGAGAAGACTGATGAAAAAGTGGAAAATATTAAACAAATGATGGTTAAGTATGAGGAGAGATTCCAAAAAATTGAGGAAGAAGGAAAACAAAGAGAGAAGAAGATTGGAAATATTGACAGCAGATTAACAGCGGTTGAACAAGAAAAAGGTGGGATGTTGAGGTGGGAGATGGAAAGGTCAGAATTTTACCTCAGATTTCAAAATATAGAAGAGGAAAAAGGAGAAAATTTGGCAGCGGTAATGATAGAAATTTTGGCAGATGCTTTGGAAATTACAGAGGAAAAGATGATGGATGGAATAGATGAGATATATCGAGTCTATACAAGATATGCGATGAGAAATAAATTACCCAAGGAAGTCCATGTTAGATTTGCCAAAAAATCCATTAAAACGCAAATATTACAAGTAGTAAGAGAGAAAACACTGAAATACAAGGGTAAAGAGGTTGTGGTTTTAAAACAAATACCCAGAAGAGTGAGAGAGATGAGAAGAGAATATCGATTTCTGACCAAAATACTATTGGAAAACGAAGTGAATTATAGATGGCTGATTCCAGAAGGACTAATGTTTAGGTGGCAAGAGCAGAGATATAGAATTGATTCAATTGAGAAAGCAGAACTTTTCCATGCAGAATTCTTTGGAGGAAGAAGAGAGGAAGCAGAGAAAGAGGCTTTATCAATTGAGTTTCAAGATGAACAACTGGAGACTGAAAAAGAGAAAGGAGCAGCAGGGGGACAGATGGATAATAAAGAACAGCGTGAAGTGAGATCCACGAGAGCTGTTAGACCTAAATATAAAGCATAATCATGGAGGAAAAAAAACTGATTACAATGAATATAAATGGACTTAATTCAGCTGTTAAAAGAAGGAAAACTTTTCATAAATTAGAGAAATTAAAATTTGATATAATTTGTTTACAAGAAGTTCACATTAAAAAAACAACATGAACAATTGTTATTACAGCCAAAATTAGGGAAAATATTTACCTCTTTGACTCAATGTAAGAAAAGAGGTGTGGTTTTATACATTAAAGAGGCTATTCCAGCAAAATTGATTTATACGGATGAAGATGGAAGAGTATTAATGGTAGAAATAATGGACAATAATATAAAAATACTCTTGATTGCAATTTATGCTCCGAATGATAAACAAGAAGAGTTTTATAAAAAGCTACACATGAAAATAATTGGACTGGACTATGTTAATATAATTATGATGGGAGATTTTAATGGAATTGTGGACAATAAACTGGACTATATAGCAACAACAACAAAGCAAAATAGAAAGGCTCTCCCAAGGTCCTTTTTTAAAATGACAGATGAATTAACTTTAAAAGATATTTGGAGAGAAAGAAATGTTAAAGCTAAACAATATACTTTTTATTCAAATAGACATTTATCATGGTCCAGATTAGATATGATTTGGATCTCAACAGAACTAATATCTAATATTAAAGAAACAAATATTGAAACAAGTACCTGGGCAGATCATAGCCCAATGACAATTAAATGGAAGGGACAAAAAAAAAGATCGAGATGGACATTAAATAATACTATTTTAAAGGAGAAAGATTTTACACAATGGATGGAGAAGGAATTGGCTTTTTTCTTCAGAGAAAATAAAAAAGAAGATACTTCAACGCAAAATGTGTGGGACACAATGAAGGCATACGCTAGAGGTTTGATAATAGATTATACAAGAAAAAAGAATATTAGGAAAAGGCAAGCTTCTAAGGCCTTGGAAGATGAGTATAAAATTCTTGAAAAAGAACTGCAGAAAATGCCACAGAAAAAGGATATCAAATTGAAGCTGGATGTAATCAAACATAAAATGGAATTAATAGAGAAAGAAGAACTGGCACAGAAAATTAGAAACTCTAAACAGAATTATTTTGAAGATGCAAATAAACCAGGTAGATGGCTAGCATATAAATTGAGAAAAGAGAAGGAATCAAGAAAAATATTGAAGTTAATAGACGAACAAGGCCAAGTTTGTTATGGGAATAAGGAGAAAAAAGAAATTATTCGAGATTTTTATGGGCAATTATATAAACAGGAGAATATTGATGAAGAAAAAGTCAAACAGTATTTACAGGAAGCTAAGTTACCAAAGATACCTAAAGAGACTGAAGAAATGCTAGAAAGCAATATAACAATGATGGAACTAAATGAAGCATTTAAGAGACAAAATAATGGGAAAGCTCTGGGTCCAGATGGGCTTCCAGTAGAATTTTATAAAACATTTCAAGAATTATTGAGCATCCCATTGTTAGAAGTTATGAATGAAGTTATGTTAAAAAAGATGATACCTAAAACATGGTCAGAGGCTTATATTACACTCATACCAAAGGAAGAGACTGACCCATTGCAAATTAAGAATTATAGACCTATTTCTTTATTGAATGCAGACTATAAAATCTTTGCTTCAATCTTAGCAGAAAGACTTAAAAAATATTTAAATAATTTTATTCACTCAGATCAAAATGGATTTCTGCCAAAGAGACAAATTAGAGACAATATGAGAGTAATCTTGGACACTTTGGAATACTATGAGGCTCATCCTGAAAAGCAAATGGCTTTGATATTCCTAGATGCTCAAAAAGCATTTGACAACGTGAACTGGAGATTTATGTTATTATTATTGGAGCAGATGGGTTTCGCTAAAAAATTTATTCAAGCAATAGAAGCTATATATAATAAACAGACAGCAAGGGTAATGATGGAGGGGGAACTTACAGATTTTATTAATACAAGGAAAGGCACAAGACAAGGATGCCCCCTATCTCCTTTGCTATTTGTGTTGACCTTGGAAGTGTTGAATAGAAATATTAGGGATGATAAAAGCATAAAAGGAATGAAAATTAAGAAGGAAGAATTCAAGCTACAAGCTTTTGCTGATGACTTAGCTTTTATTTTGGAAGATCCGCTAGAAACAGCTCCAAAGTTACTGGAAAGGATAGAGGCATATGGAGAGGTGGCTGGTTTGAAAATAAATAAAGACAAAACAAAGATTTTGACAAAGAATATGCTATTGAGACAGAGAGAAGAATTGGCAGATCTTTTGAAAATTCAAGTTACAAATAAGGTTAAGTATCTGGGGATATATTTGACAACAAGATGTAGCACATTAAAGGAGAATAATTATATTAAACTTAAACAACAGATAACTACAGATTTGAAGAAGTGGGAAAACTTGCAATTGTCATTAATAGGGAGAATTTCAACAATTAAGATGAATATATTACCTAGAATTTTATTTTTGTTCCAAACAATACCAATTAGGCTTGGAAAAGACTATTTTGAAGATTTAAATAAAATTATGTTGAAGTTTATATGGCAAGGTAAAAAAGCGAGAATAAAGCTAAAGCTTTTGCAAGATGCTAGAATTAGAGGAGGTTTTGGTCTGCCGAATTGGGAATTGTATTATCAAGCTGCAAGTTTGATGTGGGTCAAAGAATGGATAACATTAAGGAAACATAGGTTGTTGACATTAGAAGGGCATGACTTGCTGTTGGGTTGGCATGCTTTTTTATGGTATAAGGGAACTAAAACACAGGGTTACTTTAGAAGACATTATGTACGGGAGTCTTTGTGGTTAAATTGGGAGAAGATAAAAAGACAATGTTATTTGAAAATTCCAGTTTGGTTATC
Organism: Hydrophis major; assembly: GCA_033807585.1. Lineage (NCBI taxonomy): Eukaryota > Metazoa > Chordata > Lepidosauria > Squamata > Elapidae > Hydrophis > Hydrophis major. The sequence continues at coordinate 57,011,238 of CM066331.1, read as the reverse complement.
GACCATTGAAGCATTTTCCTATCCTATAATCTACAAGAAGGAACAAACAGTTAGATATGGGGAACTTTTGGATGATAAGGGTGAACTTAAATCGATCCAAAACTTAGAGGAACAAGGTATAAGGATGAATTGGTTTTCATATGCACAAATACACTCAAGGTATGATGAAGATTCTGAAACGGAGGGATTTTATGATAAACAGACTGATTTAGATAAGATCTTGATGGGTACTGATGAGAAGGTGATTAAAAAACTATATGGTTATTTACTGGGAATGAAATTAGAGGAAGAACAAGTCAAAGAAACTATGATTGTTTGGGGGAAGAATTTTGGATATGGGATTGATTTAGAGAAATGGCAGAAATTGTGGTCTCAAAATTATAAAATGACAATGTCAACAGCATATAAAGAAAACTTGTATAAGATGTTTTACAGGTGGCACTTTCCTCCGACAAGAATAGCAAGAATGTTTAAGAACAAATCTGAAAAATGCTGGAAATGTCATCAGATACCCAGCTCGTATTACCATATGTGGTGGACTTGTGAGGATGCTAGAAAATATTGGACTATAATTCGCATGTGGTTGGAAAAAATGACAAAGAAACATATAGATTTGAAACCAGAGATCTTCTTATTGGGAATTTTACCTGATATATATAGTAAAGATTTGAAATACCTGATTGTAAATGTATTAACAGCGGCCAGGATTGTATTTGCTAAAAATTGGAAGAATGAGAAAATACCATTACAGGAAGAAATTATTAAGAAAATATTGGAATGTGCTGAGATGAGCAGATTGACATTTGAAATTAGAGAGCAAGAGGATAAACAATTTTACAAAATTTGGGATCTTTTTTATAAATGGCTAGATGATAAAATACGATAATAGAATATTTAGAATGCTAGATAGTAAGGAATATCTTTATTTTGCTATTATTTTGTTATTTGATATTATATTTATAAAGGATCTTTTAGGATTGATTTGATATGACTAGATGACTTGTTATAGAGTAAACTGGTTTAAAGTATTGTTAGCTCATTAAGCATGAATGATTAAAAATATAGTCAAAAACTTCTTTTTTTAGTGATATTAGGATATATAAGTTTGGATTGACAATATGAGTTGTTATGTAACATAATTGTAATTGAGACTACAGAATGAATGCACAAAAATGATGAACCAACTGACACACTGGATGTACATATAAGAGTTGATGTTTTTATGTTTTGTTTGTCTTGTTTGTTTGTAGAAAATTAATAAAAACTTTTTCAAAAAAAAAAAAAAAGACATTGGGAATAGTACTGTAGGTAATTGCCATGGAAAGCCCGAGTAGAGCAACTTTTTACTATTCCAACTTTATCTCTTTTATTTACATAATGGCAGCAGAATAGAGATGGATACCAGCTAAGACCTCGCACACTCTGCATCAGGAAGGAAACAATTTGATGAATGGGGATGATATATTCAACACAGATAAGCTAAGTAACTGGTAATGGACTGAACTTTGCACAACCTTCACTGAATGAGCTACTAATACTGAAATGTCATCACTATTTTAACACAGTGCTGAAAGAGAGAACAAAATAATTGACTTATGGTGATAGATTATAATATTGCCTAAAATCAGGAAGAGTCCAGTAGCATCTTTTCAGATTAACCTATTTCTTTATTAGATGTACTTCAGACTAATACAGTCTGTTAGACTGAAAACATACTTTGAGACTCCTTCCGATTTTTGGCTACTAATGATTATATGGCTCTTCTCCCACAAAGCTGCGTAAGGGGCTCTATGGTTACATTTTCTTTAAAGCGTGGGAATGTTATGTCTCATAAAACAAAGCAAAACCTCTGTGGAATTTGCTATGGAAGATATCCTGGGAAGTTTTGAGTCATCCAAATCTTGAAAAAAAATCAGCTGAAAGATGGATGATGTCATAATATCCTTTACATGGGAGGCAGACAGTATTTATTAGGACCTTCCTTGCCTGGGCTCAGAAACTAAACAAAGGAAGGCATGGTTAGCATTTGTCTGGAAGACCTGCAGGGGCTTCAGGACTATCAGCTGGAATGTCAATTGCTTCTGTAACTGTTGCCATGAAAACTACATAGAAGTATCCATAAAGTCACCAGACATCTAGCTTCACTCAAGGGAAGAGTGACCTGCAGTAGTGCCTACAAGGTTGGAATAAGATATTGTGCCAACCTGCCATTATCATGTATATTTCCCAGAAAGTAGGAAGAATGATTACTGGTTTGGAGAAACAAAACTTTTAAATGTTTTCCAATAACCTGTTTGTGTGTCTTCAGTAATTTTGAACAGAATGATCAACGGGAAGAGTATAATGTTATTTCTAGAGATGTTAGGGAATTGTTTCCACCCCTTTTATGAGCAGTGGCCATAGGAGACATCTGTATTTTCATGTGTAAAGGTAATGCATTATATATGTGTCAGTGGTGGGATCATTTTTTTTTACTACCAGTTCTATGGGCATGGCTTAGTGGGCACGGCAGGGGAAGGATACTATAAAATCTCCATTCCCACCCTACTCCAGGGGGAAGGTTACTGCAAAATCCCATTCCCTCCCTACCCTGCTAACCTGCTTTCCAGCTCCGTTCTCCTGTGCAGGGCAACAAAAGCAGACCCAATCGATCAGCTGGGACTCGGGAGGCAGAGAACAGATAAGGACGGGGCCAGTGGGAGGAGGTATTTGCTGATTCTCCAAGCTACTCAAAATTTCTGCTACCAGTTCTCCAGAACTGGTCAGAACCTGCTGAATACCACTTCTGATTTGTGTGCACTTTCTAACGACTAATCAAAATGTATTCATACATGTTGTCTAAGTAGGTATGTACACTAGGGAAAGAATGTAACAAGGATGGGTCTATCTTCACATGTATTTATACATGTGAGGAGGAATTAGGAGGAATGTATCATTTATTCCTGTGGATCCTGCCATCTCAATGATCCTGATGAAAAAGTCAACTGACTTCTAAAAGCATCACAGCTCAGCTGTCTGTCCCATAAGGATGCATTGTGGAATTATTTTCAGGATCCAATCCATTTTCAAACTTTTCTCCTTCAGAATATAGTCAATCTTTTATTGTTGTTGTTTTCAATTAATTATTCTGCTGACAAAGAGATAGGGTGCTAAACTGCTTTGTGGGAAGAGATTTTTAGGCTATTTCTGTAATAAATCTGTTATTTATTATTTCTAAACTGACAATAAACCGAATTGCATCAATTCTTCATCATTAGCAAAAGGACTTCTGTAAATGTCATTAGCGCAAAGCTAAGATGAGCAACTTCTGTATATCTCTTCTAGTCTGTCTCTTCATGTTGTTCATCTGCCAAAGCAATTTTATTGTTTTCTGCTCACACCTAGCTTGTCCCTACCTCCAAAGCAGATGGAAGGAATGTGTCACCTTCCCCCAAAATGTCTTTCTATCTTTTTAGCACATTCCAAAATGGTCTTTTAATAGGGACTAATTGTCAGGAGATGACCTTTCTTGATAGAGGAGCATCAACTGAATATCTGGGCTATTAACATTCTTTAGTCGACTCTAGGCTACCCAGATAGTGAGTTAAGACAAAATTTTGGCACAGACCATCAACATTAATTAGATAGGAACAACCTATGATGCTATTTTTGAGCAGCAAACCTACATGCTTGGCAATGGAGCCAAGAGGATCAGAAGCAATAAGCTTAGACATGCTAAACAAAGCTATTTATTTAAAAGCCTAGAGTGACATAATATTGCACCTTCAGTATATAATGTACTCATAGTTAACTGTTAGCTTACTGTCCTTTTTTCTGGACTATCCAACTGGGGAGACCCAGAAGATGAGTTTCAACTTAGCCTTCTCATTAAATGTTCAGCAGTCAGGAAACAAAGGGCAAAACTGAGCTCTTAATATTCTTTTTTTGCTATCCACTCCCTTAAGCAAATATGGGATAATCATGGAATGTAATGAGCCAGTTTGTTGTAATGCTTAAGGCACCAACCTAGCAATTGGGAGACTGTAAGTTCTACTCTTGCTTTAGGCACAGTCAACTAGGTGACCTTGGACTAGTCATGCCCTCTCAGCTCTGAAATCAGACAATGGCAAATTAGAATTAGAATTATTTATTGGCCAAGACAAGGAATTTGTCTTGGTGCAAATGCTCTCAGTATACATAAAAGAGTCAAGTATACTCATCAAGAGTCAAGAATCATAAGGTACAATGCTTAATAATAGTCATAGGGTACAATAAGCAATCAAATCATACTAGGAAACAGTCAATATTAATCGTAAGGATACAAGAGACAAAGTTACAGTCATACAGTCACAAGTGGGAAGGGATAGGTGATAAGGAGTGATGAGAAGTTTCACTTCCAAAAATCCTTCCCAAGAAAGCTACAGGGATTAATTTAGACATTTGCCAAGAGTCAACAATGACTCAAAGGAACACAAAAAGGAGAAAGCAAGGGAGGCTAAACCTTCATCTATTCCATCAGTGTTGACTCAAATCCCACTTGGGTCATCTCACTGTTTCAAAAAAAAAACAGTATGAAGGTATAACTCAACGTCAAGAAATGATTGTCTTTAGCTGCCACCAAAGTGGTTGAGATGCTACTAATTGTGGTTCCCAGTATCACCAAGACAACGCTCTTCTGCTTCTCTCTTCTTGTGGTGGATTAGCAGATGCGTTGTTTCCCCATAGTATATGTTTGAGTCAGAGTGTGCATGCCTTATAGATGCCTAAATTCCTTTCAAGTCATTTACATTGTTGATATTTCCACACACAAACTTTGTACCATATTCTCTTTTAACGTTTATGAGCTTAAAATATGGCTCTGTGGTGCATGACTGCTCATCAAAGAGGAGCCACTGTCCAATTTCAAAAGTCCAGAACACACCAAGACAGCAAACATGAATCATTCCAAACAATGCATCTGTGGAAAAGTAGAGGTAGCTATTTACAGAAATCAAAGAAACCAGTGCTGTTTTTACCACTGTTAATCGAAGTCACCATTTACTATAAAAGAAAAACACAGAAGGAATTTGGCTTTAAAAACTTTGAAACAAAAAATATATCACCCTATTTTGAAGTCCTGTTTTATTTCCATATAAGAGTCTAGTCTTAAATTGGCTAGATTTAATTTTTTCATGTTATCTGGCTGTATTATAAAAAGATGTTTCATATTCATAGCTTTGCAGGATCATTGTGCAAATTGTAGTTTCCCTTTGTATCTATCTGGAACTAACCCTCTGCTGTCATATTTGCCTTCAGAGCAAGAGAACCCAATTTACTGTTTCCCAAATCCTTGCATGTGGCTCAAAGTCCATCCAAAAGTGGTTCCTGCAATTTGATAGAGTAATTACTAAGTACTGGGAAGAAGTCATATTAATTATATTTGGTTTTAAATATAATAACAATTAAATGTAAACAAATTTCCCTTCCTGCCTAACTTCTAATGTTTTGGAGCATAGTCTGAGGCAATCACTGAAAAGCCAAACGTGGCCCTCAGCACAAAAGCAGCAGCTCTTAAGACAGCATTATTTTCTTACAATTTGGTCCTCGGAGACTATAATATCCACTTACAACTAGCAAGATCCTACCACAGAATATGGGGTGGGGGGTAGAGGAAGCCTATGAAATATTGTGTACTGCAAGTGCTATAACTGATAAGACCAAGGTTGAATCACCTTAGGCCAAGTTTCTCAACAGAAGAGTTTATTCTCTGTACCTATATTCAGTAACTGGGACTCTTCCTGGTTCATCTATCTGATAAACTGAACTCATTTCTTTGTTTTTTTCCTATATCTCTACTTTTTGCTTCCCCGACCTGCACATTCTTTGGTACAGAACTATAAATCGTTCACAAAGCAGATAATAGAAGTCAAGCCATAAACCACCTGTCAAAGAGAAGACTGTAATACTATAATCAAAGAGGTTTTACTTAGAATTAGGATTAAAGTAGCTTAGAAACCAGCTGGTTGAAGGTTATCTCCTACTGCTGTAGGATATATTTTTCTTGAAAAAAACCTATTTTATTATGTTTTCTTACATATTATTTTAACTAAGAGACAACTATTAAAATATTGCTTTTTGCTGAGGTTCACAGTCACATCAAAACAGAAAAAAATGAAAAATTATTTTTTAAAAATGCATACAAAATTGACTTTATTATATACAAAACTATCTTAACCTAAGAGTAATAATTGCATATATTCTGCAAATATTTTTATATATTGCTTCTTTAACTGCACTTATATACCAACATTCTCCACTAGTCTCAAACGTATTTCTAGCAATTGTGACTGAAATGAAAAAGCAATGACTGTTAAAAACTCAAAAAAAATTTCCTTTATATATTTTCTACTGAATTCCTTCCAAAGGGCTCAAAGCACTACGCTGTGTGTAGCACTGGTAGATTCTCTTTGTTCTCCGTGTGCATATAAATCTTAAACTCACAAAAAGTTATGAAATCCTGTGTCTTGAATAACCGGAGAGGTTTTCAATTCATGTTGCAGTTGCTGTGAAATGTACAAATTCCTTACAACATACTCATTCCAGAACAGTAACCATGTGCATGTGAAGACTGGGAAGAGATCCAACTCCAAAGGTTAATGAGTCCACCTTGGAAGGTAAAGTGGCTAGCAAGTGGCTGCTAATCTTGAGGCCACAATAGAATCACTGTTTCATAAGAACAGTCTATGAATTCAGTATAAGAGAGCTGATAATGAGGAATTATTTTTTTAACATATCTATTTACACATATTAGACCCATTTTCTGGTTTGGGCTATTCTCATTTACAGAGGGTGACAATCCTTGAACTCATGGAACGCTGGCAAATTTGATCTTTCTTTAGCCATCACTGAAGAAAAGAAAATAGTATTTTTAAAATCTCTGTTGGTCACCAGCCTATTGGGGATACAATTGCTACTATCATTCCTGCAAAAATGAATGAATGCATGGATGCATATTCTATCTGTACAGATGCATAACCAAATCAGATTTTAATATTTCAAAATGACTATTTTGTATAAGACAATTGAAACAAGAGTCAGCATTTGAATCCAGCATTGACCACAAGCAATAAAAAAATTGCCAGACCTTAGCAACTGGGAAACATAGTGGAGAAAGGGATAGTAGCTTTTTATTGAGTCAGGAATATTGGAAGCTGGGTGTAGCAATTGTCAAAGCCCCAGATCAGGTATAAATTTGGCCTGGTGAAAGAGAACAAAGCAATTTTTATGGCTAATTAGATTTGTGATCATAATTTTAATGCCTGTAAGGCAATGTTCACATTTGAATCTCCTACTGGACAACTCAGACTCAGGGTAGCAAAATGAATCAATCTAATTCACTGTTGAAGTGTCTCAGAAGATAGCAGCTTTGAAGATCGTTGTCCTGGAGAGAAACAATTCTTTCCCATGAACTTAAAAAAAGAAAGATAAAATGAGGGGGAATTTGATTCTTGCTTCAGACAAGCTGGAACCTGCCAACTTTCTGTACACGTGTATCTTGTTCTTTGGGTTTTTGTTGATAATACCATGGCATCTTGACTAAAAAATGTCTTTATTCTAGAAAAGGAAGCCAAGCCATAAGCGTGAAGGTTGCTAGCCAGAACAGAGAAGAATGTGCTGGGTGGCTGCAGACAGGTCAGAACCTAATGGTCTGTACAATTCCTCTGTGGATGAAATGTAAAGGGCTTGTTCCCATGGAACTGAAAATATGTGCAAATGCCTGCCTAACTGCCAAGCTACTATCCAGACCGCTGAACTGTGAAGGTACCTGTAAATTTACTTTTTAAAGATACATGGTTCTCAAGAATGCTTAAGCAACCTGAAATAAAATATTTGCATCCTGGAACAAGATACGTAAATATCATTGATATTGCTTTGTTTCCTTTCTTTTCCTTTTCAAAAGTGACTTTTCTATTTCCATTCTTCTGCTGACTAGTTTCACCAGGAGTGACTAGTTTCACCAGGAGTACCTGAATATAGCAAAAAAACAAAAACAAAACCCACTTTCCTATTTCTTTCCATTTCTTATCTGGAAATCTTTCCACATCTTCATTTTGATAAATGCACACAAGTTAATTTGTATTGTACAAGTGAATGGCCAATGCATGGTGACAGTATCTGGAAATGAATGTTGTCAATCTAATGAAGCTTATATCAGAAACATGGAAACAGTTCTTTTGAGGAAATTGTCATCCGTTGTTAAGGACATTCTGAAGCAACACATACAGTCAGGAAGAAATGAGACATGAAGCATCACAGTGGCAGAGAAATAGAAACCTGCTGGAGTTGATAGTGCCACTATATGCAGGATATTAGATATAAAATAGAGTAAAATAGCAATAATCCATTTCTTTCTGGCTGGAGACATAAAAGTTTATCTAGGCAAGTTAAAGACCTAGCAACTGCATTTGCACAAATCATTTGTTGATTTTTATCCTTGGTTAGATTTTGGGAACTGTAGCATGTTATAAAAATTAGCTTGTTTGGTTAGTTCATGAATCAGTATAATTAACAGAAGAAGTACAAACTAGCCATTTTTATTTTGTTTTTGGTTCAAAGCTCACTCAGTGAGCCTACTGGTAATATAGTGTTGTTACTGGAAGGGAAAGGAATCTTTGAGGATGATGGGGTGGGAAGGCAAGCAAGGACAATATGAAAAATATAAGACATCTGCAATATTTTAGGAATTAATTTTTCACAAGAAGGAAATCATAACAAAAAATTTGCTGTTTTGATGTCAGATTTGGGGGGCTTGAGAATTGAAAAATGATTGCCTACAGCCCACAGACTATGAGACTCCAGCCAGAAATAGTACAAGAAGATACTGTAGTGTGATTTCCATCTTCTTTATTACTGACATTTTGCTCACTATTTCCAAGTTTCATGAAGTGACCTATATGAAGTGAGGATTTAAAAGAAATTTGTCACATTTCTGGCAGGGAAGCATTTACAAGAATGGCCCAAATAGATTCTGCCACAGCACAGAACAGAACTGCATGGAGTTAGCATTTGTTTTTTCCAATCAAAGATTCTCTATCTCTTTCTTCCTTTCTCACAGATATAGACACAGTTATATCCAAGAAATAAGGATTTCTGAAAGCTACATACAAAAGTAATGAATTATTTTAAAAACACAGGAATACAGTGAGAGCACTTACACATTGGAGAAATGTATGTTTCAAAATCTGCTTTGATGAAAATTATTTTATAAAATGATTTTTGGAAAATAGGTCTTACACCAACCGAATTAAGACTGGAATCCCGCCCCCTGCCAAGTGCCCTGTTTCTATGACCACACCTAAAGACATTTCAGAGGTACATTCTTAAATAAGCACTATATTTTGATTACTGACATTGATAAATTACTACATGGAAACACTACTAAAAGAATCTAACACAGGACAGAGGTCTTTTCCTTCTTGCACTGTGTATAGGAATTGGACCATGTGTGACAGATGGCAGAGGCTGCATGAGGCTTAAATAAGAATAGCCAAAACAGATATCAGCTTCCTCACAAGCAGAGTCTTTTAGTCTTTTAACTCTTCATCACCAGAGCATAGGAATCAGAGAAAAGGACAGCAAGCAGTTGCTTCAAACTACAGTTCCTCCACTTCTAGTACTGTTCAATTAATAGATAAGGGAGGCAAATATCTATGAAAAATTCTCATGTTCAGTCTTACAGCAACCAGTTGGGTGTCCTGTAAATAAATACATAAATATGTGCCTCTGAAGAATGGAATGTATTGAACTCACAGAGGGAGTAGATCTCATGTGATAACTATAAATAAAAGAAGATTGTATAACTCTGGCTTCATTTTGCCAAAATGTTTTACATGGTCATAGGGGCCCGTGTAAGATATTTTTAAAGAGCCATTCTACTATATTAGAGTGAGATTGATTTCCACTTCCCAAATTCAGCAACAGGATCCACAGAATTTCCCCCTCCCCCTCCGACCCTCTGCTCACAGGAAATACTGGGTAGGAGATTTCTGGCATCCTTGACTCAGCCCAAAACAAATGGGAACCTGGCAATCCTTATCCTTCCTCTGTATAACTATTCTAACTCCATAGCTGATAAGTGGCAGCAACTAATACAAGCAAGCAGACAAGTTTTCTTCTCCGGCTTTGCTTCCATATTATTCCTGTTCAGCAGATCACTAGCTAGAGAAGAAAATATTCCCCAATGAGGGCACTTCAAGGAGGAAAAGGTTGGGTCTGAGTCAAATTCTGCCTGACTTCTCCTTATCTTCTCCTTCTGCCGTGCCTTATTTAGACATATTCCAAGTTTAAAATAATATGAAATGTAAAAATATTTGAAAAGACACCTAGCAGAAGTAGCTCCAGAGAAGAGGGAGTCAAATCCTGCCAGGACTGTGCAAACAACTAGAGCACAGGTGTCAAACTCAAGGCCCATGGCCTGGATCCAGCACACAGGGTGCTTAGATCTAGCCTATAGGGCCACCCTGGAAATAGTAAGGGACCGGCCTGTGGTGCCCCTGCCAGTGAAAACGGGCTCCCAAGCTTTGTTTCTGGCTGTGATAGCCTCCTGCAACCCTCTGCTAGTGAAAATGGAGGTTGGGAGGGCCGCACAAGGGTTGCAGGAGGCCATTGCAGTTGGAAACGGAGCTCAGGAGCCCGTTTTCACTGGCAGAGCACTCAGACTGCCACATGCTGTCAGCCTTCAAGACTTTCTTTCGCTATCTTTTCGGCTGCCATAGTAACAGGGGGGAGGATGAATCAATTGGGCTTTATGAAGTGGGAAGTGTGCTGGAGGCTTTAGAGAATGAACTGTATAACTTGGGGAAGCTTTATTGTTTATGCTTACTTGCTTGCTTATTTACTGTGCAACTGCAGCTCTTTATCAAACTAGGCCAAGGTCAACGGCCAGGTGTCTGCATCACCACCTGAAGATACCCCACATGACATTATATCCATCTTCGATTGGATGGACCGTTTGAACTATTGTGGGTGGGAACTTTGCCATAACTTTGTATATGTGATTTCTGCACGTAATTTCTCAGATCTAGAATTCTTTTAATGCTATCTCTTGATTTCCAGTAAAAGGCCTTTTCTCTATAACAATGGAGTCTAAGGGTGTCTTTCTTGGATTTTGAATGGAGCACGAAGCTGGCTATGCCCATTCTGTCTACACCCACTCCCACCCCCTGAGGTCAAACATAACCCTGACGTGGCCCTCGAGTTTGACATCCCTGAACCCTTGAGCCTCTAAAGCAAAACTGAAACTGATTAGCAGCTGGGCTACCATTATTTACTTGTCTGTTCAGGGACAGGGGGTGATTGAAAGTAATAAATACATAGAGACTTAAAAAGGAACACACAGAAATTTCTTCCCCTGAAATAGTGGGAGGCGGCACTCTTTTCCCCTACTTCTGTGTCGATTATGTTCACAGTGAATTCTGTTCTATAAAAATGTTTTATTGCTAAAGCACCTGTGATGCCTGCATAAAAACCCAGGTTTTATCATCAGTATCTCCAGATCAAACTGGAAAACCTCCTCAGAGGAACCAATGATCTGATTCAATATAAGGCAGGTATTTATCTTCCTAAGTTTTTCAAGTTGTCACCATAATAGGAGACGGAAATACTGCACTGACTCTTCACAAGCAGCAGAAGAAAGAGACTATGATTTGATTGTGTTCATCACAGGGGCTTCTCTTTTTGACAATGAAGAAAACATAATTGAAATCAGACTGAAATTAGATATTTAAGCTCTGAGAATGATAAAGGCCCTTTTCCACTTATATACTTTTATACCTTGAAACTGTGCTCACATTTCTCTGGTACATAAAATATTCTAATAGAGTACAACACATTCATATGCAAGTTAGGGAGCCAAATTTTTCACTTTCTAAAAATATTCTAAAAATGTTTACTTGGAATGATTCCTCATCTTGCTTCTTGGGCTTCTAATGTTTCTCTCATCCAGAATGTTTCTCCCCCAACAAAAATTTCACACTCGTTATATTCAAACAATGGCTCTTATTCCAAATAAGGGAACTTGTTTCAGACTTCCTTCAGGCTGCCTTGTTCTGGCTGGTTTATGTTAGTGAGACAAGACTAAACAGACCTTCATATTTTCAGTATCAACCACTAAAAATGAAAAGTTGCTTGTTTGTTCCAGAAGGAGGGAAAGAAATAGGGAGTAAAGTGGAAAAGTTTTATTTTCCCAGAAGGATTTTCTGGACGTTACACTACTATAACACTCAGCCTATCAAGTTTCACCATAAAAGAGACAGATTTAATTTGGCAAAAATAAGGAGAAGGAGGGGGAGATGAGTTGATCTCATTCTGATAGTTGTCTAAAATTCCCTCATTCACCCTTTAATTTTATTAGGCACAAGCTCACAGGGGCCACTGCCTCTACAGACAGCTGCATTATCCTGTTAGATAAGGCTACAACGTGAGTTTGCCTAGTACAACAAACCTGCAGAATAATTTGTCATAAACGTAGAACAGAAATAGCCTTACTGGTCCATTACAGCTAAAGAAATGTCCTGAATGACATAAAGATGAACTAATGTGTGATTATGGCAAAAGCTTGCATGGTCTAGCATTTACTTCATCAGATGAAACAGTTTATCAGAGTAAACAGTCTTGTAAAACAGAAACAGTTACATGTTACATTTAGAGGCGCTTCAAGATTCATTTATTTTTCTACTACAAACAGAAATAAGTCATTCTGCTTACAGATGGATACAAGATCATTATTCTGAAAACTTTTACATTTGTGTCTCCTGAATATCATCTTTCCCAAGTTGATGCCATTCAGATATTTTGAACGGCAACTCCTCTGTTCTCTCCCACATGCTCAATTCTCAGTACAACAGATTCATCAAAATCCAATGATGTTCAAGGGAGCCCCATGTACAGCATGTTACAGTAGTCTAGCCTGGAACATACAAAGGTGTGCCCATACCTCCCAATTCAGATATGGGCACACCCGCCACACCATCCAAAGTGTGCAAAGGTCTTCCTAGCCATGGTTGCCAACTGCTCTTTGAGCAGGAACTGTGAGTCCACAAGAACCCCTAGATTAAGCACTGGATCTGTTTGGATCAATGCAACCCATCCAGAACAAGAGATGAAAAACCATGTTGTGGTTTCCAAATACCCATAGCCACTCCATCCTGTTAGGGTTGGGTTGGAGTCCATTTTCCTCCATCCACTCCCCAATCACCTCCAGACACTAGAGTAGGATATTCACAGCATCACTCAAGGGGCCTCGGGTAGATATATAAAGCTGGGTATCACTTGCATACTGATGATACTGAAGTATCATCTCACCCAGTGGCCTCAGGTAAATGTTAAATAGAAGGGGAGGGAGAACAGAGCACTGAGGCATTCCACAAAATAGGGTTTGCAGGCTAGATCTCTGTTCCTCTATCAACACTGACTGGAAATGGTCCTGGAGGAAGTGAGGGAACCAGCACAATATGCTGCTGTCCACAAATTCTGCATTATTGTGGGTCTTCCTGTGTTTAATTAATGTTTCATTTGGGGGGATGCAGCCACCAAACCAACACCAAAACAAAAACAAGATTTTTCCCCCCAATGGCAAATTTATAGATGAGCACAATACAAACAGCAAAAGATATCTGACTATAGTCCCAATTTAGTTAATTAATTATATGTGAAAAAGAATTGCTGTTCTTTTTCCAGTTTGTCATTTTCTACTTTGAAAAGATAATGATTTACATCAAAGTATAATCTAAATAGATGACAGTTGTAAATTCTCTCTGCCTCCTCTGAATAAACTATAATAGTTCAAATGTTGTTTTCCTTGACCTTACAAACCAGAGTTTATGAGTTCTAGTAGAATTATGGGTGGTTAATTAATTCCTGTGTGGTCCAATAAATAGGTTACTGTTTGAAACTAATGTCTAAAATCAAACTATATTCCAATTATTTTTATTCAGCAAGCTTACTTCATGTCATAAAGTAAGATTTAATCCTAAATAATGCTGGGCCGATTCAGTCCAACCAAGTAGCAAAGTTTGAGGATTATTTTGATTCAGCCTAATCACAGTAGATAGGTAGATAGGCAGGTAGGTAGGTGTTTGTGTATCTGTGTGTGAAAATGAGAGAGAGAAAGAGGGAGGGAGGGATGGAGGGAGGGAAGGAAGGAAGGAAAAGAAAGAGAGAGAGAAAAAGAAAGAAAGAAAGAAAGAAAGAAAGAAAGAAAGAAAGAAAGAAAGAAAGAAAGGAAGGAAGGAAGGAAGGAAGGAAGGAAGGAAGGAAGGAAGGAAGGAAGGAAGGAAGGAAGGAAGGAAGGAAGGAAGGAAGGAAAGAAAGAATTTAGCATCTCTTCATTTCTCAATTCTTCAGGAAGAGGTCCACCTATGAACTAAAAGTTTTAATTGCAGAAGACAAGATCTGAATGCATATATCAACTAACATGAGAATGTCCACTGCATTCTTTTCTGACATTGGGATAGTAAATAAGCCCACCAAAGGAAGCACAGAATAGAATACTAGCGATCTCTGCAAGAAGTAAGATTGCCTTATTTTTTTACCATATACAGTAACTTAGTAATTCATAGAATGGTAACTCTTTTAAAATGGCACTAAATCAACATAAGGAATAAAATATCTCAGACTAAAACTATTTTTCCTAATAAAAGTTTTATTTAAGTTTTCACAAAACATACAAATACAAATAAAATACTTTTTTTAAGAACAATGTAGCCCCGAGTTATCACTTCTCCATACAGACATAAACTCAATACATATTTATCTTATTACATTCTTCCATGTCTTATAACTATTTTCACAATTTTTTCAACAGCTTTTCCCTTTCTTTACTTTCTATAGCCTTATCTTAAATTATCTCATTCCTTTCTTTATTCAATTGCCTATCTTTTTCTAATTTTTAAAATCTTTCTAATCAATGTTTTTAAACTTTTGTCTGTCCCGTTTACAATTTCATATTATCTTTTCTCATAAAACAAATTTTCCCCTGTAATTACTAGACTGGAGTGTAACACCTTTATATCTTTTTACAAATTTTATTTAAAAATTTAAGTTACATCTTTACAGTTATAACATTCATTTTCTAATCTCTATTTTATAACACATACCTATTTTCAATCGAATTCTGCTTGGTACATTTCCCTTAAAATACATACTAAATTCTTAAAAGAAAAAAGTATATATGTATATACATTTGTTTTCTGAGGTTCTCGCGGGTATTTGTATGTGGATCTTTGGTTATTTGGGTTTTCTCCCGCGTAAGATTGGAAGTATCTAGGCAGCGTTTCGATGAAGTCTCATTCATCATCTTCAGGCTTGGTCTTCAGCTCTGTGCTTCTCAGAGTGATGTGAGCTTGCAGCTACTTCTTCCTTTTAACTGCTAGTGGGGGTGTGACTTGATTGGGTGGGGGCTTGGCTGTATTCTGATTGAGTGGGGGGGTGTTCTCATTGATTGGGGGTTTGGCTGTGCTCTGATTGATTAGGGGGTTGGCTGTGTTCTGATTGGCTGGAGGCGTGTTCTGTTCAGGTGGGGGCTTGGTTGTGCTCAGGTTAGTCTTAGTTGCTGGGGGATTTGAGCTGGTGAGCTGTGATCTTGCTGTTTGGCTTCAAGTTCATGGTCGTGCTGCATCTTCATGGTGGGGGTCAGTTCGCTTCATGTATGGCTCAGAGGGGTTTGAAGTGGGTAGTAATGCAGCTGCAGTGCAGCTTCTATACATTTGTGTATATATGTATAACTGCGGTATCTGCTATCCCGCATCAGATGGGCGGCTCATGATAGGGAGCGAAGGAGAGAGAAACGACAGGAGGCGAGGTTTCCTCGGGATGAGCGCGCCCCGAATGTCTTGGCACACGCTCTTTTATTGTGCTTTTTTACAAGAAAATGATTTAATCAAAGCTCAAGTCAAACAGGATAATTCCATCAGGATGTGCATGTTTACAAAGCTGCATACCAGACAGATCATTTACAATGTGGATAAGCTTATTAACAACCGTCTAGCTCCTTGTCCCTTGTACGTGCCTTGCAAAGGTCACTGAAGAGACAGAAGTTAATGATTACACATGAATGATACATAGTTGCAATGATACATAGTTACAACATCTCCTCTGTTTTTATTATTTATGACGAGTCTTCTTCCTCGTCCGAGAAGACAGAAACCATTTTTATGGAATGTTCGCCGTCCCCGTCATCTGGGCAAGAGTGCGACCCGTCAGCGTCAGGGTTGTCCAAGGAGCGGTAACTCAGCAATGATATTTTTTCGTCCGGTGTTGAGGATATAACATGAGCTTGCAATAGCACATTAACATCAGCAGTTATGGAGGATAATTGATTTTTAAAAAAAATTGCAATATTCTATTAAAACAACAAGGTCCTATAATACATATCAATATAATGATTATTAATGATCCTGCCAATGCAGTTAAAAAGGTTGTAAACCATGGCGAAATAGAAAACAAGCCTTGATACCAATTATACATGTTTAACCTTTCTTTTTCTCTATCTTTCAAGCGTTTTTCTAATTCTTTCATAGAATCCAACACGATCCCCCTGCTATCGGCATAAAAACAACATTCTTCTTTAAGCGCAGCACACAATCCCCCTTGTTTTAAAAAATAACAGATCTAAGCCTCTACGATTTTGCAAGAGAGGGTATTCCATGGGTACCTGTAGGGATATAAAATCATCAGAGTTATACACATCAATTTTTGGTACAAGCCATACTTGAATGCAAAATGATTTGGATTTAACAATTTCATCCCCGTGGACACATGCCGTGAGACCGGTGGAACAAGTCCAAACAAAATTATTGCCAGGGATAAAATACATTCCTTTCAGGCGTGATGTTAAAGTTCCTCCTGAAGTGGTGTAGATTGCAGAATATCCCCTGGTTGTGTGGGTGCGTCTGCCAAATTGAATTGAAGTGGTGGGTAGAAGTCTTTTATGCGAGAAAAATTGGTTGTAGAACTTAAACGAACTCCTTGAAAGTCAGTTATAGTCCAAGCAATATTATATCTTCTATGAGGCTTCTGCGGATCGTCATGGACAGTTCTTTTGAAGCGTCGTTTGTTGACAGGATCAGAGTTCGGGTATATAAAAACATCACAAGCAGGAGAGAGGGCTATGGACAAGTTAGTTGTAGAACATTTGCGAAATGAGGAGGGAATGCAATTAGTAGAAAAAGGATAATAATTACAATAATGACAATGAAGATTAATTTGGTAATTCATCAAGGATGTTAGTTGGGGTGGGGGAACCCATAATACAATAGAAGGACATCTAGGTCCCCCTATGTTTAGATTGAATAGAGGAAAATATTTTAAGGTTCCTTTCCATAGGAAGAGTAAAGAAGGAACAAAAGAGCGAATGGTAGAGTGTTCTTTAAACAAAACAGAAGTGACAGAGTGAAAACTACGGGAAGCATTTTCATGACGTACCCACATGGAACAAGTATAATAGCCTTCTGTTAATGAAATGGTTTTACCACGAATAGTCTTTTGACAGGAAGCATAGGTTTTGTTGAAGTAAGGTAGAAATTGCAAAGAAGATATAGGCAAGAATATCAGGAAGAGTTTTAAGATACAGATGTAGCGGAGGAATTCCCATGATAGGGTCTAACCGCCCTACCAGGGATCCAGCAAGTGGTTTTGTCTGGTAGTAAAATCACAGCGTAGCCTCGTCCCCAAGTGAGAAGGTCAGCGGGACCCTGCCAGGCGGGATCTGGCAATCTGCGATAATATATCAGAGGTCTGTTAGGCGGGGGTGAGGGGGAGGAAAAATGACGCGAAGCAGCAGAAGTGGGAGGAATGCCAGTCAGATTAAGAAAGTTTAAAGTGTAAAGACAAATGTTAAGAGAATTTTGCAATGCTGGGAGGTTCGGGGGGTTTTCCCGCAATGAATATCGATCAAGAGCACGTTTCAGAGATAAGTTCGCTTGTTCCACAACAGCCTGCCCCTGGCTGTTGTAGGGAATCCCAAACTTGTGGGTTACATCCCATCTGTTACAGAAGTCCTGGAATGCAGAACTTGTATATGCAGGTCCATTGTCAGTTTTGATTTCTTTTGGACGTCCCAGCGAGGCAAAGGTACGAATTGAATGATTGATGACATGTTTTACAGTTTCTCCCCTTTGAGGAGTAGCCAGAATAAACCCTGAATATGTATCTATGGAAACGTGCAAATATTTCCAAGGGGCAAAAGGTGGATACTGAGTTACATCCATTTGCCAAATTTCACAAGCTTTTAATCCTCTAGGATTTACTGTTATGGGAATGGCTTTTACAACACCCCCCCCCCACCTCGGGAGGGTGGTGGAGGACACGGGGGCTCTACATTTGTAGAAGTGGATTGAATGGAGGGAGGCTCCCGTAATGACTTATGACCATCGGGAGCGGAGGGTTGAAGGACAGAAAAGTTATCATAACTTGGCGGGGGAGATTCAAACACACTCCCTGCTTCTATTTTATAATGGACCATTAAAGCCTCCATAATTTTCCTCCAAGTGACCAAAATGCCAATAGGTGCACGAGGAGGACTATGGATATGTTCACCAATTTTTTGCCAAGTGGAAATTTTTAAGGACCCTTCCTCTGAATAATTGGGACAATGTTGCCACACATAAGCCAATAATGTAGCAATAGGTTTCATTTTTACAGGCGAGCCCTTTAAATTAGAAGAATATTTAGAAGAAGAAGCGACTAACTCCCTCAATTCCTTCAGATGCTGCGTCTGTTGTTGAGAAAAGTTTCCACCCATACTTACGAAAGTCGAGACCATGTTTCAGATCCGATGATGTGCAATTCGCTTCAGGCCTGGCGATGCACAGCTCCCATCGAGCTGATAAGATATGGGCGCGTCGCAACGTATTCCCCTTAGGGAATCACGTCGGGGTCACCAGAATGCGGTATCTGCTATCCCGCATCAGATGGGCAGCTCATGATAGGGAGCGAAGGAGAGAGAAACGACAGGAGGCGTGGTTTCCTCGGGATGAGCGCGCCCCGAATGTCTTGGCACATGCTCTTTTATTGTGCTTTTTTACAAGAAAATGATTTAATCAAAGCTCAAGTCAAACAGGATAATTCCATCAGGATGTGCATGTTTGCAAAGCTGCATACCAGACAGATCATTTACAATGTGGATAAGCTTATTAACAACCATCTAGCTCCTTGTCCCTTGTACATGCCTTGCAAAGGTCACTGAAGAGACAGAAGTTAATGATTACACATGAATGATACATAGTTGCAATGATACATAGTTACAACATATAACAATAGCAAATGAAATAACTATTCTATTCAAGTACAGCTCTACCATTAATATTAATAACAATCTTTTACATTTCTATTTCTTTTAACAAACATTACCTAATAATATCAGTTGTTTTTTACTTTAATCATCTATATTTCATATTTTACTTATTACTGTCTTTAAATAAAAAAAACCAAAGAATAGTTATTAACAGTAGCCAATAAAGTTATTTTTCTTATTCAAATTCATCTTGTCAACTGATAAAAATCTTCCATGTTTCTTTTTGGGTGTTTTTAAATGTTCTTTTCAAATCGAGAGCCTTATTCTCTTTACAAACAAATATTCCACTACACATCAATAGAAATTTTTTCTATCACTTTAATCATCTAACATATTTTCTAACCCTTTTCTATTTCTAATATAATAATGCTATCCCATGCACCCTTGCAGAATCCTCTCCTTAAGTTAAATTTTAACCATTGTCTCTGTGTCTTTTAAATAGGTTTATACCTTTAATTCTTGTATGTTTTTCCTGTACCTCTCTATCTTGTTTCTGTCTTTTGTAGCTTCTTTTTCTTACCTCTCTTCTTCTCCCTCCCCTTTTTATTCCCTTTTCTCTCTGATTTTCCCTTCTGTGATCCTCCCTTCTGCTTCTTCCTGATATCATGATTACTTTTCAAATTACTCTTTTTTTGGTTGTTGCTTCAGTGCTTAAGTTAGACTAAAACTATTTTTAAAGGTACTTTAAAAAGTCAGTTGAACAGCAAATCACATATATGCAAATACATTTCTCAAAGGTGGAAAAAAGTATTTTATTCTAATGTGGGGAAAAAGTTTTTTTTAAAAAAGATTCATTTTGTATCAAAGAAGTCTATTTTGTAATCTGCTTAATTATTCATGGTCCGAAGATCTACTGTTAGCATTGGCAGTTGATTTTGATTATGTATCATCAATAAGTATTGACTCTCAAAGACCACATAGATAGATTTCTTCTATGACCATCGCTGTCCCTGATGTAACTTTCAGATCTTCTAATGGTGCACTTATTGCAACAGAGACTACCTGTTATATAGGCAATGGCAGTAATGGGAGACAACCCTTTAAACAGTTAGAACATTTATTATAACATAACCGGTTATCAGAGGCTGCCACAAGTTAGCGAGTTTGCGCGTGGTGGCAAGCAGCAGCTGACTCACGTGACAGCTCCTTTTATATTGCAGCTGTCAGACCGGCCAGCCAATGAACAATGGCCACAACTCCCACCAGAACTGAGGACTAGAACCAGAACCACACTGATACATAACACCCCTTTCCCCCAGTTAAGAGCATGCATACTCTTGCAAATAGGCAGAGAGTCACCTGACTCGGCCCAACCTATGCGGTTCAGTTGGAATAGCTAATAGCAAAGGGTCAAGTGTGAAACCAGCTGTCTCCTGTGGCAGCAACTCAGGGCATGTGGACGCAGGAAGTTCTTGCTGACTTGGAGAAGCATTGGAAGGTAAGTCTTGCTCAAGTTGTGGCTCAGCAGTCGTCATCTGGGGTTCAGAATCATTGGTTTCTTTGTTTGTCAGTCAGTTGCCATCTTGTTGGTCATCATCGGGTCGGTGATCCGTGGATGCACTCCACCAACCTCACAATTGATCAATGTGCCACCGCCATATCCAGCCTTCAGATAACCTAACTCTATAGGATTTTGGACCTGTGACAGCAATAATCTTTAAATTTAATTTAATCTTTAAATTTAAAAACCCTAAACTTGCTGGAGGAATCTAAGGGATAGGAAGGGGAGAAATTCGAGTGCAACCTGTCAAGGCTTGTCCACAACCGCCGACCCATCAGGAGTTCCGCCGGGGAGTGGTAAGTGGTTGTGCTTGGTGTTGCATGTTGGATTAAAAGGTATTTGGCTAATTTCTCATGCCAATCCTCCCTAGTGTCTCTTTGGCAAACCTAATTTCTCTCTCAGCCTGGCCATTCGATTCCGGGTGATAGGGCGCAACCAAAACATGTCGGATACCTCTCTTTGCTAAGAATATTTCAAATGTATTGGATGAAAATTGGACCCCATTATCAGACACCAACACATCGTAACCCATGTGTTGCGAATAACTTGGTTAATGCCTTAAGAACAGATTCTGATATTACCGAGTGCATAAGCATGAGCTCCATCCATTTAGAATACAAACCTACAAGTATTAGAAATGTTTGGCCCTTAAAGGGGCCCACTAAGTCGATATGCACTCTTGACCAGGGGGCTCTAGCTGATTCCCATTCAAAAGGTGTGGCCATAGGCAATGCAGGCCTTGACAACTGAAAAGCCTGGCAGACCCCAACTGCTTCAGTTATATCCTTGTCCAACCCAGGCCACCATACATAGCTCCTAGCTATAGCTTTCATCCTGACCACCCCAGGATGCCCTTCATGTAGATTTTCCACAACCCAAGGCTGTAATTTCTTGGGCACTACTACCCTCACCCCCGTAGTAGACAGTCCATTTCAGTGGACAATTTGTATTGCTTAGCTTTGTATGGAGTGAATGTAGACACCAATGCCTCTTTTGGCCACGCCCTCCTCACCCAGTCGAATACTTTAGAGATTACCTCATCCTTAGAGGAGAAATGAGCAATGTCCCATGCTGTAATGAGCAATTGGTTGTCTTCGATTAAAAGAACCGTCAATGTAGTAGCAGGGTCTTCAACTTGCACTAGCAGGGGGCAGCGACTCAAAGCGTTGGCATTACTGATCAATTTGCCAGCACTGGCAAATTGCTGATAAGAACAAGGACCATCGGGTCATGCGAGGAGAAAGGATGGTAGGAGTTTGCCAATTATCTGCCAGACAATGGTTTATGATCGGTTATTATTTCAAAATAATGTCCACACAAAAACTTGTGGAATTTTTTCATGGCAGCAACCACAGTGAAGGCCTCTCTGTCCAAGTGGCTGTAATTTCTCTCTGTGTTCGACAAAGTTCTTGAGAAATACGCGATAGGTGCCTCATGTCTATTTAGAATTTTGTGGCTAAGGACTGACCCAGTGCCAACCAGAGAAGCATCACACACAAGAATAATCGGAAGCTCACTGTCAAACTGAACTAAACACTGTCAGAGGATAGTAATGCCTTGACAGCTTTGAAAGAGGTAGCTTCCCTTTGGCCCCAAACCCAAGGCGTCTTAGCGTCTAGAAGTCTATGAAGGGGTTCAGCCACTGACGCCTTGTGCGGCAGGAAGGAACTATAAAAATTTAGTAGACCTAAGAAAGCTTGCAGCTCAGTCTTGCATGTACAGGTTGGGGCTTCTTTGACAGCTTTAACCTTTGATTCAATAGGTAGTGTCAATGCGGTATCCTAAGAAATCCACCTGAGGGACAGAAAATTTGCATAATTTTTTTTTAAGTTTTAAACCGGCTTTTTGGAAATGGAACAGGACATCCCTGAGACATGCAATAAGTTCATTTAGAATGTTTGCGGAAATAAGGACATCATCAAAATAAGGGATGACGCCTTCCATGCCTTGAAGAAAGTGCTCAATAATGCTTTGAAAAATGAAATTATCTATCTAACTCCACATCCACTTTCGCTCACAAGGCAAAAGGAACTCTCTGAGGCTTGAGGCGAATGGGCGCCACTAAGAGGTCCAAACTGAAGGAAATTGGGGTGCCATTGTATTTGCCCAATCCCTCGCTAAATACGTCAGCAAATTCATTTAAAATATTTCCTATGTCCTGGCTTTGTAAGGAATAAATGCCAGTTACCTTCAAACCCAATGCAGAGAACCAATCTAATCCCAGAAGGCTGGGCAGGATGCCTTCCATGACTAAAAGGGAAAGGTGACCCGTAAAGTTCTTGAACTTGACAGAAAACCTGCCAGACCCTATGACCAGAATGAAATTACCTTGATAGCCCTTGAGCGATACCTGGCAAGGTTTCAATTGTTTCTTAGTGATAGTAGGAACCAGGCATTTTATGGTGCTCCATGAGACAATGGAGAGGGACGATCCCATGTCCACCTCCATGGAACAAGGTTTCCCTTCTGAAAACACAGTAACAAATTTTGTTAGAACAGAGTTTGCAAGAGTGACAGGGAAACAATTTAGAAGCGTGGCAAGCCCTGGTGATAGCAAAGCATTCTTCAGATTGGGTATTTACTCACTGCTGCGCTTGGTAAGGAAAAGATTGATTTAGATTTCTTCTGCTTTTGCAAATCCTTGCTAAATGTCCCTTACGTTGACACTTTAAACAAATAACATTTCAAAATCGGCAATTTTCCCTCAAATGGTTACCACCACAGCTTAAAAAGGATAGTTATGATTGTGTTGGTTTGCTGATGGAACCCCCATTTCTTCTTGGCTGTGTCTGCTGGCCCTCTTTGTCAGTTGAGGCACCCTCAAGGATCACATCTTCAGAATGGACAGATGCTTTGGTAGCAGCAGGGTTGATAGTATGTGGATTAGAACTTTGAATCTTGGTGGCCGACAGTATAGATTGCTCAGCGGCTATTGACTCTTCAATAGCTACTTTTAATGTGATATTGGACCTAGATAGGAGATGATGTTGCAATCGAAGGTCACGTATGCCATAAATTAGCTGGTCAAGTAACCTATCATCCAGTTCTCCGAAACCACAATGAAAAGCAGCAGTTCGTAAGGCAGCCATGTACAAACTTATGGTCTCCCCTTCAGCTTGAGCTCTCCTTCTGAAAGCCAGACATCTCGCTATTCACGATGGCTTTGGGGAGAAATGATTGCTCTAAACTTCTTGTAGAGTCTCCCACGAAACAGCCTTTACAGTTTGAGGGGCCAACAGAGCAGTTGCGATGTCGAAAACAGTTGCGCTGCAAAAACTCAGAAAATAAGCTTTTTTTTCTTTGGCTAGCAATTTCTGACAAATCAGCAGCATCTAAGAAACAGTCAAACTTGTTAATGTAAGAGTCCCAAGTTTCAGAAGTCAGATGGAAACACGGAAAAAATGGCGCAGCTGTCATCGTGAGGCATTTGTGAGGAGAAAATTTTCTTCAAGCAATCCACACTATTTCATTGAGAGTACTCTCTAAAGCAATCCCACCTTCGTTGCCAGTGTTATATAGGCGACACCACAGTAATGGGAGACAACCCTTTAAACAGTTAGAACGTTTATTATAACATAACTGGTTACCCGCAGCTGCCACAAGTTAGAAGTTCGCACGTAGTGGCGGGCAGCAGCTGACTCACCTGACAGCTCCTTTTATATTGCAGCTGTCAGACCGGCCAGCCAATGAACAATGGCCACAAACACCCGCCAGAACTGCAGACTAGAACAAGAACCACGTCAGTACGTAACATTACCCACCTTGCTGCTGCCATCCTCTTCTACTTTTTCCTTCTACCTTTCCCAGAATTAAAGACTTCTCAAGAAAGCTAGAAGTTCATATAATGTGTCCAAAGTAGGATAATTTGTTCCTCGAATGAGCACTCTGGGTTGATTTGTTTGTTTTTTGGCTGTCCACAGTATTCTTCCTCAATACCAAATTTCAAAAGCTTCAATATTCTTCCTAAATAGCTTCTTCAAAGACCTATTTCTCTTCCATGGAGTGTTACAGGGAATATTAATGCTTGCATTCTTCTAATCTTTGTAAATATAGACTCATCACAGCATTTGAATAGCGTTTCCAAGATCTTCACTGCTGTTCTACCAAATACTAGTATGAAGAGACTACTTGTTCCTTTACTGTGATGGTTGATCCTAAACCTAGCTAGCTAGCACTTCAATATTTTCATTATCAATTCTAAGGTTGGTTTTTGTACCTATTGCAATTAATTTGTTCTTTTTTTTTACTATGTTCCTTGTAGATCCTTGGCATTTTAGTAATGACCTCAGCATAGATTAGATTATTGGTGTCTTTTTCCTCCAGTTTTAAAACCATATTATCTTCTTTCAATTCAGTTTCCCTTAATGTATATTCAGTATATAGGTTGAATAAATAAATTGAGACTATACAGCCTTGTATCACTTCTTTGCCAACCTCGAATCAGTTGGTTTTGCCATGTTTTGTATGCAGGTTTCCTGGCCTTCCGTATATGCAAATAGTCTGATTTACAACCATTTGTTTAATCATTGTTCAAAGTTACAGTGGGACTGAAAAAAGTGACTTATGACCATTTTTCACACTTATGTTCCAGAATTCCCATGGCCACATGATCAAAATTCAGATGCTTGGCAGCTGGCATGTATTTATAACAGTTGCAGTGCCCTAGGACTATGGGGGGGGGGGGTCACCTTTTGTGACCTTCTGACAATCAAAATGAATGGGCAAGCCAGATTCACTTAACAGCCATGTTACTACTGCAGTCATTCATTTAATAACTGTGGCAAGAAATAAATAAAATGGGGCAAAACTCACTCAATTTCATGCTTAGCAATGGAAATTTTGGGTTCAAATATTATTATAAGTCCAGGACTACCTGTATAGGTTTCTCATGAGGACAATGAAATATTCTGAGATTCCCATTTTTTAAAGCATATTCCACAACTTTCCATGGTTGATGTAATCAAAGCTCTTTTAATAATCAGTGAAATACATACTGATTTCTTTTTTGTAGTCTTTGACTTTCTCAATTTTTCAGAGTGTATCAGTAATAATGTCTTCTGTTCAATGATTTTATATTTTCTCTCCATGTACTGATAAAAATACAGGGGTGGTTTACCATTGCCTTCTCCCATCCAGTCTGAATGGTTGCTTTTGTCATTGTCATTAAAGCGATCGTCTATCTTCAGCATCTTCCTGTATCTCTGTTACCATGTATTGGCACCTGCTTGCTTTAGATCAGGGGTGTCAAATTCACGTATTCATGGCAGCTTCGTGTCACATGACATATCATGACTTTTTCTCCCTTCACTAAACCGGGTGTGGGTGTAGTCAGCACGTGATGGATCTGGCCTGCAGGCCACGAGTTTGACAGCCCTGTTTTAGATGGACAACAAGGATGACCTTAATACATAGGAGTATATGCTCTTGGCATTCATTCCAAATGTTCTTTGTTCATTCCACCCAGGTACATTCCCATCACCACAATGGCACAGCAGGAGTTGTGGTGTGACATTATCCATATCCTTCAAATTTTTCTTTATTTTATTCACTTCTAACATAGTTCATTGCCCAACAAATGGTGCTCTTAGCAGCATATTAGTGAAACCAGAGTGACATCTAGTGACAGCACTAGGAATGTCAATGTTAAAACAACCAATTTCAGAATCTCCTGTTAATTTCATCTTAATGGAGACATATGGCAGGCAAACAAATCTGCATCTGTAGCCAAATTGGAACACAGATGGCTGAAGTGTGTGGCTGGGGAGGCATCTTTTGACAAGTTTTCTTCTGGTGGAATGAAGTCATATTTAGTCCTTTCATTGACACTGGATTGCCTTCCTCATAATGCCAGAGCACCAAAAATAATGGCAGTAAACACCTCCATTCTTCCTCTATACCTAACTGCCCCATCAACAATCTGCTGCCTAACAGATGACTTGATGACTTGATGACTTGATGACTTTTAACATCCCAGATGAATTAGCAGCTGTTTTCTAATGAAAAGACCACCAGTCAATGCCTGGCAAATGATATTGGAAGTTGTTGTTGATCCATATCCATAGGTTCTGAGTTCCTTAAGACCTTGTGTTAAATCATGGAGAATGTTTCAACCTATTAATAACAGAAAGCATAAATCTGACATAAAAATACTACTGTTCATTTCCACAAATTAAAGTTATGTTTCCACAAAATAATAAATACATGAACAGTGCAATGATGGTTAAAAGAAATAATTATATTTTTTATCCCTTTTCATTTGATGTGTACTTTCCCCATGCTTTTTTCTCTCACATAACTTAATGGATCGCTTATCGGAAGGGACAGTGACTCTCCAATTATTAGTGAGTTCCGCAAATCAGTTGGATATAAACCTCTCTTTCCCATCCTTATTCATGCTTTATGTGCTCTACATGGGGCCCCTCTTGAAGAGTATCCAGAAGCTTTGACTGGTGCAGAGTGCAGCCCTTCATGGCATGGGCCTAGGTTATCTGAGGAACTGGCTCATTCCGTTGAGATGAGCCTGCCCCCATCTGCTCTAGCAGAAGAGGCATGCTGTAGACTGTGTCAGTCAAGGAAATGTGATAGGGCCCAGGAGAAAAGACTTTTCTGCCATGGCACTCACCCTCTGGAACATATTGGCCCCTCAAGGACAGTTCCACATCCTCACTTCTGGCCTTCCAAAATGGCTTGAGGATCTGATTCTGCCAGCTGGCTTGTGGCCCCAATAGGCAGTGGCACCTTGGAGGTGGTTAATGGATTAGTGAGACCTTCCACCTCCTCTCCGTACTTTCTTTGTTCCCTTCCTTTCCATCGTGGTTGAGTTTTAACTGAATTTTAAATTATGGGTCTTATTTATTGTTTTAATGTTTATATATAGTATTTTAATTGTATAATTGCAATCTGCCTGCAGTTGCCTCAGCAAGATGGGCAGCATAAAGATTTAATAATAAAATAATTAAAAATAAATACTTTATCCATGCATCTGCATGTAAGAGTTAGAATATAGAGAGTGTTTCCATGGTTGCTGGTATGCAAATTGCTTGATTGTGTCAGGATAGTTGTATATTTTGCTGTCAAAATAAGAGCTCTATGAAGGGGGGAAATGAAATGAGAAATAAAAGAAAAAGCTATATGAAATGTTGCACTTAATTGGTACTGAAAAATATGGAGTGAAAAGTAACCTTTTGTGGGATTTTTGTTGTAATGCTTTTGCATTGTTTTATATCTATATGTTGCTCCTCCCCCAAAATTACAGGGTGCCCATGATAATTCCCTTGAAGCCCACAAGACTTCCTATTCAGCTATTTATTTTACAATTTAAACTTTAAAATAAATAAGAAGCTCACTCACTATAAAACCTCAGGATAACTTTATTTCAAAAGATATCTCTAAACAACCATAAGCATGTTGCATAAGGTTGACTATGGCATACAGGTATGCTTTGTATCTGATTAAGGCTCCCCTGTCAATGCTCTTGTGAATGGACAAATCCTTCCCAACCTACATTCTAGAAAGTTCATTCTCAAACATGCTCTCAAAACTATCAATGTGCCCACCAAATCCCAATAGGTTAGGGATTCTGTCTCCAATATCATACTTCCCTTCTAGTTACTTCCCTGCATTCTAGATACACTAATTGGTATCACATACATTAAGCTATTTTATCAATGCATCTTGTTAATTGAATCATATTTGATCTGTCATTCATCATGCTAAGCCCCAAGTCATGGTTTACAAACCAGACACTCAAATTCATACAATATGCTAAGCCAAAACCACATATAGTTTGTAAACCCAGCCAGTGAGTTAAATGTATTTATCCCCCGAAACCCCACCAATATAACACTACCTAACTAGTTACTGTACAACTGAATGAATAAATCTGTTTCCCGTTAGTCAATATATATTCTCCATCACTATTTCTCCCACTACAGGCTGCTAAAACAAAAGCCAATAAAGAATTTCATTCATCTGAGTTCTGAGCCCAATTAATTAGTGCTGAAGTTGTGTGAAAATTAAAAAGTACAAAGAATATCATCAAGAAAATTCTGTGTGTATATATACACACAAACATAAACACACAGTAAGAAATAGATTTTCCTCATTATTTAACTGAAGATGGCCCAAAAATAATTTATAAAGAAGAAAGAGAGATAAATCTCAGGAGCAGATATTAAAAGACAGAGCATTAATACAAATAAATTGTCCAATGAACTTTAACTTTTTTATCAGGGGTAAGGAACTGAGTTCATCTGCATTAAAGTGGCACTTGCAAAATGATTGTCAAACAGCATGTGTTTCCAATGCTAATTATCTTTATCAGTTTGCTATACTGTTTCTTTAGGTCAGAGTTCACAGATATCCCACAGTTCCCGCTAAACAACTTCTCAGCATTACCATCTGAGCAAAACTGCTTAGATTTTGGGTGGAAATGTATGTGTAATACATGCACATTATAAAATTACATTGTTTTAGTTATCCTCTAAATATTGCACATAAACTCACCCATAAATGTCCATGTTTTTCAATTTCATATGATTCAAACATCTTCATATGAAAAATGCTTGAAAACCTAGCAACCACAGTTATATCACCATGCACAATTGTAATATTTTATGCTAAATGCACACACACATAGTCCAAAATGGAAACCAGAAAGCCATAGCTATTTGACATATATATGTGACCCATAACTGTAGACAAGAACAAAAAGTATAATTCCATTCAAATGTTTTGAACAATAAAGCCAGTATAATCATCTGAGTTCCAAAATATGTGGAGCTCACCAGGTTGTTTCCTTTTCCATTCAAAGATGGAAGAGATAGAATCCATGGTGTTATATGCAGAGGTGGGATTCAAATTTTTTAACAACTGATTCTGTGGGCGTGGCTTAGGTGAGGGCATGGCTGGGTGGTCATGTGACTGGGTGGACGTGACTTGGTGGTCATGTTATTGGCTGAGTGTGGCCAACTCAATATCACTCACATCAAGGCACGCATCTCCTCGCCTGGCCTCTCATCATCGTTGGGATGCTGCAACAGTCGTAAGTGTGAAAAATGGTCATAAGTCACTTTTTTCAGTGCCATTGTAACTTTCAATGGTCACTCCATGCAAGCAAAGTACCAGTAAAGGAGGGGAAAAAAACTCCAGAGAAGTTCCAGAGATAAGAAGTCTTGTCCTCCCAAGATTGTAATTAGTGTTAATGGAGAGACAGTTTCTGTAAGCAACACCAGAATGTTTCCTTCCTGCCTTCCTTACAGGATTAGACCAGTAATTTCTTCTAACAACCGGGTCTCCGAACTGCTTAGAATGTTAACAACCAGTTCTGGTGAATAGGTGTGAACTGGTAGAATCCCAGCCCTGGTTATATGTAAGAAATATGTCACAGGATTAGCAACCTAAATGTCTCTAGATGTTTTGATTTCAGTTCCCTTTGCATGTACTCCGTATAGGCCAGGCCTGTCAAGCTAGTGGCCTGTGGGCCAGATGCATCATGCACAAGCCATGCCCACCCCAGCTCTGCAAAGGCAAAAATCATCACAATATGTCATGAGACGCAATTCAACTTGATCTATTGAATAATTTGTTACCACCCCAGTTCAATGCACAACATCATAATACAGTGATAGAACAGATCACAGGCCTTGATCTCTCTACATAACAAGATTGAGATTTGGTAGAGAACAAGCTAGATAAAAATTAAAAAAATAAATGTAAAACGTCCTTTGTTCCCAATTTAAATTTTGACTCTGAACCACTGCATTAGAGAGTTCCATAAACAAATTATACTTAAAATACAGAGATTGAAAACAAATCCATATGATGTCCACAGAAATGACCACTGAACAAAAATAGTTGGTTCTATTCTAAAATAGACAACGTAATTACAAAAAATTAAATTGTCAGATCATTATTTCACATTAGGTGCATGAAGTACCTGGAGGCAGTAGTGTTATAGTAACAAGGTGAGTGATGTATTAATCATACCTTGAAAAGCCAGGACGTAGTGCTTACAGCAAACAGTAATTGGTAGAAGTAAAAGGAGGGAAAAGCAGCTGTGTGTAATATTCTGACCAGATGACAGCACTCAGAAGAATGTAAGCATTTTCTGTATTAAATCAAAGACCTATCTAGTTCAGCATCCAGTTTTCCCCAGTGACCAACCTGGAAAGTAGGGCATAAGAACAACATCTTCTAGCTTTTCAATCTAGAAAATGGAATCTAGAGATAAAGGCTTTTCACTTGGGAGTACATAGCTGTCATGTCTAGCAATCATTGATCGATTTGTGTAAAAATTCTGAAAAAACAGGAGATGATAATACTAAAATATTTTTCAAGTTAAATAGGTACAGCTGTCTTCCTGGACAAGATCTTTGAAGATTGGGCTCAGATCTTTGGGATTTAAGGCTTTAAGAAGAAAAATATAAAAGAGGGTAACATTTCAGAGAAGTTATGATGCATTAGTTTGTTCATCCCTCTGACAAATGAACAACAGAAATCTGATATTCAGAAGTACAATATTAAAAAAAAAATATGGAACAACATGTTGACTTTCCAATGTGAGAAGTGACTGATCAACAGGTTCATAAGTGCAACATTAAGTCTTACTTATATGATTCAGATAAGGCAAATCTGATTTTGTAACTGTTCACAGATAAGTAAATGTTTACTCTGTTACTTCTGCATTTCATTTCCCTCTTTTTTTATTCTCCCACATCAGAAAAGATTCTGACACTATGCTTGTTTTCAGGATAACACTTCACATTTCTTTTTTTTTATTTTATATATTTTATTTTATTTTATTTTATTTTTAATTTTTTTATTGGTTTTTAAAAACAAACATAAACAAACAGAACATAAAAACATCAAGCCATCTTCCATATGTATATATACAGTGTGCCGGTTGGTTTACAAATTGTTTTGTGCTTCCATTTCCTAGTCTTCAATTACAATTACATTGCATATAATCTCGTATTTTCAATCAAAAATTAAATACCTTAGTATCATTGTTAATCAATCATTTGACTATACTTTTATTCATTCATGTTTTACAAAATAATCATAATTTACTTAGTTTGTTTTATAACAGTTCATATTATCATCCCAAATCTATCCTAAAATCATTTTGTAGATATAATAAGAAAGAAGTATATCTTTATATATTTATTATTTTCTAAAAGTCTACATATTTCATTATTGCATTTTATTGTCTAACCATTTATAGAATAGATCCCAAATTTTATAAAATTGTTTATCCTCTTGTTCTCTAATGTCAAATGTCAATCTACTCATTTCAGCACATTCCAATATTTTCTTAATGATTTCCTCCTGTGATGGTGTTTTCTCATTTTTCCAGTTTTTGGCAAATACAATCCTAGCTGTTGTTAATACATTTACAATCACATATTTCAATTCTTTACTATATATTTCAGGTAAAATTCCCAATAAAAATATCTCTGGTTTCAAGTCTATATGTTTTTTTGTCATTTTTTTCCAACCACGTGTGGATTTTAGTCCAATATTTTTTAGCATCCGCACAAGTCCACCACATATGGTAATATGAGCCAGGTGCCTGATGACATTTCCAACATTTTTCGGATTTATTCTTGAACATTCTTGCTATTCTTGTCGGGTGAAAATGCCACCTGTAAAACATCTTATACAAATTTTCTTTATATGCTGTTGACATTGTCATTTTATAATTTTGGGACCACAATTTTTGCCATTTCTTTAAATCAATCCCATATCCAAAATTCTTCCCCCAAGCAATCATAGTTTCTTTAACTTGTTCTTCTTCTAATTTAATTTCTAATAAATATCCATACAATTTTTTAATCACCTTTTCATCAGTACCTGTCAAAATCTTATCTAAATCAGTCAATTTATCATAGAAACTTTCTGTTTTAGAATCTTTATCATAACTTGAATGTATTTGCGCATATGAAAACCAATTCATCTTTATAGCTTGTTCCTCTAGTTTTTGCATAGATTTGAGTTCACCCTTTTCATTTAATATTTCACCATATCTAACTGTTTGTTACTTTTTGTATATTATAGGATAAGAAAATGCTTCAATAGTCGATAGCCAGACTGGAATTTTCAAATAACATTGTCTTTTTATCTTCTCCCAGTTTAACCACAGAGACTCCCGTATATAATGTCTTCTAAAGTACCCCTGTGTTTTAGTTCCTTTATACCATAAAAAAGCATGCCACCCCAACAACAGATCATGTCCTTCTAATGGCAACAATCTAGTATTTCTTAGTGTTATCCATTCCTTAACCCACATCAGATTTGTTGCTTGATAATACAACTCCCAATTAGGCAAACCAAATCCTCCTCTAATTTTAGCATCTTGCAAAAGTTTTAACTTTATTCTCACTTTCTTACCTTGCCATATATATTTCAACACAATTTTATTTAAATCTTCAAAGTAATCTTTTCCAAGCCTAATTGAAATTGTTTGAAACAAATATAAAATTCTGGATAATATATTCATCTTGATTGTTGAAATTCTCCCTATTAGTGACAGTTGTAAATTTTCCCATTTCTCCAGATCTAGCGCTATCTGTTGTTTAAGTTTGATATAATTATTCTCTTTTAGTGTACTACATCTTGCTGTCAAATATATCCCCAAGTACTTGATCTTATTCGTGACTTGAATTTTCAATAGGTCTGCCAGTTCTTTCTTTTGTCTTAATAGCATATTCTTTGTCAAGATCTTTGTCTTATCTTTATTTATTTTCAAACCAGCCACCTTTCCATATGTCTCTATCTTTTCTATCAATTTTGGTGCTGTTTCTAGAAGGTCTTCTAAGATGAAAACCAGATCATCTGCAAATGCTTGCAGCTTAAATTCTTCCTTTTTGATTTTCATTCCTTGTATATTCTTTTCATCTCTAATATTTCTGTTTAGCACTTCCAAAGTTAACACAAACAACAGAGGTGATAGTGGGCACCCTTGTCTTGTTCCTTTTCTTATATTGATAGAACCTGTCAGTTCTCCCTCTATCATTACCTTTGCCGTTTGCTTGTAGTATATAGCTTCCATTGCTTGAATAAATTTTCTAGCAAAGCCCATCTGTTCCAATAGTAATAATATGAATCACCAATTCACATTATCAAATGCCTTCTGTGCATCTAGAAATATCAGAGCCATTTGTTTTTCAGGATGTGCCTCATAGTATTCCAAGGTGTCCAAGATTACTCTTATATTATCTTTAATTTGTCTCTGGCAGAAATCCATTTTGATCAGGATGAATAAAATTATTTAGATATTTTTTAAGTCTTTCTGCCATTATTGAAGCAAAGATTTTATAATCTGCATTTAGTAGAGAAATAGGTCTATAGTTCTTAATTTGTAATGGATCGGACTCCTCTTTTGGAATAAGTGTAATATAGGCTTTTGACCATGATTTAAGTATCTTCTTTAACATAACTTCATTCACAACTTCTAGCAATGGAAGATTCAATGATACTTGTAATGTTTTGTAAAATTCTGCCGGAAGTCCATCTGGGCCTGGTGCCTTTCCATTATTTTTCTTCTTGAGTGCTTCAGTTAACTCCACCATCGTTATATTGCTTTCTAACATTGTTTCAATTTCTTTAGGTATCTGAGGTAAATTAGCATTCTGTAAGTACTGTTTAACTCTTTCCTCATCAATATTCTCTTGCATATATAGTTTCCCATAGAAGTCTCAAATGATTTCCTTCTTCTCTTTACTACCATAGCAAACCTGGCCTTGGTCATCTGTTAATTGCAATATTTTCCTTGATTCTTTCTCCTTTCTCAGTTTGTATGCTAACTATCTAGCTGGTTTGTTTGCATCTTCAAAGTAGTTCTGTTTAGCACTTCTAATTTTCTGTGCTAATTCTTCTTTTTCTTTTTGACCCATTTTATGTTTAACTATATCCATTTTTAGCTTGATGTCCTTTTTCTGTGTATTTTCTGTAGCTCTTTTTCAAGACTTTTATACTCATCCTCTAAGGTCTTAGAGGCTAATCTTTTCATAGTATTTCTTTTCCTTGTATAGTCTATTATCAAGCCTCTAACATATGCCTTCATTGTATCCCATACATTCTGAATTGATGTATCTTCTTTTTTGTTTTCTCTAAAGAAAAAAGCCAATTCTTTCTCCATCCACTGTGTGTGAAGTCTTTTTCCTTTAAAATAGTATTATTTAATGTCCATCTACATCTTCTTTTTTGTCCTTTCCATTTAATTGTCATTGGATTGTGATCTGCCCAAGTACTTGTTTCAATATTTATTTCTTGAATATATTTCCAAGCCTCTAGTTGGAAGTGTTACAAAGTTTCTTTGCTTTCACTTTCTCACTCCTTTTCCAAGCAAAATATAATAAGAATTAATTAAAAAAAAAGAAAAAGATACTTTAAAAAAAGAAATAACTAAAAGGGAGTGTCAGCCTCAAGATATCTTCCATAATATATATATTCTGCAACCTAACTATTGCATCTTCTCTGCTGCTATGCCAATTTATTTCTTTCGGCTGTCATTAGCAACGGAGGGAGGGGGGAACTTGGAGGGGAAGAAAGCTGGAGGTCTTTTGCATTCCTTTGCTGTAGGTTGCAAGGGGAGTGGGATTCCTGTCTTTAACTTTCCATTTCTTGGCTAGCTTCTATCCCCTTTGCGCAACTGCGAACTTTTATCAAAATATGTAAAGTTCAACAGACAGAAGCCTCATCACCACCTGGAGATGGCCACATGATCATATTCAGAACTTTTAATTGGAAGAGTCATTGGGGGATGGGAGCATTTCCATTCCTTTGTATATGTATCTGCACGCCAATTTCTCAGATTCGGAATTAAATCTGTAGCTTTCACTTTCTTTTCCAGTAAAAGGATAACTTTGCTCTAACCCATGGAGTCTAAGTATTTCTTTCTTGGATTTTGAAGGGAGCACAGACTGACAGGGAGTCTCTAGCCTAAAATGTTACAAAATCAAAAAGGAGAAAAAAAAATAGATGAAAAAGAAAAAAACCAGTCTAGTTTCAAAATATAAGATCATGTATAGAAAATCCAGCAATGAGAAAAAAACATTACTTTGACATTCCTGTTTAAAATTGCTACTTAATCACTTCTGTCAAAACTTTTACAGATTCTTTCTTTTCCTTAGGGTGCCCTTTCAGATCTTAGAATAAAGAAAAAGTTCTCACCAAACCGGCACACTTTCTCTTTCTGCTCTCTTCCGTTTCAGAGCTGTCCCAACTTCAGCAGCTTCAATGGCTGCCTCTTTGCTGCTGTCAAGAAGAGCTTCTCCTGGACTTCCGGTTTCGCGTGGCTTCGGGGCAGCAGGAATTCGCGACAGCTCGCGATTCCTGCTGTGCTAGCCGTCGAGGTACCCCTAATCCAGATGGGTCGGGGGATATGGCTGCCCTGTAGGGACAGCTAAAGAGAGAGGGGAGTCGGACAGGGGGGTGGGGGTGTCGCAGACCCCCCCTTCTCCGGAAAAACCCCTTTTTCCCAAGGCGGTGGAGCGGCAGTCAGCAATGGCCGCCACGAAGAAGCCAGCAACAGGGTAAGATTGCGCTGGAGGAAATGAGAAGAGTGAAAGTGTTGTCTGAGCCGGGTCAAGTAACATCTTTTAAATTGCTTGGAACTGAGCTGTTTGAATTGCTGGAGGATACATTGTATCCCTAAGAAGAGTGAAAGCGGCGGAGAAGCTGTTAAACGGAACTTTTTTTTTTTTCTTCACTCTCCCACCCCATGGAAACAGCAGAAATGTTTGGATATATTGGACATTGAAAGTGAATTGTTCTGAGAGTTGAAGCTAAGGGACAAAAGGGTTCTTGGACATTGAAAAATTTAAGAAATTGGAAAACCCTTGTTGGAGGTATGGATTTCTGATTATTTAAAATTGATATTGCAAGTGGGAAGGGAGAGGAAAAAAAACTGGAGCAGAAGCTGAAAAAGGAGGAGATTGCCTAGAATCCCAAAGAAAGATATATGGTAATTGGACCTCTTTGATTAAACATTAACCCCAGAAAGAGAAAGAGAAGAAGGAAGAAAAGTATTAACTTTTGGAACTTTTTTTGAATTGTTTTTGATTAAAAATACTTGTGGTTGTTTTGGGAAAAGTTTCTCTTTTCATAATGGCATCGCTTGTGGATGAACTAAAGACTGAATATCAAAAATATAAAAAGGAAGATACTTTGGGCGCTTTGTTTCAATTCTTAGAAATGGCGTTATGTACTTATGAAAAGTTGATTACGCAGCAGAAGGACTGGGACAAGGAAGAAGAGGAAGAAGAAGCCATCTTTGATGAACAATGGGTCCTTTCCGGAGAGGAGGAGAAAAAGGATAAGAAAAAGGGGATTTTAAGAATTATAAAAACAACCAAAGAAGAGAAAAATGAGCGGAAAGGTGGAGGCAAGGTTAGAAAGCAAAGGAAAAGGAGTAAGAAAAGGGAGGAGGAAAAACAAAGGGGTAAAAAGGGCAAGGAGAAGAATAAGCAAGAGAGAAAGGGGGGGAGGAGAAGCCTCAATGGGGGGAAGCAAGATCTAAAGAAAAAAAGTTTATTTCGAGACAATGGGTGAATTTAATTTAGGATAAAAGAGGGATTCTGGAGGGTACATAAGATAGTGTTTTTATATGTGTATTTAGAGTATAAAATTCATTATGTAATTTTAGAATCTTTTAAACAGAATCCCAAGAAAAATTGTTATACGAAGTACTTTTAAGTTAGGGTAATGAGTTATAGACGTTACTCCAATTGGTGTATAGGAGAAGTAAAGTAAAAGAAAAAAGATGAATGGATAGTTGGAAATAGAACAGACAAAGAATGTTATTGAAAATGGTAATAAGATATGAAAGGATAAGGTTTTGTTATGGTTTTTTTTTTGGATTTTGTATATTGATAAAAGGCAATAAAATTTTAATTAACAAGAAATAATTTGGATGAAAAGGAGAAGTAGGGATAAGATATGAAGTTAAATAGATAAAGTATTGATACTATAATTTGGAATTGTTATGTTCTATTGGTTTTTTATTATTATTTTTTC
Organism: Hydrophis major; assembly: GCA_033807585.1. NCBI lineage: Eukaryota > Metazoa > Chordata > Lepidosauria > Squamata > Elapidae > Hydrophis > Hydrophis major. The sequence goes on along the minus strand of CM066331.1, from coordinate 56,973,409 downwards.
CTAGAAAAGAATTTATAAGCTGTTATGCCTTGATTCTTTGTGCATTGTTTTTATAAAATTGATAAAAATGGTTTATATATATATATAAAAAAAGAAAATAATAATAAGATATGGAAGGATATATAAAATGAATATGATGTTTGAATTTGTGTCTGTGTGAAGAGTTTTAACCCGGGATCAGACAACCTTCAGAAAAGATCTTTTAGTTTTGTTTATGTTTTGTGTTTTGTATGTTTGTGTATTGTGTCTTCTGTAAAATTAATAAAATCTGTTTTAAAAAAAAAGAAGAGCTTCTCCTGGATCTACCAGGGACTTTGCTGTATCCCTGGGATTGACAGGATGCGCTCTTCACTTTCACCATATCTTTGGGACGGTTTAGATCTGATAGGACCGTCCAGGAGCAAAGATATCGGCAGCAATCTCAGACCTCCAAGATCGCGTGTTGTATCATCGCAACGCCAGCTCTGCCCTCTCAACACTTCATGTTTCTGATGAAGAAGCCCATGGTCCACAAGACTTATGGCATAATAAATGTCAGTTTTTAGCATGCCATTTGCTTAATATTTTTTGATGTACATTAAACTCCATTAAACATCTTTATAAATATACTTAGTTCAAGTGTATAAAATCCCATCTTTATTGTTTTGCTTCAAATAATGTCTGAACATAAACCCTGGCAACTTTAGGGATTCAGTAGAACTGCTGGTCATGAACGCTTCTGACCATTACCAAATCAGGTTCCGACCAAAAAATTCACATTTTTTTCCCGTGACTGATTTCCCCTTCGGTGCCATGGTTTTTGTAAGCACCAAATTTCCAAAATTAGGTTTGGGTCATGATCAAATCAGGTTGCTACCAAAGTTATAGAACAAATTATGGTCGTGACCAGAGATTCTACTGTATATGCAAAACATTTTTGACTCATGTACAATCTCTGCTGATCAGAGACAGCCAGTTCCTTTGATGCTGATAAGTCACAGTAGGTTTTTCCCATGATATTGCCATTTCAGCTGATTGTATAGTATATTATAGGTAAGTTGTGCATCTAAAAATAGTTTGACAGACAGCTGTGGAAATGTAATTTATGAAGCAGTCCTCAAGAAACAAAACAATTACGAAATGTGAAACTGAAGAATCAGTTGTTCACCCTAGTGTAATCCCTATTGCAGAATATTTTTAGTGGAAAGACAGATTTATGTCAAATTTCAGAATTTCCTTTTCCAAAACTGTAAAGTATTCTCTGTGTAACATACTTTCTTTTTTAAGTTTAAACATTGATATTATGCAGCAATATTAAGCAGGGATGGGATTCTACAGGTTTGCACCTATTCGCTAGAACTGGTTGTTAACATTCTAAGCAGTTCGGAGAACCAGTTGTTAGAAGAAATTACTGGCCTAATCCTGTAAGGAACGCAGGAAGGAAACATTCTGGTATTGTTTACAGAAACTACCTCTCCATTAATCCTTATTACATTCTTGGCAGGACTAGACTTCCTGTCTCAGGAATGTCTCTGGAGTTTTTTTCCCCTCCTTTGCTGGTACTTTGCTTGTGTGGAGTGACCATTCAAAGTTACAATGGCACTGAAAAAAATGACTTATGACCATTTTTCACACTTACAACTATTGCAGCATCCCCATAGTCATGAGAAGCCAGGTGAGGAGATGCATGCCTCAATGTTGAGTTAGCCATGCCCAGCCAGTCACATTATCACCAAGCCACACCCACCAACTAAGCCACGCCCACAGAACCAGTTGTTTAAAAAATTGAATCCCACCCCTGATATTAAGGTTATTTTCCCAACATCAAAGAACCACATTACTAATGCAAATGAGTCAATACATGCAACTTTCTTAGGTGCTTTTATTTTGATAATGATAAAAATGTTCCTGAAATGAAATAGTGGAATATTGAGCCTCTATATTACTTTGCTTGAAAATACATCTTCAAAAAAATAATTTCACAGTTATCACCTACTTCACTGTAAGGGAAGAGAATTGCACAGTTATGTTTCTGAGTTTGTCAGACCAGCGATACTTATCCATACCTTGGCCACTAACCTAGTTACTAACTCCTCCAGTTCATGATATATAAAGCTACCCTTGAAAGGTCACTGGAAATTGAAGAGATGCAAAAGAGGTGTCCAGTTCACTAAATGATAGGGTCACATATTTCCTCAATTGAAATATTTGCACAAGCTGCCAATTGGCTTCAATTTAATGTTGGTGTTAATGTTGACTTGTAAAGCACTTAACAATTTAGGAATTGTCCATCCAAGCAATCCCCAGTAATCAACTTGCCCAGTTACCCTTCTGAAGATGCCCCTGTGCCCAAAGGTTGGCTATTTAGTATGTGAGACAAAAAATTCTGTGTGATTACAGAATGTTCTGCCCACATAGTATTTAGGGAAATGGCAAAAATACATCTTTTTCTAAACTTTCAACCATTTGTTGAATTTACCTACATTTATTTTAATTTTTTCCAATTACCGTATATTGATTTTATTGTATGCCATTTATTGTTGTAAGCTGAGTGCTTATATAAGCAGATCAGCAGGATATAAATACAGAAATAAATAAGTCTTTATATGGATGTTGCTGATACTTGTAACTTAAGAACTGATTATTTTAACTGATGCTCTAGGAAAGGATGCCTAATCACACTTTTCTCTGCAGTGGCAAAGTTTCAACAGGAATGAGAAGGAAACATCTTTTCTATCATTCATTTATTTGATATTTTTCTTACTATAATGTTACAACTCTAAGCAGTGGTACAATGTCATAATAAAAAATAAAAACAGAATTAAAACTTAATGTAATCTAAATTACAAAATCAAAGCCCAAAAAAATGTTGAAGGGAGGGAAGGAGGGAGGAGTTGGAGTGTGAAGTTTCACTTAGAGAAGCAACTAGAAGTTTATATAATTTTATTACTATAAGTAAACTAAGTTGATGGCCATTTTATATCAAAGGGAAAAACAGAATAACAACCATTCTTTGACAAGTGATCTAAATTAATTTCTATGATGTATGGATGGTACAGTATTACTGAAATTATTGCTCACAACTGCATAACATGTAAGCAATGTACATGTAAACATGTAAGCTTAAAGAAAGTAGGTGGGTTTTGCATTCATGAAAACACCAGAGGTAATGATATGTGCTGTAAATGATTGTGCATTAATGTGATATTTGCAAGAAATGCAGGAAACAGCTTCCAACAGTGCCTAAAAGTGTTCTCTTTACACATGAATTATAGCTATTTGCAGACCACTAGGTGCAAATTAATAAAGAAACAACCTATTTTTATACAAAGAGCAATATTTATATACACACATTTGGACAGTTAATATCATTTGAGGGGTCACATCTTTGCTTTCAACTTTGTTTTCTTTAAAAAAAATATTGCAGAAGTTCAAAACATAATATTAAGCCTACCAAAGTTTCAGCTGGCCTATTTTATGTACTGTATGGTTTTGTTTTTGAATAATGAAAAGGGTTTTCAATGATTGCCATCAAATTTCAGTAACATGATTTTGGAACAATTGACAGAACATTTAAAAAGGGATTAACAGACTGTTGTTAAAAGAATAGCGTGAAACAGAAGGGAACATGAAAAATGAAACAGAAAAATGAAACTAGAAGAGAAAAGAACAGCACATTCAGAATTGTGAAATGCCTGTCCTTATTAAAAGATTTGTAAACTATAAAAAAAACCTCTTGTAAGCAGAACAGTAGAATATGCAACATTGATTTTAATTTCAGTAGAAATAGGGCTGAATTGTGTCAAACCAGAATGGGGATAAAGTTAGTAAGTAGCTATACTCACAGTCAATTATATTCATGACTATTGCTGGAGATGAAAAACAGTCATTCACTAACCTCCTACCATTTATAATAATGAATCACTTTGAGGCAATACTAAATTAGCCATTCAAGAGCAGTAGCAATTAAATAAATTAAATAAATCAGTCTTCTGAATATTTTCTTCAGAATAAAAAAAGAAAAGAGTACATTCTGGCTACATTTTTAAACCAGCCTTACCCCAATATAGAAAGACTAAAATAATATAAAACAAGAAAGTCCATAATTTGGCATAAAGAAAGAGGAAAGAAAAAAAACCCTCCAAAACTTTCTCAGGTTTCCTATAGATAGAGATAAAATGTAAAATCGAGGGGGGTGAGGAGGTTGTTATAGTGCAAGATTCCAAATCATAATTTCTCCCTACAACTCAATTAAGTCAATAGCTCTTTGCTAATTTGTTTTCAAAAGCTGAAGTCCTTGATTTACTGATTTCATAAGAATGACCTCTTAACTGTACCTTCTAAATATTTTTACTATATAAAGAGATGCTTTATATACATTTATAGCATTAATTCTGATACTTATACTTAATAACAGTTGACATGAAAGATACAGATAAAAGATACAAATGAAGAGAATCAAGTAACATAATACTTGCTTAAGAATGAAATCTTGTTGAAAAGAAAGCTGCATTAACCTTGAACCCAGAAAAAATTCAAAATGTGACTTGAATATGATTTGTCTTTTGCCAGAAATTTATATCTTTTAAAAACAGACCATGTTGGCCTTCTTAATACAAAGTGATAAAATGCCCTAAGCAAATAAGGGTAGTTCAGTAGAAATAAAATCAAGGTGCAGCAAGGAAAACAATGAAATTAAGTTGAAATATAAAGAAAACCAAATTAATGATGACAATACCGCAGCCAGTATTGAATTGACAATTAAGATACTGACATGAAGTAGTAAAGAGATTTTGCCTTTTTGAATTAATTATCAACAACAAGAGAAATAGCTGTTGAGGTTAGCACTTGGTGGTGTAGCAATGAAGGTCTTGGAAAAGAGATTCAAATGCCTGGTCCATGGCTACAAACATCAGAATTGTGCAGCAATGATTTTCCTTGTGAAACATTGGATTTTTAAGAAGCTGGATAGAAAGAGTATTGACATTTTTTTTAACTTTGGTATTGGAGGAGACTTCTGAGAATATCATGAATAGCCAGGAAAGCAAACAAATGCTTCATTCAAAGTACAGCCTATTGTATTTTGGACATTTTGTGCAAAGTCTTAGAGAAGTCTACAATATTGGGAAAGGTGGAAGGAAAGACATGGATAATCAGCAGCAAAGTGGATGGACTCAATTGCAGAAGGGCTGTAATTGTTAAACATTGTTTCTACTGCCCAGTAAATCACTCTTCAAGTTAAAACCACAATCTTTTTAAATAATGGAAAATGAATGAAAGCAGCAGAATAGATGGAACATAACAGGATATACATATAGAAAATGCACAATATCCTCCAAGAAGGCAGAACAATTGCAAAAATGCTTGTATTTTATAAAAGAAAAAGCTGTCTATCTGGATGGTCTTTAAAGCTGCTATGTATATTCAATGGTTAAATAACCCTAACCTATATCAAACGAAAAGAGAAGGATTGCTTCTAAACCTAATTATGAATAATTGTGAACAATAACCTTTCTATGAACAGAAGAAAGCCTTTAACGTATCCATCTGTCCACATTACACACATGCAAAGATTAACAATAGTATAGATATATAGATACACCAAAAGATGTGATTGGTTTTGTTGAATTCTTTCTTGAAATGGGATTATGATTTTGAAAGGATAGGATATTCCAGGAGGAACACGTTAACTAGCTTTGTATGTTTTGCTTCAAAAAGTATGTGTATGTCATTTCAGAGGAGGAATTTTAAAAAAAACTATAAAACTGCTCTAGGAAGGCAAAGATAGAATATTTAGTAGGTTTTGGTAGCCATGAGCTACTTTTTTGATTACCTGGATTATCTTGTTATCCTGGGTTCTAATGATTGCTGCATTCCCCTCTTAGTCCATGGGCCAGGCCAGATATCGGTACCATCTTGGGTGACCAAATCTTAATGGTACTAAAATGTTTATGGGTCCATACCAAGTACATTAAGATGTGATAGCCTTTTCAGATATGTAGCTTTGTATGTTTTTTAAGAAACCATCAATTTGACTGAATAGCGGCCTTGTGATATCACATGATAACACATATATTTGCGAAATGAAGCTGTAAATCATTAGAATTAAACCTAATTGATGTTGATAATTTATTAAAATCATGTGCAGAGACTTTTTGTGGTAAATGTAGAGCATCATAGCAAATTAAAATGTATTTCGTAAATTGCTAATATGTTTTTTTTTTCTCTTCCAACATCGTTACAAAGAGTTTTGAAGGGCAGATAGATTAAGTTTGTTTTCCAGGTAGAGTAAGTTTGTTTTCAAGCCTCTTTGGAGTTTGTGTAACTGGAAGGACATGTCCACGGTCAATGAAGTGCTGGAGCGGACCCTACACATCATGCAGGCCCTTCAGCTGAACCAGATTGTCTGTGTCTTTGACCAGGCGCTTTATGCGAAGGCTGTTGAGATAGTATGGAAACATGACAAGTTCAACAGCATCGTCGTCAGGATGGGAGACTTCCACACAATCTGCAATATGCTCTCCATCATAGGGAAGCGATTTCAAGATGCAGGGCTCAGGGATCTCTGTGTTGAAGTTGGTGTCATTGCAGAAGGCTCAGTGAATGGTGTGATGGATGGTCGCAAGTACAACAGAGCAGTAAGATGTCACAAGCTGGTTTATGAAGCACTATTGAGGCTTGCCTGGAAAGGATTCCTCTGATGGCTGGAGGAACACCATGCAAGAGACATTCACCACCTTGATGAAACCCTGAAGAAGATTGCCAGCTTCCACGACGGTGTCTCTCAGGCTGCACTGCAAGACCTGCTTAATAACGAGTCATGTGTGCACACAATAAAGCTGTTTAAAGTCTACCTGGAGTCTCTCAGAAATGCAGATAACCTCTCTGCATTCTGGATGTCCTACTTGGACATGGCAGAGATCATGCTGTGCCTGATCCGAGCATCCAGAGAGGGCAACTGGATGCTTCACCTGGCAGCAATCAGGCAGATGATCCCATGGTGCTTTGCCTATGACAAGGTGAACTATGCCCGCTTCTTGACCTACTACTATGCCAAAATGTCTCGACTGCCAATAGAACACCCTGAAGTGCATGCCCACTTCATGCAGGGAGGTTTTTCTGTCCAGATTGGGAGTCAGAACCCATTTGGGCGGATACCTGTGGACCAGACAATTGAGGAGACGGTTAACAAAGACACGCAGACACCAGGAGGCACCAAGGGCTTCAGCCTGAAAGGTGGAGCTGTGGCAAGGTACTATCTGACATCTGAGTACCGCAGTAGATACTTGAGGCAACTGAGGAACATGGTAGGTCAGCATGACACTGACTTCCATCATCCAGACCTACAGCTGCCAAGGATAAGAAGAGATGAAGCTGATGTGCAGTCCCTCGTTCAGCTGATGGAGACCAGCTGGTTGAACCCTTTCAGCCCCGAGCATGAAGAGCTGGTGAGCTTGTCAACTGCCTCCATGGCACCACCAGAAGTGACCAAGGATCTTCTTGAAGCCTACAAGATTGGAGAGGAAGCGTACGAAACCTTCAAGCAAGAGCGCTTGCAAGAAGATATCCCATCTACACAGTTCCATGACAGGATGAAAAAGAAGAAGCTGCACACTTTCTCTGACATCAGGAAGAAGACGAACACCAAAGGCCGTGGCAAAGAGTTGGTGCTAAAGGCTGACAGAAACCTCTTTGGCCAGATGGTTCTGATTGCTGAGACCAGAAAGCTGCAGATGGGTGAAGTCTTGGCCCATCCACTGGGACCTTTACCGTGGGCACTGGCCAATGGTGATGGGTCACTCCGCAAGACCAACAAAGCGGCCCTTGCAAGAGAGTTGGAAAAGAATGTCGCCCCAGCTGAAGTGATCCCAGAGCCATCAGCGACCATCATTGATGGGATGAGCCTGGTCCAGAAGCTGAAAGGGAATGACCAAACCTTCTTGCAGCTGGCAGAATCAGCCTTGTCCCATGTCATCCATGAAGGTTCTAAGAGCCATCGTGTAGATATTGTCTTTGACGTCTACAAGGAGATGTCCATCAAAGATGTCGAACGAGCCAACAGGGGTGCAGGCACAGGAATCCAGTTCAAGGACATTGCACCTGGGCACAAGATTCAGCAGTGGCGGAAGATCCTATGCAGTCCAGCTAACAAGACAGCCTTGATCAAGTTTCTTGTGGAGCAGTGGAAGGATCCACAGCTGAGGGAGAAGCTCCGAGACAAGGTTCTCTTTGTTACCTGTGAGCATCTGTGCTTCAAGATCACCAAAGAACACTGGGAAGAGGTCTCAGAATTGAGATCATCACAGGAAGAAGCTGACACCAGGTTACTTCTCCATGCTCTCCATGCAGCAGAGTCTGGCTATGAGTCTGTTGTTGTCACAGCAGAGGACACAGATGTCCTAGTTCTGTGCCTGGGGATGTGCAACAAAATACCTTGCCACATGTACCAGAAGTGTGGAACAAAGGCCCGGACAAGGTTCCTTGACATCACCAAACTCAGCAATGCACTGGGGTTAAGTGTCTGCAGGGCCCTGATTGGTATGCATGCTTTCACGGGTTGTGACACTATCAGTGCATTCGCTGGTCGCGGCAAGATGACGGCTCTAAAGCAGATGAAGTCTGACAGGTCTCAACAAGAAGCCTTCGCCGAACTCGGGCGTTCATGGAACGTATCTGAAGAGCTGTCAGAGAAACTGCAAGAGATCACCTGTCAGCTGTACCATCCTTCCACTCACACAACAGAGGTGAACAAGCTCCGTTACCAGATCTTCTGTGCCAGGCGTGGAGAAGTGGACTCAAGCCAACTTCCTCCTTGCAAGGACTGCCTGTCCATGCATATGCTATGTGCAAACTATCAGGCTGCCATCTGGTGGAGATGTCTTGAGCCTTTGCCATCTGTCCCAAACCCAAAGGACTGTGGCTGGACAACTGATGAAGATGGGAATCTCGTTGTTGAGTGGATGCGTGGCTCCCCTGCCCCTGATGTTGTGCTACAGCTCCTCTCCTGCAAGTGTGTGCGCTCATGTAAACTTCCAGTGTGCACTTGCCTCAGCAATGGTCTCAAGTGCACTGACATGTGTAGACTACAAACCTGCAGCAACCAGGCAACTGACGAAGAGGCACAAGCAGAACTAACAGACTCTGATGTTGACCAAGATGATGGTGGGGAATAACGTATGTATGCTATAGTGTATTGATTTCAGGATCTGTTATTCTTGTGGAACACTGTAGCTAATACAAATCGAATCTGCTCTTCAGCTAACATTAAATTGAATTATCAAACAAAAGTAGGCCTAAACCAAAAAAATTAGCTAGATCAACCCTACATGTAATTGGAACTTCCATTGCAAGTAATATGAACATTACTTTTACTGTTGAAAGTGCCTGAACGCTGCTTTGTATGGTATTGAACATGACTGTACTAGAGTCATGGGCGTCCTGAGAAAAAAATGCAGGGGGGGGCAAAAAAAATATTTTGGGTGTTGGACTGGAGGATATGTGCAATGGAGCGAAGGAAATGTGCGTTTTCTAAGCACGGTAAACACATATTTGAAAGGTAGAATTTAGCTGTTCTAGAGATTGTAATTAGACTTTGAAGGTGGCTTTGAGAATAAAATGGTGTTATTATTTCACCAATCAAAGGGAGAAGCTCAATTACATCAGCTGCGTCGGAGAATATTGATTATTGATAAAAATTTTATAAATTTTTATTATCGTCCATATCTTTTTTTTAAATCTTGTATTTCTTTTTATTATTTTTTTCATTTTCCACGTTGGGGGTGTGTGGCAAATGACCCCCCTTGCCCCCCACCCTCCCTCCGGACGCCCATGACTAGGCTGTTCATGCATACTAACAATGAAAGGGTTCTGGAGATATTTTGGATAGTATATTTGGTCATTAGCATAAACGTGGTGATGTTCAGAATAGAGAATATTGTCAAAGTATGTGTTCACCCTTTCTTTCCGTGTACATAGGGTGCATCTATTCTAAGAGTGATAACCTCGATTAAGCTACGAGTTAACAAGGGCTATCACATCAAAACATAAACTAGAGACATAAAAGAAGCCAAAAACACCTAAGATTATTAGTCACCTCGGGTGGTACCAATATGTGAAAATTCAGGTCTTGGCTCATGGACAATCTATGGAATCAGCTCTCCATTCTTCCGAGAGTCTACTGTAAGAGCATATTGTAGGAACAACACATTTAACAACATTTTAAAAGCAGTCTTGAAACGATGGAGTATTGCAGTGGGAGGGAATGGCAAAGCCATGTATCATTGTTGGATTAGGGTAATATTCAAATCTCCACTGAGCCATGAAATTCAAGTAACCTCAAGCCAGTCACTATTGTTTAGCTTAACTTACTTCATATGCTTGTCAGAAGGACAAAATTGAAACATATTAAGTTCAGCTCTTTCAATATGTGCGCCCTGAAGGCATTTTCAGTTAAACACATGCTTTACACATGACCAAACAAGCCCAAGTTTTAAGAAAGGGATTTTCCTCTGCCACATTTAGACCAGAACTTAAGAGTTACAACTCAGTTCCACAATAAAATAAGAAACTAAGGCAAATACCACCAATTAAAGCTAATAGTGTTTTTCTTATTCCTGTCCTCTTTAACAAATATAGTTATCCAATTGCAGCATTTGGTATTTTCATCAAATTACCTGCCTGGTCCAAGGATCAGAGCTAACACTGCAAACATTACAAGAACTAAAGTGAGTAGAAAGACCTCATATTGGAAAATAATATGGAAAGACAATAAAATGAAAGCTTAACACCCGTTCCCTTCCAGCCCAGTGCACTCATTTCTGAAAGCAGGTTTTTTTTAATTAGGTCTGTTTTGTTCAATTAGTTTTTTCAGTTCCTAAATTAACAAATTTTGTATGCAAGGGACTAATTATTAAGAACTGTCTCCCCTCACTTTCCAGTCTGGGACTTAAAGCTGTTTATTAGGCTCATGCACTGCTTCAAAGGCAAAATAATGTTTTTGGGAAAACATATTTACAATTCTTCAGAATAGTTACCCATGCCATTTCAGAAAAAAAAAAAACATTTGGAATATAAACAATTGAATGTGGGTCTAAAGAAACCAATTTTGAAAAGAAACAACAAAAAGGTTAATATTATATGTGAAAATCTAAAATAAGTTGTATTTTATTCATTTGGGTTTACTTTCAGGAAAAAAAAATCCCCACTTAATTGGGACAATATATTATTATGGCACAAACAACTGTTTTTCCCCCATTTTAAAAGCAAATTTAAATAAGCTGAGAACGCCATTGGAGCCACATGACTTATTTGCCAACATATAATGTTTTCATTCATTTCAGAATTGAATCTTGTATCAGATCACAACCTCCATAGCTATAAAAGGAACTTATCTATGATTCTGCTTCTTATTAAAATCAGCTTCCATGTTTATGACTATTCTTAATCAAACAGATAAGAGTGTTGCCAAGGAGACTAGTTTGTATCCCACACTGTGTTGCTAAAGCAACATGATTAAATTAGGTACTGTGCTTTTAACCTTCACATGCTGCACTTGTGCTGGTAGAAAAATTAAACTGTCACAGCAGTAAAGTCTATTGGATTTCTACATTTAACGCAATGGTGTAGAGTAGACAGCTACTTAAAAATAGTAATAGCCTTCTGTTCCTCTCTTTATCTGTCCAGATCAGTGGTTGTTTCCCCCCCCCCCCGCAAAAAAAAAATTCTACTGGTTTTGGAGAGCTTGCTTCTCCGAACCGGTCAAAATTTTTGCTACCAGCCAGAACCTGTCCAAACTGGCTGAGTATCACCTCTGGTCAGATCATTCTTTCCCAGCTCAGTATTCCTCTAGGTGTGACAAATTATAAGTTCCATACTTCCTATACATCATAGCCAATAAAGAAATTCAATTCTCAATGTTAAATATATATTCTGAATAGTTTTTGAGAACTAGGGTATAAGGTACATGAAAAAATACATTCTGCCTTCCCTATCATAATCTCAATCTGGATTGGGGGAATAGGCAAAATTATTTATTTTACAAAAGAATAGGTAGTTATTAGGACAAGCACACACTGAATATAACAGAATAACAGACTTGGAAGCAGTGGTGGGATTCAAATATTTTTAACATGGGTTTTGTGGGTGTGGCTTGGTGGGTGTGCTTTGTACATGTGCACTACAAATTAATGAATGGATTGCTTTACTGGCATATACAGAAAATCCTTGAATTACAATCACAATTGAGCCCAATTTTTCTGCTGCTAAGTGAGGTATTTGTTAAATGAGTTTTGCCCCAATTTATGACCTTTCTTCCCATAGTTGTTAAGTGAATCACTGCATTAGTAACAATTTAGTAACATGATTATTAAGTTCCCATTGATTTTACTTGTCAAGAAGTAGCAAAAGATAATCACATCACTCCAAAACACTGCAACCATTATAAACATGAATCAGTTGCCAAGCATCTTAATTTTGATCACATGATCATGTGAATGCCACAATGGTTGTAAATGTAAAAAATGATCGTAAATCATTTTTTTCATTGCTGTTATAACTTCAAAAGATCACTCAACAAACTCAAGGACTACTTATAGTTCAGATTGTATTGGAAAGAGTTGCCATTTTTAAGGGCTCCTATGTCTTCAACATAATATAACAGACAGAAATTCAACAAATGTATAGTAGATTTCCTCTTTTTTGAGGTACCATAAAAGGCTGCATTAGTTGAATTTCTGCCTCTTATTCTAGAGTTAATGGAACAGCAATCATTAAAAAGTATCCTTTTCCTTTGAAAAAAAGGAATTTACATATGAAAAAAGTTTACATACATTTTTTATGAATATTCTGTTCATTTCAATAACACTTGCAGACAAGCCCACTTTGAATTCTCCATTTTCATCTTCTAGCAAATGATGGGGTATAGAACAAATAATTTATTTTATCTAGAGTTTTCAACTGTCCCCTTCAACTCTTTGTGGGAAATAAGATTAAAGAAACAATCGTCCCACAAATATCAATGACATCATCCCAACCCCCAGAAAACATCTTAAGAAAGCTTATTAGTTGCATTTTATTTAATCTTCAGTCCATTTATAACTTCATTTCTTCATCTGCAGCAGATTTGTATAAATTAAACTTGGACATTAAGCAACTATGAACATTACAATATTTGTTCTTCAGATACTCAAGATCATAGATAGCTATGAAAATCTTTGAAACGCTAAAATAAATGGAGCACAAGTCTTGTTTTTGAGTATGTTTCTCAGGAGAACGGTTTGATTCATAAGCATGAATTCAGCTTCTTACTTGTAATTGTGAGCCATACCAACCTTATATGTTCTCTCTTTTCCAACCTATTTTTTGCATGTAAGCTGAGGAAATCTAAAAGCTTACTATTCATGGATTGGAAAAATATTGATATACAGGAAATTATAATCTGTATATTATTTTTTTAAAAAGTAAGATCAAATTAAGATTTCAAATCAGATGGTTTAACAACCATCATATGAACAAATATACCATATCTAGGTTTAGTGGGAATTGTGGTTTCTCTCTAATTATATGAAACTATTACATTGCCTCGCCTTGTGTATGAAAGAGGAACATGATAAGGGTTTATTAGAACTGAATCAACACAAATAGAAAAATCTATTAATTTGAATTGGATAATGAAAAATATGGAATGTAGCTTCCAGAATTTACTTTAGAGAATGTGTGATTGTAGCCACTCTGTTAACATTTTCAATTTAGTTTATATATTACAAGGCAGTATGTTTGCTTTCCCAGGAGATACACAAAGGATATTTATAATAAAAACTATCAAATTTGAAAAACAACATAAGACCAGGGATATCTATAGAGAGAAATTGTTTCCACCTATGTAAGAACATTGGTATTTTTTATTATCTTTGCCTTGAATGTCATTAAACATCCATATACTGTGGAAAAAATATATATGCTGTTCTCAGTACTTATATCAAATCTTCCTCTCCATTGCTACAGGGCAGTTTTTCTCAACTTTGCAACTTTAAGATGTGCAACTTTAAGATTTCAACTCGTAGGATTTCCCAGCTGGCAAAGGCAGAATCAAGGCAAGCACTGGAAATACAGCTAAAGCTATACTGAGTTGTATCATTCACTTAATTCCCCTGTTATATTCCAACTTGCAAGGTTAGATAACAAGACTATTTTTAGCTGTAAAAGTTGACTCCTGTGAACTGCAAAATCAAAGGGATATATGAAAATTTCCTTCTGTATTCATAATATATATAAAGAATTTTTAAAAAGATAATTAAAAAAGAAAGATATTTAAATAAGCAGTTATATAAACATAACTAAGAAAACCTCCCTCAAAAATAGCTGTTTTTATAGAATTTTGATCAGCAATCTCTTATGAATTTCAGAGAGATTCTTTAAAAAGGAGAATTCTGTAACATATTATATCACCAAAATCTATGTGCATTCAAGCAAACAAGAATTTTGGTCAGCATTTTCAATTAGCATTGTCCTTTATAAAAGGAAAATAAAAAATGCATAGATTTACTGCAGATGCACAAAATAATACTAGTTTTTTTCCTTCCTATCATAAAGCTCTCTCCCTGAATTTGTTACATCTTAACAATATTCAGTCTGTTTGGGTAACTACAATGTTTCAGCACTTACTAATATTTTGTTTAGGATTATCACTAAGCAGATATTCCTGTTGTTTTTTAATGAAAGCCTGAGTCCATGTTCCAAGAAACAGCAATGAATTCAGAAGTCAATAGAGTCAAGATGCCATCTTGGCTGTATTTTAATAGTTACAGGTAATCCTTGACTTACAACTACAACTGAGTCCAAAATTTCCATTGCTAAGCAAGACAGTTGTTAAATGATTTTTGCCCCATTTTACAACTCTTTTTGCCATGGTTTCTAAGCAAATCACTGCAGTTTTTAAGTGAATCTTGTGGTCATTAAGCAAATCTGAATTCCTCCATTGCTGGGAAAGTCACAAAAGGCAATTATATGACCCCAGGACAGTGCAACTCTCATAAATACATGCCAGTTGCCAAGTGCCCAAATTTTGATCACATGGCCATGGGGATGTTGCCAGTCATAAGTGTGAAAAATGATTATAAGGAGCCATGGTGGTGCAGTGGTTAGAATGCAGTACTGCAGGGCTAACTCACTGTTCACTCCAGAAGCTCAATTCTCATCAGCTCAAAGTTGACTCAGCCTTCCATCCTTCCAAGGTCAGTAAAATGAGGACCCAGATTGTGGGGGGCAATATGCTGGAAAGCACTCTGAAGTGGTATATGAGTCTAAGTGCTATTGCTATTGCTATAAATCACTTTTTTCATGCCACTGTAACTTCAAACAATCACTAAATGAATGGTTATAAGTCAAGGATTACCTATGTATGATCCCATTCACAAAGAATCTATATACTATTCATAAATCAAGAAATAGCAGCAGTGAATAAGCTGTTTTCTTATGGAAATATAATACACATACATTAAGTAATAATACAATGATATTAAGAAATTAGTTCAAGACCAAACTATTATTATATAGCTAATCCAGTACTTTGATGCAATCATTTGTTTTTATGTTACACTTAAGTTTGGATTGCAAGTCAAATAAACTTATGTCTTTAATATTGATAGACCTACACTTCAATTAAAAGCAGGAATTTTTATTGTTCTCTTTTATGTTCAGTACTCTAAGCTTTCTAAATAATAGACAAATTCCTTGTGTGTCCAATTACACTTGGCCAATAAAAAATTCTATTCTATTCTATAATAGAATGTTCATGATTTTAAACAATCACATGAAACAACACAATGTATCAAGCTTATATAGTATTACAATAAAAGATGAAATATTACAATAATAAAATATACTAATCAACCAGAAAGCATTATAACATCCAGAAATACACAGATCATAAATATGCATCACATTTACCATAAAAATATTTGAACAAAGCTCTTAAGACTAAAGAGTTCTCTTTATTTTAAAGGAAAAGTCTTAACAATTGAGATATAACAACTTCTTGACCCTCAAATAACAGTTTCTTCTGCTCCCTAATTTCTTCATTCTCCTGTCCTTTACTTTCCTTGCCATCACCAATATTAATCCAATCCCAGACATACAGGTTTCCTTTTCCAAACACAATGATAGCAAAAGGACAAAATGTACAACATGACATCACAAAGCAAGCTCCACCATTTTGTAGTTGGTCACAACGTTGACTGCTACTATATAAGGAACAGACTATACAAAAAGTTTCCTGTAATCTTCACCGTTTGCGATACCTACAAATGCTTTGAAGTGAAAAATAAAAGTTACCTTATAATCAATTTTGGCTTTTTTTTTCAGTAAAGCTACGATCTATTTGACAAATATGCTAACAAAGCAGGACACAAAATATCTACCAAATGTAGATCTCTGTAGTCCAGTGTTTCTCAAAATTTTCTCATGAAATATATTGGGAATAGCATCACCCCTAAATTGACCATCTGGCTGAGAATTCTGCAAATAATGTAGCTGGAGGCATTCAGTTCAGAAAGGCATCAACCAGTTATAAGTGCCTGGGGCATATAATTAATTGCTAAGATTCTTATCTCAGTTTCTGAGAAAAAGTATTCTCTCTAACCTTTCAGTTTTGCCACTGAGATATTGACTTGCTGCCTTTCCTATGATGGATTATCTTAATAACACCATCAATCTCTTATTCAGTAACCTTTACCCTGATCAGACAGTACTAGGAATAAAACAAATAAAAGGGCAATGATTACAGCCCTGTAAAACAGAGCCCTTAGAACCCAAACAGGACATACCAACTAGATGTGAACACACAAAAATGGAATGGGGTATGAATTTCTGTGTCCTTTGTCAGACTAGCCTAAGGTGAGGTGTGTTTTTTTTCCTTATGGGGAATAAGATGTTAACTCTACAAATCAATTAAATAAATAAAAAACAAAGCTACAGCCTTGAAATAAAATACTGGAGATGAAAATTAGCAAGGTGGCAGAAGGCAGGTGGGTATTAAATGAATGGAAATTATATCTCACACATTCATACTCCTATAATTAGTAGCTGCAGTACTCTTAACCATGGAAACATCCATAATGGAAAAACAGGGTAGCTCAACTATTCTATAACATATAATATAATTCCATTCAAAACCATGGGTCAGTCCACCCAGAACATTCTATCTAGGAAATGTGTTTATACCTCCCTTCATTTACATGAAGGAAATGGAACCTGGAAGCACCATTTCTAAGTGTCTGCTCTGGTCTTTTAGATAGATGTACCCTTATAATCAATACTTCTGCTATCCCTTTTGATGTTCTAGATTAGGGCTGTCAAACTCCTAGTCCGCGGGCTGGATGCATGCCCATGCCCAGTTTAGCAAAGGGGGAAAAAAGTCCCGATACATCACATGATGCTGCTGTGATGACGTGAGTTTGACACCCCTGTTCTAGATGCTACTTGAGACCCAACTTTTCAGTGGATCATCTGAAGATTAGTTGAAGTCATCATCTTACACTATATTGATTTTTCAAATTAATTAATTTTCCAATTTATCATCTTTATTTCAAATCCATTTATTTTGATTTTATAGCTTGATTGTTTCATTTCATTATTAGTTATTAGTTTTTTACAAGTATTAGTTTCTTAATTTTTAACATGGATATTTTAATTGTGCTGTTTATCTGTTATGCATTGTATGTTGTTTATTTTATTGATAGATAGATAGATAGATAGATAGATAGATAGATAGACAGACAGACAGACAGATATGTATATATATAATTTTAGAAGACGTATCATATTGGGCAAATGGAATACATATAAATGTATCTAATGGAATACATTAGAAACCAGGAGATGGTGACTTCTAGTCCTGCCTTGGCACTAAACCAGCTGGGTGATCTTTACTAGTCATTCTCCTTCAACCCTAGGAAGCAGATAATGGCAAAGTACTTCTGAAGTCTTACCAAGAAAATGCAGGAACTTGTGCAAGCAGTTGCCAAGAGTCAAGATTAACTTTTTTAAAATGTACATTCAAAAACAAATATCCAGTAATGGGTAAAACAGGAAAAATACATAAAATACATTCTATTCTGTGAGGAAAAATATCAATTGTGCCAAGCACAAAGAAATGCTTACAACAATGTTGATACTAGGAGAAATATATACAAAAATGTTGTGAATTTTCATACAGATTTATTATATGATCAGTTCATTGATTGATTCAAATAGGCTGAAATGAATGTGCTATAGAATCAGGAAATAAGGAATGGACAAAAATTGAAACTGAGAGATTGATTTAATCTTAATCACCAAATGTCATTCATAATCTTTTTCTTTTTAGGAGTGTTATTCAGACAAAAATCTAAAGTGTAACACTAAAAGTTTAAAAAGATTCTATCAAATTTCTTCTGAATCTTCTTATCAGAAATTGATGAAGTTCTGGGTTTTGATGATTAATTTGTTTATGGTGAATGGAAGTACTTTTGGTTATGGTACATTCCAGTTCAAAAGTCACTGATATTTAGGTTATTAACTGTATTGAAGGAACTTGGAAGTTACTTTCTTTTTTTTTGTTTGTTTGTTTCCATTCCCCAATCCTGTCTTTCTTATCCATTTCTTTTTATTTTTAATGAGGGGTTGTTGTTTTGCTTTTTTGTGTATTTTATACTTTTTAAAAAGTTTTGAGAAGAAAAAATTGAAGTTCACCAAATTTATCTGAACTTATAAATGCGAACATAGGTAGCCTTGTTTAAAACATTTTGGATAACAGAAAAAGTAAGATGTCGCTGGAAAAATGATATTGTGTCTAGAACTGCAACATCCTTGCCCAATCTGATCTCTTCCAGATGGGTTAGGTCCATTAGGAGCATATACTCCAAAATGTCCCAACACATTTCATAGACAATAGATTGGCATGAGGTGGATTTTAAGAGAGAGATAGCCTGCCGCTTCTTCACTATATATAATTTTTATAACTCTGAATTTTAGTATTAGTACTACTCTCTTGTTTAGAGAAGGCTGTTCTCAAAGATAAGCAAGTAGTCTTTATTTTAAAGACAACCAGACATCGCTAAAGCTATGAGGATTTCTGCACTCCTCCCATCTGAAACATTGTTAGGAAAATAGACTGAAATAAAATATATCTTCAGTTAAAATTTATTTCCACAAGTGTAACAAAATAGTGTCACATTCATAATTTCATGCTGCTATGCCTCCAAAGCATTTTACAGGAATCTGTCAAATGCAATCAAACTTGTTTATTGTTCATGTAAACATAGGACCTAAGGCAATCTTCTTTTTGGAAAAAAAAAAAATGGAAAAAGCACATATTGTCCCTGGCAGTTACTTGGCAAGATTTTTTTTTTTTAAATATAAGGCAAGAGAAAACTTAATTACCACTTCATTTTAGTGAGTTCAGTCCTTTAGCATTTAAACTATACAAGAACCATTTTGTTTATTTGCCAGAAGTAGTGACAGCCCAGCAACCAAACCCAGTTTAACTGGGGATCGGGAAGAGATATGAAATGTCATATGAAAGCAATTCAAATCAAGTTATTCCAAGCTGCATTTCTGATCTATAAGCTTAAGCAAATAATAATTATGAGGATGTGTAGAGTCAACCTATGGATTCTATAATTTAAGTTTCTCCCAGAATAATTTCCAGTTAAGAAGCTTGTTCTAATGATAAATCTTTATTGGCAGTTTACAACAGAGTACTGACTACTGCAGCACTGATACAGAATGATGAGGTACTGGGAAAGATTCGTCTGCCTGCCTCCTTTTTTACACAATTTTAAACAGAACAATTGTTTGCCTTGATTTCTCTGTGACTCAGTCCATGTTGGAATTGTCTTCTTGACCACATTTGCAGAACTAGACAAAAGCTACTAATACTCTTTAACTACATAAGAGCTTCATTAAAATAAGAATAAATAATTTGGTTTCAAACATTTTTCATTAGCAATCTGTACATTGTCCTATACCTAATCACCTCCTCTTATGTTGTGAACAAACGAAGCAACCAAAGTGCAAGTGTGAAAGAGTGGAAAACACGGGATGCAGAAGGTTCATTTTTCTTTAATCATCTTTTTAACCGCCAGCCCTGGTCATCTTATTTTAAAACTGAATGAATGAATGTAATATGCATGAAATATATATCTGCTATTGTAGATTGTCCAACAAAATAAGTCAACAGATAAATAGATGTAAATACTTTCCAAAATAAGACAGTGCTCATGATTGAGAAATCACTTAATTTTGTATAATTGACGTCCATTTAGTCCCAAATAACTTATGGAATA
Source organism: Hydrophis major (assembly GCA_033807585.1). Classification (NCBI taxonomy): domain Eukaryota; kingdom Metazoa; phylum Chordata; class Lepidosauria; order Squamata; family Elapidae; genus Hydrophis; species Hydrophis major. Next base: position 56,953,109 of record CM066331.1, on the reverse strand, counting down.
AATATAATCTGGCTACATGTTTTGTGACCTAACAGGATATTTTTGTGCAATGCCTAGGAGTCCAGTATACCAAAAGAAGCTCAGGTAATTCATATGCTGGGTATTTAGATTTGCAAACAAGTCTATTGGGAATTATGTCAACAGTGCCAGCTGAAGGTTTTAAAACATAACAGCAACTAGAAAGGATTGTAATATTTAATCAAATTTGAATTACAGCTATCAGGATATCATTGATGCACATTAAATCTGTTATTCCTAAAATGGATCCTCCCACTCAAAAAGCTGACATTTCTGGGGTTACCAAGACAACAGCAGCTGCAGCACACTCATTCAGAAGTATATCGCCTAGTTCCTTAAGACGTGTTATTCCTCCTTCCTTTTTGAAGCCCTCCTAAGATGTTATTTACCCAATTCATAATTGAAGAAAGAGTCAGGAGAAGTATAAACCCATTTCCCTGCAATAACTCAGGAGTAAAGTCCAATGAGACTTATTTCCAAGGAAAAACATTGACTTCCAGATGCAGGATTTTAAACCCAAGCTGAGGAATCAAGGAGATTTTTCTATTTGTGCCACAAGATTCCTGCATCACAAGAATAAAAAAGGAAAAAAAGAGAGAAAGCAAACAAAAAAGATTCTTAATTGGGCAAGGGTTTCAGGTGATTTTAACCATCCTAGGACAAATTACAGAATGGGGAGGCAGGGTTGAGAGGCTGATATTTAATCCAGTACTGTATAAGCTTTGATTGAAGACTCCTATAATGTCTAAACTTTCAAGGACTTTGCTCAACATTTCATGCTAAATTCTAGACCAGATTAAGTTCTTACCTTTGAGATGTTGATGATGGGCCCTGTGGAAGCGGTTGGGGTTGCCCCTAGGTATTGCTGGGATACTGGAGAAACTGTTCCCCATGGCATCAAAGGCAGCTAAGGGGAAGACAAGAACTGGAGGGCTTTAGGTTTGTTGTGCTGCTCTGGATGAGAGGAAAGGGATCTGGATGAGAGGAAATGGAGGGGAGCAAAGGGCTGGTCTCTCCCCTCCCTTCTTCGGACCTTCCTCCTCCTCTCTCTCGTTATCCTTTCGGTTTAAGATCCCCTTTGTCTTTCCTTCCTCATAAATGGTGTTTTTCTTTTCTTTTCTTTTCCCCTTGAGCTAAGTCCACATCGCCTTGGCTGTCACAGAAAACCAACGGGAAGAAGCTGTCTCCCAGATGAGCTAATAGCTTGGAAGCCTCCTGCGGCGCTCTGCTCTGTATCCCTCGGGGAATTCAGGTGGATTTGAATCCCATCAAATCCTCGATCCGAGTTCCGCTTCTCTTTCGGCGTCCCTTCTCGTCCCCTCTTCCTTCCCGCTGGCTCACACTGTCTAGTTTACCTTGCCCAGGCAAAGCAAGAAGAGGGATGTCATCTGGCCCCGCCTTCGCTCAGCCATCAGCTGCTGCTGAAACTTGGCCTCTCCTAATCCTTCGATCAGTTCCCCGCCACCTTCCTCCTCCTCCTCTTCCCCCGGCATTTCTCCCTAATCTGAGGGGGTGGGGGGACGGACTGCTGTGGCGCCCCTTTCCAATTTGGTTGTTATGGCGATAGCTGCCTCCTCAGGCTCGGCATTTAAGGGACCGGACGGATCACGTGGGCAACCAGATGTGCCACCTCTGGAGCGGGAGGCCGGCCGGAGAGGCACGCGACCTCTCTTCTCTCTTTCTTTTCACAGTACCTGGTTTACAGGTACCTGGCCGTACATCCCTCACCGTGCGTAGTATGGAGACACCGAATCTTTTTCGAGCGAAAACCGTCGGTGGAAGCTCGGCCTCACTTCCCGCTCCAGCGATTTGGACACTGACGAGAAAAGGGCGGGCGTAGGTGAACCTCTCTGGCCAGATGAAAGGCCGATCCGACGGGGGAAATATGGGGAGCCGGCCGAGTGAATGCGGGCACGGGATGCTGTTGCGGGACGAATCGGAGAAGAGGGTCGGTGGGGCGAGTAATTTTACACGCAGAAACCGAAATGGTGCCCTAGGGGCGAGCCCCGAACTGACAGGTGAACCGAGTGCCTAGCGGTGTTATGTTTTCGGTAGTAGGATAGGGATGAAGAACAGGAGTGGTCCTGGGCACGTCCCGACAATATTTCCCTGCGAACCCGTTTGTTTCCCCTTTTTCTTAGAGTCGGGTTTTATCCGATTGGATTAAATCAGGAACTGAGATTGTGTGGCCCGCCCACGTGCCTCTACTCCTAAAAATACTTTTAACACCGTTGTGCAAAAGTAGAAGGGAATAATAGTGTTTGGTGGCAAAGGGAGATATATCTGTATCCAAAGGTAGGTAGGTATAAAATGACGCATAATATCTATTTGAGACATTTGTCCAAGAACTAGATGTCCAAAGATTGCTTTTTGCAATTGCATACTAAAGGAAGTAAAGGCTCTAGATTTCTGCATAAATACTGTCTAAAACTTATAGTTACCAAACTGAAACACCCAGTTATTAGGAGAGTCTTATCTTAGGAGGCTTTCAACTGTAAATCAGTCTGTCAAATCACAAACATTTTTGTGTGGATCTAATTTCACTCTCTGAAGTACATTATGTGGGAATTGGAAAGTATGCTAATATTTATCTAAAGTATGTTTTTGGTGAGGGAAAACTACCTACTTTATTATTGCTTCTATATGTCTCAACTTCACACTACCTTATTATGTTTGCAATTCACTGCATAGTGACATACCTTCCCAGATTTTTTTTAAAAAAATATTTAGATAAATATTAGGCATTCTGAAAAGGAATATATTTCACCTTAATACTTAGAATTAGCAGTCAGAAAACCCAAGAAGACTATCCAGTCCAAAGTGTTGATTTCTGTAAGTAGATGAGAACAGCTGTGTTTGCATTTCAGCTTGTCATGAATCTAAATAATTCCAGATGACTCAACCTTTCTTGTGACAAAGGAAAGTCCTTAGGCCAGTGATGGTGAACCTTTGAGGCCCTTAGTGCGCATATGTATGCATACCCAAAAATGCAAGGCACCCCCCCATTACATTTTGGTTTAGCCATTTTCCTAATCTCATAGAATAACAGAGTTGGAAGGGACCTTGGAAGTCATCTAGTCCAACCCCCTGCTCGAGCAGGAGAGTCTATTCCAAAGATTAGCCGCTGTCTAGAATCGAACTCACAGCCTCTCAATTGTGAGGCGAGAGCTCCACCTCTAGGCCACCGGACTCATAGACTTAGATGCATAAGAATTAAGCCTTCCATATTTCTCCAGTCTGCAGTCTATGCTCAGTATAAAATTAACTGAGAAAAAGGATGTATATATGTTTTTTTTTTCTTCAGTGATTGTCCCTCTGTTGCATTCCATATAAAAGGTGTTTCCTTAACTTATCAATATCTTAACTGTCTCTATCAGGAAACTGAAAACAATGAAGAAAAGCCCAGCCAGAATGTTCAGCAGGCTGACCTATATGTTGGTTTTAAAAGATGATTAAGGAGATTTAATAGACTCGCTATACATAGTGTGGGGATATCTATGTGGTAATCAGGCTTCACAAAAATAAATCTTGCTTCTCAAGATATTAAGTTCTGCATTCAATAACTAGTTAACAGGAGAAACTTCAATGATACAAAGTGGATTAATGAAGTTCTTAAGCACAGACAAGATTGCAAGTCATGCATATTAGATCTACTAAAACACAAAACTGAAGTCCTAAGTCTTTTAAGCTTTGTCTTTCACCTGTTTTTTCTCAGCTTTGAAAATATGTGATACCTGCCCAAAATTTGCACAAGAGTTCTGTCTGGCCTGAGCACTGCTGATTCTCAAATAGATATGAATATAGATATAGTTTGTACTGAAAAAAATTTTATAGTTAAAAGATCAACAAGAAGAGTATATAAAGAGGAAATAGAAAAAGAAAAAGTCCTAGAAACAATACAGATAAAGAAAGAAAAAGAAAGACATGCAGCTTTTAGTGACTGCTGGTGTTCATGCTCATGATCCTCAGTCTTTACATTATAAGAGGAAATTAAATAAGCAATTCAAATTAGAAACCACCAGTATTTAACATACATATGTGGTTTTATTTTTTGCAAAATCACATATATGAATGTAGCTGTAAGATAAATTGCAAAACTGCAAAATTAATTATGTATTTATCATTTACATGTCATTTTCTATTGCTTTTAGATAAAAGCGTCATAATCTGATTGAGTATGAGTTAATTATTTACAATATTGTAAAATTGTGCAATATCACAGTAATTCGTTTAGTCACACAGCTATCAACAAAGAAATAACATGAAATTTAAACTGTCCAATTATTTAAAAAATCCAAATTTCCGAATATCTAAATTGGCAGTGTCTAAAATCTTTAATTAATATTTGTTTGAAGTGGTTCCAAACTGATACTGATTATTTTACAATCAATTAAAAAGTAGTATTCGGGTGAATGTTAATTATTTGGAACACCATTGACGTAAAGAGTTGGAATATCTCACATTAACAAAAAGTGGATTGCAGAATACTATCTTTTTATTATACAATAAGATTAATTATTTTTCCCATGTTTATTGAACATTTCAGAGAATAAAAATGGTTGTCAGTTTTATAATCCTTAGAAGTTTAAAGGGATTGAAGGAGGATTTAGGAATATGTTATTGCCCCACAATCATTAGTTTAATATATATTAATAAGGTTTGGGGAAGAATAATGTGGTTTAATGATTTGAGTGCCATTTTTAATAATATAGCAAAATTTTCAAATCAATTGTTACGTGAAGAATAATGAGGTTTTTAAACATTGAGCTAGCAAAAGAAATTGCTTCTGTGATGGAAAAATAGGGATACCCAGATTTACAGACTTAGATTGATGATATGTGTTTGTTGTCTGCTTACAAAGTGGTTTTTCACAGTAGAAAGATTGATCAGTATTGCTCTATGTGGTGAAAGTTTTAACACTGTGTTTAAAATTAAGCTGTTTATACATGCATAATGTTTTCCTCATTGTCTTTTTCCTTTTAATTTTTTCCCTTTCTTTTTGCTGTGTTAAACTGAATGTATTTAGCAGTTATGATTTATGCAATTGGGTGCCTACTAGTTTTAGTTTATGACAAATAATTTCCAATTTTAAAAACATTATTTCTTTACGTATACCTTTGCATAGGAATAGCAAAAGAAGTTTCATGTCTTGAGCATCTACAAAGGTTGGCTGAATAACTTACTTTCATCATTTATTTCTTAATCTCAGTAGATGAAAATTCCATCCATTCTTATCTGAAAGGCACAGGTTGCATTAGAGAACATTGTGAATAACTTTTGTTATTAACTGGTTTGGGCATCTTTAGGTGTTGCCCTCTGAATGTGTTGAACACTCAAGTTCTCTTATGTGGTAAATTTTGTACTAATAGATCCTATGCTACCCATTCATGTTACAGCATTATAGCAACTAAATGTTATAACTGTGTTTTGGTGGCTCCAGCTAGTTAGGGCTACTCTAGGGGAGAAATAAATGTAGGACTTATTTTTGCATATTTGCTTTCTGCCTATAACTTTTTTTTATCAGTTACTTCAATTTCTCTCATTTCCCCTTTGTGGAAAGCTGAGAATAGAAAAAAGGCGAAAAAGTAACATGATCCTTAACTAACTGGAATTATAAGGTATGAAAGTGACATAGTGTGATAAACAATTAGACTAATCATAGTACTCTGCAACAAGCTTTAAAGAAGAAGGAAGGAAGGAAGGAAGGAAGGAAGGAAGGAAGGAAAGTGTCCAGCTTTACCTATTGCTTATCCCCAACAGGTTCCATTATGAACCTGGGCCCCAGGTTCAAGCACAGAGCCAAGTCTTCAAAGTCTTAGCGAAGGCCAAGAAGCATGGACATTGGCCAATCTAACCTCCAGAGGAATAATGTTTCAGAGAATAGGCACCATGACAGATGAGGCTTTGTTCCTGGGCTCTGCTAGCCAACATTCCTTAGCAGGTGGGATCCGGAGCATGTCTTTCCTGCCAGATCTTAACAGGATGGGTAGCTATCATGGAAAGCAATATATTGATATTTAACATACTTTCATGAAAATAGACCAGTAAGTAGATCCTGTATATACTGTATAATGTGCACACTAGTTTGCAAAAGAGCAAATCAGCCATTTTCAGCAAAGCATTCTTAGTTAAATATTTCTTCATCTTTGCACATTGCCTGTCTTCAGCTTCTTCCATCCAGAGGTGCTAGATTATCAGTTTTCATTCTAAGCCAGCATGCTGGACATGCAAACTGAGAATAGTACAACAAGAAGTGGGGCAAAAGCCCCATTTTCTTTCTCTTTTCTTGTTTTCTGTTAGGTCTCACACAGCAGGCTTTTTATCCTCTCATGCATATTTCTCTTGTTAGAAATCTGAGTTGAAGATTGTAGAGAGCTTTCACATTAGGCCTAAGGCTATGTTTACTAGACTGAGCACACTATAAAAATGATTTTGAGGAAATGTTTCCAAGCACATAAAAGCATACCACCTCTCAACTAATCTTTAAACAGCCCAACAATTGGGGCTGCTTTAAAGTCATATTACCTTTAGGGGATTGATTCCTTAAAATAGCAGCATTTCTCCTTCACATTCATGCAGAAGCCAAAAGGTGGAGTTGCTTTCCTAAATCTGAGAGAGGTAAGGTCCATCTGATACCATTTTTGCTAATAATTTCAAAGCATGCACAGCCTGAATATTTACTTCAAGTAAATATATTAGACAACAGATACAAAGGTATGAATGCAGACATGAGAATGAGACTAAGTACAATTTTTTTAAAATCACAACTAAATTATTTCTTATTGCAACTTACTAGAAACTCAATCCTGACTATAGGAAAAGAAATGAATTTCAACAAAAAGTCACCCTACTTATTGATTTAATCAGACCCAGAAAATTCCCTGCTCTCTGAAGAAATTATGCAAGACCAATAACTTTCTTTAATCTCAGCTACATTTTCCCCCTCCAGTTTCATACATCTTACTCATTTGTTCCCAAAATATTCACAGTTACCCCTAAAAACAAATCTTAAAACCAAAATCAGAAAATTAAACTCTGCGGAAGGGATAGTGATAGAAAATCAAAATCATGAAATGTGAAAAATAATAATAACAGAAGTTGTAGCTTGGCACTGAAATGTGCCTAATGCACTTATTAAGTTTGACCATTTGTAAAAATATGTTCAACATAATGAGGAACTCCAATAGAGAAAACTTCTAATGCTGTTTCTGATGTCAGGAACAGATTGGAAAATAACTCCCTTATAGGATTTGGCACATTTATCAGACCTAACTCATACAGTTCTACCAGATAAGTTCATAACTAATGCATGTTTGCAGTTCTCAAATTCAACACACTAAAAGCAATATCAATTCAAATGCAGGGGTCCCCTTCTCTAACAACAAAGCCTCTTCTGCAAATAGAAATGCTTTTATCCCTGTAGAACAATTGTTTTACTTAAAAGAACAGAAATCTGTCAATATGTTTCTCTCAGCCTTTGAACCATTTCTTAATGCAACCTCTTGCAGAAGTTTTCAAGATACTGTACCTACTCTATCAGGATACTGGACAAGGTCACACATAAGGCTGTGATCTGTGATGTATGAAGCTCTCCCGAGTTCACATGTAGCAGCTTGCTAAGCAGAAGCACCATTTTTTCTAGTGGCAATCCCTGGATCCATTCCATATTACACTTTTTTTAAAAAAAACTGTATTAATTGCAGTGGTTCACTTGTATAAAAATAAATCTTTTTATGTATTCAGCTTTGATATAATTCTTTGCAGATTCACCTAAAGTCCTTAACATTATAAAGCCACCTTCATTTTTCAATCAGTTTGCCAACATTATTGTGTTCAGTCATGAAAAGCAGTCTCTGTTCACTGGCAGCAAGATGCTTGTAATCAGCATTTGACTGTGATCTTTATGTTAGGAAAGCTGACATCCCTCATATTCAACAGGATCTGAACATAAGAAATAGTATTATTTTTAAGACTATATCAGAATCACTCTATAATTCACAGCAGTCTCCACCTCTGAAGCATTATAATTAGTATTATGGGGGGGAGGGATAAAATATATATTTTGTGAAATTGGAACTTAATTAAATAACTTTATGTATTAACCTGACACTACTTTTAAGCTATGTGGTATATGACTACTTCAAATATCATGCAGGGAACAGGGAAATTCAGACTGAAAAACTCAGAAGCTAGAAGACGCAGATAGGGACTAACAAAGAACATTGACATATAGTCATTTAATTGCATATTGGTCACTAGAACTGTGTAATCTTTTTTTCCAACATGATATGTGCTAGGTCTGCAGGTTAGAAGTTGCAAATTCAGGAAGTTGCAAGGTCAATACACTTGGAAATATATATATATATATATGTTTTCTTAAGTTTTCGCGGGTACTTACATGTCTGGCATTCAGCTTTGTTCGGGTATTTTCCCACATCATAATAGTGGTGCTTTTAAAGTTGTAGCAACGTTTCAGCAGAATCTCATCTGCCATCATCAGGCTTCTGTATGGTGTTTGTCTGTGAGTCAGACTTTTACTGTAAAAGTCTGACTCACAGACAAACACCATACAGAAGCCTGATGATGGCAGATGAGATTCTGCTGAAACGTTGCTACAACTTTAAAAGCACCACTATTATGACGTGGGAAAATACCCGAACAAAGCTGAATGCCAGATATAGATAGATAGATAGATAGATAGATAGATAGATAGATAGATAGATAGATAGATAGATATAATAGAATTTGGTGCACAACTGCTGGCTCTGTATGACATTCAAATGTGGGGGTTTTAGCAGTTTCCAAGGCCTTCTGGAATGTACCTCTGAAATTTAGCAGCAGTCTCCTGCTGATTTTCAACAGGAAACCAAAGAAAACCTTCAGTTAAAAACTCTGTCACAAATTTTAAAAACCCACAAACTTCTCCACTAACTTGCATAAGATAATCCTGCTTCCATGTTCCCAATCTGCCCAAAGCTATCGTACATGAAAGTAAAAAGGCTGTTTAGTGTGGTATAGGGGCTAAAGTGTTGGACTTAGAAAGAGACCAGGTGCTACCCCATTCTTGACTATTGGGTTACTATGAGCCAATCTGTCTGAGCCTAACCTCTTTTACAGAGTTATGCTGCCCTGAATTCTAGAATGAGAAGGTGGGACATACATACTGTATAGTATATAGATAAGGTAAAGAACTTAACAAGAGCCACTTTGGTGCAACGGTTAAAAACACCAATTTAAAAACCAAGAGAACATAAATTCTAGTCCTGGTTTAGACACAAAGCCAGCTGGATAACCTTGGGCCAGTCATTCTCTCTAGGAAGGAGGCATTGGAAAGCCGTTTCTCAAATCTTGCCAGGGACTTATCCAGATAATCGCCAAGAATCAATACTGACTTGAAGACACACAGACAGAGGGACAAATATCTTAATTAAATATGTAGGTAATTTAATGGGAAAAATTGGGACAAAGCATAAAGTAAAACCAAGTAAGCTTGGTAAAACTTTCACATTCTTTTATTAGATTTGTTTTTAAATATATTATAGGAGGAGAGCCATTTTACTTAATGGTAGTGAAAAAGCAGAATCAATCTGGTATCATATTTTCAAACTAATACATTTTATAAAAGGCATACGTTTTAATGAGCTAAACTCATTTCATCATGGAACCATTCCCTGCATCTGAGAAAATACAATGCAGCTCACAAGTGCTTATGCCTTTAAATAAAATGTGTTAGTCTAAAAAGATGTCAGCAAACTATTTCTGAGTCTTGAATTCAGTTAGCTTATTCTTCACTTATTCTTCATTACAGAAATGCAATGAAATGAAAAACACTTTGCTGAACTAAAAATAAAAAAGAACCATCTCTCTCCCTCATACGATTATCAGGCCAGCTTTGCTAGAGATCAGCAATTCTCTTCTGGAGTTTGTCATTTGCATGTCATTGTACCCCAGCATCACTCCTGTACAGTAGTTTATTAAGCTAATAGCATTCTCTGAAAATTTCCACTTCAGTGAATGCTCACTGAGCGTTTAGTACTGCATGACCAGCAAAAGTGTTAAAGCTTCATGCCAGTTGGTTAAAAGAAGAATAATTACAGGAGGAAAAATATTCTTCCCTTAGCATGCAGGGGCCATCTCAATTCAACAGTATCTCATGAACTCTAAAAAGATTAAGGACTGAGATTTAAAAACATCAAGACTTGTAACAAGGTTGTTGCTTTTGTGAGTAGTGAAAAAGCAACTATTGTATCTGCAAAATCTGATTATTTGACAGTAGGCTAAAGCATCTGAAGTAGCATTCTTTATAAAATAAATAATGCTCAAGTTCCTCAATAGCTGGACACTGCAGGACTTGCACAGTTGCATGATTCAGCCTTGGCTTCCTTCAACAGGCTTGTCTGCTATCTCATTCACACACACACACACAATAGCACAACCTAAACAAGAATCTATACCTACCGGTACACAAATAATACATTAACTCTTTAAAACAGATATTTCTATAATACAAACTTACCAAGCTTTGGGAGAATATAATGGATTATATAAATAGGATTGCTATAATTTTCAGACGATAATATGCAAATATGGGACTCATTTATACAGAAAACAGTAGATTAAAAATGTATCTATATAAATTTATTATAAATATATATGTACTTGAATTATATTTGCATTAGACAAATATATATACAGAATTGTATCTGTTTATTGTAATGATGTATCAGGGTTTCTTTCTCAGTTATATTTCTTTCACTTTTTTGTTAAAATTCTTTTATGTGTTGTTTTTCTTTGACAATATATGTATCACATCACTATTACCTTTTGTGTTTTGCTCTTTTTTCTACTTTTTTATAAATTAAAAGCAATATAAATAAATTTTAAAACTGAGGAATACCAAGAAGGTATGCATAGACACAGAGACTCAGACACCAAGGCAGAAATAATCTGAGAAAGAATGGCATGATTGTGTAGTTGTCTTCTAAATGAGCTCATTACAAATCTTCTGTTGATTCTGCTGGCAGGATTTTCATAGTTCTATTACTTCTGAGGGCACTGTTTTGCCTACACCAATTGTATTATTTGTACTCTGTGGGATATTTCGGTCAAATTGTCTTGAAATCTATCAGTTTCCCTTTTTACTCTGTGGTTAAATTGCAAGCATAACTGAAGTGTAGGTTGTGAGGAGGAAGGAAGCATTCTTGATCCTCCTCACAGTCCCTCCAGTGTACCTTGACATGTCATTAAAATATTTCTGAAAAGGATGTATTGGTCTCTTGGGAAATTAATAAAACCATTTCTCAGAAAAGTCAATTGACCATCAATGGGCTAAAAAATATTTCTAGGATGAAATAGGACAGGATGGATGAAGTTCTTTCAATGTATTATATGGCATCCATCCCATTTTGCCATGGACTCCACTTCTAATACACTGACCTGTCTCTTGGACTATTTCTGGACATGCATTTACTGATTTTTCTGATCAGGAAACCCTGTTCAGTAATCACACAATAGCCAGGTTAATGATCTCATACATGTCACAGGCAGGTTGAAAAGTGGCTAAACCTGTTCTAGCATCAGCCCATCCTTGCCCAAGTCCACACACTAAGGACAGCAGTTCCTAATGTTTTCTCCCACCTGTAAGTAATGCTCAATGGGAGGGAAAATGAAGTTCAAGAAATCCACCAATCACTATCTTTAAATTGTCCTGTAGTGATTTGGGAAGAAAAGGAGAATGTATGAACCTTAGTTAGAACTGGCCACTATACTGGGTGGAAATTGTGTCATTGAAGTCAGGAAAGGGACAGACTGAGGAAGCTGCCTTAGGTTAAAACCAAGAGAACTTAAAAATATTTCTCAGATAAAAATGGGGAGACTAACACATACTAATAAAATGTCTCCCACCAAGGATCATTGCTTGAGCTCTTGATCCATAAAAATAAAACAGTTCTAAAAGACACAAGACCAGGGTTTGGGGCATCATTTTGAGAAACACAAATTAGCATCTACAGAGGGAGGGAAGGCGGTGATTTCACTCTACCATAAATTTAATTTTGAAAAGTGTAAGTGAAAAGTTAAAACTCATGAAATGACAGTTATAACAATTTATAGGATCGATTCTAAAAGAGTCAGTAAATTAAAAAAACAGAATCATTCACATTAAATAAATACGCATGGACAATAACAATAAATTGTTATCCCTGGCTGAAAAGGCTAATAATACAGTTGGACACTGCCTCCTTGTGGTTGGAATTAGTACAGAAACATAAATAATTACTCTTGCTGGGAATAGAATAGAATAGAATAGAATAGAATAGAATAGAATAGAATAGAATAGAATAGAATAGAATAGAATTCTTTATTGGCCAAGTATGATTGAACACACAAGGAATTTGTTTTGGTCCATATGCTCTCAGTATACATAAAAGAAAAGATACATTTATCAAGAGTCAAGAATCATAAGGTGCAACACCTAATAATAGTCATAGGGTACAATAAGCAATGAAATCAAAGGAGGAAACAGGCAATATAAATCATAAGGATACAAGCGACGAAGTTATAATCATACAGTCACAAGTGGGAAGGGATGGGTGATAAGGAGTTATAAATACAGGTATTAATTTATCTTAATTCTGTTTATATCTAATCTTTAAGAAACTCAGAATGGTGGATATTTCATTAATCATTTCCTATAGATATGTATGTATGTATGTATGTATGTATGTATGTGTGCGTATGTGTCTGTGTGTCTGTCTATCTATCTATCTATATCTATATCTATATCTATATCTATATCTATATCTATATCTATATCTATATCTATATCTATATCTATATCTATCTATCTATCTATCTATCTATCTATCTATCTATCTATCTATCTATCTATCTATGGCATTCAGCTTTGTTCGGGTATTTTCCCACGTCATTGTAGTTGTTCTTTTAAAGTTGTAGCAACGTTTCAGCAGAATCTCATCTGCCATCATCAGGCTTCTATACAGTGTTCATCTGTGAGTCAGACTTTTACAGTGGTTTCAGATTTAAATTTGGGGCAGCCTATTGCTGTGCCAGAATGGTTTTTTCTTCATCCTGATTGGTTGGGAGTCTTGGTCTGTGTTTATTGGTCTTGGAGTTTGCAGTGTTCTGCTTGATTGGTATTTCTAATATCTTCTGTCTGTTTTGGGGCTCTTTTTGTATCTTGATTGGCTGGCAACATTGTGTTACTTTATTGGAGGCCTTTAGTGCAGCTCGGCTTTGGGTAAATGGACGGCTATCATTAGTTAGGAAGCTGGGTTTCATCTGGGTGCCTGGTTGGGGTGTGTTTGAGCTGGAGGTATCAGGGGGGATCTGTTTGTGCCCAGGTGTTTGCCTGGCTTGTGGTATGGAGATTTTTTTATTTGTGAGTGCAGGCTTCCAAATGATTGACAGCCTGGTGGAATCATCTCTTCTGTTCATGCTTTCTGGTCTTTTTTCAATCTCTATGGCTACTCTGATGATTCTGTGGCTGGGATTTTCTATAGTGGCTAGAGTTTTGGTGCCATTGAAGTTGATGCTATGACCTGTGGCTTCCATGTGTTGGACTAGTGAGGAAGTGTGTTCCAGCTTTTTGACTGCATTTTTGTGTTCATCCAGGTGGGTGCTTATTCTTCTATTGGTCTGCTCAATGTATGTGGCCGGGCATGATGCACAGGGGACTTCGTATATGCCTTGGTTTTCCAGGTCAATTTTGTCTTTGGGGTTTCTGAGGATGGCTGCTATTTTTCTGTCTGTTTTGAAGGCAGTCTTGATGTGGTGTCTGTATAGTATCTTACTAATTTTGTCTGTAGTGCCTCTTATGGAGGGCAGGACAGCTGTTCCATGGGTCTGTTCATCTTCTGGGTCTCTATTATGTCTCAGTGTGTTTTTGTGGATCAAGTTGGTGATTTTGCTTTTGTGGGAGCCGTTGGCTGTCAATATTTTAATCAGGGTGCATAGTTCAGTCTTAATGTGTGTCTTGTCTGCCAGGCGTTTGGTTCTAGTAATTAGTGTTTTAGCCACGGAGTTTATCTGTGCTGGGTGGTGGTGGGATTGGGCGTTGAGGTAGTGGTTGGTGTGTGTTTTCTTCTGGTATATGGTGTGTCCTAGTGTGACATCTGTTTTTTTGTAGATTAGTACATCTAGGAATGGTAGTTGTTTGTTTGTTTCTGTTTCCATGGTGAACTTGATTTTGGGGTGTGCGCTGTTTAGGTGTGTTAGGAAATTGTTTAGGTTTTCTTGTCCATGGGGCAAATCATGAATGTGTCATCGATGTATCTTAACCATAGTTTGGGTTTGAGGATGGCATTGGCCAGGGCTCTGGATTCGAATTCTTCCATGAACAGGTTTGCAATGACAGGTGACAGTGATGATCCCATGGGGGCTCCTTCAATTTGTTTGTATCTTTGTCCTTTGTATATGAAATATATGTTGGTTAAGCAGTGTTCTGTTAGTTCCATGAGGTGTTTAGCTGGTTGGTATTTACTTTTGATGATTTCAAGGGTCTCTTTTATCGGGACTTGAGTGAATAGTGAAACCACGTCAAAACTTACAAGCAGATCTTCTTGCTCGACGTGTAGATCTTTGATCATTTCCAAGAAGTGGTATGAGTTTTGTACATGAGAAGCTGCTGTTTCAGCATGGGGCTGTAGCTCTTTTGCTAGGTGTTTAGCTAGGTTTTGTAGTGGTGCTCCTCTGGAGCTGACTATGGGTCTGAGAGGTATGCCTTCTTTGTGTATTTTTGGGAGGCCGTATAGTTTGGGGCATCTGGAAGATTTCTCTCTGGGTATGATCTTGTGTTGGATCTCTTTGCTTATGTGGCTGGTTATAATTTTCTTCTTGGTTAATTTTTCCAGATATGTGGTTGGGTCTGTGTTTATGGGTTTGTATGTAGAGTCTTGGAGTAGGTCTGTCAATTTTGTTTCATAGTCTTTTCTGTCCATTACTACAGTGGCATTCCCTTTATCTGCTGGGAGGATGATTATGCTGCTGTATCTTTTCAGGGTTTGTAGCGCTTTAATTTCATTTTTCTGCAAGTTGCTTTTGGGTGGTTTGCTTGTGCATCGGATGTTGGTAACTTGGTGTCTTATTTTATCAGCTTCATCTGTATCTAATTTAGTTAGGCTGGATTCTACTGCACATATGATGGATTCTGTGGGGATTTTGGGGGGCGCTATAGCATAATTGAATCCTTTGGTGAGGACTTCTGTTTCTGTTTTGGTGAGTTCTCTGTTGGAAACATTGTACACTAATTGTTTCAGGTGTTGTTGTGAGTTGTTGGAGGTTTTCTTGTCATGTTCTGATTTCTTTAATTTTTTCAAGAGCTTTTCCTGTTTGTACACCACAAGCCAGGCAAACACCTGGGCACAAACAGATCCCCCCTGATACCTCCAGCTCAAACACACCCCAACCAGGCACCCAGATGAAACCCAGCTTCCTAACTAATGATAGCCGTCCATTTACCCAAAGCCGAGCTGCACTAAAGGCCTCCAATAAAGTAACACAATGTTGCTAGCCAATCAAGATACAAAAAGAGCCAAAAAAACAGACAGAAGATATTAGAAGCAGAACACAGCAAACTCCAAGACCAATAAACACAGACCAAGACTCTCAACCAATCAGGATGAAGAAAAAACCATTCTGGCACAGCAATAGGCTGCCCCAAATTTAAATCTGAAACCACTGTAAAAGTCTAACTCACAGACGAACACTATACAGAAGCCTGATGATGGCAGATGAGATTCTGGTATTTTCCCACATCATTATAGTTGTGCTTTTAAAGTTGTAGCAATGTTTCAGCAGAATCTCATCTGCCATCATCAGGTTTCTGTATTGAGTTCGTTGCTACAACTTTAAAAGCACAACTATAATGACGTGGGAAAATACCCGAACAAAGCTGAATACCATACATGTAAGTACCCGCAAAAACTTCAGAATATATATATAGAGAGAGATAGATAGATAGATATAGATATATGTATAGAAATATATATTGCAATTTTGAAATTGGAGAGGCAGATAATCATGCAATAGTTCCCAAAGAAAAGGCAACAGTTAATTTTCTGAAGATGTTTTGTAGCCCAGATCTGAAGAATCTGTGGTGCTCCATCTAGTGAACTTAAATCTTAGAAAGAGAATGGAGGGAACACTAATATAAGACTGTTCCTAGAGCTACATCAGGAGTGGGAATCCTATAATCCATTGAATATTAGGATGTATAATTCTCTCCAGTCTCAACTAGTATGGACTGGTTACGGTAGATGTTAAGAAAAACAGTCCAGCAACATTGAAGGGGCACAGAATTCCCACCCCTGTATTTAATTTTATATTTAGTTTTCCCTGTATTCTGTTTTAAAGTTGAAAAGCACTTCCTTACACTGTCAAATGTGCCCCAATGCCCAAATCCATGGCTTATGGGTTTGTTTCTTCAATGAAAAAAAAAAAAATTCTACTCAGTTTTAAAAAGTGAAGGGGCAAGAGCAGGAGGCAAGTGGAGATGACAGCTTTTGCCAGGGATGCAGCCATAGTGTTGATGCTGCAGAAATCCTCCAGCACCTTCTCTGAGAAAAACGGGGAGGAGACTTGTAAACAAACTCTCTCATTTGATTATCCTGCTTCCTCATTGAGCACAGGGACCCTTGGAAAAAAGGAAATAAGGAAGAGCTCTGATCATTTAAACACTCTTTAAAATGCACCAGCTATAAATCCTGCAATTGATAGGAAATCCTGCATTATACTGCAGGTGCAACTTGTTGGCATACATAAGAATTCTGTTATTTTTCTCCCTTTTCTTTAAATGAAGATAGTGGAGAGAAGTCTTTTTAATGAACCAACAACACACAGATAAACAACATCACTGATGAGTGATGATCAAGAAGGCTTCTAAACACAAAGGCAAGAAGGTCACAACAAAATGTCATATTAATGAGAATGAGATCTCAGGACAACCAAAAAGGACATCTGTGAAAATCTGACTACTCGACTGTTTCTTCCTTTCCATTGTCCTACTGACTTAAGAGCTTGTAGAACTTTCCTAAACAGTGCTGAAGAGGACTGTTAGGAAAACAGAACTTGCCGGTACTGAAATCCTTTGACATTATTTCAGTCCTTCAGGCAAAAAAAAAAAAACTTCAAGGTTTTTTTTAACAGCATGGATCGATTCCAGATGGTCTTCCAGTACTTCCAGTCTAATTCAGAATCAGTGACAAATGGGATCTGTGGGCTATTAGCATTGGCAAGTGTGAAGATTTACACCATCTTTGATTTCAATTGCCCTTGCCTTGTTAAATACAACAAGGCATATGGCTTGGGAATAATGTTTATCCCACCAGTAGCACTTTTTCTCTGTGGGCTCATTATCAACAGGCAATTTGTTATGATGATTGCGGAGTGGAGGAGACCAACTGGAGGTAGAAGGAAGAATCCATCCATTATCAGGTGGGAGATTCCAATGATTTTTATTACAAGAATCCAATTATTTAAATAATGTGTTTGTTTTAAAAATGCAAAGTACTTAGATAATTTAATTTACAGCACCTTCTTCTTTTTCTTCCATGGTTTTTCTGGCACTTTAATTTTCTGGTTCCATGGTTTTTCTGGTACTTTAAGAAATAAAATTTCTTATGTTTTTTAAAATTAAATATATTTGGCAGGGATGTTTTAGATCAGGGCTGAAAAAGGAAGGATTTAAGAATTTTACTTTGCCTTATTTTTTTGTATAGATAAACTCCTTCTTTGACATTCATAAACAGCAACATATTTATATACTGTACTAATCTGTAAAATAATATTTGGGTAAACCATTATTTTATCATTCTTCTGGAAATTCTTTCTTCTCTAAAATATGCTATGCCAAATAAATAGAATATTCTATAATTTATCATTTCTATTTGTTTTTTCTTCTGTTTGGACTCTGTATGTCTTCTTGTTTATTTCCGTTATATATTTCCAATTTCTAAGAGGATAATTTGATAATTTTTTTATAGCAGCATTGCACCAAAATATATATAACAAAGTAGATCTATGCAGACAAAACTAATGGCATAATCAACATATTCACTGTTAACTTGCAAAACATTCCTTTCTTAATGATAACCCTCTATTATTCTATTACTTTTTTTGTAAAGGCCCCTATGTTCTCTTCAGTTTATGATATCACAGACAAATCTGTTCCTGTCTGTCCAATGCACAGGTACATGTGTTCTTCTGTTTTGCAACGGGCTATGATAGCACCCACTGTTTGGATCCTAATCGCCCTCCTTGATGGGAAATGTTTTGTCTGTGCCTTCAGCAGTTCCATTGATCCTGAGAAATTTCCAGATTTTGCTGCCAACATCACCTCCTATGATGCCTTGCAACACTTTCTTGCCAAAATCCCATGCAAACATGATGAGTTGATGAGGAATAACACTTCCCGCAAGGCAGTGTCCAGGTATCTCAAATGCTGTTCACAAGTAAGTAATAGCCATCTATTGGCATTGGGTCCTGTGAGAAATACTCTTCCAATCCAGCACCCAATCAATACATTGGGCCACAAATCCTGTCATTCCTTCCTGCTGAATGGGGATTAAAAAGAAAGCTGTATAAAATCCTTTGAATAAGTTACTTACTCCAGTTTATAAATAAAAATATGTCTAAAATTAAGTTTTCAAAAGAGTCAAACTCAATTGTCTCCATTCACTGCACCAGATTTTCCAAATATGCTGGAATTACAACTCCTAGATTTCCTACTGGAAACCTGGATATTCTAATAGTTGTAACTCATTGCAATTTCATCAAGTTCAGAAGGATGTTCTATATTTATGTTATAGCACCTCGCTTCTACTCTGCACCTCCCTTTTTTCTTTTTTTGCCAGGATTTCTTCCTGACCAAAAAGCACTTTCTTCTCAAGATTTATACAAACAAAGTTAAGTTATTATGGTATGGATTCATTGACCCTAGCAACTGGTGTGAAACTTGAAGTTTCATGAGGATGTAGACCTAGGGTTGATTTTCACCTTCTTGCTTTAATCAGTTTGTTATTTTCTTCCAGGTTTTTGGTTGGAGTCTTCTTTTAATCCTGATTGTGATGGCCTTCCTTGCTCGTTCTCTCCAGCCCTGCTTCAATCATGCTGCCTTTTTGCAAACCCGCTACTGGAGCAATTACATTGACCTTGAACAAAAAATATTTGAAGAGACCTGTTGTGAACAAACACGGGACTTTGCACACAAGTGTATCCTTCATTTCTTTGATAGCATGCAGACAGAAATCAAACTCAGGTGGTTTAATGCTTACACAGAAGAAAAGGGAGCAAAAGCAAAGGAAAACAATCATTTGAGGGGCATCACTAGCCAGGAGCAAATAAGCAAATTTCTTCTGTCCTGGTACAATAGGAAACCTCCACTGGATGTGAGCCAAGCCTACAGGCAAAGAGACAATACCTTTTCTTTGGACTGGCAGTGCAATTAACGGTTCCATCCCCAGCCAACCAGATGTTTAAAAGAAAGTTGAAACAGGGACTTCTCACATTTAGAAAATTGTCACTTGGCTCCCCATAGCAATAGGGGAGTCTACTGCCTTGATCTGCAAGATTAAGCAGCTGAACTTTTCCAAAATGCAACTGGAATTATTTAAAGAATTGAATTTATTTTATCAAATTTACCACTTTTGTTTCTACATTGTCCATAGATCATTAGATAAAACACAAAATGGTTCAGAGTTTATTGTTCCTCAGACAAGACTGGCTTACACATAATTGAGAGGCACAACTTTTAAAATCATAGTATACTGCATCCCAACTATCTGGGTTTAACCTCTGTCCTAAACAATAATCGAATAATGGACAAAATCAAATGGCTTAGTGCAATGCAGGAACCCAACCAACCATGGTGAATGAGACCAGAATTAAAGGACTTTTGAAGTAAGCGTCTTTTAATTCTGGTTGATGAACCAGATTATAATCCCTAGAGTTGTAGTGATGTGATAGAATTGCTTGTAAAGGCACAGGACAGAATCTGTTTGTTTCAATTGACAGTCTTATCCAGCAGAAAGAGATAAAGCAAGCAAATTTTGTTATTAGAAAAACAACTGTAATTGAATAACAATTGTTTGTGAATAATGAAAGCATACAATAAAAAAGAAACAAATCTTTTGAGATAAGCTGTGGTGGTGCAATGATTAGAAGGCAGTATTGCAGGCTAATTGTGCTTACTGTCAGGGGTTTGATCCTCACTGGCTCAAGGTTGACTCAGCCTTCCATTCTTCTGAGTTTGGTAAAATGAGGAGCCAGATTGTTGGGGGCAATATTCTTAGATTCTGTAAAAAGCTTAGAGAGGGCTGTGAAGCAGTAAATAAATCTAAGTGCTATTGCTATATAGGAATATCTACATATGAATTTTGTTTATCTTTTACTTTAAAGAATCATTTCTTGTTTAAACTAGAGTGAAAGGTAAGAGAATCATGTATAACTTTAGCTGAAGTGGGCAACCTAGGACCTTATAATAACTGATAGAGAGAGGCTGCTAAATTGTAAGATTGCTTTATGCTGTTAATAGAAAATTGTTTTGTAATAACATGCTTATTTTTTAGTTATCTTTAATTTGTATTTTTGGTTATTTGATTTTATTAAAGTGCTGTATTTTTGCTGAACTAATCTGTGTATTCATTTCCTCTGTTTATCTATGTGATCATTATGTTTCTGAGTCTCTTTTAGTTAATAAGCCAATTGGCTTAGCAGGCTGCTCATAGTAGCAAAGTGCCATTTATTTAGATGGTGCTGTTTGACTAATGCTCTCAAAAATAAAGACTGTCCAACTTTGGAACAGAAAGGAAAAGAAAAGGAATGTAATATTTCTCACAGGGAAGACAGATCCTTCTGGTTTGATTGAACTGATTCTGCCCATAATTAATTCAATGTCAATGCAGGAATTATGAAGGTATACATCTAATTGCCAGCCTATTTCCATATTGCTTGGCACCAAATAAATAAATATACACCTAGCATTTTCTGTTGTAAAGACTGCATATATTGTGTTACTTGAATCTGTCCTGAACTATTCTGCTTCACTAAAAGATACTGTTTGAAAAAGGTTCTATTGCTTTACATTTTTAAGGTCTGAACCAAGTATAGTGATACCTTGGTACTTAGCTGCTTTGAAACTCATCAAATTGGGTACAATGCATTTTGACACTGACATTTTGTCCCAGTACTCATTGTTTGTTTGGTACTCAACCTACAAGCTAAATAGAACTTGTCACTGTCGGCTGCCTTATGACTCACTACATTATTCCCTATGGGAAAATTTTGTTTGGTACTCATTACGCTTTTTGGAACCAATTAACAATGACTAGCAAGGTATCACTGTAAAGTTTACAAATTCAACTTTTTTATTCATGCATCCCACTAACATTCACTGCAGCAGAAAATACATGCTGGATTTGGATTCCTAATATCATTAAGTCATAAGATAGGTGAGGCAGTGATATTAGAAACTACAGAAAGAAGATTACAAGGAGAGAATGCATTTCTGAGAAGAGATAAACCTTCTCTTTGTGTATTTGTGTGTATGGCAATTCTGACAATGGTATAAAAATAATTGTATCATTGCACATGATCAAAAGTCAAAAGGATTCTTATTCCAGCCTCAACATCCCCAAGTTTGTTTTTGTTAAGAATTTTTATAATAATAATGAGATTGAATACAAACCAAACAGAAAAAAACAGAAAAGAGTAAAAGAGTAAAAAAGTACAAGGAAAAAGAAAGAAAATTAATAATATTAAAGAAACAGAACTATATAAAGAAGAAAATTGTTCATCCCAAGTATAAACTAATTGAATAACTTCACTTTCTCTAAAGGTACAAACATTTATCCCTTCATTCTATGTCCCATCTCTAATCTATAAACCAGGGGTCTCCAACCTTGGCTCCTGGAAGCCTGGCGGACTTCAACTCCCAGAATTCCACAGCCAGCTTTGCTGGCTGTGGAACTCTGGGAGTTGAAGTCCGCCAGGCTTCCAGGAGCCAAGGTTGGAGACCCCTGCTATAAACAAATCCATAAAACATCACTTTCTCGGTCCTGGTGTCAGCAGAAAATCTATAAAGGGTAGTCAAAAGTAATACAATATCTTTATTTATTTATCAATAACTGTTATAATCATTCCAAAATATTATTGTAAAGTTCCAATCTTCCAAATTTATCAGTATCCTTAGTCTGTTTTATCTTTCTAGGATCCAAACCTTATTTAGCTTTTTGCTGTTTATTTCAGATACTTTAAATTCTTCAACGTTTGGTTAAATTTTTATTTCATTCAGGATTAGGCAAACTCAATCAGCCCATTCAAAATTTTAATTCTGAATCTTAATTAATAGCTTAGAAATAGTTAATGAGCAGTTTTCCTAAAGTGATTAGAAAGTGAGATATGCAAAGTTAACATTCTTTAAAAGTCTCCACCATGGTTGTGAAGGGTAGCACGATGGCTGAGCAGTTAAGACACTGGGCTTGTCAGCTAGAAAACCAGCAACCCAAATTTGTGACCCAAACGTCTTGCAACAGGGCGACCTCTTGTCCTTGCACTAGCTCCTGCCACCTAGCAGTTCTAAAGCATGCAAATGCAAGTAGATAAATAGCAACCATTTCACTGGGTAAGTAATTGGCCACATGACCGTGGAAATGTCTTTAGACAGCACTGGCTTAATGGCCTTTGAAATGGAGATGAAAGATCATTCTCATTCTTCCATAGTTTGATCCATTGCACCTTGAAAAAATGTCACTTGCACATGAAGGTTTTCCATATAATTTTGCAGCCATCTACTAGTCATCAGGAAGGGCAGAGGATAGAAACTTAGCTCTTGGCAACTATCCAGGTTATGGTTTACTATGACGTTTAACTTTAGTCAGTAAACCACAACTAAACCTACAGCTATTACAGCTTTGCATAATGTGCAAATTTAGCTAAAATACAGGGATGCCTGTATTTATTTTTTGACTATTGTCAGAACAGATTTTGCATTATTCATCTTGTTGCCAACTAGGGTACATATTCTTCCATCATTTAGTACACATATATTCAGAATTAAAAAAAACTTAAACAAGCTATACATATTTTTAAAACTTGCTTTAAAGGGCTTGAATCAAACACACTTTTTCTTGGGACCAGGTTCATCGTATCTTCTTAGTAGGTCAGAAAGAAATGAAAGCATTTTTATCTGCAGCTATCCCAATCTATTCCACTCAATAACTTACTGTACATCCTGGGATTGTTCTAATTTAATTACATTCACATACTGAATACAAAAATTATCAACCCAACTTCCATATTTACTAAGAGCTTTAATCAAATTGGCTATTTCCTAACGTAAGCTGAGGATGAACAAGCTGTGTGGAGATCAATTGTATTTTCATACTCATTTCCCTAAAGGGTATTTTTACATTCTTACATTGTGGAATATTTTTTTTAAAAAGTGGAAATATACTGAGATGGTTTCTGATAGGGACACTGCTATTGTTACACTTAACAAATTATTGTTCCTCTAAATGTAGTATTAATACTTCAGTAGCAGCATTCCAGACCAGATTCTAGGAAACTGAACTCCAGGCAAGCAAACAGGAGCTGGAGGGTTTCCCTTTCTATTAAATGAACTTTTAAAGGGAAGGGGACCTTATTTTGTCTTCCATAATGACAGGGTATCTAGTTACTTAGCCTGGTTCCTAACAGGTAAGATATGCACCTTAACCTGGAGAAGGATCGGAGTTTCAGAAGAAAATCATGGAGCTAAACGTAAGTTAGGTTCCTTATATTTGTTAATGTATTGTGTATTGAGCTATTTATTTGAACTGTTAGTCCTGTTGAAGTTCTATTATGTGATGCCATCATGTGTGAGAAATCATCTCTACCCTAAGCCCCCTCCCCCTCCCACATTAAGGGAAGTGGTTGGTGACTGTTTGGAGGGAAAGGAAAGGGAAAGAAGGAAATTGACTAATCCCTTTTCTCAATATACCATGTAGCAGTTGACCTCCAAGGTCCTTTCTAGCCCTATGATTCTATGGACGCCATCATTTAGGAGCAGAGAGTGATTATAGTGGAAGCAGAAGTAGCCAATGTTATGTGATGCAGTTTTGTAACAGTTCAAAGACTGGCACATTAGGCTTCACTTCAGCAGTGGATAAACGCTCAAAGAGAAACCAGCAAAGTAGCCCAGTGGCCGTAGGGAAGGCTGAATGTCACATAGCTCTGTGATTCCCCAAGCCCAGTACGGAATCCTAGTTCTGCCTAAGGATAAAGTTGGCCCTGGTGAGTTCTTTTAAGGCAATAGTGGCGTGCCAGGCACCTGAGAGCCATACGCATGTTCTTTGGCTTTGTTTGAGGCAGTTGGGGTTTTTGTTGTTGTTGCTTTGGTCTCCACTCAGTAAGTACTAGAATTGATTTACTGACAGCTATTTTTAGGAAAAAAAATATGTACATTTTCTCCTTTTTTCATGAACCATCAATACCACCCTACCCTGTTCCCCTACCAGGCAGAGGTTGATTTTTCAATTTCAAAACAGTACTGAAAGAAGAGAGAAAACCACTGAATAATATTTCTGTTGCCTAGGAACCCTTTTATGCAGAATGGATCCCATCCCACAATCATTTTGCATAGGCTCTCTTCTTTCTTTCTGCAGGTGGAGCATCCTGTTTTTTTTAGGGGTGTGTAGGAGGAGCCCTTCTTGCAAACATCTTTACCAAAATCAGAGAGATGCCATTCCTGTTACAAATGAAGTGCTTGAAACAGAATCACAGCATCTGCTTTCTCCAGAAAGAAGCACCAGACTACTAAAAGGACAGGGAGGGAGGGAAACATAGAAGAAACCTTCCTTGTAATTAAGCCAAGACTTATGTAAGATGGTTCAGAACTGGTAATGCCCGACAGTCCAAGTCCTGGGAAGAACAGAGGTGAAAGGTAAAGTAACTTTCTGTAGACAGCAATACAGAACTGGAGAGACATATTTTCTGAATAATGAAAAAATTGCCAGAGAAGCAAAAAGTTGGATGTTACACTGATTATTGTCATTTTCTTTGTAACTTCTGGAAAATTGAGGGGCCCCTTTGATATTTCTACAAGAGAGCGCTCATAAAGCAACAAAGAAGATGGATAAATTCCGAATGATATTCCAGTTCCTCCAGTCCAACCAGGAATCATTTATGAATGGCATATGTGGCATTATGGCTCTCCTGAGTGCACAGATCTATGTGGCCTTTGATTTCAAGTGCCCGTGTCTACCTGGTTACAATCTGGCTTATGGGATGGGTATCCTGTTTGTGCCTCCCTTAGTCTTGTTCCTGTTTGGTTTTGTGATGAATAACAATGTTTCCATGTTGGCTGAAGAATGGAAAAGGCCCATAGGGAAACGACAGAAGGACCCAGCTGTCTTGCGTTACATGTTCTGCTCCATGGTTCAGCGGGCTATAATTGCTCCTGTAATTTGGATCTCAGTCACACTGTTGCATGGGGAATGTTTTATCTGTGCATTCAGTACCTCTGTTCCCATTCACGAACTTGGAAACAGCAGTTATAGACATCTTCCTGAGAAGGAGATCAGGAAGATTTTAGCCCAGATTCCCTGCGATGATATTTACAGTAGTCAAGAACTGATAGCCAGAGAGGTGGCAACCAGGTATCTACGCTGCATTTCACAGGTAAGCAAACAATAATGAATATAGGAACTGGTTCAAATTAGCCTTTCCCAGTCTGTGCCTTCATACTGTGTTGGCCTTTGATTTCTAAAAGCCCCAGACCTATTATGAGGGTTGAAACGCTAGAGAAACAAGTTTAGAGAAGGCTGCTATGGAAAGCGTTGTTGTGTTTGAGTCCAAAGGCTTAGAAGAAAATTAGACATAGCTATCTACAGCCTCAGAAATCACTTATAAGGCAGGCTTCCACCTATGGAAGCACTGACTTTAAATTGACATATCTCCCATTGCCATGATGAGGAATCAAAGGGCTGGAAACTGAGATGACCAATATCAACTTACTCTTCTGGAGCTGCAGAGGAAGGATCTTTTCATAGGTAGAAACTCAGCTGTTGGGCTTGTCTTCCCCATCAGAGGGCAAGGCACCATTAAGCTTATAGCCATCCCATCTGTACAATAAAAAGTAACTGTACTGATTCCTCACTCTGTGACCATTGCTATTTTTATCTCTCAACCTGGGATAATAAATGTTGCTGAAGGATGGACAAGGAGGAGCTGAGGCATTGGCTGGCTGCCCTTTTTAGTTTAGTGTACGTTATTGTCATTGCACCTTGTACAAAGAATTCAAACATCATCTTCAGTGCACATCATGAACATGACCATGAAAATAAACACAAACACACATCCTTCACCCTTCACACATTGAATTGAAAACCCCTAACACCACACCAACACTGCACTATACAGCAGAATTCAAAAGAGCTACTGCCCTGGGATAGAAGCTGTTTTTCAGCCTATTTGTCCTTGTTTTTATTATTCTGTACCATCTGCCAGATGGTAATAGTTCAAAAAAAGAGCTCCCAGGATGAGATGGATCTTTGAGAATGTCTTGAACTTTCTTAAGGCAGTGGGAGCTATAAAGCTCTTCCAAAGAGAGGAGAGGGCATCCAATGATCCTCTAGGCAATGATGTTAAGCCCTGGAGTGCTGGCTGTCCTATCTGCCACTGTGCAATTGGCAAACCATACAGAGGTGCAGTAAGTTAAGATACTTCTCTATAGTGCAGCAGTAGAAGGTCACCAGCAGTTTCTCATTCAGTTGTTGTTTTCTGAGAAGTCTCCGGTAATATATTCTCTGCTGGACCCTTTTGACCAGTGCTGCAATGTGGGCACCCCAGGTCAGGTACTCTTTTCTGGTAACACCCAGAAACTTAAAACTGGCCACCTGCTCCACTCGATCTCCATTTATAAGCAAGGGTTGGATGTCTTGATCTGTTCCTTCTATAGTCCACTATAAGCTCCTTGGTCTTTTTGGTGTTGAGAACCAAGTTATTGTCTCCACACAATGAAAGCAACCAGTCCATCTCATCTCAGTAGGCAGACTCATCCCCCCCAGAGAGACTCTTGTATCATCTGCAAATTTAGCAATAGTATTATTAACATGAGTGGGAATGCAGTCATGCACATAAAGAGTATAGAGTAAGGGACTCAACACGCAACCCTGTGGTGTACCAGTGTTAAGAATAAGGGCTGAAGAGGTATGATTACCTAATCTGACCCTCTGTGAGCGGCCAGACAGGAAATCTATAATCTAAAGGCAGATTGAATAAGAAAGTCCAAGGTCCAGAAGTTTAGATATTAGTCTATGTGGAAGACTAATGTGTTAAACGCAGAACTAGAATCCACAAAAAGCATCCTCACATAGCCCTCCTGCTGTTCTAGATGAGCAGAGCAGTGTGAAGAGTGATGGCTATAGCGTCCTCTGCAGATCTATTTTTTTCTGTATGCAAACTGGTGTTTATCAAATATATATGGAAGACCAGAAACGATGTGCCGGCAGACCAATTTCTCAAAGCACTTCATGATGATAGGAGTGAGTGCCACTGGTCTGTAATCATTGAAGTTATTGATAGGGAACTTCTTTGGCAATGGAACAATGGTGGAAGCCTTCAAACAAGATGGAATAGTGGACTGGGATAAAGACCGATTGAAGATCCTGGTAAAGATTCCAGTCAACTGATCAGCACAGTCTTTAAGCACTTGGCCAGAGATATCATCAGGACTGGCAGCCTTTCTAGGGTGCACAGCCCTCAGAATGCTCCTCACCTCCTGTTCCTCCACAATGAGGTGGGGGCTACAATTGGCTGTTAGTTGTGTTTTATCCGTCTCAGATGTCTCCACTTCAAAGCAAGCAAAGAAATGATTCAGTTCCTCTACCAATGAAGCATCCCCCTCAGCAGGGATGACATTGGTTGGTTGATGGTTTGTAATTTGTTGAATCCCTTGCCATACCTGCCGCATGTTATTGCTATAAAAATTATCCTCAATCTTCCTTTCATAATCAGTCTTGGCCTTCCAAATACTTTTCTTCAGAGTAGCTCTGCCAACACTGTATCTTGCCCCATCACCAGACCTAAAGGCCTTGGTCCTGTCATACAAGGCGCTGGACTTCCTTGGTTATCCAGGGTTTCTGATTGGGATAGATCCTAATATGTTTATCCACAGTGATAGTATCTGTGCAGTGTTTGATATAGCACAGAACAGTTGCAGTGTGCACCTCTAGGTCAGGGTGGTAAAAGATGTCCCAATTTGTGTTCTCAAAACAATCCTGAAGTTGTTGGGAAGCATCTTCTGGCCAAGATTTCACTGTCTTTATTATAGCACTCCTAAGCTGCTGCTAAAAGCAGTGACATATGGTCTGATTGTCCCAAATGTGGTAATTATTATAACCTTATAGCCATGTTTAATGTTGGTATATACTTTGTCCAATATGTTTGCTCCTCTAGTAGTACATTTAACATACTGATAGAATTTAGGGAGCACTTCTTTTAAATCAGCTTGATTAAAGTCCCCTGCTATGATATGCACAGTATCAGGATACTTATTCTGCTGATTACTAACAATGTTATACAAGAATCCCAAAGTAATCAAAACCATGCTAAATTCCCGTGGAATATATATGGGTCTACACTTAAGTGTCATATACTCCACTGGAGCAGTGGCTGTCTACAGTCTTTGTATTGATACACCAGATTTTGTTCACATAAAGGCTTAAACCTCCCCCTTTGATCTTGCCAGAATCTCTACTCCTGTCCTGCCCGTGAGCTATGTAGCCTTCCAGCTCAACAGCTGCATCTGGAATGAGTGAATGAAGCCAAGTTTCTGTGATTAGCAAAACAAAGTAATTCTTGATGAATTTAGCCTTTGCAATCTGTAGCCTTAATTCATCCATTTTGTCGTCAGAGATCTTGCATTGGTAAGAAAGATACTTGGAATTGAAGGCTTGTGTGGAAACTTATTCAGCCTAAAGAAAACCCCAGCATGGCATCCTCTCTTCCTCTTCCTGTTCTTCTTTCTCCGCCTCTTCCTCCTTCCTACAGATCCATGGCTCCCGCAGAGACCTAGCTGCCTCCTTCGATATTATATGAGAATGTATAAAATCATCCATAATAGCCTTTTCACATTTCAGTCCAATTTGTAACAAGGCTTGCTGACTATAGATGCTCCTTGCCCCACAGGATTCAATCAAGGAAAAGATCCAAAACACACACAGAATCATACACACCATACACTGAAAGAAAGAGTGGTTTGTCACAGCATCCATGTGCGCAGCCATCTTGAAAATGTTTTTAGTACTCCTCTAGTGATCAACAGCAGCTTGGGCCAGCTTAAATAACAGAAGAGGAGGAGTATAGATAAACCCTGCAAAGCCGGGTAAAAGCACCGTTTATGAATAATGATCTGTAGAGATTCTCAGTCATCCAGCTCATGGTTGTCCCAAAAGTGCTTTTTCAGGATGCAACTGGACTTTCTTGTTTTTTCTTTGAAGACATTTCGCTTCTCATCAAGAAGCTTTTTGAAAGCACCTTTGCGACTGTTTATGGCTGTGGTTGTGGAAGAAGCCATCTGGCAAGATCTAAATTACAGAGTTTCAATTATTTCATCATTTTCCCAGATTATATACAGCCAAGGTTCAACTGGCAAGCCACATTTAAGCCTTGAGTGAGATAAGCGGAACAACCTGCCTTTACCTTTTTTGAGATCTAGCTTTATAGCAATCATAAACTGTTTCATGAAGATTCTTTTCTCATGATATTGCTATCAATTACTCTTATTATAGTGCATATTTTCTTCACAGTAATCTACTTATATTTGTGATAATAAAATGAAGATATATTTGCACCAAATGAGGATTATAAGACATGGATTGTGTGTTCAACTATGCATATATGCTACAAAGCACAATCTAATTCCCAATTTAATGATTTTGTGTATGTTTCATAGCAAATAAAAGAATGAATGTTGCCTCCTACTTTACCCTTCCCTGTTTCATGCAAAAAAAGTTTAACACAATTTGTGATTCCAGTTTATAGCCAGTGCAAGCATATTCCATTTGTTTGTTGTACTCATTTCCTGCATCTTTTATGAGATGCAATTTTTTTCCAGGGAGCCAACCCTTTATCATTATCAACTTTTAAAATCTGCCATTTAAGGCCTTAAGCCTTCTTGTGTTGCATACTAATCAAATCAATTATTTTGCTTTTCCCAAACAATGAATACTGCGTGCTCATGTGACTTGAATGTATTTTGCGGCAGATCTTTATAGAATTAGAAAGGAAATAGATTAGATTAGATTAGATTAGATTCAACTTTATTGTCATTGCACATGAACACAGGAAACGAAATGCAGTTAGCATCGAACCAGAAGTGCAAAACAGCAATGAAGTATAAATATATATATATACAGATATACAAAATATACAACTATATACGGATATACAAATTATCTATGAATATACAGAATATATATCTATGGAAGGAATATATACAGAGTGTTTATGAACATATTGAATATAAGTATAATGCACAGAGAGTTTATACAAGATATATTGTATATTATCAGGGGAAGTATCAGTGTGTGTTTGGGGGGGTAGACGAGTTGAGGAGTTCAGTAAGGAGACTGCTGTATGGTAGAAGCTGTTCCTTAGCCTGCTGGTCTTGGACTGCAGGCATCTGAACCTCTTCCCAGATGGAAGAAGGGTAAACAGTTTATGGACTGGATGGGAGGAGTCCTTAACAATGCTGCGTGAATGAATAATGCCAAATAAAGTTATCTTGAGCTTGAAGTCAAGTGCAGGGTTCTGGCCCTGCACTTCTGATTGGCTGTTAATGGCAGGATCGGATTGGTCCATTCAGGAGCATCTGATTGGCCATTAACAGGCCATTCTCATTGGTTAATGGAGCTAGCGCTCCAGGATTGCTATTGGTTGAATAGTTAATAAGTTGCCTATATAAGGAAGGCTATAGCAGCCCTCCAGTTGGAGCTGTCACACCATGTAAATAAAGAGTTGAAGTTCACCGTTTCACCAGCTCGTCTCCATTCTTTCTCGCCCATGCTTCAAACTTAACACTGGCGACGAGGATGGGATGTGGAAATGTCAGAGCTGACTGAACAAAGAAGAAATAACCGAGCACGTGACTGACAACGCACAACAATGGAACCATGTCCGGCGGCATCGTACCACCCACTCCGTTCGACCCAGCGCAAGAGGACTGGGAGTCCTAC
Source organism: Hydrophis major (assembly GCA_033807585.1). Taxonomy (NCBI): domain Eukaryota; kingdom Metazoa; phylum Chordata; class Lepidosauria; order Squamata; family Elapidae; genus Hydrophis; species Hydrophis major. Next base: position 56,921,862 of record CM066331.1, on the reverse strand, counting down.
ATGGATCATTTCCAAATGTTCTTGGAAACTAACAATTTGAAGGATGCCTCAACCAGGAAGAAACGGGCTGTATTCCTAACGCATTGCGGGCCAACCATATTCAAGATGGCTAAAGCACTAGCCAAACCCGCAGAAGTAAAGGCTATGGACTGGGACGTCCTCGAACCACTACTGAGAGCTCACTACGCACCGACCATGCCAACGCTCGTAAGATGACACGAGTTCTACCAAAGAAACCAGTGAAAGGGAGAAAGCGTCGCCAACTTCATCGCAGACCTCCGAAATCTGGGAGGCCTCTGCAGGTTCCCCGACCTGGAAGAGGCTTTGAGAGATCGAATAGTTCTGGGATTAGATACACCAGGCATGCAGAGCAAGCTGATGGCGAAAGGCAACATCAGCCTTGCCGATGCCATCTCTGATGCTACTGCAGCAGAAGCAACCAGGAAGTCGGCTGCCCAATTACGCCGCAACCGCGCTCCGGTACACCAACCGACAGGTGACATTTTATCCAAGTCAGAGGGACAGCTTTCAATGGCCCACCACGAGGACCTCTCTTCATCGTCAGACAGCAACGAAGAAGAGGTCCATCGACTGCGGTCCGACCGGGACCACTATCCAAAGTCCCTACACCCATGTGCTGGCTGTGGAGCCAACCATTCCAGGTCTGAATGCAAATTCTGCGACAAGCTCTGCCATGAGTGCAGGAAGAGAGGCCACATCGGACGGGTCTGCTGAAGCTTCCAAGGACCCGTCTAGGCCTCGAAAGGGGCTAACTTTCGCCAATCGACAGGAAACCGTCCTGTAAGGTGAGAACCAGTAAACCACTCCTACAGAAACCGAACCTTGAATCACCCCACAAAGCGAGAAGAGGCTCACCAAACTATCACTATCGGTCACGCCTCTGCCTTGGATGCCAAGAAAATCAGAATTACAGTGGCCATCGAAAATCAGCCTTGCCAAATGGAAGTCGACTCGGGATCGTCTCTCTCGATGGTTTCCTGGAAGACCCTCAAACAACTCATCCCTACTATCCAGCGCCAAGACCTCTGTTCCCAAAGACTCATCCTTAAGGACTATCAAGGGAATCGGATCCCTGTCATTGGATCCAGCTGAATCCGGGTCTCATTCAAGAATCGCACAGCGTACTTACCTCTGATTGTGATCGACAAGGATCGGCCTAGCCTGCTAGGCCTCCAATGGTTCATGCCACTCGGCATTGAAGTGGCAGGCATTAACCGAATTGGCGGCAGTGACTGGGAGGAGGACCTCGTCCATGAATTCAAGGACGTCTTCGCGGAAAAACTAGGCAAGTACAAGGGGACCCCGATATCGTTCAGCCTTAATCCAAAAATAGCTCCCATCTGCTTTAAACCCCGTCGAGTTCCGTTTGCCTTAAAGCCGAAAATCAACGAGCAGCTTGATAAGTTAATAGCCCAGGGAGTGCTAGAGCCAACCGATCACTCTCCCTGGGAGACCCCAATCATGACACCAATTAAGCCGGATGGGTCAATTAGGATTTGTGGGGACTACCGGGCCATCCTGAACCACGCCCTGCAGCAAAATGCATATTCAGTGCCGGTGGTACAGCATCTCTTCCATTCCCTGGGGGGCGGAAAAGTCTTCGCTAAACTAGATTTAGCTCAGGCATATCAGCAACTACCAGTCGATGAAAAGACGGCCCAGGCACAGACGATTGTGACGCACCGAGGTGCCTTTAAATGTACCCGGCTTCAGTTCGGAGTCAGTGTAGCCCCAGGGATTTTTCAGAGCCTTATGGAAAGATTACTACAAGGGATTAAAGGCGTGGTCCCCTACTTTGACGATGTGTTAATTGCTGCACCTACTACAAAAATCTTACGGGACCGCCTAAAGTCAGTTCTACAGAAATTCAAAGATGCAGGTCTTAAAGTGAAAAAGAATAAGTGTAAACTGTGTACAGATCGTGTCGAATTTTTAGGGTATTTAATTGACAGTCAGGGTATTCACCCTACCGACAGCAAATTGAGAGCAATAAAAAACGCTCCCAGACCCCGAAATAAGGCCGACCTCCAAGCGTTTCTCGGCCTTATCAATTTTTATAACGTATTCCTACCGCACAAAGCAACTGTTGCTGAACCTTTACATCGTTTACTGGACAAAAAAGCAATTTGGGTATGGGGTCATAGAGAAGAGCAGGCGTTCCGTAATGTAAAAAAACTACTGACTCCTGACGCTGTACTCATGCAGTACAATGAAACCTTGCCGTTAAATATCACATGCGATGCATCGCCTTTAGGAGTGGGCACCATTTTGAGCCACGTATTGCCTAATGGTGACGAAGCCCCTGTTGCATATTTTTCAAAGACACTTTCAAAAACTGAGTGAAATTATAGCCAGATCGATAAAGAAGCCCTTGCGATTGTGTCTGCCGTTAAAAGATTCCACGAGTACGTGTATGGCCGGGTTTTTACTATCGTGACTGACCACAAATGGTTGCTGGGGATAATAGCCGGAGATAAACCGACTCCCTATATATTATCTCCCAGGATGACTCGCTAGTCAGAATTCTTGGCTGCTTATAACTATCGGCTGCAATACCGCCCGGGGAAAGCCATTCCCCACGCCGACGCATTGAGCTGAACACCGCTTCCAAAGACTCTCGACAACCCCACGCCTGCAGTAACCATGTTGCAGATCGAGACACTTCACGCACCGCCATTAACCGCCCGTGATATCGCGAGAGAAACAAGACGTGACCCCACCTTAGTGAGAGTCCTCAGTTGGGTGGAACGCGGATGGCCATTGGACCAAATACCAGATGATTTCGCGCCATTTAAAACTCGCCAAACAGAGTTGTTCTCTCAAAAGGGCTGTATCATCTGGGGTGATAGAGTCGTTATCCCAGAGCGACTCCAACAAGCAGTACTAAGAACCTTGCACGATGGCCACCCCGGCATCGTGCGAATGAAAACCCTTGCATGAAGCTATGCATGGTGGCCGGGCATCGATAAGCAAATCGAGACTTGGGTCAAAGCTTGTCATAGATGCCAAGAAGTGAGCAACGCTCCACCAAAGGCGATCCAAACCGAATGGGAGACACTACGGGGACCCTGGTCCCGTATTCACCTGGACTTTGCTGGGCCAACCAAAGGCCACACCTTCTTGTTAACCATCGATGCCTACTCCAATTGACTCAAGATTCATCATATGAGGAACACGACCACAGAAGCGGTCATCAAGAGACTGGAAAGACTGTTTGCAACCCACGAATTACCAGACGTTCTGGTATCTGACAACGGGCCCCAATTTACCGCGTTGTCGTTTGAGCAGTACTTGGCTGACTGCGGTATCAGGCATGCGCTCACTTCGCCTGCGCACCCTGCAGCCAACGGTAGGGCTGAGCACATGGTACAGTTCGTCAAAAGGACTCTACAAAAGATAGACTATGACAACATCGACGAGAAAATCAACCAAATCCTTTTCCTACAGCACATCACACCTCACAGCATCACCAACAAAACTCCCGCCGAGCTGCTAATGGGACGAAGGCTCTGCTCCCACCTCGATCAGTTACACCCAGCCTACAAACCAGAAAAGCCACTCGAATCCAGCGGCCGATGCCGTACCTTCCAGGTAGGCGATTTAGTATTCGCTAAATTTAGTATTTAGTATTCGCTATGGGTAGAAGCGACCGTAATCCGTGTAACCGGCCCAAGATCATACCTCGTTCAGTGCCCTGATGATAGACTTTGGAAGCGCCACATAGATCAACTACGATCGCGGCTACCATCACGCAATTCCGAACTCCCTTATGACCAAACTGAGGGGGGGGAGATACAGAGGAAAACGAATTGCAACGAATTGCAAAAAGGAAAACCTTTTTGAAGGGACTGAAAATGGAACTGAAACGCAGTAACGGGAACCGGGGACCGGAGTGAGTTCACCTCAGGGAGTGGCCAGTGATATTGGTGATGACGGGAACGCGAACTCGGAACCAGAGGCACCCCTACCATTAAAAACGATCTACCTCAACAGAAGTGCAGCCAACCGCGAAGCACTTTGCGAAAATCAAAAAGACTGATAAAACAACCGTCCTACCTCAAGGACTATGTAACCGCGCCCTGTGGGCACAAGCCGGGGGAAAGGGGTGTTGTGAATGAATAATGCCAAATAAAGTTATCTTGAGCTTGAAGTCAAGTGCAGGGTTCTGGCCCTGCACTTTTGATTGGCTGTTAATGGCAGGATTGGATTGGTCCATTCAGGAGCATCTGATTGGCCATTAACAGGCCATTCTCATTGGTTAATGGAGCTAGCGCTCCAGGATTGCTATTGGTTGAATAGTTAATAAGTTGCCTATATAAGGAAGGCTATAGCAGCCCTCCAGTTGGAGCTGTCACACCATATAAATAAAGAGTTGAAGTTCACCGTTTCACCAGCTCGTCTCCATTCTTTCTTTCAAACTTAACAATTCTGTTATCACCATGGAGACACATAGAACATTTGCTGACCTCTTCTTCCTTCACCCCAACCCATTTCACCCTACACTCATTCCACTTCATCCTATCCTAAAGAAAGTCTTGTCTTAATAGGAATTTCTGCAATTGTATGGTCAACTGTATGGAGATACTGTTTTGTGCATGAAATTACCATGAGATACAAACCTGGCTTCTAGTGTAATTTCATGCTGTTACCTTCATATGAATACCAACCTAAGATATCTAGAATGCAAAAGTAATCAAGTTTATCACTATAAAACCACAAATTGGTTTGGTTTGTACATTATTCCACCTGCCACAGGAATGGGGTAATGTGATGACCCAAGGCATGGCACAAAGGCAACACAATCAGATAATCAATTAGAGTCCCTTTAATAGCTCCAACTTTGCCCCCAATGTCCAGGCCACCTTCTGTCTGGAAAAAACTCTCTCCCAGGAACAGCCTTTAACTGCAGAGAATCAAGTCCAAAACATGGTCAACAAAAACTGTAACTTTAAGTCCAATTAAGCCAAACTGAGATAATTAGTTTGGCAGGGCAGGAGCAAGAATTCCAGACTTGAATGCAAGCAAAACTCACATGGCTGGGAAGATATCAGGGACAATAAGCAAAGTCAACACAAGATAAAGTCACATTTGCTCCCAACAGCTGCCGCACACAGCCTGCATGTCTCTTAAACATTCTTCCCAGGTGTTGCTAATGAAGGGAATCAGGGCCCTTTCCTCCCCTGTAAGCCACACATCCCATGTTGTTCTCTTCTCTGTTCCTCCCTGCATGCCCTAGGATGAAGAGGGGTGGGCCTGGGTCTTCCACTGAATTCCCTCTCCCTTTTTCTACCTCTTTCCTGCTCTGCCCAGCTGGACTTTGCCCTTCCCAGTTTCCTCCACAGCCAACAGAGCCACATTCCCACTCCCTGTCAGCTGTTCATCTTCCTCCTTGGATTCAGACTCCGACAGGGGAATGATGGATAGTTCTGGCTATACAATTCAGTCTATTAGCTGTCCTTTGCTCCTCCTCCTATAGTCCATTCTGATTTAACCAAAGCTGAATCAATTGGAAAAAGATTCAGATCAGAGTCACAAAGGGAATCAAGCCACAAGTAGCACTTAGGGTTTGTCTCTTCTTCCTTTGTTCTCTTTTAGGCTAAATTCCAGATTTTTCTGGGCAATTAGGTTTGTGGTGTCATTCCACTGTATCACTATGTCACTTTGCACTAAACTGGTAAATGCTTTTATTGAAGTACTGTTCAACAGTAGTGACTGTTGAACCCCTATTGTGCAATTCTAATAAACCACTAATATAGCACTGTCATATCAAGTTCTTTGAGAGATGACATGACAATAGCGGCAGATGGGCTGAGCTTGGGCTAGTGGGAGAGAGGGTGTATTCCTGCATCAGCCTAAAGCATTTTTTGATCTAACCCAATACTGATACCTTGACTTTACCTCCAGCTCAATGGGTGGTAAAGTGTAATTTTATATACCTTCCAACTGAGATTGATGTTGTCCACTTAAAATAAAAATCCTATTTTAACACCAGTACAGCAAAAACTATTTTTAGACTACTTCACTCATAAGCTGATGATAAGATGGAGACAATGTCCTAGAGACTCAGAAGAAAAATGATGTTGCCAGGACATTTTTGTAAAGTAGTTATATGTAAAACAGGAAAGACTCTAAATAGAAACTAAACAAAATACATGGCTTTGGAATTATGGATAAAATCAACAAATACCCCTAGCTTACCCACCTTAATAGCTTAGAATATTATTATGACTCTTCTTTCCCTTTCCAGGCAACAGGCTGGGTCTTTGTGCTGCTAGTAACTCTGCTGGCTTTCCTTGCCCGAGCCATACGCCCCTGCTTTACTCAATCTGCCTTTTTGAAGAGCAAATATTGGTCCCATTACATTGACATTGAGCAGAAGCTCTTTGAAGACACATGTACAAAACATGCTAAGAGTTTTGCCAAGGTCTGTGTTCAGCAATTCTTTGAGAACATGAACAACGATCCCTTCAGGGGCCACACACATATGCACATTCCTGAGAAGGCACCGTCAGACTCAGAGGAAGAAAAGAAACAACTGCTGGGCATCGTAGATCAAGGAACCATGAATAAGCTCCTGAAGAACTGGCACAACTGTAAGCCCCCTTTGTGTCTCAATCCAGAGCCAATGCAAAATGGAGCCAGTTGGACAAGAGAAATTGCACAGCCTTGTCCATCAAGGAAAGAGTATGTAGCCTATTACAGCAAAGTATGAGGACAGAGAACACAAAATCATTACAGGGGACAGGTTCTGGATGCGTCCTCTTATAGACTAGATTTTGCCATTTTTCCAGATGCATAGCTGGAAAAATCCTCCCGCCTCCCGACAGTTTATAGTTTTTATTGGAAATGTTTTTACATTAATAAACAAGCAGTAGACTATTTTCTCACATTTATAGCAGCAGCAGGTCTTATTATATATGGTCCCAAAAATTCTTATTTATTTATTTACCGAAAGGCTGTATACTAAATTTCCAGTGAACACCAGAGTAATATAATTGATATATTTTTACATTTTATCTGAAAAGAGAAACACAAAGTAAATAATACTACCATTTAATACTGTCAGCCATTTCTTAAAGCAAAAACATATCCTTACCTTATTTTCATGAGTAGGCATAAATTACGCAAATACAGAAACATATTTCAAAGACACTAGAGGGCGCTATAAACCAGTAAGAAATGCCTTGAATACTAAGTAATCATCTCCAGACCAAACCTACATTGTGTCATAAACATTTTGAAATAATTTTCAGGGGTTTCTTCATTTCAACATTATATTTAATTTTGAATGAAAAGTCAAATCATTTTACACGTATGATATTGATATGCTAAATTAGTACTGTTAGAATATACCTTTCCTTTTCTCTATTTCCTATACTCCAAGTTATCTAAACAATAGAATATTTTAATTAATACTGTACAAACACTAGTGTACATAAACAATGTAATATATCAAAAAGGAAATAAATCACATAACAGGAGGGAACCTTCAACAGGTATCCCTGGAAAGGCATAGTGCCATCTAAGGTTTTATTTAAATCAGCACCTTGAATTGCACTCCACAACACATAGTAAATGTGCAACATTCCCAGCAGTTTAGTGAGGTAACAATACAAAGCCTGCTCAGTAAGCACAGACGCCTTCGCATTATGGGCAGCTAGAGTTTTCCAAGTGGGCTTCAAAAGACCTACTTTTGATCAGTGTGATGAGGGGAAATTTGCTTTGAGAGAGATGTCACTGATAAATAGTGGTTGAAGCTATAGTAAGCCCATGGGACTGGAGTTTTTTTCTCACATTTGTTGAAGTGTATTGAACTGTATATGCCCCTTTCTCCTGGACTGCTACAGGTTGTGATCTTCATAATAACATTTATACAGGTTCAGCAGGTTACAAGAATGCTCAAAGACACAGGAAATATTTCGATGAATTCATGTCCATTCAACATTCAATGCACATTCAGCATCCATCAACATGCACCTCACCATAAGCTGATAATATGCAGGCGAGGAAAAAAACACAGATACTATGCTTTTCAGCACAGTTCTTTGCAATAAGACATAAATCTATCTATATACCCAAATTCTCATTGTTGTGACTTTTAACTGGGCAAAATGTTCCATTGTTAGTCAACAATTTTTGTATCAAGGTACCTCATTTAGGCTAACTTGCAGAATATGCATGTTAGGCAAAATAAATTAAAGTATGAAAGTGTACTCCAAGTTTATTTAGTTAATGATTTATTTAGTAACACAAATTAAAGTATTAAAATTTATTCTAAGTGGTTTGCTTAATACACGGAATCACTTTTTTCTGAATTATATCATCAAAAGAGTTTTGCTGATATCAATCAGTCATTAAGAACCCAACCACAGTTTAAAGCATTGGAAGAAAAAATAGAAAACCTGGCATAAACATTCTTATTACATTCTATATGGTATTAAGAATATTGTTGTTGCACATTTAGAACTTTTGCTTATTAATTGGATCATAATACTAAAGTGTCATACTAAATTTTGTTAATGGTTTGTTTCTATTATTAATATTTTCTACCAAATGAAAATAATTCTGTATCTTCTGGCTGTACCTTTTTTTTTTAAGCATGAGGAACCAAATTTTCTATATAATGAAATGTACATTTTTAAAAATGCAATTATACCTGTCATCCATAAAGAAAAAGTTGATTATTTGGATGATGAATAAGAAGGTGATGATGTTATCCATTCAGACATGTCCAAGTCTTGGCAATTCTATGGACCAGCTTAGAAATTAATCATCACCTTCATTACGATTGCCATAAACCCAGGTTTGTAATTATGTAAGAGAGAAAAAAAAACACTGAAGGAAATTTTATTGATACCAATTTCTCTTAGAGATATAGGTAGTCCTCAACTTACAACAGATAGATAGATAGATAGATAGATAGATAGATAGATAGATAGATAGATAGATAGATAGAAAGAAAGAAAGAAAGAAAGAAAGAAAGAAAGAAAGAAAGAAAGAAAGAAAGAAAGAAAGAAAGAAAGAAAGAATACTTTATTGGCCAAGTGTGATTGGACACACAAGGAATTTGTCTTGGTGTAAATACACTCAGTATACATAAAGAAAAGATACATTAGTTAAGAATCAAGAATCATAACGTACAACACTTAATGATAGTCATAGGGAACAATCAACAATCAAATCATACTAGGAAACAGTCAATATAAATCATATGGATACAAGCAACAAAGTTACAGTCCTACAGTCACAAGTGGGAGGGGATGGGTGATAAGGAGTGATGAGAAGTTTAACAGTAATAGTAGCGCAGACTTTGTAATAGTTGAACAGTGTTGAGGGAATTATTTGTTTAACAGAGTGATGGCTTTCGGGGGGAAACTGTCTTTGTGTCTAGTTGTTCTGGTATGCAGTTCTCTATAGCACCGTTTTGAGAGTAGGAGTTGAAACAGTTTATGTCTGGGATGTGAGGGGTTTGTAAATATTTTCACAGCCCTCTTTTTGGCTCATGCAGTATACAAGTCATCGATTGAAGGCAGGTGTCTGTTTGGAGTTACAACGGCACTGAAAAAAGTGACTTGATTGTTTTTCACATTTACCGACCATTGTGGCATATACAGGCTCACATGATCGAAATTCAAATGCTTGGCAACTGATCCATACTTATGACGATTGCAGTGTCCTGGGATCATGTGATCACCTTTTATGATCTTCTGACAAGCAAAGTCAATGCAGAATCCGATTCACTTAATAACTGTATTACTATTTAACTGCACTTAACAACTGCAGCAAGGAAGTCATAAAATGGGGCAAAGCTCACTTAACAACTGTTCCACTTAGCAACAGAAATGTTGGGTCAATTGTGATTGAAAGTCAAGGACTACCTGAGGTATCCATCAGTTTAACTGAAATATAACTGAAAAATCCAGTAAATAACCCCTAGGGTTTATTTTTTAAAAGAGTGCTATTTTTTAGCTTCCTTTCATTCCTGTTGTAGTTCCCATCCTGAGCAGAATCATCCAATCATAGATACAGAAGCACGCATTGTGTTCCTATTGAACTCATGAATTACTGTACAGTATAACAAGTTTTGCAAGGGGGTTGAATCAACATGAGGATGTAATCACTCATTACATGGCCATTTAATTTCACTTATCACATTAGTAAATGCCATTTAATTTCACTTATCACATTAGTAAATGCATTGAGTTTTGAATCTGCAAAAGCTTATCATAACCATTCTCTATTTGGAAATAAAAGGTAATCACCCCCTGCCCCTCCAAAAAGAAGAAGTCCAGCAGTTTTTTATACCTTTTTTTTAAAAAAACATGCATATATATATATATATATATATATATATATATATATTCAAAACAAATATATATATATTCAAAACAAATATATATATATTCGTAGATTTTCACGGGTACAGGTATGTAGGTCTAGGTGTGTTCAGATCTTTTCCCATGTAAGATTAAGAATATCTTGGCGACGTTTCAGCGAGGTCCCACTCGCCATCCTCAGGCTGGTGCTTTCGCCTTCATGGGTTTATGGCAATCATAATGAAGGTGATGATTGATTTCTAAGCTGGCCCATAGAATTGCCAAGACTCGGACATGTCTGAATGGATAACATCATCATCTTCTTCTTCTTCATCCAACCATAGAGATAGAAAAACACCCACACAGCATGAATAAATGAGATGATACTTCCCGCCTACCAGCCATTTGGAAACCCGCCCTCATGAACAGACGAGTACCTAACATGAAGAAGGACACCAGACCCACACCCCTGAGAGCCACACAAGGTGCCACCACCACACTTCCACGTAAAAAGCAGACTCACACCCACACAGAAGATGAGACACGACCACGGACCAGAAGCCGCACTGCAGCTGCATCACTACCCACTTCAAACCCCTCTGAGCCATACATGAAGCAAACTGAACCCCACCATGAAGATGCAGCACGACCACGAACTCGAAGCCAAACAGCAAGATCACAGCTCACCAGCTCAAACCCTCCAGCAACTAAGACTAACCTGAGCACAATCAAGCCCCCACCTGAACAGAACATGCCAATCAGAACACAGCCAACCCCCCAACCAATCAAAACACAGCCAAACCCCCAACCAATGAGAACACACCCCCACCCAATCAAGTCACATCCCCACTAGCAGTTAAAAGGAAGAAGCAGCTGCAAGCTCACATCACTCTGAGAAGCACAGAGCCGAAGACACAAGCCTGAAGATGATGAATGAGACTTCATCGAAACGTTGCCTAGATACTTCCAATCTTACGCGGGAGAAAACCCGAATAACCAAAGATCCACATACAAACACCCGCGAGAACCTCAGAAAACAAATATATATACAGAGGGGGGGAGGGAGGGAGGGAGGGAGGAAGGGAGGGAGGGAGGGAGAGAGAGAATATTTTATCTATTCACATATTGTTTTATGGGTTAGCATGTGAACTCCGACACCAGCTGTCACAGTTTCCTTCCTCACTTTCTAAAATAGTTTTAAATAGTTTTAAATTTTAAATAGTTTTAAATTCTAAAAAAGGGGATGGGAAACTATATCTTCATCATACCAATGCATTTTAAAATTGTTTTATTTCAACAAAATAAAGGTAATAAGCACAGTAAAATAAGGAAAGGAAAGCATTAATCACAAGCCTAACTTATACTTCCAGGAACCTCTATCAACTATATATCAGGGATATCATGTATGGGCTGCAAAATTAGCTCACATACAAAAAAACTCTGTTTTTCATCTTTTTTCTTTCCTTCTTTTTCTCTCTGTAGTCTGTTTCCAATGTGTACTACCATAATTTCTGCTAACTCTCTCTAGCAACTTTCTAACAACAACAACAACAACAAAAATCCTTTGAATTAAATAGCATTTCTTGATAAAAAAAAATTAGAGGAACATTGTCAATAAAAGTAGCTTGATATTAAACATTCTCCTGACTCTTCATTAATTGCTGACACAAATATCATAGCAGATGTTAGCTACCTGCGATGTTATAGCCACATAACCATGGCAGCCACTGTCTTAAGGTTGTTATCTCTTGCTCTCTCTTTTTTTTTTTGTGGTGACAGCTAGCATAATACAAACCACTGGGGCTTTATTTTTAAACGGTTATCTGTTACTTCAGCTGTCTGTAATCATGCTGAAACCAGGAATCTCTTCCTGTATAAATTTTAAAAACCCTGTAATGGCAAAGCTGTGGTGATGATAAATAGAAGTTAAATGCAATTATTGGACAAGTCTCTGTCTGCTTTTATTATTACAAATGGAAAATTGATATTCATGATTACATGTGGGGAAATGGTTAAAACAGAGTCAGTTCAGAACATTTTGCTGCTTGAGTTAAAGTAACAAATAGCATCTTGCATACAACCACCTGACATTTAACTGCATTATACCCAAAATGGTCAACTCCAGAAGTGCCTCTTTCTTTACTTAACAATAACAATATTGATAAATGAAGTAATTAACCATCTGCTAACCTTTTATGCAAGGTTCTTATCTAAATTAGCCAAAAATGAGTTTTGACATCACACTGGCATTTCAACTGGTTGGAAGAAAATTGTCCACATCAAAAAAAAATCCCCTTCAAGTTTAATAGCATTTCATGATAAAATTGGAGATGGGAAGGATATATATGTGTGTTTGTGTGTGTGTGTGTGTGATGGACAATGCTTAGTGAGCAGAGAGGAGATGGTATCTTCCAAGACTCTCAAAATATATCTCTGAGTAGGGATGAAATAAAGACAAACTGTGAAGACCAGAGGGGAATTGGCATTGTCAGAGGTGTGTCTAATACAATCAGCTATCAACAGGAACAGTGTCTAATAGTCTCTTTATTTGTATGCAGTTTCTCCTATAACAATCTGCTGTAGGTTTTATAGAACAAATGTTCACAACTTCTTCAGTCTGATGGCTGCATTTTGTTTTTAATTAGCTTGCCAGAGAGAGTTGTGCCTCAAAAAGTGGCATGATGTAGTAGATTCCCAATGACCAAATGTCACAACTAACTGATTGAGAACATAATTGGTTCCTAAGGAGTAGCTAAACAATGTTGTCTACACACACACAAAGAGATAGAGAGAGAGGAGGGAGGCACTTCAAAATCCATTCTTGATCAAACATTATTTAGAAAACCAGAGGCTATTCTATTTGTTAACTGAGTAGCCTGTGGCAGCTGAAGGATGAAATTCCTTCTTCTGCTTATGAATCATCCTAGTTTAGTGGTGGAATGTTTCATTTTTTCCAATAATTTTCCCACTTTTCTCCTCAAAAAACAACAGAACGAAGCAAGCCTCTTTTTTTCACTCCTTCTCTGCATGTTTAATCTCCACCCTGACTGAAATCTTTCTCCTCCCCTCTCAAATGAAAAAAAGGCCTTTTCCGACCAAAAGGAAACTGCTAGAAATCAACACACTCGCTCTTTTTAACCCGTCTTCAGACAACAGCAATTTTGCCTCTGATCCCAACGCCCAGCTCAAGTGGCAGACAGTCGGATAAACCTGGAATAAATTCAGAATCTACATGGTCACGAGAGAAGACCCGGACATTGCTTTAGCCAGGCCCTGAAGTAAGTGATAAAAGATTATTTTTCATCAGGTTTCATTTCAGTTTTAGAAAAAGCAAGATCTTTTACAATTACAATAAAAACATAAGAAGCAACAGAGAAATAACTGTACCAGTTTATAATACAAACCAGAGAATGTATTTTTGAAGAGAACATATTTCAACCTAATATGGTGTTAGCTTTATTTTAGGCAGAAATTAGTTTGGGGAGCTATCGGATGCCAGAAATAGATCAGATTCTCTTTTTTTCAAACCACCAAGAGTTAACAAAGCTTTTATTGTTTTAGCAGTAATAAAGTATTAAATCCATTTACTTAGTATATTACAGTGGTAATGTTGTTCAGCTTTAAAATGATGAAAATGAAATATTTTCAAATCTGCAACTTAGAATCATGGACAGGGTAGAATTTCTGTTTGGTTTTGTTTTGGTTTTAATTTTAGCTAGTTTCTAACTTTTAGGCATTAGTCTAAGGGTGGGGCTCTATTGCACTAGGATGATATGTGAGATGCCTGTCATGTGCTTTTCTTGGCATTTGTGTCCTAACTGATGTTACTAATTATTGTAGTGATTCCACTGCAATGAACAAGGAACAAATGTGGATGTGGGTAGAGATACGAATAATGGATCTACTCTTTTCACTCCCTCCCACATTTATTAGAAATGTAAGGCAACAAAAGTTGAAAGTGTTGCCTAAAAGAGAACGGATCTGGGTTCAGCCCTTGAGCTCAAGAGAATATGACTCAAGCATAAATATTAATGTGTAGCATATATATTAATTTGTATTAATGTGTATTAATGTGTATCAAACATATATATTAATGTGTATTATGACTGTTTACACTGAATTTCAAGTACAAGTTTGCAGGTACATAAACTGGTAAATAGACTACAGCCCTTAATGCTTAGATAATAACTGAAGATATTATCTAGCACCACTGGTAGGAGAACAATTTCAACCAAGGATAATAAATTCAATGGAGCAATATTAGGAGTGGAATGGAATGCCTTTTATTGTCACTATCCACATGTACAATTTGCATTATACGCATACACAGTGAGATTAGAGCAACTCGTCGTTCAGTGCAGACATGCATGTCAAGAAAATATACATAAGGAAATATCTAAAATATAATAAAGGAAGAATAAAATAAATAAAGTTAACAAAATAAGTACCAGCTTAGGACACTGAAAAAGACAGAAAAAAACTAGAAAAATGTACTGTATTATTGCACATAATTTGTACCTATCACAGTAGGAGTTATTGCACATGTCAGCTAACACAGTAATAATAATAATGATATTGCACAAAATTGTTCACAGTTGTCCCTAAGTATATTTACAGTGTATTTGGCAGGACTTGGAGTCAATGCATGTATGAGTTCAGGGTGGTTATGGCCTTGGGGAAAAAACTGTTCTTGAGGCGGTTTGTCCTTGACCTGATGCTCCTGTAGCGCCTCCCTGAGGGCAACAGGTCAAACAGTCCATAACCAGGATGGGAGCTGTCTTTTGTGATGTTCACAGCTCTGTTAAGACAGCGGGAGGAGTAGATGTCCGACAGGGAGGGGAGAGGGCAGCCGATGATCTTCTGAGCTGCTTTGACTACCCTCTGTAGTCTCTCCCTGTCTGCCATGGTGCAGTTGCCATACCACACTGTGATGCAGTATGTCAGCAGGCTTTCAATGGACGCACGGTAGAAGGTAATCAGCAGGCTGGAGTCCAGGTTGTGCTTCCTGAGCACCCGCAGGAAGTGGAGTCTCTGCTGGGCCTTCTTGATGACTGCCGTGATGTTTTCCGTCCAGGAGATTTTGTCAGCAATAATGACACCCAGAAACCGGAAGGTGTGGATCCTCTCCACCTGCTCTCCATCGATGTAGAGGGGAGCCAGGTCGGTGTTGTGCCTCCTGAAGTCCACAATGAGTTCCTTAGTTTTCTTGGTGTTCAGAACTAAGTTGTTGTCTGAACACCAAGCTGTCAACATCAGGACCTCCTTCCTGTAGGCTGCCTCGTCTCCCTTCGAGATGAGTCCGACCACTGTGGTGTCATCAGCGAACTTCACAATGAGGTTGCTGTCATGCTGTGGACTGCAGTCGTGGGTGTAGAGGCAGTACAGGAGTGGGCTCAGCACACAGCCCTGTGGGGAGCCAGTGCTCAGTGTGCGTGTGGAGGAGAGGTGGGGGCCAAGCCTCACAGTCTGGGGCCGGTCGCTTAGGAAGTCCTTTATCCAGGCACATGTGAGGGGGGGCAGACCTAATGTGTCCAGTTTTTTGGTCAGTATTCCTGGGATGATTGTGTTAAAGGCAGAGCTGTAGTCCACAAAGAGCATCCGGACATAGCTCTGCTGCTGCTCCAGGTGGTTCAGCGCAGCGTGCAGAGCTATGGCTATGGCATCCTCTGTAGACCGGTTTGTGCGGTAGGTGAACTGGTGGGGGTCGAAATCCGGAGGGAGATGATTGATGATGTGCCGGAGCACCAGCCTCTCAAAGCACTTCATGATTACAGGAGTGAGCGCCACTGGACGGTAATCATTGAGGCTGGAGATGGAAGATTTCTTCGGCACAGGGATGATTGTGGCAGATTTCAGACAGGATGGTATAACTGCCTGGGCCAGGGAGAGGTTGAAGATGTCTTTGAAGATGGAGGCGAGCTGGGGGGCACATGCCCTGAGCACCTTGCCAGGAACTCCATCTGGACCAGCTGCCTTCCTGGGGTTCACTGCACGGAGCACCCGTCTGACGTCGTCCTCCGTCACAGAGAGTGTACTGGGTGGAGTGGTGGAGCTGGATGTGGTTGGAGGTGGGAGTAGGGCTGGTGCGGCTGTATGCTGTTGTGGAACTTCAAAGCGAGCAAAGAAGTTGTTCAGCTCCTCTGCTAGCGCTGCACTCAGGTGTTCTGTTGTCACATGACAGCCCCTGTGGTTAGTGATGTCATGTATGCCCTTCCACACCTCCCGTGTGTTGTGGCTGGACAGGTGGGACTCTATGCTCCTCCTGTGGTCCATCTTGGCTTTTATGATCCCCCTCCTCAGGTTGGCTCGGGCGGCTGTGTACAGAACTCTGTCACCTGACCTGAAGGCTGCGTCGCGGGCTTTAAGGAGTCTGCGGACTTGGGTGGTCATCCAGGGTTTCTGATTTGGGAAAACCCGGATATTTTTGTCTACAGTCACATTTCCGATACAGAACTTGATGTAGTCCAGCACCGTACTCGTGTGCGTTTCCAGCTCCTGGTGTTGAAACGTATTCCAGTCTGTCTGCTCAAAGCAGTCTTGTAATCTGCTGAGTGCATCCTCAGGCCAGGTCGTTACAGTCTTTGTAATGGGCCTGCCACTGCGTCTGAGGGAGGTGTAGGCTGGGGGTAACAGGAGGGAGAGATGGTCTGAATGCCCGAGGTAGGGGAGGGGTATAGCTCTGTATGCATGTTTGATGTTGGTATAAACATGATCCAGAGTGTTTTCTCCCCTCGTGGCACACTTGACATGCTGGTAGAATTTCGGGAGTACAGTTTTCAGATTGGCCTTATTGAAGTCTCCTGCAATGACGTGAACACCATCAGGGTGGACCTGCTGCTGTTCGTTTGTGGTGTTCAGCAGGAGAGAGAGTGCCTTGTCTGTGTTTGCGTCGGGTGGGATGTACACCGCCGTAACAATCACAACGGTTAGCTCTCTCGGTAGAAAAAAAGGCCGGCATCTTACAGACATGTACTCGAGATCAGGGGAACAGTGATTGTCTATAATTGTCCCGTTGTTGCACCAGTTCTCATGTACGTAGATACAGAGCCCCCCTCCTCTGCTCTTACCAGAGTCCTTCGTTCTATCCCAGCGTAGAAGAGTGCGGCCTGCTAGCTGCATGCTAGCGTCAGGTATCCTGGGATGTAGCCAGGTTTCGGTGATTACCATAATGCAGCAGTCTCGAACATAGCGGTTGCCAGCGAGTTGTAGATTTAAATAGTCCGTTTTATGTACCAGGGATCTGGCGTTGGCGAGATACAGGCTCGGAAGAGGTGGCTTGTATGGATGTTTCCTCAGCCTTAGTATAACACCAGACCTGCAGCCTCGCCTCTGCTTCCTCTCCCTCCTCCGTCTGCGCCGCCTCCTAGTCCCGACAACAATCCACGGAGAGCCCGCTGGTCTCGCTATCTCGTCGGGGATGTTATGTGTGCGGTGAAAGACACTCGAAACAGACGTCTGGTGTTGGTTTCCTATACCTATGATGTCCGATCGTGTGTAGAGTTGGTTCGTAGAACCGATAGTCCACAGGTAAACGAGAAAGACGTATACAAACAACAAAAAAGAGCACCGAACAGGAGAGCCATAAGCCGCTGCGTCCATGCGCGCCGCCATTATGTAGGTACCCACATTTGAAAGAAGCCTGATTATTTAATATTATCTGCTCCATCAGGGTTGCTGCTCAGAAAAAGAAAATGTAGACAGTTCAGGCTGATTGTACAACTATGAACAAGAATCCTTCTGACTGTCCTTTCCAAACCCCTCCAGACCTCCTAGGTCTAGGACTTCAATCTCCAGAATTCCTAGTCAGCATGTACCCTTGCAGAGTTAACACATTGGAGTCCTAATGCATGTGGAAAAGATGCTTCAGGTGCTAATAATAAAATGAGTTGGGAAACCAAAGGCTTTATCACCATAAGTGCATAGCTAAAGAAGATAGTTCTTTGCTAATGGAAGCTTCTGTATATTGCTTCACCATAATGTCTCAATACACTGTACATATCCTTTTCATTCATACTAAATAATCTGTCCTAGCTTAATCCTGCCAACATTCACATCTGACAGATTGAAAGTTTATTTTGAAGCTAGCTTGATTCTGCTCCATTACATTTGTAATGAAAATAAAACAGCAAGAGCTTTTCCTTCTGCAGATAGGTAATAAGTTTTCTTGTTTTATCTTTGGTTTACAATTTATATGTTATTTAATTGTTCCTTCTCTTTGGCAAGAGTGCACTTTGAAGTGTCTGTAATATACATATTTACATATGTTTAATCGTTTACATAACATGATTCACTTAAATATTTAAATGGGGAAGCAAGCCTAGTAAATAGTGTATGTTTTGAATGTAAGCATTACTCCAGGATGGCTTAAACAAAGCTTGCCGATCGTGGATACGCAGTGGTGTGTGGAAGGCTTCCCAGGGTCCAAAGAAACATGTATGTAGCAAACTTTTCTTCTGGCAATTTCAGCTAATGCTAAGCAGGCACTCCTGAGCAAATACAAGTCACAATTTTAGTCAGGCTCTTTGAGACAGTGAATATAATCCTTTCCAATACAATACATATAAAATAGGAAAATGGTGTTTTAAAATTAATTTCCTTGCTGCTTCCAGAAGAGAGGATGAGTTGAAAGAAAGCTGAGATGCTATTTGATGGGCTAAATTCCTTCAAATGTACTATATGATAGTTGTTTCAAAAGAGAACAATGTAAAAGACTCCAGCTAAAAAAGGCAGGAACTTGCTCTTGAACAGTTAAAAATAACATGCTAAAAAAGCCAAAAAAAAAATGGCTTTCTTGAAAAAACAGAAAGCTTGCCAATAGAGAAGGGTGGAAACTCCAGCCAGTCTTATATCCTGTCTTACATTAAGATCAAGCAAATAAAGCATTAGGAATATTTTGCTGAAGATATATAAGCTGAATGAACATAAGTACTTGCAATTTAGTATCTTGCAGTGCTTTTGTACAAAATAACAGTAAAATAAACCAGGAGAATCTTTTTATAGCTCAAAAATAAGGAGCAGAAAAGATACATGGAACATTTTTACAAATCCGGCATAAAAGTTAAAAGTTAAACTGTACAATTGAAGCAGTTCTGTTAAATGTATTGGTAAATTATTTAAAATCCAGTTTGAATTGGAGAATTACATTCAAGATGCAGTAATCACAGCCAGAGCTAAAATAATTCTCATACTGAATAATATATTAATGGTAGAATGGCTTGTATTTTTCAATATTTATACAGGCATCCCTGTTCTCTATTTCCTTTGGAAACTACTTGTCATTTTGTAGCATATCATTTTCAAAAGGACAGGCTGATCATACAACTTAAACCATTTCTCTTTTTATAGTTTACCATACTGAAGAAAATTGGAAGTCAACACTTTTTCCCTTTCTTTCCATTTTCCTTTCCTTTCTCTTAGTTTTCTTACTTTTGTTTTTTTCTTATTTTATTTTATAATGATACTTAATTTTAAAAATCTTTTTAAAGAAACAACTAAAGCTATCTCTCCAACAAACATCTGAGTCACTGTTCCCCAACATTTTTCAGAGCTTCCCCCAAAAATCTCCATTCCTTCCCCTGAGTAAGTCTGTCATGTACCTGCTTGACCTTATTTTCTAGGAAGATGTTGGGAAGAGAAAGATGTATATGGAAAGACATCCAACCTGATGGAGCAGTTACTGATCACTGGTGACAGAGAATGTATTGGGCCCTTCGACCAATCTAAATTCATCATATCTCTAGCTGCCCTACCAGTTTGGAGGACTTACACACATACCTTTAATAACCCAGGGCTTTTCTTCAGGCAGTCTTAAGCTGCTCAATTTAAATGAAGTCAGCTCAGGAAACCCCCTTCTGAAATTCTGGATTTTTTCTTCAAATTAGCATTGGGGATAGCCTGGTTTTCTGCCCATACTGCACTTACTGTGGCTTCCGTTGATGGCTACCCTGCTTCTTACACTTTCCTTCTGATGAGTGAAAGAAAACACCTTTCTTTCTTTCTTTCTTTCTTTCTTTCTTTCTTTCTTTCTTTCTTTCTTTCTTTCTTTTTTTTCTATTGGGTCCATTTTTGAGGGCTTGTGATTTCTATTGATAATATTTTTTGGCATGAACTCCCTTCCCTTGACTCATCCTTGTACTTGACACCTTCCAATCCTGTACATCCCTAACCCAACTAAAAAAAGAAGCAGCACGGTGATGTTACCATTCTTCTCATTTAGAATAGGGGGAAAGTAATGAAAATATTATCAATTTCACTTAATTCAAAAATTAATAGAATGGAATAACAAAGTTGGAGGGGCCCTGGAGCTTTAGTCCATCCCCCTGTTTAGGCAGGAACCCCTATAGCATTTCAGACAAATGGTTATCCAATCTCTTATTTAAAACTTCCAGTGTTGAAGCATTTACAAGTTCTGGAGGCAAGTTGTTCCACTTATTAACTGTTGTAAATGTCAGGAAATATCTTCATAGTTCTAAGTTGTTTCTGTCCTTGATTAGTTTACACCCATTGCTTCTTATCCTACCCTCAGGTGCTTTGGAGAATAACTCAGTAATAACTCAACTCTTCTCCCCAAAAGTTCCATCACAAGGAAGGAAGCAAGCAAGGAATGTATTTTTCCTGAGCTAAGATATAATCAAACAGCCCATTCCAAGCAGTTAATTTTTCACCAGTTTGCAATTTTAAGATCTGAAATGCAAGGAATAAATTTTGTGGTATACATAGAAGTCACTAGCTATGATTCCTTCCCTTGACTTTTTTTTGTGTCATAAAAATACCTCATTAGTCATGCTGTCAGAATAGGACATTCAGTGATACCTTATACACTTTACAAAATGATACCTTATACACTTTACAAAGTGACTATAGACATCAGCTACTGAGCCATGTCACCAAAGGTGATAAATTCAAGTTGTCCTTGTTACTCCCCTTGATTCAAGTTAGTCAGACAGTAACTATTTACTTCCTGTAATTCATCAAATGTTATAAACTCAGCCCAGATTATTCACATAAATACAGCAAATTCATGTTAATGACTTAATGCTGATATCATAGTTGTAAGGTCATGAAAAAAATGAGAGTCCAGAACAGAATAGTCAGAATCCAAGATTAAAAGCACTGTTTCTTCAACCCACAAAAATGATATTTCTTCATCGAAAACTTCAGACAATTCCAGGATCACTAAAAATTGCAGCAAATTCATGGAAAAGGTAAGGCACACCTGATTGTTCTTTTATAAAATGAAGGTGGACAACCACCCAGCTGAGAGAAAATGGGAGGGAATGGAAGAATAGATGAAAACTGTCAAGCCCGAAATTGACATGTGTAGCCCTTTTATTTAGCCTGATATTCTAATCATTTATTACTTTTCTTTCTTTCTCTGTGCTGATAATGGGGGGAGGGTTTCATCACTTGGAAACCTGACAAAAGTAGCAATTATTATTATTATTATTATTATTATTATTATTATTATTATTATTATTATTATTATTATTATATTTATATTTATATTTATTTATTTTTTATTATTATTATTAATCGCATAGTCAGCCAGATGTTCAGACTGGGTTTGGCATTTTAGTCTACCTATCGAATCTTCACCAAGGACCTGGGTTAGGCAAATCTGGATGTTTGGTGGTGTTACAAATATTGCTGCAGGATGGTTTATTATTGTTGTTATTAATACATTCTCAGTTTGTGAATGGGGAATAAATACTTTTAGTGGGCTCTATGTAATAAAACATGTAACCATTTGAAATAGAGTTAATATTGTATATTAAAGTTGCATACATTCTTTTATAATTAATATTTACAAATTTCTTTCCGAAAATTTTAGCTGTTTTTATGATAAATAATACGTGAGAAGAACTGTGCTGAAAGATATTACTTGCAGGAATTGTAAACTGGATGCATTATTTTATAATACAAGGTTCATAGGCTGTTTACTTTAAAATATACATAGTTGAAATATATGTGGATGCCTAGTGATCTTTGACAATCGTACACTTTTAAATGCACAATTGTTAGTGATGGTTCTGTTTTTACAGTAGATGAAGAGGTGAGAAGACCAAGAATGTCTATAGACATCTCTTCTGCATCAAAATACTAAAAGCTCCGATTGAACCCAAATAAAATGGCTGCTCTTATTACTGAAAATTTCCGCTTTCTTTCACTCTTCTTTAAAAGTAAAGATGTAATGATTTTCAATGGCTTGGTGGCTCTGGGTACAGTTGGAAGCCAGGAACTGTTCTCGGTGGTTGCATTCCACTGTCCATGTTCCCCAACTCGGAATTACATCTACGGTCTGGCTGCCATAGGAGTACCTGCACTGGCCTTGTTCGTGATTGGTGTAATCTGGAACAACCACACTTGGAACTTAGTGGCTGAGTGTCACAAGAGAGGAACCAAGAACTTTTCTGCAGCAGCTAATTTCTTGATCTTTGGATCTGTCATGGGAAGAGCTGCAGTGGCTCCTGTCACATGGTCAGTGATCTCACTGCTTCGTGGAGAAGCCTATGTCTGTGCCTTAAGTGAATTCATTGATCCCACTTCCCTGGATCATTTTCCACCTGGCTGTGGACCAGATATTCTGGCCAGGTTTCCTTGTGAAGATCAGCCAGCCAACATGACACATTTTAAAGATGAAGTTATAAGACGATTAAGATATGAGTCACAGGTATTTTATTTATTCATATAAAATATTAATTTATTCACACACAAACGCACACACAAGCATATATAAAATTATATATATTATATATGTATGTATATTATATATATATAATGTATGTATATTATACATATACAGTGGTACCTCGGTCATTATCAGTAATTCATTCTGGAAGACATGCCGAATACTAAAACCAACAAGTATGGAGAAAACCATGTGACTTAACCCATAACCCACTATTTCGGCCAGAAGAAATAGCAAGTCATGAGGCAGCCGGCATCAGTCAATTCTTCTTTTCATGTTGACTATAGGGTGAAAGATGAACAGTGGGATAAGATTTCTGCTTCAAAATGCGTCAAATACCAAATTTGACAAGTTTTAAAGCAGTTGCAAGCCGAGATATGACTGTATTATAAAAATATCATAAGGCAAAATCCAAACATGAACTCCAATACTCACTAATTCAGATTAAGAACATGGCATGCTACAAACAAGTCATCAAAATTCAAGAAGTAATAATATTGTTATTATGACTAACGCTATCATTAATATCAGTGTAATGAATATAGTTGTAAACATTTTTTATTAATTATTTTCTAAAACTATTTGTTCCCAGACAACACAATATTCAGTTGAAATTGGAGTTTTTATATGCTATGAAATAAAAACTTGAATTAAAAAAAATGCAAAATGAATGTTGGCCCATTGTACAATAAAAACCAAAAAATAACGGTAAAAATCTTCCATAGCAGTACCCTCGCAAAAGCCTGCTTAAACAGGATAGTTTAGTAGATCTTATTCTTCATTGCAAGAACATTTTTATTTTATCAAATGTTTTTAATGCAGTTTGTAAGAATATCTCCTAAAACTTAGTAACCTTCAGAGCAAGTACAAGAGTGCTCAGGAAACAGTGGAATCCATTGGTTGCATGGAAGTCCATTCCAAGAAAACTGATTATTTTCAGATATTTAATCCATAAAAATCCTCAACTACCAGTTAAACGCAAACCTTGCACTTATTTACCATTGTCAATGTGGAAAAAATGAAATTCTACTATACTTATTGCTTTCACCATTATCCACTTACAAATGTAACTGAATTTGAATAGAGTTTCAATTATACTTTAAAGTCCAATTTTGACTTCAAAGAAATAAAATAAAGATAGGCTTTTTAAAAATTGAACCTGTTAAAAATCAAACTAATCCAAGCTGTGTTCTATCTTCTTTCTCCTTCAGCTCTTTGGATGGATGCTCATTGGGGCAGTTGCAGTTCTTGTGTTCATCACCAAGTGCCTAAAACATTGCTGCTCACCACTTAGCTACCGCCAAGAGGCCTACTGGAACCAATACCGCTCTAGTGAAGCTAGGCTGTTCCAACGGACTGCTGAGGTACATTCCAAGATTGTGGCTGCCAACAACGTCAAAAATTTCTTTGGCTTTGTACATTTAGATAAAGAGGACCAGGAACTGGTCCAAGCATATAATGTGAAAAATGTTCATCCCAGGTCACAATGGGAGGCCATTACTGGAGTTTATATCTATCGGGAGAAGAATGGCTACCCTCTCTACAGCCGCCTCCATAAGTGGGCCAAAAATGTAACAGAAAACTGCTCTAATCCTGACAGCCAGGAAACAGCCTTCCTAGCTACCTAATGCAGGTAGTCCTCAAGTTACAACCATTTGTTTAGTGACCATTCAAATTTACAATGGCACTGAAAAAAGTGACTTATGACCATTTTTCACACTTATGACTGTTGCAGCTTCCCCATGGTCACCTGATCAAAATTCAGATGCTTGGCAACTGGCATGTATTTATGATGGTTGCACTGTCCCAGGGTCATGTGATCATCACTTTTTTACGACATTCTGAGAAGCAAAATCAATGAGGAAGCCAGATTCACATAACAACCATGTTGCTCACTTAACAACTGTGGCAAGAAAAATTGTAAAATGGTGCAAAACTCACTTAACAGCTGCCTCACATAGCAATAGAAACGTTGAGCTCGATTGTGGCCATAAGTCGAGGACTACCTGCATCTACTCAATAGCTGTCCTATAAGGTTCACGAAAATAATTTTGAGCACTTAAGCCAGCTATGCTGGAAAGCATCCAAGAATTGATTTTATACTTTGATCAAACTCTCAGAAAATATATAGCTGATAGCTTTCAAATGAATTATGTCACATGTGATACAAATCAATTGGTGCTATCTCATCGGAAATAAGGCCTATGAAGCTCAGTGGGACATAATCTTACATAAGATTACAGTTTAACAGCCTGGTACTAAATAATATTGGGGTGGGGAGAGATTATTTATCTGTCCAATTGAACAGGAAGTTATTCATCAATGTATAAATTCAGAAAATACGCTAATTGACAAACACGTATATTTGGTCCTTGATTTATGACTGATTGCTTAGCAACTATTCAAAGTTACTACAGACCTCCTCAGAGTTACTTATTATTTGGGTTTGAAATTTTGATGGCTGGGCTCTCCCTGCGGTCATAGACCTCATTCTGGATGTCCAGCAACCAGCCCACATTTACAACTGTTTGTAGTGTCTTGCAGCCATGCGACTGTGTTCTACCATTATTATTATTTTTGCCAGAAATTGGTATTTATTTCTGGTTTCCAGCAAAATAAATGCTCATGGGCTAGAATGGGTTTGCTTAATGACTGACATGTTTGCTTAACAGCTGCATTTGCTTAACAACTGCCACAAAAAGATTGTAAAATTGGGCACAATCACCTTACTGCCATAATTCTGGGCTCGATTATAGTCGTAAGACAAGGACTAACAGTCTTTTTCAAATCGGTCTGAAACACCTGCCTACAAATAAACATTATGTCCTTTTCAGGTGAAAGAGAAAAAAATCTCCTTTTTCCTTGCGTCTCATTTGTAAGTGTGGCTGCTAGACAAAAGCCACACTAAGTTGGCAAAATATTTTATTTGTAAAATCTGCTCTAATTTCTCTTAGTCTTTAAGATCTTTCTTTTCTGTATACATTTGATCAATTTGTTAATGAAGGTGAAATTTTTAACACTGAAAGGTTGATTTATTGTCTCAATCTTAACACTGCTAAATGCTAGAAATCATAATAGTTTTTAACATTCACTTTGGCCTTTTAAGATATTGTGGGATGTATGTGGGATTATCAGTGACTAAAATATGAAAAAACCCAGAAGTGGATGGTAAGACAACGGTCAAATATTGGGTTAGAACTGGGGAAAACCCCACCTCAGGAATACAAACTCAATGCATAATTTTGAGCCAGGAACTGTAAAGCCAACCAACTTTATACAATTGCTGATGCAGGCAAAAATGGAAGAACACCATACTATGTACACAGCCTTCAATTCCTGAAGAAAAAGCAGGTTATAAAACAAATGAATAAGAATCTATTCAAATATCATATGCAAAAATATACATGCCCTGCCATTTTCCTCCAAGGTGCATGACTGTCACTTACTGGAATTAAATGCAAAAGAACAAATTTTTCCTGACAGTGCATGACATTTGCACTCCTACTATGCAAAGGCCATGGCACTGCCAATTTTTAGGCAATGACTAGTCTTCTGCAGGAGAATGAATCAGGAATACAGAGTTGTAAATTAAGAGATGGAAAAATGTATGGAAACTGCTAATTGTTTAAAAATTGTATATTTAACATTGATATTTTTAGCACATTTATAAGACGCTCAGAATTCTGTGAATTGCAGATGTAGAACAAAATAGGGCGTACAAAATAAAAACTGAATATTTTATACTTAAGCTATGATGATGAGGCTAATTAAATGGAATTACTCTTGCAGACAACAGCCTTTTAGTCTAGTCTTTAAGCTTTGAATATATTTTATATGATGCTTAGAAAGCAGTGCTGTTATTATCTTCTAAGCCTGTACTTGTATAAAACACAAAATATTTTTGGGAGAGAACTATTGTTTTGACCCAGCTCCCCAAACACAACAAACCCTCTGAACTTAACTCAGTCATTCCTTTATTAGGAGTGCCAACAGCCATGGCAAAAAGTCTCTTTCTCACCGCAGGTTAACAAGTCTGTCCAGCAGGGAGATGAATAGTTTTCTGGCACATCTATTCATTTGCGCCCCTTGCCTTTTATCCTCAGAGCTAGGGTGGGGCTTCACTAGCAACAGTGGTTCTCCCTTCCCAAGGATTGGCCCACGGATTTCCACTGCTCTCCTTTCCTTTGCCTTCTGTGCATCCGCATGTCAGGCACTGAATCCAGCTGTTCCACCTCTTTGTTATCAGCCACCTCCGGACCTGGGGGATGTTGACTGAGGGCTGATGGACGGCCCAGGCTTCACCTTTGTCTTTGGCGCTCCATTCCCTCTTCTCCCTTGGAGCTTTCATGTTGCCTTGATGCTGATCCTGACTCCCATGCCTCCTCCTCTTCTGATTTGGTTGCTGGAGGGGCCTGCGACCAAGAGGCCACAACAACTATTTACTTACTACTGTAACCAAGCTATGATGATGAGTCTAATCAAATGGAATTGCAGATCCTTGCTCCTGCAGACAGCAGCCTTTTAATTTAGCTTTTAAGCCTTGAATATATTTCATAC
Organism: Hydrophis major; assembly: GCA_033807585.1. Taxonomy (NCBI): domain Eukaryota; kingdom Metazoa; phylum Chordata; class Lepidosauria; order Squamata; family Elapidae; genus Hydrophis; species Hydrophis major. Next base: position 56,894,280 of record CM066331.1, on the reverse strand, counting down.
AATACTTAGAAAGTAGTAGTTTTATTATCTTCTAAGCCTATGCTTGGATAAAATACAAAATATTTTAGGGAGGGAAGAACTTACTACTGTAACCAAGCAGCTGGTTGCTTTCTCCCAATTACTAATCGTATATTTTAAAAAGAATCAAATACAAATATGATTATAAATATAATTATTTTATTTGAACTGGAGAGGGTGGGGAGACAGATATAAAAGGTGTAAAACATTTACATCACTGACACTGTTAGTCTCTGGCCCTGGCTATCCCAATCTGTTATTGAGCTTGTTGGGAAATGCAAAAAAGCAGGAGGGCTTTTGTGCTACAGATGAGGCATGTCTCCTTCCCAACATCCTGGGCTTAAAAGCAAGACCTCGAAGTCTGTCTGCTGCAAAGGTTGTTAGCTCTCCGCAAGGCTGTTCTTGGATTTCACATACTCCAATGCAGCTGCCTTCACAGCCTGGATGGTTTCCACCGTGCCATACTTTTTCTCATACTCCAGATAGCGTTTAAAGAAAAACTTCATCTTCTTTGCTGTTAAATTTAGGTGAATCACTCTTTCAAAAATATCCCTGTGAAAAACACAATATAATGTTCAGAAAACAGTTTAAATCTGATATTTAAAATGAATTGTTGGCTTGCTTTCTCCTATTCATAAGAGATATAAATAATATATTTCTAAAGCAATTTTTTTGGGTTTCTCATCATTAAGTGTCACACCATTTCCTTGCCAAAATCAAGTCACTCTGTTTGCTTCAGTTTTAAGATAATACATATTCCCAAGCTTGCATTTCTGCATCTTTGCTGGAAATTAAGAATCCTAACTTTCTTACACATGCTAGTACTCACCGGACTTCTTTTTGGCTGCCATGTTTTATCATTACATCTATGTACACTGACCAGATGTCTGTACGTTTAGGATATGTGCTCAGCATGTTTTCAAATATGGCCTTGCCGTGTTCTGCATCACCAAACTGAAACTCTAACTGTGCCAGCTTTGAAATCACATCCACATCTGCAACAGAAGAAGAAGCAACAATTATTTAAAGGATTATTTCCAGCATTTATTATGACTTCTGTCTAAAGTTTGAAGGTATAACTATTATTTAGAAATATATTGTTAGCTACATCCTCGCTAAAAGAATTTTCAGAGAAGATTAGCAAACAAGGTGGAAAGGTCTAATAATTTGTAAAATATGCACTCTTCTTTGTGTTGCTGAATTTGTTTCTGTCTATTGGCGTGAAAGAAAAAAGAATATATTAGAAGTGAAGGTGAAGAAATGAGAATGGAAGAAAATGACTGAAAGAGACAAAGATAAGAATGGTTACAATACAGGTAACACAGACATTAATCTACTCCAATCTAAATGAAAATCCAATAAGGAAAATATAGACATCCCTATTCAAGAAAAAAGGAAACCAAGGAACTCTTACGTTCTTTGTCTGGCAAGCATTTCAGTGCCCGTGGCATAAGTCTGTGAGCTGCCTCCACTGACCCATGTTTCAGAAGAAAAGTGGTATACTTTATCCACACACACTTTTCTTGACGGAAGCGTTTCAGCATTGTATTGTATAGGTCATCAGCTTCCTGAATAGATCAAGAGAAAGGATAAAGATTCATCCTAAATATGCAAAACATTTTTATTTACACTGCTCCTAAATTACAAAGGATAATCTAGCTCTTGCTCTCACAAATACACTACCAATACCCCTGGTTTTCCTATCCTATCTTCCCATAATTATAGAAATGAATAGTAGCTACTTTTGTGCTAGGAGATTTAGAGATTTATGTGGGGATGAAGTTAAACAGACTGTCAACCCTAAAGTTGACCTAACTGTGGTCATATTCTCTTTGTAGCTTTTCTTTAGGGAGGTTTCTCTTCTCACTGCTTCAAGCTGACACAGCCTGAAGCAAAGGGGCCAGTGTGTAAAGATAGCTGGGGTGTTGTAGCTTAAATAAAATTATTTCCCCTGGGAATCAAGGATATTGGTGCAGGCATTCAAAATATGGAGACTGAGGTCATCTAGCAACTGGACTGCATGCTGATTGGACTATGTGACTAGAGATTTGGGGGGGGGAAGTGACAAAGTTTTACTTTTAATTGGGTGGAACACCGGGTCTCTCAACTCTTAAGGCTCCAAACCAGAGTTGCTGTCCGGGGTTCTGAGTTCCGGCCGCTTACCCTGTTTATCTGGGCACCAAAGCGACGGGACCTGTGGGGGAATAGAGGACAGCCTGACATTCCCCTCGAATGCCCAAGTGAGCAGCCACAGCTGAAGTCAAATGCCAACTAGGGCCTGGGCAAAGGACCAGTTCCAACTTGGTTTTCCACCAAGAATGTGCTAATTTGATATGCTTCAATAAAATGTTCTCTGAGTAAATTACCTGTCTTGGAGTTCTTATTGAATGCGATGTATTACTTGGAACCTTGATACAGACATGGCTTGAAAACAGCTGTCTTGTTTTATTTCAGCCTTAAAAGTTCTACATTATAATAATTTCCCCAGGCTTTAACGATTCAACTTATGTTCAGAATGCAAACTGCTATTCTACAATTTGACCAGAAATTCTAAATTCAGTGCTAAAGAGTTGAAGGGTAAATCTTCTCTCATATTTAGAAAAATAAAAAATATATATTAAGCCTGTGTACCTGATTCAGCAAGGAGCTTCACTGAACACAAGCTTAATATACAACTACATGTCCTGATTCTTCATCAGCAAATGTCAATTCTGCAATTTTAGAATATAGATTTCATAGGTCTTAAGAGTACATTTTGCATTCAATGATCCAGACAAGAGCAATAACCTGACATTGAAAAGAGCCACCGAGAGATAAGCTATGTGCTCCTCCAAACAAAGGCAATATCCACAAGTCCAAAACGTAAGGACAAGCTGGAGCAGAATGGGTGCATTCTTTCTTGAAATCAAACAAATATTCTTCCTGTCATAACCACAGAGATGAATAAAAGTGATCATTCTCTTTGTCATGCTGCTATAATTGGCATTACTTTATATTTCTCAGACGCGCTGTAGATGTCTGCCAACTGCTGAAAGACCTTCAGAGGTTCATTGTACTGAACTGCTCTTTCAAAAACTTTCATCAGTCTTTCCTCTGTGCCATACATGTTCTCCAGGTTCAGCAAAGCGACCCACACATTCAGCTTTTCTTGTTCCTCTCTGAAGAAGAAAGAACATTCAATACAACATTCAATACAAAAGATCAAAGCTCTTGATTTTGCTTTTCATGTTAGTAGCCATGTTATTTGTTTGTGGCTAGTTTATAATGAACACTTGTGTATTTGGAGAAAGGTAAGAAAGAACCATTGTATGTTCCCCTTATTCTGCAAGTATCTTATTTTAAGATATAACCAAGCAAAATAGAATATGGATATGAACTGTTACCAAGGAAACCGAAGATCAACAGAAAAAAAAAAGTCACCTAAAGGAGATTGTTTTTAGTGCCCTTTCTGCAACAGCTCTAGCTTTTTCGATCTCTGTAGCTTGGAGATGAAAAGCCATGAATTGCAACCAAAGGATGGAGCTGTCAGGGCTGCCAAGGACCAAGCGGTCAAAGTCATCTGCTGTCTGCGGCTGTCGCTTGGGATCCATCAGGGCAGCTTCCAATTTGGAGAGTTCTTTTTCTGCCTTTTGCTTCTCCAGTTCCTGTTTCTTTTTTGTTTGTTTCTTGGCCTTAAAGAAAGAAAAGGGAGAAAGAGAAAGGCTTTGACCACTGGAAAACCTGTAGTGCTGCAAGATAATGTACTATAAGACAAAGTGGGGTGCATCCAAGATACTATTCTAGGACCTTTGGGGTACTTCTTCTTGTGCCATATCTGTCATTGGACGTTGGCGATTGTGTTGGCGATCCTATTTTTATCAACAGCCGCATTAAAAAGTGAAGTTGAGTTTTGTCCAAACCAATCCCTTAGATTTTGTAGCCATTATGTTCTTCTGCCTGGACCTTGTTCGCCTTCAATCTTTCCTTGGAGGATTAAGTGAAGTATGCTGTATTTTCCCAGGTGTCAAAAATATTCTAACTTTTCCTTTTTTATGGTTTTGATGATTTCCCTTCACTTTTCCAGGCGGCTTATCACCACCTCATTTCTGATTTTGTCAACCCAACTTATTAGAGTACTTAGCAGGCTCAATTAGATTAGTAAATCAGAAGTTTACTATTTTTGTTACAGAGGGATGTTACTCTGTCCCTTTCTAAGCTATTCTTAATGCCAGTAGAGCCACAAGAGTCCTTTTTTATCATTTGCATTATTTCACTTTCTACCTTTATATTAGAAGTTAATATGATACAATATTCTCCACACAGATATCGCCCCATTTAGCCATGGACACATCAATGACAGACAAGGAGGCATGGAGAACAGAAACATAACCCAACATTTTTTATTATTTCCAAACTTAGGAGTCTTTCTTCGTCCCCACTTTATATTTATTGTTTGTTTTTAAGTATTGTAAAAACTGCTGCAATATTTTTAAAAAGTAAAAAAAATACCACACAGACATATAAAAATGAGCTATACCTACAAAAGTATTCTCTTTTCAGAGTTACGTATCTCATAAAAATGTTATTTTACATATATGTGCATCAAAATGCTTTACCCAAGACACTCTTCTCAAAAGCAAACTTATGAAAAAACTGTACCTGAAGGTACAGAAATTCAGGTAGTGTACAGGAATTTTTCTTGTGGTTGGTACTCCATGATCACTTCCCTTTATAAAGAAAAGAATCTCTCTCTCTCTCTCTCTCTCTCTGTGTGTGTGTGTCTCTTTGTCACACCCCCTCACACACACAATCAACTAGGCTGGATGTCGGCAACCTGCATGCGGTTCTTTGGGCTGAAGCTCCCTGTCCCATCACTGGCTGGCTCCACCTCTCGCCCTCCCCTCCCAGTCACTTTTGCCTGGCCTGAGAAGATAAGGGCAACAGCAGCGAATGGAGACTTGCTCTGTATTCCAGAGTGAGAGCAAAGCGGCCTTCTTCTTCCGGCCCTTGTTCATGCTGCGCGAATTTCAGCCTCTCGGGGACATGTGCGAATTACTCTCCGCCCTGAAATACTGACCAGCCCCAGCTACGGTTGACACCACTGCTCTCTCCGCCTCCATGGCCTGCTCATGCTCTCGCAGCGCCTTGTACAGCAGAGTTAAATTTAGTGTGCTTCACAATGGGAGAGACGGCATCCCCTCCTCCTCCTGGATCCCATTAAGATGCGGAGCATCGGCTGCAGCCGGTCCAGCCAGTGTTTTGGGGTGGAGAGCAATTTGTGTGTCTCCTCAAGTGGCCAAGGTACGCAGAGCACCAAGAAGGGCCGGAAGAAGAGTTAAGTAGAGGGGTGCTTCATATGAAGCGAGTCTCCATTCCCCTATCGTCGCCCTTACCTTGTCAGGGCAGGTGAGGAGTGAGTAGGAGGGGAAGGCGAGGGGCAGAGCCAGCCAGTGGTAGGTTCAGCCGACAGGGAGTTACAGCAGGGGAATGAAAGAGGTTCATTTATCTGGGAACCTGAAATGACTCTTGATTTAAATCATATGGTAAAAAAATCCCAAAAAGAAGAAAGAACACACACACAAAAACCCCACCCTCACCAGTTTTTAGAAATGGTTCAAGAGGGAACATACACACAGATGAGAGAGAGAGAGGGAGAGAGAGAGAGAGAGAGAGAGAGAGAAATGAGAGGGAGAGAGAGAAACGAGGAGGGGAAAGATATAGAAAGAAAGAGAGAGATACCTGATTCCCAGAGAAAAGAAAATACTGGGAGCTACAAAACCTGGGTAGATGTGGCTGGGGTATGTGTGTCATGTGACTGTGTGGGAGTGAGTGATGTCAAGTTGGCCACGCCCACCCAGGTTTTGTGTTTCCCAGTGTTTTCTTTTCTGTGAGAAATGAGTCCAAATGGCTCTTTGAGTGTTTAAGGTTGCAGACCCCTGATCTAGATGGACCTTTTAACAAAAGATTAACTGAAGGGCTACATACTACATACTAACTGCCATTGCATACAAATTAATCCCAAGAGCAAACAAGATAGAGATACTGTACCACAGATTCAGCATCATTTTCTTCCTCACTGTCTGAGCTGTGCTCCTTTGCAATCAACGTGGTTCCATCCAGCACATTTAAGCCCTCCTCCCACATAAAACTGGTTGAAACCTTCAGTCGTGGAACTTCTTTTTCCTGCTGAGAAACAAGCAGAAATATATACTGGCATCAACCATCCCACTCTGTACGAAAACATGGCTTCCACTATGTCAAAAGACCAAGCCCTTTCCAGCAGCCTTTTACCTTAGACTTCTTCTTATGCTTCTTTTCCTTCTCCTCTTCCTCCCGATAATAAACTTCAACACCACTATCACCATCCTCACTGCAATAAGCTCTCTTTTTCGCTGGCGTTATTTCCTATCATTGAAAGAAAAAAAAAAGTGTTAAACAATTTTTTTTAAAAATGTTTCCTAATCAAGCCTAAAGTATCTTCCAGGATAGATACATGCTCGCTTTCAGAGGGCTTCCTCCTTTGATTTCTTGATTTCTGGGAGGGTGTATCCATTTCACTACATGGCTTTTCATCACATGGAATAACGCTTGGCTTCCCTGTATCTTCAGGAAGGATAGAGAGCTCCACAAGGTTCTCTTGTCTGTTTATACTGCAGAATGATTAGAACACAAGAAATGATAGGAGAAAGAAGAACCAGCATAATTATAAACTGTATAGTGTCCTCTTAAATGTACAAAATGCTTTACCTTTTTAATCTGTTCAGCTTCACACCATTTCAGAGAATAGTATTATGATCATTTAATAAAACGATGAACATAAGGTAAAACACATATACAATTCACCATAGTGCCACACCCTCTCTTAAGCATACATTTTACTGCCCGCAAGGCCTCCCATTCATTTTGTCATCTCAGAGAAACTGTCATTTTGGGAAAACATCCTACTTACCTGAGAACTTTGGCAGTGAGAAGCTGATCTGTATGTATGTACTTCATACAGAGTGAATGATCTGGCACAAAGAATGGGGTGACATATTGAAGGGAAATTTGACCCACCACTGAATCAGACAACCTGTAAGAAAGAAGACTTAATTTCTTCAAGTGTACTTCAAAAGATAAAACACACATCTTGAAATGGTGCCCATGAAATGGCTAAAATATATATATAACAAGCCCATGGCCATAACAAGAATACAGAAGCTACAGAAGTGTGGGGAATGCTATCTATACAAAAGATGTAAGTCTATCTTTCTCTAATTGCTGAATGCAACAGTGTTTCTTCAAGCACAAATAATTATTCTCCAAAAAGAGATGGTAAAAAGCTGCCTGATTTAAGGAATATATCTGCATATTAATTAAATCTGATCAGATTCAAACACACACACACAAGGAGATAGTGAAATACTTTTCTTTTTACTCTTCTTACTTTTATGATCGCAAACAAAACTCACCCCAGAGAGATGCCTGATGCTGTAATGGATTTGACATAGCCTCTGATGAGTTGACCATTCTGAATGTTATCAAGGGAAGCAATTTCAGGATCTTCAACTTTATGATGGCCTTTAGGATTTGTCCTGAAATAAACAAGAGAAGGAGTAAAGTGCCTTCTTCCTGCATAGTCAAAATAAATTATAACAACAAAGAGCCATACTCTTCTCCAAATACACATTTATAATACAATGGAACTGCATTAGAACTAAGAGCATTTTTTTTCTTCTGATGAGGTTATATTTCCTTACCTGGATGGTCGGAGGGATACTTTTACTGCATTGTCTTCAATGGAAAGAATATAACATCTATATAGGACAGAGAAAATAGTAACCTTGCATGTAACTTCAGATGTGATTATGTCTACTAAAAGAAAAAGTTGATTACATTATACATGCCTTAGATCATGGGTGTCAAACACAAGGCCCATGGGCCAAATCCGGCCCGTGATGTGGTCGGATCAGCCCACAGGTCCATCCTGGAATATGTAAGGGGACAGCCAGTGTGGCTTTGGCCCCATCTATCCAGTGCGAAGATGAAACATGCCAACAGTTTGGGAATGGCATCAAGCCTGCCACGCCCACCTGACCCCACGAGGTCAACCACAGCCCTGATGTGGCCCTTAATGGAATTGAGCTTGACACCCTCCCTTAGATGTATCATGCTGGAGCATCTCAAAACATTGTTGTTATTGAATATTGGCATTGAGGGGTACTTGGAAGACTTGGTTCAGAATAAAGTGGCAAAGTTATCAAATGTGGTCTAAAAAATCATGCAACGCCTTTATTAAAACCCACGCATTAATTTCTTTTCAGGAAATTCAAGGATGACATCTATGCTCGAAAGGGTTTAGACTTGGAGTGGTTGAAGTATCACATTTTCTAATTCAAGCTGTTTTGCCTATTGCAATAATCATCACAGAACTTCTCTTACATTTCTTAATGTCCCTAGAAATCCAGCTGGTTGGGACTGTAAAGTAGAATTTTCTTAAGAATGTATCTAAGTTTTGGAAATTGCTTCCTCTTTCAATGAACTTTTCAAAATTAGTTTTAAAAAGTTATATTTTTAAAATCACAGATGAAATCAATGTTACTATTTTTTACTGTCATTCTAATAATTTGTGAATGGATGCTTTCATCCTTCCCTTTGTCTAGTTAAGACACTTTGAAGTGTTTGGTTTTTTTTAGGGGAGCAGAGGGTGTTTAAAACAAAAGAATTATTTTCTAAAATATTCCTGAGTAAGGATCCATCTTGAAATACTGGCAGTCAAAACAAAAGATCTAGTTTTCAAAGTAGCTTAAGAAAATCAATGATCTGAAAATGGGAAATTCAAAATGTAGGTTTGTAACAACCTGGTGTCCTTCATATACTCTGGAAGCATAATTCTCAGGCTTTCAAAGGCATTCTGGTTGCATCCGGTATGCCAGGAGTGTCAAATTCGATTTCATTGAGGGCCGCATCAGGGTTGTGTTTGACCTCAGGGGGCCAGGATGGGCGTGGCCAGGGTAGGCATGGCCAGCTCAACGTCACTTGTGTTGGGGGCACAACACAACACAACACAACACTGTGGTGGCCCAAGCGCTCTGCCAGTGAAAATGGGTCCTGAGCTCTGTTTTCACCTGTGACTGTGTCCTGTAACCCTCTGCCAGTGAAAACAGAGTTTAGGAGGGCTGCCCGCAGTCCTTGTGAGCTCCGTTTTCGCTTGCAGAGGCACTGCGGACCAGTCTTTCACTGTTTCCAGGGTGGCCCTGTAGGTCAGATCTAAACACCCAGCAGGCCGGATCTGGCCCCCGGGCCTTGAGTTTGACACCCCTGTGTTATGTTCATAACAGATTGAAAGACATCAGGTTGGAGAAGACTGCTCTAAGCAATCAGCATACAACATCTCAAGGTGAACTGGTTAATCTTAAGCTGTTGGGCATTGATATTACACTGACATATTTCACAAGTCAAAACGCAATATAAAATTTCCATGCTAGAAGTAAGGAATAATCAAGAGACAAGATCATTGTTAAAGATTTTTAAAGCTTTTGCAGAAGGCTCCTACCTGACAATTTGTCCAACACCAAAGTCTTCAAGCGGCTGTTCTGTGTATGAATCATTTAGGTGGAAAAGACTGGCTTTGCCAATCCTCCCAAATGGGAGGATAATATGTAGACCAACATGTGGATTCATTCGTTTCACGCAGCCCAGTGCAATTGTTCCTTTCTCCAATGAATAAGTGCCTGAGGAAATCCAGATCAGACACTACAGATAACTGTTATAGAGTACATTTTCTTGTATCCTTAAGGTATTTGAGATTGTGCATTGCTAGTCTTAATTTTCAAGCATGTCTTAGCTTAGATCAAGTCCTAAGTACCAAGGTTTTGTCCACTTCCAATTACGAGTGCTAGAAGTTCTACCATAGTGTGCAAAAAGAGTTTATCAAACTACCGGTAACAGAAACAAAATATACAATATAATCCTATAATCTCTGTAGCACTTACTCCCAGTAAATTGACTCAGCAGCTTTTTCCTGGCTCCATACCCAACTATTGTAATTTATCTGATTTTATCTGATTTTAATGCATTGATCGCTATTTAAGTATACCTGTTAGTGACAGAGAGAGTTTGGTTGCAGAATTATCACAATCTGTTACTGTTGCAATCAATGCCTGTCCTTTTCTGAAGCATTTCTTGGCATGTTTTATATCCTATAGGAAAAAAAATATAGACATGACAATCAAAAAGTGCTCACAATACTCGCAAAAAAGGCCCAGTATCCAAATATACAACAAGCATGTAATTTTAGACATATGGTGAATTCCTGAAAAATATTTTGTGCTACTACAAGAGCTTTTCATGAAACACAGTCCTGGAGAGTTACGCCTAAGCATAGGCTTCAAGCTATGGCAAATGATCAATAAGAAATATCAAAGTTTTCCATATGAATAACCAAACAAAAGTTTCATGTGTCTACTTTGGGTCCTTAATTCTCAAAGAATGCAACAAGCCTTTTACAGGAAGATTACGGGACATGTAAAAATGCTGTTATGCAACACACAATATTCATGGATGACGACATAACTAGAACAGAAACATAAAAATGTAATTGAGTCAGTGAAGAGGGGTAGTGTCTTACACAAGTACAAAAAAGGTCAAACTGATAGTCAACAATCTCCAAATACTTAGATTAGAAAGAGTCATCCATAGGGCTAAACTAACTCATGTTGATTGCTTTTTGCCCTGCTAATGGGAAAGGGACTAGTAAATACAAATTATTTCATATACTTCCCTGGCATAGGACTCACAATACTAAATGCTCATCCAACAAGGCTGGTGGAGGAACTTTATTCCTCTAATGGTGACTTCTGTGTGCTACCAAACCCACCATTTGTGTTATCCATGTGGAGATTTTATCGGCTCTGATTAAATTTTTTCAGATTCAGACTATTATCCCCTATAATTCCTAAGATGCGCTTAAGGAACCTCTTATCCCTCAGCAATTACCTTGGGATTCGAAGAAAGCAGTAGCTGCTGAACTCTCCCTCTGATGGTGGGAGTGACCTCCACCTCCAGTCGTTTCTTTAACACATTGTACTGAGAAAATATACAACACACACATCAGCATTTCCTTGGAAAACGACAGATAATTCATCAACATAACTTCCAACCACAGATTTTAAAATCCTTTTGAGAATTTCAGCATTGCCTGCACTTAATCTCACACACATATGCACATAAGACAAAGTAAAAAGTAAAACTCCTAACTCTTTAAACTAATAATTTTGGAGGAAAAGATGCAAATTATTATTATTTAATTAACAATACATTTCTCATTGCGTTTTACTCAAAGTTAAAAGGCAAGAAGAAAAAATCTCCAGTGTACAGATGTTGAGAAATTCTAGATCTCACCTGCTGAACATAGCATGTCACCGTCTGCCCAGGTTTCAGTGTTTCTTCTGGGCTGTCATTTTCAGCATTCAAGGCCGCTGTGCTTTCCTCTTTCAGTTCACTGATCATGAGCAAAAGTAAAATAGTTATGCCCAGGCATTCTACTTCGGCATTCCAATTTCTCCCTTTTCTGCAAAATATCTTCTATTTCATATTTAGGAACAAGCAGCCGCAAGGCCACATGTGTATTTAAATCACAAGACATGTGCAGGTAGTCCTCGACTTACGACCACAATTGAGCCCAAAATTTCATTAAGTGAGATATTTGTTAAGTGAATTTTGCCCCATGTTATGATTTTTCTTGCCAGTTAAGTGAATCACTGCAGTTGGTAAGTTGGTGACATGATTGTTAAGTGAATCTGGCTTCCCCATTGATTTTGCTTATCAAAAGGTTGCAAAAGGTGATCACATGACCTTGGTAAACAGCAACAATTGTAAGTATGAACCAGTAATCAAGTATCTGAATTTTGATTACATGATCATGGGGATATCACAAAGGTTGAAAGTGTGAAAAACGGTCATAAGTCACTTCTTTCAGTACTGTTGTAATTTTGAATGGTCACTAAATGAACTGTTATAAGTCTAGGACTACCTGTATTTCCAATTTATTTAATTCTCACCTAACATTCTGGATTATTTAGAAATACTTGTTCATATTAGAATAGCACAACTGTAACCTATGAATAATGGCTAAAAAGGAAAGTTTAGAGAATGGATTATATTTTAAACACGTTCTGAGGCTTCATCAATGCTTAAGCAGTGTATTGAAAGATTTCCTTACCTTGGTCGGATACTGAGTTCTAGGAATGTATGGGTGAAGTGGGTGTGGGTGATGGGCAAATATCTGTAAGTTAAGAGCATATGACCACATGAATACCATTTGGAATTATGAAAAATAAAACAGCAAATGCATTCATCTGACACACTAATAAATACACCACATGATAGCTTTTCATCTTTAAGCATTAGACTAGATTCATCGTTTTCATTTGAAGTAAAAAAGGGAAAAATACACCAATTGCAAGAAATGAAAAGAAAAATATACACAATGCAAGAAATTCCTATACTTGTGCCTATCTGAAACACTGATTTTTCTCCAAAGGGAATTTTTTTTCTTGAATTATATAAAACTTGTTCTCAAGAATCCCAACGCTTGCAAGTCCAGTCTCTGTCAAATGCATTGACAGTTGTTCTCCAGGTTACAGAAACATACACCACATATATAGTAAGGCTGTCCCTGCAGGATTTTTTGACAAGATTTTGGAAGTAGTTTGCCATTGTCTCCTTCCTAGCTAGGGTTGAGAGAGTGTGACTGATGCAAAATCACCCAGCTGGTTTTGGGCCTAAGGCAGAACTAGAAGTCATGTTCTCCCAATTTCTAGCCTGTGTCATGCCCCTGTCAGAGATGAACAGTCAGGGAGCAGGAGAGTGGCTCTGTTGGCTATGGAGGAAACTAGGGAAGGGCAAACAAAGTCAGGGTGGGCAGAGCAGGGAAGAGGTAGAACAAGGGAGAGGTAGTTCAGAGGAAAACCAAGGCCCACCCTCTCTTCATCTTAGGGCACACAGGGAAGAACAGAGAAAAGAGCAACATGGGTTGCGTGGCTTACAAGGGCTTTGTTTCCCTTCACAAGCACACTTGGGAAGGGAGTTTAAAGGAAAACCAATTAGGAGCAAACATTGAGCTTATTTTGTATGGGCTGCTGTTATGAGTTCCTGGCATCCTCCCAACTGGTTTGATTTACTGCCTTCTTACTTCATTTCCGGAACACCATATCTTGATCTGCCGGATTTATTACCTTATTTTGCCTTGTTGGATTTATAGTTTGAAGTTTTCAATTTACAACATTTGGACTGGAATATCTGCAGCCAAAGGCTGGTGCAGGTTTGTGGGAAAGTTTTTTTCCAGACCGGAAGGTAACCAGGTCATTGGGAGCTAAACCAGGTCATTGGGAGCTAATAAAGAGACCTCTATTTATTATCTAGCTGGATTGCCTTTGTGCCACGCCCCGGGTCAGATGGCCTGGTACCTTAACTCATATACCAAATTGGCTTATAAAACCCTGGATGTCAATAAATATATTACATTACAAACATTTTAGATTTCTTTCTTTTGTAAATCTCAATCTTTTTAATTTAGTTGATACATTTGAAACAATAAAGAGATGTTTCTTAAACATTTCTATAATATATAAAACATAAATACAGAAAAGCACATTTAAATTTAAAAAGCCTACTGAAGCTTTACAACTGTTCATGGCAACCTATTGCGATAATGTGAACAGATTTTCAATCCTTCTCTCTGCTTGCTCCTAAAAAGAAACCCTGACTCTGAGCTTATAAACAGCCACAAGGAGTTTTCTCCATACAAAAGGGACCAAGCAACGTTATTATGTATAAGATATGACTCTAACACAGATGGGAAGGGGGAAATCATTATATTTAACTTCTTTCACTAGAGGACAATTTCAGGCTGCCTTCCTGTCCCTTCTGGATTGAAACGAGTGGTACTTAGATGAGAATAGAGATCACAGTACATAAGCACTGAGCCAAGCATGAGAAGACTTGGGTCTAAATCCAAACTCATAGTAGCTGACTGGGTGATTCTGGTATTTCTACATGGCTCTGGGAAAAATTAGGTGATGGACAGGTATATATTCCTGAAGGAAAATGGGAGAGGTAAGTAATAGTAAATTTAACAAGAAAATTTTCTGGAACCATGAGTAAAAGTTAAAAACAGAACAGCAAATGCAATAGAAATGCTTGCTAGCCTATTGAGCAACAATGAAAATAACTGTTAGCCAAAGTACAAGAAATATATAAAATGTTGTCTTACTTGTGACTTTTAACGGCTCTGCCACCAATCACCCGAGCATTAATCTTCTGTCCAACTTTAAGTAATGATGTTGGAAAAGTGCCTATGGTAACGTCATCCAGGATCTGGGACGCATGAATGGAGCCAATCAACCTATCATTAAATGCCACTAAGACATGGGTGGATTTGACAGACTTCACAATTCCACTGACTATGTCTCCTGAGCTTGGCAACTGTTTTGTTACAAATGATATATCCTCTAGTGTCTCTGATTCATGGCGTGATCTGATTACGCTCTTCTTCTTCCCTGAACTTTGCACAGCAAATACCATCCCATGATCACCAATCTGTGTGCTTTTCAGAGTCACTTTGACTGATTGTCCCATCTTCAGTTTTTCAGAATCAAATCGGAATGTGTCATTCAAGTGAGAAGCCACAGGGATTGCAGTCAGCTGACCTGTTCCTAACAAGGAAATAACTGCATGCTCTGTAGCCACGTGCTGTACAACAGCCTCATGCTGAGAATTCAGGATTAACTGGAATATATAGAAGTTACAGTCAGAAACTAAAAAAAAGTCTATTATGCATGTAATATATTTGCTTTGCTCTATTTCAAGCTTACGTTTTATCCTTCTTTGAAAAAGCTTCAGGAATTTCATAACTTGTTTGTCATATCTGAGAACTTATTAAAACTTTCTAGCATATAATATTTGAAATTTTTAGGCTACAGAAAAAGATCCCATAATAATTTTTAATGTTTTGGGGATCTTTTTCTGTAGCCTAAAAATTTCAAATGTTATACGCTAAAAAGCTCTAATAAATTCTTAGATATGACTAAAAAGTCATATCTTCTTCAAGACTAGCAACAAATGCTTGAGGTTTTAATGAAGGGATACCTTAGGATATTTACAGATATGTACCTATATTGGATTTATTCTAACGTGTGCCTAAAGGTTAAATAATATGTGAAATACTGTAACTTAAATCAACTACCACTACAACAGGAGTGTCAAACTCAAGGCTTAAATCTGGTCCGCAGGACCGGCCTGGAAATGTCAAAGGAATGGCCTGCAGTGCCTTTGCCAGCCAAAACAGGCTGCAGAGGGCCATGCATAAACCCCCCCCCCCCCCCGTGACCTGTTTTTGGCCTCCTTGGCCTCCTGCAGCACTTTGCTGGCCGAAAACATGTCTCAAAGAGGCTCTGAGAGGCCTGTTTTTGGCCTCCATGGCTTCCAGCAGCACTGCTGGCTGAAAACAGGCTGCAGGAAGTCTGGATTGGACTGGATTACAATTATGTGGTCTCAAGTAAGTGCCTGATCTGGATAGAAAACAAGCAACATCCTATGTTAATACTACAGTTTAATGCCAGATTTTAGATACTGTAGGTCCATTTGATCTACAATCAACAATCTATAATTGACAGCCAGTTCTAGTTACTATTCTGGAAATTTACCTCTGCTATTAGATCTTGTATTATCATGTTATTTATGCTATTGTTTTTATTATTAGCTGAATAATAAAAATACAATAGTATAAATAACTTTTCTGCCTAGAAAAGCAATTTACTAATAAACAATAGGGTATAAATTTAGAAATAAAATTTTTAGTAGAATATAAAGAATAAGTAATAAATGTTTGCTAGTAATAGCTGGTAGAAGAGATAGGAAAATGGTTATAGTAAATAACTGTGGAAAGAAAAAAGGGGGGAAATGCATCTTGAGCCTGTGTCTAATGCCCACCCCGGCCACGCCCACCCCGGCCACGCCCACCCCGGCCACGCCCACCCCGGCCACACACACACACAGCCCTTCAAGGTCAAACACAACCCTGGTGTGGACCTCAGTGAAATCAAGTTTGACACCCTTGCTCTAAGACATAAGAAAGAACCAATATTTTTTTCTTTCTTCTTGGCATCTTATAATATATTTTAAAAAGGTATTATTACATAACTTAGGGAAGCATTCCATTGTATAGATTTGTCCATATCTGTTACTATTGGAGTAATGCTTTTTCTGTGGTTTCATCATTACTCATATAAGATGTATCTATTTTAGAGTTAAGTACTCTATAAAAAAGAATAAGGATATCATACCTTCTTGGCTTTGACAGACAGCAGTTCCTCTCGAAGAGATACATAGATTTGTGATTTCAGAAGATCAACACAGAGAACTACAGCTTTTGCTTTTTGACCTTCAAGAATACTTTTGCCTTAAAAAGACAATACTTAGATGAAGATAACTGTTTCATGTTCAGCTTAAGAAAGCAACAATTAATGGTGTCCTAATAAATTAATTAAATTACATCCTTACTACATCTATTCCCAGTGACTTCAGAAACATACAGTACTTTATTTGGCAACAATATAGAAGTGGTTAGCTAATACTTTCTTCAGGATTTTTTTTTCTATTTTCCTCTCTATGCACTGGGCTTAGCACCCTGCTTAGCTTTTTGCGTTCAGCCAAAATTGGAAAACTACTTACATCTAATTGAGCTATAATTTTACTAGCACAGTGGGGGGAAATCTAACATTCAATGGATCACTTGTGTGCTCATTATCTCATTCCTTTTGCTCTGAAAAGATGTAACACTGTAGTAATCAGTTATTCATGTCCAGGTAACAAACAAGACAAAGGGGATCAAACAAGAGTTTGGGGGGAGGGATAAATACTGTACCTCCAAGTTGGCTGTGAATGGCTATTACAGTCAAACCAGAAACACAGGGGGCACTGAAAACTGCTGAACCATCAGCCTTAACTTCGGTAACTACCAATTCTACCCTCTGCCCCACTTTTAATTTGGAGAGTTTCTTAGCCACACTGGTATCATCTGCCAAATAAGAAGAAAATGAATTAAATCTTATTTGCAAATTGGATTTTCATTCTGAAAGTGTAAAAAGTTAATGTGCATTTTATCTTCAACTTTCGACAAAGAATTCAATGTCGCAGCAATTAAGTTCTTCTGAAAAATGTCCTTAAGTTAATTTTCCCAGAATAAGAGAACTCCCTACAGTACTCAGCAGGACACTATATGAATAGTACTCATAAGAGCTGAAAGGGCAAAGCATGCCAGACAAGTCTAAACTCTTTAATACCTAGCAGTGAAAGAGGATGCAAGCTGAAGGCAGCACCACCTGGTGGACTGCAAGTTGCTTAATACTGAGAGATTCATTTTAAGCACGGATCCTTGAAAATTGTCTTCTTGTGTTTTTTATATGTCAAAATTCATTGTAAATGCAAACAGAAATTGTCAAATTGAACACCTCTCTCTCTCTCTCTCAAGGGGGGGCAAAGTTGTCAGGCAACAAATTTTGTTTGACACAGAACCCTATGATTTTCAACTTTATTTTTTAAAAAATATAAATGTTTGCATTGGTTCACAATGCAGCCACTGAAATAGCAAGTGCAGACATAAGACTTTCATGTGCCACCTTTTCTGT
This sequence comes from Hydrophis major, assembly GCA_033807585.1. Lineage (NCBI taxonomy): Eukaryota > Metazoa > Chordata > Lepidosauria > Squamata > Elapidae > Hydrophis > Hydrophis major. The sequence goes on along the minus strand of CM066331.1, from coordinate 56,876,614 downwards.
TCCGAAACACCCTTACCTCTATTGCTCATGAAGCTCATAATCTCCTGCAGTTCATTAAAGTACTGTTGCAATAGGCCAAAGCTCTCAAGAACAGACTCCTCAACAGAGCACTCTGACATCTTCAGGGACAGCAAGGTGCGCTGCTTCTCCTCATCAACACTGGTCACCTTGGCAAGTACAGTTTGACCTATCACAAAATGGTCTTTGGTGTCTGTCACAAACTTGTCACTCATTGCCTGCAGTGACAAAGAGACAGGATACAATTATATCAGCATCAACCCCAAAGCCTCTACGAAGACAGCAGATACCATAACCCAAATGGCTGATTAGGGCAAATTCTACTAGTTGCTGCAGTATTTGTTCTTCTACTACCTGATGCTCTTTGACTTATTTATACTCCTCATTATGCACCAGCATTCAGCATGCTTGTTCTTGCTTTACATTTAATAGATAATCAAAGTTGCATAATTCCATTCAATGCTGGATAATTTTATACACTTTGAAATTCTGGCATTTTTTGTTTTTGGTTCCTGAATGCAAACCTTGCCTGCACAATTCCAAGTTCTGTCTCTACCCATAATTTTTATTATCAAAGCCATTCAAAATGAAAGTTTTAATTCTTGAAGTTGAATTGACGGTCGAACCAGTAACCCAAAGATATGGTGGACTTCCCTTTAACAGATGTGCCTCTGCATTAACGGGAGGTTGGATTTGATGGCTTAAATTTTTCTTTCCAGTTCTATGATTTTATGAAGAGTAATATGACACCAGACATTTTAATTTATAAAGTTGTATTAAGAAATACCCCTCAATCAATGCATCTGAATAAAGCAATGATTATAATGAACACTGAAGCGGGTCTTACCGATTTGGGGGCCAGACCAGTCAAACCATAGGGAAACTCTACAAATACACCATAAGACATGATGTTTCTCACAAAGCCAGTAAGAAGCAATCCAGGCTGGATATCAGCAAAACTCTTCACTACATGTTCATCCTCCATAGAGGAAATCAATGCTGGCTTTCTACTCAAGATCTACATAATGAATTAAGGAATTTAAAAAAAACAGGCCTGGAAATTTCTTGCACTGGATAATAAGAAAAGAAACACTCCACCCAAGACTACCAATGTATTAGAAGCTGAAAAAGTGCTCTAGTGGACACCATTGATCAGTCTTTTTTAACTAGCGTCTTAACTGAGCCAGAATTCCCAGTTGGGGTAGTCCATCTGAAGGACAAAAGAGACTGGGGAAATATGAAATAAATAATGATGCAGTCAGACAACTGAACACAAGTCAGATGCCATGGGAGAAAAAAAACAACCAATTTTCTCCACTCATCCAGAAATTTGGCTGGGAATCACAAGGCCTTGGAGTGAATTACTTTAGGTACGTGCTATTTGCACAATGTAAAGTGGGGAATGAATTAAATCAAACTTTGGCAAGAATTAAAAGGATACAATGTGACCTCCTTTGTTATGGAGACATATAATCTTTTGGAGAACATCACCTTCCTTGAGCCAGTGCCACCACAACCTGCTATTGGACACATGATCAGAGAGTTGTGCCATGGGAAGGTAGGCTGAAATATTGTTGGGTAGGATTGCAACTTCTAGGCCATCTTTTTTCTTGTTCAGAATTTTTACATCTACAATCTAAATAGTACAATAAAAAAACAGAGGTTTTAGACCATTTTCAATGCAGTATCCAGAATCCCAATAGAAATAACAAACAGGGTATAGCTATTTAAAAAATACATGTCTAGGAGCAGTAAGAATCTTTACTGAGTCTCATATGGAGCATTTTATAAGGTTACTTTGTCAAGGAGCTCAACATTAGCTCATTGCCGTATCTTTAGTCCTTTACAGAACAAAGGGGCATTCTAGCATTTCCTGTATGCATGTTTCTTTGCTGGAAATTAAGAAATGAAAACAAGGAAAGTAAAAATGGTAATGTTAATAGCAGAGCTGGTTGTGTTAATCAAAATCCCACCCTCTCAATTGCTTCCTTACAGGAGAAAAATATTTTAATCTCTGCTTAAAGAGGACTGATACATGGGAGATGGGATCAAAATTGAATTGTGACAATTCAATGTCACTATTGAAAAATCAATCTCCCTTACCTTTTTATCTTTTGCTCTAGAAAATTAAGAATTTTGTTATAGTTGCTGAAATTGGAACCTTTCCTCCTATGCATATCAGAGGGTGAAAAAATATCTTGAATTATTCCTGATGGCTTTAACGTTTGCCTCTGGCACGCTTCTCAAGTAACAGAAAATAATTATTTTAGAAAATTACCTGCCCAGTTTTATAGGCCATTTCATAGTCCTTTGAAGTTTCTGTTCTACCATTCTTTGCAATAGCATCCTCTTCCAATCTGAATGACAGCAACAATCTTTCCTGCTCAGGCTCACATTTCAATACAGTCACCTTGACTACCTGTGGTTTTTTTTTTTTTAAGGAAAATCGTTATAGTTAAGTATATCCAGGTCTACACACTGAGGAGCAGTTTGCCAATCACATGAAATTGCTTTAGTAGCAGCTATATTGTCTACAAACTGATCCACCATGCGGTGAGGTATGAATGAGTTGAATGTTTTTTTCACAGTGATAACTTAAAAGTGCTATTTTTAAAAAGATGAAAATATTCTATATTACTGTTTAGATTTTAAAATATTATTATACGCATGTCAAATCTATTATACACACATATGCATTTCAGATAGCTGTTTTAAGTGCAATACTCAAGGGTACTTTTTACTTCTATTAAACACTTACCTGGCCTTCATAGAAGGCTTCTTGAGGAGCAGTTAAGGGGAGCAAACCAAGTTCATTAGTGGGTACTAAGCCCCTCACATCATTATAGAATTTCACAATACAGCCAAAATCCTTAACACACGCAACAAAACCATGAGTGATCAGGCCTGGCTTGGCATCTTCAAAACTGTCAAGGACAGGGAGCTTGGAATTAACAAGGGTCCTCTTAAGAGTCAGAATAAGCTTCTTTGTTTCAGGATTGCAGACAAGTACCTGGAAAAGCAAGAGATTGGACTCGTGTTTGTTAACAAAAGTAGTTTTAAGCCAAGTTATGACTAATTTATGTAATTAGAGTTAAATACAATTGATGGACTCTCTAATTTCAGAAATATTCGTGTCAGTAAAGCTGGAAGAAAACTGGGAATATATTTCTTTACGTTATGAATATAATAATCAACTAACTCTGAATATAAATAATTTTAAATGGAGTAACCATTAACCTTCATATAAATTTTTCCCCAGCTGGTACCCTTGAGATACATTGGGATAATTTTACACTTGCCTACTTGGGAATGACCACCAATAAAGTTCATAGATTTTAACTGTGCATGTTATCCTTGAGTTATGATGGACAGGATTGCCATCGCTAAGTGATGCAATCATAAAGTGTGACTCACGTGACTGCATCACTCAGAGATGACAATCCCAGAAGTCCCAGTTGGCATCATAACCCAAAGATGTGTGGGTTGGTAAGTGTGAGTCCCAGATAAGGAGTCCAAGGCTGTGACAGGGAGATGCAGAAGGCTTACAAGGAAGGCCGACTATTCAATTAACTTTGCTTGTGGGAAGTTCACAAGTGGCAATTATGAGTTCCTGGATCCCTGTAACATCCTCATCATGAGCTGCACACCAAGTCCCCAGATCACAATCACGTGACCACAGTGAGGCTATGAAGGCCAGAATTTTGATTACCCATTTTTTTCAGCGTGCCACAATTTTGAACAGTCACTGAATGAATAGATGTAAGCTGAAGACTACCTGTATTGAGAAGATATTCACAAGATTATGGCATAGGTAGCATGTTAATATCTAACTGATAAGAAAGAGGCATCAGGATTTATTTTTAGTGAAGCTTATATGTATTTCTAAACACGAATACAGGACAGAATACATGGCTTATATTTTACTTTAGACTCAGATTAAGTTAGTTTAAAGTATAACAATTTGCTTCAAGGCACCTAGCAAGCATCAAGGCTCAGAAAGTTTGCATATACAGTTGAAAGTTTACCCACATTGTCACAACAGGTTTAATGATAAAGGTTATATAGAAGTACTAATGACAGATAAGAAAATTAAATTAAAAATATTTAAAATAGAGTTTAAATTTAGTTCCTTACAGAAAAATCTTACCCGGCACTTAACAGTAGTCCCCATGCTATACTTCTTCTCTGGCTGTTTCAATTTCACATCTGCAAGATGTAAATTGGGGACAAAGCCTTTGATACTCTCAGTGATCTTCACTTCCATGCCCAACGGCTTTAGAGTCATCACTTTTCCCTAAGAGTCAAAAATAGACAGCAGGTAACTGAAAATCAAAATCAAGGCATAAACAACTCATTCAACATTTCTTTTTCTTCTAAAGCACAGCAACAATTCATAACTCACCTAGCGGAAATCACAGTGATATTTATACACCTCCCCTAACGGATCTATGCAATAAATGTAACAGAACACAATAACTGTCAATTTGCAAAGCATCCCTGACTTGCTCTCGAGTTGCCAAAGGCAAGGGGGATGGGCAGTGGTGGAATTCAAAACTACCGGTTCTGTTGGCATGGCTTGGTGGGCGTGGTGTAGCTTGGTGGACTGTAAAAGGATACTGCAGAATCCCCATTCCCTCCCCACTCCTGGAAGAAGGTTACTGCAAAATCCCATTCCCTCCACACCCTACCAACCTGGTTTCCAGGTCCATTCTCCTGTGCAAGGGAACAAAAGAAGCCCCAGCTGATCACTGGAACTCAGGAGGAGAGAATAGATGAGGGTGGGGCCAGTCAGAGGTATTATTTGCCGGTTCTCTGAACTATTCAAAATTTCCAGTACCATTTCTTCAAAACTAGTCAGAACCTGCTGAATACCACCTCTGGGGATGGGGAATCGAACCTCGCAGCTGCATCAAGGAACTTGCATTTCAGAACAACAAAACAAAGCACATTCCAGCTGGACACTTCAAGGGTTTCCACAGAAACCCACAGTGGCAGGAGGGAGTGACTTCTACAACCCGCAAAATTGCTTTTTGGAGAATGTGACCGATGACACATCTTGGGGGGAGGGGAAACAGGGTCAGAGCCAAAGTGCGAATTAAGTGAGGTCAGAGTTGGCTCCACTTTGTCCGTGCCCACATGAAGCTCCTAATAAACAACTGGATTTCTTTTGAAGTTTGGCCTTAATTAGGGTATCGGTTGGAACACTGACAATAACATTATTCTGCTAGAGTTACATAAAGTTTGGACTCAAATACATATACCAAAAAATGTTAATATTCTTTCAGAATAACATTTTCAGTCAGTTATGATAGCTGATTCACAGAAAATAAAGAAACAGCTTTCCTTTCTTATTGAACTTACTTCCAGCACTTGCCCAGGATGCATATCATGGTATCTCAGAAATGGAGCATTAATAATATGTCTACAAGAATAAAAAGAAAGAAAATAATTCTCCTTAGTGTGAAAAAGTAAGGAGGAAGAAGTTTAAATAATAGCTTCTTAAATTTTACAATATGCTGTAGAAAGTTGATTTGATTGGATCAAATTGGCTTCAAATTAACTATCTGAATCTACAAAAAATTCATATGTGCTTATTCATCTAAGAACAGCTGCTTCAGCTAATAGAGCCTAAAAGTTCCAACCCAACATAGGTCCCAATTCTCATGTAAACAGCAAAACTGGAATATTTGTATCCTAATAAAGAATTACAATTTGTGGGTCACTTTGCTAGTCTTTTTTCAGCATTCTATCAAACCAGTGGTTCTTGAATTAAAATACAAAGGTTCAAAATACATAAAACTGATGTTAAAATAAGAATGTGTAGTAACTAGTTAAGTTTGCATAACTAGTTAAGTCTATATATGTATGTCTTTTTGAAAGCAATGGGAGTTTAGCACTCAAGAGAACTGAAACGTATCAGATATTTATGAGGCATTGGGAAGTTCCTCCTACTTGGGCAGTATCAGAAATGGACATAGAATATGTTCAGAACTTAAACATTGATCCATATAAACAACATACATGAAACGAGACAAGAATCTTACTGTTTCAGAGACACCACAATCATGTCATCTATCAAGCTGTAGTCAATAATTCGGCATGTATGTTTACTTCCAGGCTTAAACACCTCAGTTTTGAAAGGTTTGGAAGTCTTTGGAAGATACTTTATCTATAAAATATATTATAAAGATTAGGTCAATTTCTAGTATAGCGTTAACCATGCCATAACACAAAAGAAATGATGTCTTAGATGCTTGGCCAGATTCAAAAACCCCAAATTTACTTTATTTAAAGCCATCAAATATTCTGTTGCATAAAATGAATAACAAAACATAATAAAAACCTTATAATGCATGTGACAATAATATTTGTTTCATATTAAAATTTATCTCTCTAAACTAGTGTCTAAACTGCAACAGAGGAGAAAAAAATCTTTGTGTGATGCTGAAAAAATAATGAGGGCACCAAATTCCTGGGAGGGTCAGAAGACCATGGTGAAGAATATACCTGTAAAAGGACGTGCTCTTCTTTTATTAAAAAGTAGCATCATTACCATTAGGGCTTTTATTCCCTCCAAATGCAGAAAAGAAAACCACAGTCCATGCAAAAGCCTATCCATTGCTTTGCACATGCACAGTAACAACAACACTAAAAGGTCCAAAGTACAGAAACATAAAAACTTTAATATGTATGCAAATTTCTTGTTTGTTTGACAACTGTGGAAACATGATATCTGAACAAGCCACACATAACAGAACCACTGTGGAACGTTTATAGTCATCCATTTCTTAAATCTATACCCATCTATTCTCCAGAAGGCTCAAGATGATTTCCATGGCAGTGATCCTTAATTTTAGCCCCTATCAATAGGCTGGAGTAAGAGAAAGGGACTGTTGAAAATCTTCCAGTGAATTTCCATACTGAAGCTGCATTAGGACCTGAAACTCCCAAATCCTGACCTAATACCTTGAATATTAGCCACAGTGGATCTCAGTTTGGTCTTTAAAGACACACCAAGATTTTAAGCAACTCAAAAACTAATGAACCAGTTTGTTTATTTTAAAGGATGCTTTATTATTATGAATGATTATGCAGAAGAAAATTGAAAAGGTCTTTACTAACTTTTTGGGGGGGAGTGAGCGGTGTAATTTCCCCCACCACCACAACGCATGAAACCCAGGACTATATCTCCACAATCTGATGGCTAATTATGTTTTGATTAGTGGAACCCAAGCGGCATATTTCTGTTCTACAGATTTCACTGTACAGGTTCTTAAAGAAATACTAAAATACATTTAGCAAGGACTCATTAATGGATAAAATTACTGCTAGAAGCTGAAGTCTTCCAGCCAGTTAAGAAGATAACTGGATTTCCCTTGATGGTTTTTGAGTGATGAGACTTCTAAAGAAAGAAAATAAATACAAGCTGAAGCTACCATCATGCTACTTACATGTGAAAAAGCATGACTGCCATCATCCAGTGTGAAAACAGCACCAATGTTTTTGAAAAACATCTCTACTTTTGAGTCAGCTACTACCATGCCAAGTCTATCATTGGAAAGTTGGCCAAGCTGGATGCCAGGCTGAAGGAAAACAGGGCGCAAAGAAAGGCGAATTGCTTTGGAGGCAGGATTATTTGAAAGAATACAGGCCTTCACCTACAAAGAGGAAAAACAGAAGAAAGTATTTTAATTCTATTTACTAGAGGAGATATCAGCTTGTGGAGGAAAATATATATTGTATTGTATATATGTATTGTGTTCGTCTGTGAGTCAGACTTTTACAGTTGTTTCAGTTTTAAATTTGGGGCTAGCCTACTGCTGTGCCAGAATGGTTTTTTCTTCATCCTGATTGGTTGGGAGTCTTGGTCTGTGTTTATTGGTCTTGGAGTTTGCTGTGTTCTGCTTGATTGGTGTTTCTAATATCTTCTGTCTGTTTTGTGGCTTTTTTTGTCTTGGCTGGCTGGCAACATTGTGTTCCTGTTTTGGAGGCTTTTAGTGCAGCTTGGCGCTGAGTAAATGGACGGCTATCATTTGTTAGGAAGCTAGGTTTCATCTGGGTGCCTGGTTGGGATGTGTTTGAGCTGGAGGTATCAGGAGGGATCTGTTTGTGCCCAGGTGTTTGCCGGGTTGTGGTGTGCAGATTTTTTTGTTTGTGAGTGTAGGCTTCCAAATAATTGACAGTCTGGTGGAATAATCTCTTCTATTCATGTTTTCAGGTCTTTTTTCAATCTCTGTGGCTCCTGATAATTCTGTGGCTGGGGTTTTCTATAGTGGCTAGGGTTTTGGTGTCATTGAAGTTGATGCTATGACCTGTGTGATTGTGATGTAGCATTCTGGCATTCTGGCCTTCGGCACTGACGAAAAAATACCCAACATCCTAAGAAACCCCAAAGACAAGATCCAGCTAGAAAACCAAGGAGTTTATGAAATACCATGCAACAATTGCCCAGCCACATACATTGGACAAACCAACAGGAGAATAAATGCATGCATCGCAGAACACAAGAACGCAGTCAGAAAAGAAGAAAATACTTCCTCCCTCTTCCAGCACCTTAAAGCCACAGGACATGAAATTAATTTTGAAGGAACCAAATTAATATCCAACACTGAACATGTCAGCAAGAGAATAATCAGGGAAGCCATCGAGATTGAGAAACACCCCCATAACATGAATAGACAGGACGATACCTCCCGCCTACCAGACATCTGGAAGCCAGCCCTCACCAACAAATGAGTCCCAGCCACAAAAACCAATACCAGACCCAAAACAACACAGAACACCACCGCCAATCCCCCTCATCAGACCCAGGGCCAAGCCCATCCTATAAACAAAGGACAACCACCATCCAGAAAACAGACCACGACTGCTTCGCCAGCTGTTGCACCCCCGACCCCAAAACCAAACAAGTTGACACATGCCAAGAACACAGATCCAGACCCCAAACTCGAAGCCATACTAAAACCCAGAATGTTACATCACAGCCACACACTCAGGATATCACATCAGAAAACTCAGGAAATTACACCACAAGAACTCAAGAAGCTGCAACACAGCAAATGACCCAGGATATCACAGCACAAGACCAAGGATACCACAGCAATAAGTCTCACAAGGTCATCACACAACCCATTACCCAAGCTGTTACTACACAGGAGGCTAATGGAAAAGAGATCAAAACACAAACAACCCAGGAGATTACAACGCAGGACCCAGGATACCATAACAAAAGAACTCGCAAGCCCATCACACAACCCATTACCCAAGCCATTAAAACACGAGAGGCTAATGGAAAAAAGATCATTACAAAACAAACGACCCAGGAGATTACAGCACAAGATCTAGGATATCTCCACAACAAAACTCACAAGGCCATCACACAGCCTATTTACCAACATCAACTCTATCAACCACTCAAGAGGCAGCAGCGCAGCCAACCAGCCCAGCACACCAGCCCTCACCACCAGTATTTACAGAGAGACGGCAGCTCCAATCACACACTGCTTGCACTGGCATGAAGCCGAAAGCACCAGCCTGAGGATGGCGAGTGGGACCTTGCCGAAACGTCGCCAAGATACTCTTAATCTTACATGGGAAAAGACCCGAACACACCTAGACATATATATATATATACATACACACACACACAAAAGGTGCCAGAAAATAGTAAAGATATTAAAAGTCTTGACTCTGGTGATTTCATGGGTACAACTATATAGTAGTATTTTTTATAAGTGACACAAAAGTATTAACTATTTCTAAGACATTTATCTATTTGTCAGAGTAGCTTGGTAGTCTACCAACCAAGTATTAACCAACCCTATTCCCACTTAGTTTCTATGCTTATAAAAGGATGGATAAATGCTGCCACCTTCTAAGATCATTAAGAATATTACTTTTATTTTTTTTTTAAAAAAAAATCTAGAATCCAGGAATATGAAGAACTACTATTTAGAAATGTACTAATTTATTTACGTTTTCATCATAGTTTTAAACATGGTTGCTTACCAACTTACCATCTGATTTGGTGACAAATGTCCTGTTTTTAGAGGATTTGTGTGCATGAAATCCACAATTCCAGTAAAGGAAGAGAGAAAACTTAGTGAAATGCCAGAAAAAGTCACCTAGAAAAATATAAAAGGAAAAAAAAGTCTTCATGTGATTTGGATTTCCTTAAGAGAACTGGAGGAAAAGTAAGACTTAATAAAACCCTTGAAGTACATATTTTGACATTTTAGAACTTTTATATATTTGGTTATATTAATTATTTTCTACTATGTTTAAATTAAATTTAATTTTGTATGTCTCACTGAATATGTGAAATTATATATCCTTTAAAAGTCCAGCCAGATGAAAGCTAGTAGCATATACATATATTTTCCAAAAATATTTTATTTTGTAATTATCCTTATGTTATACTGGGTTTAAATGGGAAAATGAGCAAATGATGTATAAGATAATGCAATTAAAGACCTTCCTGGCCACAGCTGCCACCTGCTCTTTGAGGAAAAGCTGTGAGCCCAGGACCAACTCCAAACCATGTCCTAGTTACTTCTGGAACTAAAACTGAAAAATACCAAGACAGAAATGGTTCATTATCTCCCAGCCATTCAGATTAGCTAGGATTGATCCTAAATTTGCTCCTTCTCATCTACATTCCAACATCCTCACACTATCACAACAGAATCTTGACAGATTTATTTAATAGGCCTGGGTTGAATCATTAGCAGATCCTTGAAGCCTGATCTCATGATGAGGGATGAGCTTGTTCATCAGTTTTAAGTAGATATTAAATAGGAATAATGAGAGGATCAAGTCTTGTGGGAGTCCATAGTATAGGTGGCTTGGGTTCAATCACTCCTCCTGTACCAATAGTGAATGGCACTGGGCTTAGGGAAAGGAAGAGAGTCAGCATCCTTGATTCTGGGAAGCAAATGAGATACACTTGAAAACCTACCCTCACTTTGAAGGAAATGAAATTAATATAGAATTGTTGTGAAACAATTTTAAGATGAAGGGTTTATAAAATCCAGTATCTGCCTACATACTTTCCAACATCATTTAGAGTCTAGAAGAATGAAAATTGCAATCAAGCAGATATCTGCCTACTATACAGACTCTTGGATTAATGATTCTTAACTTCAATTTGGATGAAATATGCCCACTACAAATACAATTTTCTTTTCATCTTTTTTCTTTGTATCTATGCCTATAGACAATAGAGAAATGATTTTACCTCCTGAACCTGGGCTTTCACTACTAGCCCAGGTAGCAAGTTGGCAAGTGACCAGTTTTGTTTTTCTGTAGCAATGGCTGAAGCAACCTCCGACTGATCAATGGATGTTCGTATTATCCTTCCACCATTCTTTACTTCTTCAATAAGGCAGTTCAAATATTGCCCTATCATCAGCTCAGTCCCTATAAATCCAGCACGCAGAATAAAATTTCTCCTCAGTAATTATTTGCTATAACGTTTCTGTTATTATCATATTTTTCAGCACTTGCTATTTCATTAATTCAACCATTTCATCACAAGTGATAGATTTAAATAACTCAAAAACAAACAAACTTTTCATTAAAAAAAAACTAGAAAGGTTGCTCAAATATGGAAAATAGCTGTTGTACCTTGATTTAAATAAACACATACACAGATATACAGAACTTTGTAATATTTTGCGTCGCTATTCATTTTCATAGGTAAGCTTTCATAATCCTTAGACTCACCTACTTCCTTTTCTCCCCCAGTGCTACACTCAAAACAACTCTAAAAAGTTTTACCTTTATTGAGTAATTGCAGATAGCCCTGAGCTTTCTGCCGAGGAAGAAATGCTTTTGTTCCAGGAACACCTATATCAATAAGGTAACCATGGTCTTCTATACTAGATACAGATCCAGAGAGTAGCTGTTCCAAGAAAAAAATGTTGAATTAAATATATATAAAAAGATACATAGTTATTCATACTGTTCTTTTTCCCCTACCTTTCCTCATTTTCTTAGTTGAACTGAAAAGAAAAAAAGCCATTGACTTTCACAAGACCTTCATTGCTAATTGCCCAAATCTCAATCGAGTTTTAAAAAATATTGTTATTATATTATACAACAAAATGACTGCCATTGAGATCCTGCTAACTGACACAATGGGTGACACAATGAGTACATCTAGCAACAAATATGCGTGTGTGTGTGTCTGTCTATCTATCTACACACACATGTATATATTCATATTACATAACATACATACATGTATTACTCCCATTATGTTCATCTCCAGAGCTAGCCTTTTTAAATAATTATTTTAATGTGTTTTTCTCAGAAGCCACACAGATTTCCCACACAGTAGTGAATGCAGCTACAGGTAATCCTTGATTTACAATCAATTGTTTAAAAGCTGTTCACAGTCACAATGGCCTTGAGATGGGTACTTTAGTGTTACTAATCTAAGAACTGCAGTGATTCACTTAACAACTATGACAAGAAATATCATAAAATGGGGCAAAACTCAATTAACAAATGTCTCTCTTAGCAACAGAAATATTGGGCTCAAGTGTGGTCATAAGTTGAGAACTAGCTGTATTCAAGACAAATCCATTTTATAACACAGCTCTGTGAGAAATTCAAGCCTTTCCCATGAAACCTATTTCTTAGATCTTATGTCTGATACTTGTTCATTACTTTATAAACTTGTATATTTCAGCATTTTAAACCAATGTGTAACTGTCTTTAATGCTGTTTCTTTTAATTTTCCTATAAAACCCTACAGGTAAAAATGTAATTTTGGAATTTGACTTTTACCCACTTTTGTTTTCTTTAATTGCACTGATGTCATTTGTAATCATTCTTTTGCTCAGTTTAACAAAAATGTATTTTTTTTCCTAACTGTCTCAAACAATTTGGAAGAAATAGTTCATTTAATAAATATGAAAAATAAAATGATGGAAAATATTGAGTTACTTACCATGCCTGCTTTCAAAACTGTAGGATTCAAACCTTTGTTGATATCTTTTGGATTAATAGTTAAATGTATCTTCTGATGTCCCAAAGCATTCTTCTCTGTGCCTACCACAGCACATCTCACCAACATTCCTGGAGGGAACAAGTCTGAGAGAGAATTCAGTTCCTGCAAAAAATTCAAGAGTAGAAAAAAATAAGGAAAGAAATGTGGCAAGGTGTTTTCTAGCTTTTACAGCAAGCAACATGATAAATCTTTTTTCCTCAGAGAATATTCTGTAAATTGAATGTATTTTGACATTGCTACCAAATGGTGCTACAGACTGTATTCAGAGCAAACTGTGTTATAGACTGGAATCACAGCAAAATATATCACAATTAAGATTTACAGACCCTTCACATCCCGGACATAAACTGTTTCAACTCCTTCCCTCAAAACGACGCTATAGAGCACTGCACACCAGAACAACTAGACACAAGAATAGTTTTTTCCTGAAAGCCATCACTCTTCTAAACAAATAATTCCCTCAACACTGTTCAACTATTTACAAAGTGTACAGTACTATTACTGCTAATCTTCTCATCACTCCTTATCACCCATCCTCTCCCATTTGTGATTATAGGACTGTAATTTTGTTGCTTGTATCCATGATTTATATTGACTGTTTCCTAGTATGATTTGATTGTTGATTGTACCCTATGACTATCATTAAGTGTTGTACGCTATGATTCTTGATTCTTAACGAATGTACCTTTTCTTTATGTATACTGAGAGTATTTACACCAAGACAAATTCCTTGTGTGTCAAATCACACTTGGCCAATAAAGTATTCTATTCTATTCTATTCTGTTCTATAAAGTATTCTATCTATCAATTCCATATCATGTCTTACCTGCACAGGCTCATCAGTGGCCACCTGCTTATTTAATAGTTCACTATAGACATCACATATGCATGTTATTTTCACAAACCCAGTAAGACAGTTTGGTAAGCTGATCACCAGATCAAATTGATTACACTTTTTCACACATCCCAACAGCAATGTTCCTTCTGTAAGAGACTGTTGAAGACAAGCAAATACCAATAAGCAAAAATGACAGATACACTTTGAAATGAGTTTTGCACACTGAGCTTCTGTTAGTACAGATAATATATGAATTTAAGGAGATGCAACAAAGCACCAGAAAAAATCCAGTTAGGTGAAAAGGAAACCAAATCACCATTTCAAGATCAAAGATCTGTAACTTGTTTTATACTGAGAATTTATACTGAGCTTCAGTGTATACATCTAGATCAGGGGTGTCAAACTTGTGTCATCACATGACATATCGTGACTTCCCCCCCTCTTCATTAAACCAGGCATAGGCGTGGCCAGCATGTGACACATCTGGCCCACGGGTCACGAGTTTTACAGCCCTGATCTAGATAATCAAACTAGGACTAGATTCACACATCTGTCTTCTACCAACATGTGGTTTATTTGTGTCCTTAGTACCTTGTGCAAACCTAACAAATTGAGGTTCATTCAATATTATGCCATGTAAACAGGGCTTAGGAATTATTTTATCATGGTGACATATCATGTAATAGAATCAATTGGGATAGTCAAGTAAAGTTGTACATTATAGCACAACAAATAAATTACAGTACAAATTACCAACTAACCTCTGCTGACAAAAGTTCAAAATCTTTAGCGCTGATTTTTGAAACGGCTTTCTTCTCAGACTTAAGTTTTTTTGGCTCCTTTTGATCTTCATGTTTTTTCTTTCTTTTCCGAGTTACTTCTTCATGTTGAGTCTAAAATTGATTACATAAAAATACAAAAGTTGCTTCCCCAATTTTATAAAGGTTAGTAATTGGGAGAGGAAAGCAACAAATCAATGCAAAGTTCAGGAAATGAAATAGAAAAAAGTTAAAGGATGGCTGGTTTGAACATAATTCAGCGCTATATTAACAAACTATATCACTGAAGACTTGAGCTATAAATCTTATGCATCATAATAAAATCTATTAGTCTAAAGGTGCTGCTAACTCTTTCTGATTTTTAGCTCCTGCATAAAGAGAAATAGGAAATATTCATTTCCATTTTTAATTAATCATAACTCTGGGTGGCATACAAAATTAAAAACAATAAAATATTAGAACACCAAAAACACAAACTATGTGTATCTGGAAAAAACAACCCATAATCCATTAGAATTTATTTATTAAATTTATATGCCACCCATCTCAGTATCCAAAGTTAACTCTGAGCTAACTGGTGAATTCTACAGGGATGTGGCTTCCATCCTAACCCAAAAGGATGGGGAACAGTCAGATTTCCAAAAACATATTTTACATCATTGGATAGGAGCCATACAAATCTCTGGTTGCTTTGTTCCAACAAGCAGATGTTGTGACAGAGAATGTATGTTTTCTGGTTTGCAATAAATGTCATTGTTTAATTGAAGAGACTGGAACATACACACTCGGTCCCTGAACTATCCAATGCACCCCAGAGCATAAACGATCTTGGTTAATTGTAGTAAGGCATAGCTTAAATCAACTAGTTTTACCTGATCTATACACAACAGTTAACTTAACTAGGAAGTATATGCTTCCGGCTGCTTCCTCTCATATAACACAGAAGAGGTGAGATGAATGACTCAATGTAAGACTGGAACAAGATGAATTACGGGCCAATCTGGGTTAAACTTTCCTCATAAACATGCTCAAACTGTAATTTATAGGGTGCAAGACATAAAAGCTTCTACTACAGGATTTTATTAATTGGCAGGTATTACAGAAATCATCCGAGAGTGAATACAAATCATATATGGCTAAAAACATAGCAATCTCCTTTGATTGAAAGTTATTTTTATATAAAATGTTATATCCCATCCCTTTAGAACACACAAACCATTTAAATGTGTGCTACAGCTGCCAAGCCAACAAGGTCCTAGATTGCATCAACAGAGGGATAGCATCAAGATTACAGGAAATGATAGTATTGCTCTATATTATACTAATGATTTGGAATACTGCATCCAATTCTACTCACCAAGATTTTAAAAAAAGATGCTGAGGCTCTAGAAAGAGTGCAAAGAACAGCAACAAAAATGATAAGGGTTATGATGAATGTTAAGGGAACAAGGCAGGGGTGGGATTCTACCGGTCCAGACTGAATCTGGCAAATCCCTTGTTCCCATGTTCAGCTTGCTCTGAACCAGTTCGCTGCAACAAGGAAGTAGGCCTGCCCGCGTGCCCACCCCTGCTCTTTTGTGTGCTTTATGCCTTTGTTTAGAGAACAGCTGATTCGCATGGCAGAGCAGTTTGCCGTGCCTCAGCTATTTTCTTCACAGAGGCTGCAGTTGAAGTATGGGCTGCCTTTTTAAAATGCAGAGCGAGTACGCAATCACCGAACCAGTTGTTATATATTGGAATCCCACCTCTGGAACAAGATATGTTTTAGCTTAAGAGAAGGCTTAGGGGAGGCATGATAGCAATCTTCCAATTCTTGAAGAGCTGTAACAGGGGGGGAAAGGGCATTGATTTAATCTTCATAGCACCTAAGGATAGGACAAGAAGCAATGGGTGGAAGATCATTACAGGGGGATTCAATCTTGAAATAAAGAAAAATTTCCAGAAAGTGGCAACAATTAATCAATGGAAAAGCTTGCTTGATGGAGTTGTGGGTACTCATCATTGGAGATTTTCAAGAAAAGACTGAGCAACCATTTGTGTTGGATGATATAAAGGGGCAGGGGATTGGACTAGACCTCAAAGATCCTTTCCTGTCCTATGATTCTAAAAAAGTTAAGGAATAAGGCAACTGATATTAGTCACAAAACTACTGTAGTTGGAGGAATCAACAGTCTGAGGCAATAGAAGTTAAATGTTCCTAATTTGCATACCTTGAATAAATTATCATCTTCTACCGTTGGTTGTCTGACTGTTTTTTCTTCCTGTCCTTTCTTCTGTGTACCTCCTCTTGGAAAATTCTCCTCCATAGATGACATGGTTGTCTTTCTATATGAAAGGAAACTAAACTATTAGAGTTTATAAATCATCAGGATAAAATCATACAACACAAGTATTATTTCATTTTAGGAATGAGATGACAGATATTAAATCATAAGAACATAAAATAAAATTTGACTCATTTTATTAAAATATTAGCTCTTTAGCCATTCTAACAGTGTCAAAAATTGGAACCATCCAAATATATGTATGATCCCCATGTCATCTTCTAGATAAGTAAGCAAGTAGTGATGGGAAGTTCAAAACAACCAAAAGACATGAGATACAGGAAGGAAGGCCAATCTATTCTGGATCACTGATAATCAAGATTCACTCTTTATCAATAACTAAATCCTGGGCCAGAGGATTGTAGACATTTTAATTGAATACATCATACAAATATTCTAAAATTGAACTGTTTTAGCAGCAGTTGACTATTTTCAGTTCTTTTTTTTTATTATTGAGCTGTAGTTTCACAATGGCTAATTGTCAAAATTGATAGATGATTTTTCTATGATTAAAGCTTTTCAATTTGGGATGAAAACAGTTTCAACTGAATAACTACCGGCATTATAGTCAATTATTGAATTCATATTACAAAAGTAGTTAAAATGAGCTTTTCTTGGAAAAAATATCCTGGAAATTCTGAAGAGTTAATCTAGATCTTGAAATTCTTTACACACCTTCACTTCCTTCTTTACCTCCTCCTTCTCCCCGCCACCCGCCTTCTTCCAAAGTTTCCATCTTAACATTCCTCATACTTACTTTAACGTATCAATCCCACGCTTGAAGAAGAGACACCATTTGCTCCTTGACCCGGAATAGAAAACGATGTCGGGGGGGGGAGGTAAAAGGAAGTGAATCCGATTACTAAAATAATTTACGTCACAAAAAGGTAGGCGCCGGTTAATTTGACGAGCATATTTATCAGCCAATAAAAAGAACGGTCTTGACCACAGCTCCGGTTTGGATAAATGAAGTCCCTCCTCAGCGCACTGAAGATTGGTTAGGGAACATTGGTTAATAGAATGACTCCATTTTGTACCTGAAGGGCATTGAGTCGTTCATACCGGGAGTAGGAGGCAGCAGATAGAAAACGCGGTGGGTTCCGCCTTGTCTTGTTATTGGTGTTTGCTTTTGTAATATTTGTCAGCATGCTTTGAAGTAAATTAAACTTTGTTTATTCTTTGCAATATATCAATAACTAGGGGGTGAATACCAATTTTGTTCTGCGATTATTTGAAAGATTATGCCTGCCTTTACAAACGTGGCTATTTTTATAGCATCCTCCTCCACCGGAATGTTTTGAATCACAGCCTTTGTAGTTACAATATCGGGCAACGTGACAACCCAACACTTTTGAAAGGCACCAGAAGGACGAAAACTGATCAATAGGATCATTTGCTGCCTGATAAATAGGAATAAGTACTGGGGTGTGCAAAACTACCTCCCTATTTCCGTCAACCGGCATCCTGGAATTGTATAGTTTTGGGGTTTTTTTGTTCCTGGATGATTAAAATATTGACTTTATGTTTGAGCAGTGCTGCCTATCTTGTATCCATAGGAGATGAACAGTCCCCATATTACAGACTTTCTGAATGTAAATTCAGGTGGGAAAGGGATTTACCTGTGTTCATCTAGTTGGAAAAGTAAAATATTTGGTTTTCATAAAATGGACTATTTTGCTTTAATTGTTGTACTGCATTGATTGATTTATACTCCCCAGGCCTGTATTCTATCTCAATTCCTAAAGGGATGAAATACATCTCCGTACTTTTCTATTCACTGTAATCTGGTATAAATATGTTGAATGCTATGACATTTTTGCCCCTTATTTGAGGAAATCGATTGTCATGCACTTCAAAGTTCATAATTGAGTACAATGTTAATTGATCTTTAAACTGTTAATGGGATGTTGCTTTTTGTGTTACTGGCTGAAAAATTTGGTGCTCTAAGAATACCTACAACATCCTCCTATGCCAAAAACATCACTATCCTATATCCCAGCCCAAGAAAAATACTCTCCTTACCTACTGTGCATTGCAGCTCCCTCTCCTAGTTGCATGCAACTTTGTTTTACTAGATGTCTGGAGGTGTGGTTAACCTAGGAGAAGATAAAGCTAGTCTTGGTATCTTGATTGTCATAGGTTACTTTTGAGGGTACTGGGAGACAGATTGGTCCATTGTGGAAAGAAAAACTAAAAAAAAAAGTTAAAATCTGTACACGTCTTGTCTAGCTTGATAAAGGCTTCCAGTGGGACCAACAAATCATTCTCTCCAAGAGAGAAAGTAGTTGAAATTCAACTGTAGATGTGCCTGGAAGAAACATCTGGAAATATTTCAGTCAGATGTCAAACTTAATTGGGTCACATGACATGACATTTTTTTAATCTTTGTGGAGCTGGAGTGGGCGTAGCCTGCACATGACATATCTGGTCCGCAGACCACCAGTTTGACACCCCTGTTTTAGGTCGACATTCAGCCTAGAGCATTCATTGTGTTTATGTATAGATTCTGATCTTCCAGGCCTTCCTTAATCTTACAGTTGCTTTCAATAACATCCATCATATTATTTCAAGTTATCATCAAGGGTTGGAGGAGGGGGAGAGTGATCAAACCTAAAGCCCTAATTGATAACAGGGAGGATGCTGTTGTGCTCCATTCTCTCCCCAATCCTATTCAACATTTAGGTGAAACAGCTGGTTGAGATCTTTCATCAGGTCATTGATGATGTAATTCTCAACTACGATCAAATAAATGATCCCGTCAAGTTGCCAGGAGACTCTCAAAGACTGGATGGGGAGGAACAGTTTGAGACTCAATCCCAGCAAGACAGGGTGGCATTGGGTTCAAAGATCTGTCAATTTGAATGAGATTCCACTGTTAAAGCTGAGCGGATGGAACAGGTTTACAATTCAGACTTCTTGAACTCATAGCTCCTGTGCAAAGAACAGGTAGCATCTATAACCAAGAGGATCTTTGTACAATTTCATCTTGTATTTCAGTTGCACGTTCTTTCTTGGAATGAAAAACATTACTGTTGTTCATGCCTTAATAATCTCTCAACTGGACTACTGGAATGAGCTCAGTATGGAATTTGGGACCTGCAATGATTGGGTAGTGATTGGCATCTCTAGACACACATGTAACACTTCTAACAGCCACCTTGGCTACCTATTGGTTTCTCGGTGCAATTCAAAGCCAGTCTGATTTGCTTGGACTGAGGCTTAGTTTGTTGTCACTTTAAAGTTTTTAATGTTTTAGGTTCTGTATCGTTGGAGTAGCCTTCTCCCAATAACATCTATCCACTTGATAGGATTCAATAGGGCAGATCATTTATGTGTCTCTTAATAACAAATGTGTCACTTTAGGAACACTTCAGCATGTTTTCTTGGTGGCTGCCCTACTCATAGAAAAAGCATTGCCCCTGTGTGTGATAGGCCCCTTCCTACTTGGCTTCTAGAAAACTAACAAAAACCTGGTTGTTTCATCAAATCAGAGCAGTTGGATTATTTGGTTCATGACATTGGATCTTTTATAAAGCTGGCTAACAAGAAACCTACTGTACAAGTACTAAAGTTAAAATGAAAAATACAATTAAAACAATGTTATTTTAAAACAATTAAAATATTGAGGACCTGGCTTACTAAGTATGCCTTTAACTCCTCCTAAATTGTAATAAGGATAGAGATTGTTTCAACTTCGATAGCAGTTTGTTCCTAAATTATGAGCTTCACCAAAGCAGAATTATCTGCAACAGATCTTCTGAAAGATGCCCTATTGATGGTTAGGAGTGGAAGGCAGATTATATGGGATGGTCTTGTAAATGTCTTGGTCCTAAGCTATATAAGCCTTTATATACCATGTGAGTGTCACCGGGAGTTGGGGCAGCATATAGCCTTGAGTTGGACACAATAACCAGTAAGCTTTTTCATACCTGGTAGGGCGTTATGTAGCATCTTCAAGAGTTGATAATTTTACATCCCATTGCATTCTATGCTTGCTGCAATTTTAAAACTATGTAGTTTGAAAAGTGAAGGAACACACTACAGTGGGACACAGTGCAGTAATCCAGCTTGAGATTTACCACCATATCAGATACTGAAGCTAAGTCTCTCTCCTGGTATGAAAGCAGTTCGTTTATCAAACAAAAGTGACAAAAGGATCTCTTTGCTACTGGGGTAATTGCTATTCTGCACCAGAATTGAATCCAAGAGGGCTCCTGGAGAGAATACAACCTGTCCATTACTGGTGTTTCTCCCAGAATCAGTAATACTTCTACCAGTCTTAGTTGTTGATTTATTTGTATACTTGCTTCAATTTTGGGCTAAATATCCATGGGCTGTCCTGTCAGACTGCTTACTTGAGACAAAACTACAAGAAAGCAAGTAAAGCTGCTTTGTAACTGTTAGTATGTTAATTGTTATTTGTTTACCAGTTACCAGTAATTTTGTTATGCATTAGAAATTCATCAGATAAATATAAGAAACAAAATTGTTTTAAATTAAAATTAAGATTAATTTCTGTTGCATCTAGATCAAACAATAATGGCAGGACCTGATTCTGGAACACAACACCAATTTACAGGATTTAAGAAATACTTAAATAGCACTACAATATTAGGCAGAAGAAATGTAAGTATTTGCCATTATAATTTTATAGTATCCATTTGAAATTTTGACTGATCTGACCTATATGCATTTTGTCTTTAGTATGTGATACTTACATATGGAAGCCTTTTAGTGCTCTTCCTTGGATATAAAATGAGGAAACCTAAAGAAATTTCACACAAATAAGTAAGTGTCATAATTTGGTGAATAAACAATAACTTGGATCTAGTAATACTGTACCTTAACATCTCTAAAATATCTCTAATATAGCTTTTTTCCTAGTTTTCCTGTTATATAGAGATTTTATGGAGCTTGCTTAAGAAAAGGGTTTAATTGCAGGTAGTCCCCATTTAGTGACCACAGTTGGAAGTGGCAACTTGGTTGCTAAGTGATGTAATCACAACATAGAAAAATCATGTGACCACAATTAGCTTACAATGTTACATTAGCTTTCCTTTGCTTTACCGCATCAGAAGGATTTGATCCAAAACAATTGACTGAGCCCAAATGGTCAGGAAGGTTTCCAGAATTTGTCTCACAAGCATGGAGAATAAAACGGCAAATCTTGCAGCCTTCTTTTCCCCCACCTCTCTGCTTTTTAGAATGCTCATCCCAGCTCTGGCACTGAAATAATTAGCAAGGGAATTAATGTTTGCATTTACATTTATTGGAGATGAACGAATTTCAAGAGAGTAAGCAGGCACACAATAGAGAATACATATTGAAAGGAATTGAGCTGGCTCCAGCTGTTTGCCTAGCAAGCTCCTGAGCTGCAAATAAAACCTAGGGGTATGAAATTGATTCAAGTCTAGTCACTTGCAGGCTGAGCTTGTAAACTTCTGGTGAGCACTTTTTAATTAATTAGCACTTGGTTGGAGAAAAGCAGCTCAAGAACAGCTCACTTGTTTAGCCTATCCTCTCTGTGGAGAGGAGGGAAAAAGGGAAAATGGATCACACACATGACCAAAGGACACTGAGAGCATAAAAGTAGGCTTTGATCACAAAGTTTCTTTTTCGTCACTTCAGATGATCACTGGCTGAGTCTACCTGTTTTAGCTATTTTTAGTGAATGTACTGAAATTTACCCTGCTTTATTTTCAATCTAATAATATATAATTCCATTCTTTCAATTCTGCAATTCCTTACTTAATGAAGAATTTTTTGTCACTTCTGATATCTGTTAGTAAGTCTATTTTTATGTTATGTGTACAGATAGTCCTTGTTTAGCAATTACAGTTGGGATTGCAACTTGTTCAGTAAGCACTATGGTCGCTAAGCAGAAGATCAAATGGCTTCAATGGACTTACGACCTTCCCATTTGGTTAAGTGAAGCCCCATGGTTGCCAAGCAAAACATCATATGACCACAAATTGCTATTTTATTTCCACATTCTTTATTAATTCTGCTTGTCTCAATGGTAATCAATGACAATGGGATGTTGCAATGGTCATAAATATGAGGGTTGGTCACATAGCTTTTTTTTAAAGTCATAACTTTGAATGGTTATTAAGCAAAGCAGTTGGTAAACAAGGACTACCTATACACCAGTTTCCTCATTTCATAAGGGATAATTGAGTCTTAAATAAAAGTTATGCACCAAGACAAATTTCTTGTGTGTCCAATCATACTTAGCCAATAAAGAATTCTATTCTATTCTATTCTGATGTATTGACTGAACTTTCTTTTTTTTTCTTGGACAGGTTCTTATTCTTCCTTGTTGTATTGCTGTCTATGAGTTGCAGAAGCAGATGCAGTTCAGTAAATCATGAAAATGACTTATATTTGCCTGTAGTATCAATCCATGAGTGAAAACTCTCCAAATTTGTGGTGTGTATTATTACAGAAGCCCTCTCAATCTATATTGCCCATAAATGGGAGTTTTTTTAAGTATTACAGTAAACCATCTGCTCCAGAATAAAAAAGGTGACTTTTATTAACATGAAAGCAAAGGGCGTGCAGAGGCTGAAAACGGGATGCAGAGGCCAAAAATGGGGCATGTGGAGGCGGCAATAGGTGATGGCAATCCCTGTACCTGAAATACCTGATCGTTAGGAGGCCGATCCAACCAACAATCAGCTGCTTGTACCAATCAGGCTGTGCTGAAGCTGACCAGGCTGTTCGCTGCAAGGAGGCAAATTGCTGGGAGGCAGAGGGTGGGGGTTGGTGGGTGGGCCGGGCTTCGGCAACATTTGCTCTATAAGACACAGACATTTCCATTTGGGAGTGGAAAAAGTGCATATACTCTGAAAAATATGGTATGTACAGGTAATCCTCAGTGACTGCTTGTTTAACAACCAAATTTGTCAGTGTGCTGAAAAATACTTATCTCAGGTTCTCAAGGTTCTAGCCCCTGCACCACCAATCCAGGTGCTTGACAAGCTTGCACAATAGTTGTAACATCTTATGGTCATGTGATCATTGGCAAGGTTCCCTGCCAGCTTCCCATAAGCAGTTGGTGGAAAAGCCAGCAGGGAAGGTTGCAAATTGCTCCCACCACTTTCTCAAGGAACCCTGCTACAGAATAGGATACTAGAGTTTTCATATACTATAATGCACACTTGCATCATAGCACACCCCAGCCCGCTAACAGTCACACCACTTTAGCATCCTGGGCAATTTACTTCAGCACTTCCCTCTTTGTCCAGCTTCTTTGCAATCTCCTAGGACTGTGATAGTGAACCTATGGCATGCATGCCAAAGGTGGCACACAGAGCCCTCTGGGCACATGAGCTGTCACCCCAGCTCAGCTGCACATGTGCACACACACCTCCTGCCAGCCAGCTGGTCTTCGGGTCTCCACTGCATTCGTGGTGGGTGGGGCATGTGAGGGAGTCATGCATGTGCGGGGGCAGGGGGCATGCATGAGTTATATACACATGCGTGGAGGAGAGATGCATGCCCAGGGTTGCACATGGAGGGTCACGTGCACATATAGGGGGGCGTGCGCAGACATTCCATTTTGGGGATGCACGCACGCATGCTTTGGGCACTTGGTTCCGAAAAGGTTAGCCATCACTGTCTTAGGACTAGCAACTTCCAACCAACTTTCCCATTGATTTTGCTTGTGGGAAGCTGGCAAGTTGCAAGTTGTACTCATACAATATTTTCACTTAATGATTTGTGATTCTCATTTAATGGTAATAGGAACTGCCAGGATTGCTATTGTTAAACAATGCAGCCATGTGTCATCATGCTTTATGACTGCATTGCTTAGCAACAGAAATTCTGATCCTAATTATCATAAGTGAGAAGTACCTGAATCATTGCACTAAGGTATGCTAATACAAGGTTGCTTCTTAAAGAAGCATGTAAAAATAACTCACTCAAATGAAAGTATTTTTACAGAATTTTATTATAAAGATAAAAAACTATAAAATACAAAATCACAATTGTTTTTTTAAAAAGGTGTAAGTCAACACTTATGAAAAATTTACAGCCAACTTTTTTTTGTGATGCATACCTGAATAATCATATTTGTGACAATCATTTTTACTTCTGTAGAATATCTAGAATTCTTAGAGAAGCCAGTCTCTCTCTCAAAAGTCTTAAGTAACATAAAGTCAATCTGAAATGCTACTTATTTTAGTAATTCCCAATACATATGTAGTTATATAATGTGATTTTTAAAGTTCTGGGGTACTTAATTTAAATAATAATTCTGATTTTCTTGCTACATAAATACAGCACGCTGCTCTATACATTGTACTCTCCCAACCTTTTTGAACAAGTTTTACAGAAAAATATTTATGCAGTGGTAATGTTGAGAAAGGTATCTCAAGGACCATTGAGAAACAGAAAAAAGGATTGACTGGTATCCAAATTAATTGTCTATTTACACTATCTTCGCAGCTGGCATCAATTCCTTATGATTTCAGTAGAAAAAACTATTTTGGGGGGTGGGATAGAGAAAAGCAGAATTTTTTTGTCTGTTCTGCCTTAGTATCCTTGTACCAACAGAATTTCAGTTCATTTGTACAATATATTAATGGTAATATTTAGGAATGTGAAGATCTAAACATACTTTACAAGACTTGCATAATCAAGCCATTTAATCTTGTGTTTTACTGAGAACTATAAGCCCCAGCAGCAAGAAGCAAATTTCTTCGAGTAAAGTGGAGGTGTATAACTGGAGTTGATTTAGTCATATATGTGCCTAGAAGCAAGTCCTGTGAACTTTCAGGAAGGTTTATGTGTCCAGTGGCTGTTGTAAAATCATCTGTCTCCAAGTCCTCAAAAGCTTTCACAGCATCCCAAAGTTTAACCGTATTGTCCATTGAACCTTAAAAAAAAATACATGAATGTTAAATGATTCTCTAAACACTAGTCAATTTGTCAAACATAGTTTAGTATTTTCTGGAAAAACAACATTTATCACATTAAATGTAAAAGCAAAATTATGTCTTGATTCAGAAAACAAGAGTACTGAATATCCCTGATGTTTGGACCAGGAAAATTATGTTGAAGGTTGACCTTCACTTGGATCTGAAGAATGAACATATCCAAACTTTCAAAATATTGCTATGGTGACTTCTATAGTATACTCTACCATTCCTAATTACTTTTCCAGCCTCATCTATCTGAACTTTTCTGGCATTTATACCACATGAGACTTAACACCATATTCTCAAGCATGTTGGAAGAGAGCTTCAGTAACGCCAGATATTTGAGGTATCTCTGGCCATGCTTGGATGAAGCTATCAAGAACTGTTTCACACATCCTTCTATGCCATCTTTTGACCCACACTTAATACTCTGACTTAACATTTTTTCTACTTGCCAAACATACCAGTAGTTCGATGTAAATGGAGCTTGTGCACTTCACATTCCTCATTTCTTTATTGTATTTATCTGGTCTTAGACTGTATATTCAACTAAAATAACGAAGTACTTAATATACCAGGAATTTATATGAACTGTCACATTTAGAAGGTAACTCATCAATTTTTTAAAATGGAAGATTGAAGTTATGATAAATATTCAAGCAAACCTATTGTTCTAGTAATAATAGAAGTGTCTCATAGTTTTCTAAAAATTAAAATTTCTAAAAAATTTACATGACATTCTTGCAAAACAATTTTATCTGCCCAGTAATGTTGACAGAAAAATCTGAATTGAATTTAAAGGAATATACTACAGATCACAACTTTATTTCAAGACCCGCTCATTAAACTTCAATCTATAAATATGAAAACAATTCTACAAAGACAATCCTAGCAAAACTGGTTTCAAATTGCACAAATGTTCATTTCAAAAGGCTCAAACAATCTAAGAAATTTATTGTCAGGATGTCATGGATGGAACCATTTATAATAAGGTATTAATGCAACTATTTGCAGTTATTTTTCATCTTTAGAAACGGAGCACAAAATGGAGAATGATGAATTATTGTAGTTGATAACATTAGTTTTAAATCATACCTGAAGCTAAGATCTCTCCATCTCTACTGAATTTGAGTGCATAAATTGTGTCTGTGTGTCCTTTTAGCTCTCCTACCATTAAACCATGGCCAATATCCCACAGAAGCACTCTTCCATCAGTTGCTCCAGTTGCCAAGAACCGTCCATTAGGAGAAAATGCTAATGAATTAACTGGTCCCTAAGAGATAAACAAACAAAACAGGCTGAAAATAATTTATAAATGTTCAATTAAACATGCTTAGTGTTTACATCTGCTAACCATTCCCATTCAGTTATGAGTCTTTGTAGATGAAAAATTCCAGTAGGAACAAAATAAGTTATCAATTGTCCATCTGATAACACTTTCCAATCTCCAGCAGAGTCCAGAGGTAGCTGGGTCAAGTACATTTAATTTTCTACTTCATTATCTACTTCAGCCCAGAATCCAAATAATGAAGTTAAATATGACCAGAAGGATGTTTGATTATATATATATTTAAATCATAAACAGCAATGACGCAGATACAAGCTCTATTAATGTGATTTTCTTTCCCACTAAAGAAACTACCTCTTAGGGTTGCATATACAGTTTCCCACATCTCTTGATTTGGTCTGGCATCAGGCTATTGTCTCAGTGTAAAAAATGAGCTTTCACACATCCGTTATGAGGGACCTCGGAGCCTCCCTTTATGAATGGACATGCAGATGTTCTCTGAAGGAGACTGACTTCTAGAAAGGTTAGTCATAAACAATGTAAATCTGCATGACATAAGTAGCACTTTACCATGTTCCTGAAAACAAACTGGCAACTGACTTATCACTGCTATTATGACTCTCTTACCAGCATAATGGCTGCTTACTTAAGTTTGTAAGTAGTCATCAGGACCAGTCTCCAGTACAGATGCATTGTAGCCCATCTTCAAAGTAATAAAGGCATGAGTGCTAAAGTCTCCCATTTTAGAAAAGATCACAATCAGTGCAAAGTGCCACATTCTATCTTAATAGAAATGTTTAACATTTCAGCAGGAACTTCCCTAATAGATAGAATTCTCACTGTATTTGTTCTCAGACTTGCCAGAAAAGAGTTTTGCTAGCTTGGTACATATATACACGATAGACCATAAAGTGCCTTGGTTTGGGCTTAGCACAATGTACTAATCAAACCACTTTAATTTTTAAAATAAGGGTAATTAAACCATGATTGCTTTAATATATGAACCTGTTTTATGAGGGAAAAACATCTGACTGATTTTTAAATGAAAAGTTCTCGCAAAGTACGCTTGATGAAGCCTACTGGGATAAAATTAAGGATTCTTATAAGTGTAACATATGCCTTACTTGCAAACCCGTAATCAGATTTCCCCTAAAATTTGCATTTAAAAGTTATAACTTAGATATGAGCCTGTCTATCCATCTATCCATCCTACCTGATTTTTGAGGCCTCCTGAGTCTAAAAAACTTCTGAACAACTTATAATATTTAAGAATATACAATTTCAAAGAAATATGACTCCAGAGAAAACCACATAAATAAAAATTGAGAGGTGGCTCCATTAAAACAGAATCAGATCTTAGAGAGACTTCCAGGATATGCAGTTAATTGGAACTATGATCTATCTAATTAGATTAGCAGTAAAATCAAATTATTTCCATATGGATTCCATACCTTATGTCCCGTGAAGATTCTTACACAGTTTCCATTGAGAACATCCCAAAGCCTCACAGTTCTGTCTGCTGAGCCTGTGGCAATGTAGTTGGCGTTTGGATGAAAACGTGTACATGTGACATCTGCCAGATGACCAGCAAAGATCCGCAAAGGCTGATAGTGATCTGTAGCCCACAAACTTTAATCCAGTAGAGAATATGTTTAATAAGAGAAAAAATAGATTCTATTTAAAATGAAATATTGCCTCGTTTGTGCCTCTATATACATATAAACAGAACTATTTTTAATCAATGGTCATATAATTTTGTAATGTAAGACATATTCTAAGTTACAGCAGCAACTAACATAAAAGGTTTCCTTCGCTTAAAATAAACGGTTCTGAGATTCTATCTATATGAGAAAGCAGTGATAATTCATACCGAGACACTCTGTCGTGGCCTCCAGATACAAAATAATATCCATACGGAGAGAACTGTGTGTCCCATACAGGATAATTATGTCCTTTGTATCCCACCAAACAAGAAAAAGTTAGAAGACTCCACAATCTGATAGTGCCATCCTCTGAACATGATAGCAAATAGTTTCTGACAAAACAAGCAAAAAGAAAAATCTTAATCCTAAACATTTATCACAAGATACAACTATTCAAAAAATACCTGTAAATGAAAAGTTCACACACTCGCAGGGAAGGAACTATTATCTTACCTATCAGGACTAAAGCTAGCACCATAGACAGGTCCACTATGGCCATATAAAATCTTCAATTCACTTGCTGTTTTTTCATCCATGATTCTTTCTAAAACATCATCAGATTCTTTATCTATGACACTGAGATCTGAAAGAAAGAAAAACTAAATTTCATATTCAGTATAATCGATTAATAGTAGTTGTAGTAAATGTACATCTTATTCCTACTAAAAGACAATGGGTTAAAACATGCTACAAATACAGCAATTCAATGTGTGAAATATTTTTTAATCTAAGAGGTCCTCGATTAAACTGGGGGATGCATATATATAATAATATGGGTGACCTTTTAATAGGCTGCACTTACAGTATTTTCTTTTATTCTATCCTCCTAACCATCTGAATGTCCTGTCTCTATATTCTTCCTGAATTTATTGATGTTCTTTCCTTTTGGCAAAAATACATTATTAGTTCGGGGCTCAATAATTCGGGGATTGACTCTTCCTGATAATTTGGGAACATTCTATTACTCCCGAAGACCATGACAAACAGCATGAATTTCAAAATCTGTCTCATGGAACAATGCTCCAGATTAAACAAGCCTATTTTAGGTTCCCCAAGATGGACTTGTGTTGTTTTTACTGGTTGTATGCTGCCCAGGATTGTGGTTACAACTATGAGTAGCTATGTAAGTCTTTTAAAATAACATAAATACATAAATATACTCCAAACCATGTCTAGTTCAAACTACTGCACTTGCTTCCAGAAACCAGGAAACTACCCACAGAAAATCATAGTTCTGAAGGAAACTTGAATGGTTGGGAGGAAGAATGAAACATTCCCCAAGGTCTTTCAAATCTTCTGGTACAAAATCAGTTTTGCATTTTCCCCCCTTCCTTGGTCCTCATGTTAACTGACAGGTTCCTGAAGTATTTTTGGCTAGATTTCAGAACTGGTTTGTCATTGCCTCCTCCTAGTGCGGGAGAAAGAAAGTGGTCCAAAGTCACCCAGCAGGTCTCATGCCTAAGGCAAGACTAGAACTTATGACCTCTTGATTTCTAACCTAGTGTCTTAAGCACTATGCCAAACTGGCTCTTTTTGTACAACTGTACATAATACTACAAGTAGTTCTCAACTTCTGATTGTAATTGAGCCTGCCCATTACAGTTGCAAGTTATGGCTGTAAATACATGAGCTCACGTGATCGCCTCAGTTAATGACCCCCATCCCTGTTCTCCCCAATGCAGTTAAGCAACTGCAAAGGTCATTGAATACCTAGTGAAGGAGGCCCAGGTCCATACTGCAGGCTCACACATGGCCTGTCATAGGCCTCCTCTACCCCTATGCTCCACTTTTCACCACTGGAGGTCCCTGCACACCTTAGGCCTGCTTCCCCACTCTACTGGATACTCATAAATATTAGGCCTCCACTGAGTCCTTATAGGGCTTGGGCCTGCTTCCCACCCTACTGGGTCCCATACCCTCTTCCCCACCCCATCACCATTTGGTCACTTAGTTTTCAGTAACATAGATCTCCTTCTGGAAGAAGCCATTCCACCTTCTTACACAGTGGAGGTTGTGTAGCTCTGTCCCAGAAGTAGGAACCATTTTGGAGTGGCCATAATTCATTCCCCACATGGCAGCTGCTTCCAGGATAGTGTCATACAGCCTTCACCACATAGGAAGGCTGAGGGGTACAGTGGCCTGCTGTCCTTCCCCAATGTGGTCTCCGTTTGGGGAGTGGCCGCAATGAAATGGCACCCATTTCCATACAGGATGGAGACATGCAGCTTCCACTGTGTAGGAAGACCTCACACGGAGCTGTTGCTTTCCAGAAAGAGATCAACAGTACTGAAAAAAAATAATCAAATGTAATGAGGGTGGGGAGTGTGCAAGATTCAGTGGGAGGGAAGCAGGTCCAAGGGTGGCAGGGACCCACTGGGGTGGGGAGGTAGGCTGGAGGAAGAGGGGTTGCAGCCTCTCTTCCGTCAATCATAAGGGGAGGCAGCTTGCCAAGTGCTTAAATTTTGTTCACATGATCATAGGGGCATTATAGCAACTGTAACTTTGGGCAGAAATCCCTTTGTTCAATGCCATTGTAATTTTGAACAGTCTTTGAACAAACGGTTGTAAGTCAAGGATTATCTATACAAGACTGCATCTGTGCATAGGATGCATGTTATGAAGTTCCAAAAATGTAATACTTGGTTCACTAAATCCTTTTTAGTTTTTCTGATTTATATATTTATACAAAAATACATTTTGCAAAGGTATTATTCCGAGGGTCTTAAATAACATTAAAGTATTGTTAAATACTTAAATTGCAAAGAAACCATTTTGGCCATTATTTTAATATTTGTCCCTTCAGCTTAATATTGTTATTCTAACAGAGCAACTTCAGCTCTTATGAAAATTGAAATGAGTTAATTTTTATTACCTGTGGCTGATTTTACACTGCGAAGCTTTTTGGGTGTCACAGACCATACCCTGACAGTGGAATCAGCAAAGCCTCCAACAATCATGCTAGAGTCATCTGTAACATCCACAGCTGTAAGACCCTGTTTGCATAAACCACAATTAAACAATTTTTATTTAATGTTAAAGCACAATATTCAGATTGAACGTAAATAATAAACTATCAATTGGAGTAACAATCAGTCACTCTCTCTCAGCCCATCCCACCTGATAGTTATTGTGGGGAAAATAGGAGGAGGAAGGAATAATAAGTATGTTTGCCTTGTTGAATTATTTATAAAAATAATGACAAGATTTAAATAACAAAGTTAAAAAATGAACAAAATAAAAATTATCAGCTTCATTTTTTCTAAGTGGCTTTAAAACTTAGAAAATAAAGTTTGACAGTGCAGTTTGTAGTCATTTATTACTGGGCAAAACAAAGACAGTGCATCCTGATACACACCTATAGTAACACTTATGTTTTCAAAAAGACTGCAAAGAGGGGCCTCCCAGGCTAAAATACAAATGGGGCCACCTGGATTATAACACAAGAAGAACATTTTGGCCCATATTACATGATGGAAGTGGGAGGGGCTTGTGCTACTTTCCCACCTTGTTAGCTCTCTCCAGAAATAATTATTGGAGTGAAGATTGTAACAATAACTTTTATCTTCCCATTAGATTTTTGAAGCCAATCTGAAGGGTTGGACTAGTTCACTAAGTTTGAACTTTTTGAAATTTAATATTCTTTATTTGGGAGACCAGAAAAAATAATTTTGTTTTCCTTCAGCAATAGTTTATAAGTCTTTTGATTTTTCCCTCTGCAATCACCAATCCAAGCCTTCATGCAAGACTGTGTTGTGATCTGATCCACTGTCATTCCAGTACACTAACCTGATATGCATTAAGAAACGTGTAGAAGCAAATAGAAGGCAAACAGTCTGGACCAAGTCGAACACGTTTAGTAGCTTCCTTCATATTCATTATTTTATCTAGCTTATCAGAATCCTTTAGCTCAGGAAGAGGAATTCTGCATAAAGAAGAACAATTTCAAAACACAGATAAACATTTTCAATCTCATTGAGCAGGTGCACAATGAGCAAATTCACAGGATTTCCTCACTGTCCACTTGAAGACTAGTAAACTTTTGTCTACACCTCAGTAGACTATATGGAAATTCACATAATTTATAGTTTTTCTCTATTCCCTTGCCACTTGGATATCTCTTTACATAGAAAGCTGGCTGGGGTGGTAAAAAGGGAGGAACATTTAAGCAAAAAAAAGTTACTTATCACAGTTTGAAATGTCACATTTAAGTAAGAACTGAGCCTGAGCAATTTAAATGGAAGTTAAGAGAGGTTCTACCTATTCTGAGGAGGAGCATTTGGATCCTGCTTTTTACTTTTTGATCCCATGTTATCTTTTTTTGGCTTCTTCTTCTTTGGCTTCCCCTCTTCATTCTCTCCTTCTTCATCTTCATCATCCAAAGGTAACTCAATTTCTGGTTCTTTTAATAAGCCAAAAAATACCTATAAGTCAAAAGAAGAAAGTACAAATTGGAGAAATATTCCCCTAGCATTTCTCCCATGTGTTGGAAAAGAGATATTATGCATGTCCATGTTGTAAACTATCTCTAATCACAAATCACAATCCTAAATTCAAAAAGTATTTTTAGTTCCCATTTCTTTAAACAGCACCTCTTTCCTGACATATCTCAAAAACTGGTAAGAACCTATAACACCTTTCTGAATGCTGAAAGAAAATTACACTGATCTAACCATAATTCTGTCTCTATTCTCATGCCCTCCAGATATGCCGACATATCAGAATTATGGGTTGGGGGAAGTTTAGCTAGATAACTGCTAGATTAAGGGGATGAAGTAAAGCATTTTTACACGTAGTGCTGTTTTCTGAAGCTTCTGGTCTTATTTTAGTGCAAGTAAGGCAACTGATTGTTATCAGGCCTGGACTTTCCAGAGAACCAGAGACATGTTTTGATGGCACCACTTCTGAGGTAACCATCCTTATCCTTTCTTTGCCTAGGATTTATATATTTGTTTTTATTATATTTAAATTCTATTTTATGTGAATTTAGTTTATACAGGTAGTCTTCAACTTACAAGCACGGTTGAGACTGCAACTATCATAAATATGAACCAGTTGCCAAGCACCTGAATTCTGATCACATACCCACGGGGATGCTGTAATGGTCATGTAAAAAACAGTCATAAGTCACTTTTTTTTAATGATGCTTTAACTTTGGTCACTAAAGGAACTGTTGCAAGTTAAGGACTACCTGTATAATTTTATCTGATGTATTTACAATTGTTTTATTCAATTGCTGTATGCTACCCAAAGTCATTTTTGTGAGATGGGCAGTTCTACAACTTGGATTAAATCTCTCTCTGCACACTCTTTGCTTTATGTTAATAACTTGCAGCACTTTCCTTAGGTTCAAAAAGCATCTGGTATCAATTAATTTA
This sequence comes from Hydrophis major, assembly GCA_033807585.1. Lineage (NCBI taxonomy): Eukaryota > Metazoa > Chordata > Lepidosauria > Squamata > Elapidae > Hydrophis > Hydrophis major. Next base: position 56,842,350 of record CM066331.1, on the reverse strand, counting down.
ATATTTTTGTTAATCTATACCTTCCCTACTACCAAGATGGGTGGAGAAATTTATTTATTTTTATCCTGCCTTTATTATTTTTACAAACAACTCAAGACAGCAAACATACCCAATACAACTTCTTCCTCCTATTTTCCCCATAATAACAATCCAGTGATATGAGTTGGGTTAAGAGTGTGACTGACTCAAGGTGACCCAGCTGACTTTAAGCTTATCCTTAAAAGTTGAAATATAAGAAGTCTTACTTCCTTGTTTATATGAACCAAATTTAAACACAGAATTGAGCTGTTAGCTTGTTTCTTATGGACCAAAACTTGATATTAACTTAGAAGCATTGTTTTGATGCTGGTTTGTTCTCAATAATTATTTTTCAATTTGAGCAAAATAGTAAATTCTTGTTATTTGGAGCATAATAATGTACACTATTACAAGCAAACCACAATACCAACTATGGTCATAAATGTAACTTTCATGTTTTTTATCCATTGCAATACTGTCCATGATAATATATTTCATGTCATACCTTTGCTTTATTTGCTTCTCGTTTGGCTTCTCCAGCTAAACTTCCCACCATAGCATCAATCTGTTGTTTACTACGAGGCATTCCATCAAAAATATCAATGTAAAGATGTTCTTGAACGATGTTCCAGATCTGATTGTTCTGTTTTTCCTGAAGATGTCTCTTCAGGAGCTGGTAAGAGTCACGGGAAATACGCAACACAAACTTGCTTGTTCGGAAATCCAGCATAGTCTCATTGCCCCTCATATGCTCTTTCTTGGTTAAACTTGATAGTACACGCAAGTCATCTTGGTAATAACATTCTTGGTCCCCGTGAAACCTGGGAGGAGATTAGGGATATGTTAGAGATAAGTAGGGATTTAACCATCACATTGATTGAAGTCATCAGATCTTGAAGTAGTTGTAAAATTGTATCATAAATAGTTGTATAAAAACTATGGCACAAAAATATAATTGAGATTTATAGAAAATGGAATGGAAAACAACTGATAGTCCTCCGTTAGCAGCAACTCCTAGCAGCAGTACATGTAACCAAAATGGGTAACAATTGACACAATACCCAAGTTCTTATGCAATACATCCAGAACATCATATTCAGACGTATGTAACATTTTCCCCACCAAATCATGGGCAATTTTCTTTCCCTCTTCCCAGTCTTACTCTTTGAAGTCCTCCTCTTTGAAACACAAGGGAGAAATGCTGCGCAAGGGAGAAATGCTGCACATACAGAACCTACAGCTGGTCAAGAATGCAAGTGTGGGAAATGATAGAGCGTTGTATTATGTGCATATGACTCTGATGCTTCAAGAACTGCACTCGTTACCATCTGCCTTCTGGGGGCAATCCAAGGGTCATGTTTATCACCTTTAAAGCTTTTCATGGCTGAGGGACCATTAATCTCCTGCCTAATTAAGGAGGTGGGTATTGTGCCTTGTCAATAAACATTGTCAAATGACAGGACCCAGAAGCGGCCTTATTTTGTTGAATTCTAAAATGTTACTATCCTAGAGATTTATGCAGTTCTCACTCTTAAGATGTCTAGGAAATTACTAAGACCTAGTTTTCCTTGGTGAAAGATTGATTGTGGAGCCCTTTTAATTATAGTTGCTTCCATGTTTGTGATTTGTTTTTTTTTGGCCAGTTACAATTTATATAACTTTTTATTTCTTGTTCAGAGTTGCTAGAGAATTGGATGACCCCTAAATCTGATAAATAATGGATATATATTCAAACAGAAGACAATAGTTTTAGCATTTCATGATAAAACCCTACTTTTATCAAGAAGGAATAACATTATTCAATGGTTCAGGCCAGAACATTTCAGGGGTAAAAAGTTACACAGACAAAATATAATTATCTTAACTAAATTCTAAGTATCTCAGAATAAAATTTCTTTGATATATACATATCCATAAACAAAGCAAAGCATATTTTGTGTGTACATTGATGCAAGAAACCAAAACTCTCCAAAAAGAAATAATTTATAGATAGTAAGTAACTGGGAATCTCTTTATTATGCATCAAAATTCCCTAAAGAAATCAATCACTTTCAAAAGAATGTCTGTTAATCTTTCTCTGCCAAGAGAGTTAACTGGTAAGGTTTCTATATTTTCAAAATGTTTCAAACGTATTTTCTTACTACTCTAAGCGTATCCCAAAGTAAATGCAATCGATTCTTTCTATTCCCAGTTTATCATGCTTCAAAATAAATGTGCCTTTTTTTTAACTGTTACTATAATTATGAAGTTGTGCATATTAGTGAAACATCCATGGATATTAAATGAACAAAAGTATTACTTTTCAAAGAATGATTTTGCTTCACTTTCATGTCCATTGTAGACTAGTTCCAGGTACATGTGTACAAAAAGAGGATAAAAAAGTTGTGATAATTCAGCTCGATGACAATCCAGAGCACATTCAATGAAGTGTTTCAATCCACTATAGTATTCTTCATAAAGTGCTGGGTCTCCTTGTTGATTATAAGCAGATAGCACCGCGCTCACATCTGGCTGATCTTCTACAAGAACTCCAGCTACAAAATTAATAAAGGAAAATTAATGTCTGCATTCTTCCATAATTCATTATTTCAATCTTAAATACTTTGAATTCCTTGAAGTAAAATCTCTCATTTTACTCCAAATCCAGCACATATTGATTATAAAATTTGATTTTAACTCGCAATGTTCAACTGATGGCTAGCAAAAATGTTTTGATCCAAATTTATCAACTAAATGTATTAAGAACAGCTGCATTAGCAATTTCCCTATAAATACAGATTTGGTTTCCAAATGTGTTTAATTCCATCCTTTTAAAGTTAAGAAATGTTTACAAATTGTTTACAAATTCCCTCCCAAAAATTTCAAATTAAGTACAGTAAAATCAAATATAGAGAATGAAGGGAAACTCTGTGGACAGACTAAGAACTATTTGTAGCATGAGATGATCAAAGAAAGAAAATACGAGTGCAAATGCAAACTTCGATATCAGCAAGAGCTTTCTCCTTCTTTCTAATCAAACAGAATGTTTCAAAAATATGTAAAGGGTATCAGGATTTGGCCTCTCTATAAAGTAATGTTTTGAAAACATAATTTTTCCTAATGCATTCTGTATGAGAGAAGCAATTTGGCAGCATCTTAGAATGTAGCTAACTCTCCCATTCTCCCTCTAAGACCCCTGCCACTTTTAAAAATTCACATTTACTAAGATGTTTTCATACAACAGAAGATAAATCAAAACGAAAAAAGGAAATTTAAAAAACATACAAAAAAGGAAAAGAAAAAAGTTAAAGTAAGAAATTTTGGATAAAAATTTGTAAGATTTTAAAGATTAATATTTATGAAGAAACCAGTATTCTTTATTTGGAATTTATGGATGAGTTAGAAAAGACTTATGACAAATTGATTTTATATATAATAACTGCAGCAAAATTATTGTATGTACAACAATGGAAGAATAATGAAAATCTCACGTGGAATTAAGGGATTGTCTTAAAAGTTTTGGTTGCTCAACATAACATGTTGCATTCTTGTACATATATTATTGGAAAAATCTCTTTAAAGCCTAACTGCATATCTGATATCTGCATATCTGGTATTACTTTTTGGCTCTATGTTGTACACCAGGTCAAAAGTTGGCTCAATGAACACTTGCTAGTGATGTTTTACACCTCACCTTTCCCAGGATGGCCCAAGGGCGCTGCGGGAGGTGTCGTAATAGCGGCTGGAGAGATCGGAGTTCCAGTCTGGCCAAAGGGGGCAGAATTGATTAGCACGTCCCCAGTTCCAGGAGCCAAGATCCCTATACTGGGATCCTGTCCTTCCCCTCCATGAGCTCCGGGGATCCCGGGAACGGAGGAATTCGAGTCGCTCGGGACGTCGTCGACGAGACCACGGGCTTCCCTCCGGAGGATTTCCTCCGATTCGCGCAGATTGCTGCGGCGCAAGAACTGCAGCACCGCCAGCAGAGTCTGCTTGTCGGCGGGTAGTTGAGTGGCTGGCGGCGTGGGGCTGGAAGTCACCGAGCTCTTCGAGTCAACTCCTCCCGCAAGCGGCTCCCCATCCGTGAGAAGGGTGGCAGCGACCGAGGAGGCAGACACAGGAGGGACAGTTGTTGCAACTGCTGGCGCCGTCGAGATCGGGGACTGGGAGAGGGGAGCGGGCGGAGCGGGCGGCGGCGCTCCTGCATCAGGATCCGGTTTTACTGCTACTGCCTCCGTCGGCTCCTCCGGCAAAGCAGCCATATTGGCGCGCCCAACGGCTTCATCTCCCCCTTTGCTTTCCCGCGTTTTTGCGACAATTCGGGCACACCCGCCCAGCGACAACTTGAAAGGCTCCAGGAGGAGGCTTCCCATTGCTTTACGACAGTTCCGTTTTATGGAAATCAAAGGAAAGGAGATATTTCACTATTTCATTGATCAAGAGCTTGAATAAAAGTTCCCGCAGAAGCTTGCGGGTGTATGGTTGGGTAATCGCATCTTCTGAAATGTGCAGTTTCCCTTTTAAAGTTTTTTTTTTTTTTTAATGAAAATTTGCCTACAGCTTACATATATCTTAAGCAACTCCGGTTAATTATCATTGCGTCTTTACACACTAAAAAGTATAGTACCTTGGGTGTATTGTTTAGTATATCAAATATTGGGAAGGCTCATTTCTCCATAATAGTAAAATAGTAATATTTAACACTACAACTAAGTAGAAAAAGCAATTAAAATGTATAGTAAGTTATATCGCATTGCATAAAATATAATAAACCTGGATTCTGAAGTGTCTTATTTATTCCTTTCACCATTCATTGACCACATAGCTTTTATTGTTAATGCCTGACCGTGATGATAAAAACAATGCTTCACTTTTCAGTTAGATATAAATATATAATGCATGCAAGTTTGCGTTTAGCAGATAAGCAGCAATCCCTGGCAACCTTAAACTTGAGTCCAAAAGACCTTCAAAAGCTTTTCCCAATGTATTTGTTTAAAGCTATTAAACATACTTTTGAAAGGAAAATCCATTAAATGGAAAAAAACCCTATTAAATATGTTACTTTAAATTTACTTTTAAAGTATTCCTTTTTGTTTAAATTTACATTTAAACAAAAACGTTTAATAGTTTTTTTCTTTGCATTTAAACGAATTATACCTACATTATAGGTAGGGCACAGTCGGGCGGAGCAGGGCTTAGCTTCCCTCCCTATTCGCGTACAGTACAATACAGTACAGTAGTGAAAGATCCGTGACCTACTCCTAAAACTAAATCCTACCTATACATTTTGATGCCCCAGATGTAACTTGGGACTAAGAGAACATTTATTGCAATGGCAAATAATTTTCGGACATGGAAGTAAGCTCGATTGGAACTATAGTCTAAAGACAAATCAACAGAAGCAGCAAAAATCAGCGTTATTTTAATAGTTTTTATTTAATTAGCATCACAAGACAACAGAATAACAGGTATGAATGTAAATCATCATTAATTTTTGTCCCTGCCTCACTCATGTTTTGACATAGCTTCGTGTGTACATATTTTTACATTTTGACTCTTATTTTAATATTAAAAATTAAAATTAGTTGCGATCTTTAGGAACCTTCGTACCACGCGGATAAAAATGCTCGGTTTCTCGTCTGCAAACAGAGGAACAAAATTTAACTCGGTTTCCCAGAACACAGCGCGAGTATGTAAATTATGCAGGTGTTTTGGAGATGTGCGCGCCAAATTAGCCATGCGCACGCGCTAAAATTGGTAGACCTTCCCTTTTTTTTTTTTGAAATTCTGACTGTGGGCAGACCCCTCGCGCAAATTAGCGAGGTGGCGGTGGGGGGGGCGACTAGGGACCACAGTGATACTCCGTGACTGTTGGGAAACTGTTTCTTTGTGTGGACGGAAGCCGAGCGGCTGCTAGTCTTTGGTTGGAGATATGGCGTTGACTCTGCCAAGCGAAGGGTCCGTGGCTGAAGAGGCTGGTGGACCGGCCGAGGAAGTGGAGGGTAAAGTAGTGGCCGCAGCTCCGCTAGAAACTCCTGGTTGCTCCGGAGTAGGTGCTCGCGACGAACAGGGAAGCCGCTCTGACTCCAGCTGTGGAGGTAACGAAGAGGTGGAGGATGAGGAAGAGGTGATGGAGGAAGGGACTGCAGGAGGGGGAGCCGCAGCCCACTTCGGAGGATTTGGCACGGAGGAGGGCGAAATGGATTGCGACGAGGAGGACGAGGTAACACGGGCCGGCCACTCTTTCCTCGGCAGCGGGGTTAAGGGGACGCGAGGACGGGTGGCTCGGTAAAGCATAGGTCCTTAGGCAAATTACCTTCGGCCAACTTTGCTGATAAGATTAATGTTGAGTCGTTTTGATTGTCTTGGGCCACAAGGACTCGCATTGCTTTCTGTGCAAATGCACTCCTTTTTTTTTCCTTTTTTTTGGTCACAATGTGACATTTCTTTTGTACCCCAGTTAAAATAGTTCTGTCAGTCTTGCTAGTTTCTTTTATGTGCTCCGACAGAGAAGTGATCCCAGCAAACCCAAAAGGGATAACAAAACAATGTGGTAATTTGTAAAACTTGCCATGTTTCAGAAAGGGAAGGGAAGTACTTGCAAGACAAACTTTTTAAAGTCCTGCTGTGTAGTTTCCTGTACTATTCCTGTTGTGGATGAGTACGGGATGGATTTATCAATATGTCTTGTGCAAAAGCTTTTTGCACCAGAGACAGTATCTCCCATCATATTCTGGAAACAAGAGATGGACTTGGAACATGTTGCTTATACCAGTGATCACCAACTGGTGGGCCACAGCCCACCGGTGGTCCATGAGAAAATTTTGGTGGGCCACAGAGAAATGTCACCCCCAGAGCACCCCCCCAAAAGCAATTAATCCAGGCTGCACGCCCACATAGCCCGCGGGAACCCTGCCCACCCATTCACTCCTTACCTGGCAAACTTGCCTGTTAAGTTGCTATTTTTCCTTTTTTTTTTTTTCCTGACTATCAGCTGTTCTGCTGTGCCAGGAGATTTAGATTAGCTAGAAAGCAGGAAACCATTGGATTTCTTGCTTTCAAGCTAATCTTTAGATCTTCGGCTCTGTTTTTAACCTTCCTTAGAACAGAAGCTTATATTATTCAGTGCAGATTCAGGTAGCCGATGGCAGAAATATAGATTACTGAATGAATCTCTGATTCTGCAAGTAGCTCAATCTACCTGCCTGCTTTGCCTGATTTTGGGTAAAAGTTGCTCTTTTTTTATAAAAAAAATTCAATATTTACATAAATAGTTATAATATTTACATACAAGCTATGCCCAGCCAGTCACATGACCACCAAGCCACATCCACTAATTAGGCCATGCCCACAGAACTGGTTGTTAAGAAATTTGAATCCCACCCCTGCCTCTGTGTTTTTGTGTGTGTGTGTGTGACAGAGAGAGAGAGTGAGAAGTGGGGGGTTAGATCAGATTTCTCTCTCTCTCCCACCAACATCAGCAAGCCACTGTCAGTCAAAATTCATATTAGTGGTCCCCAGGATTTAAAATTATGAGTTTGGTGGTCCCTGAGGTCCAAACGTTTGGCGACTCCTGGCTTCTACTACATATAGAGTCTTCTTTCCTTCAGAGAAGGAAGGAAAGTCTTACACTGCTCAGTTGTTGAACCAGTTAAAGAAGTTAAAATCAAATATTATGTGAGAAAATACATGCTTGTTTTTCAAGAGTTCTTTTTTCAATGTGGCCTTCCAGATTTGCTTTGGAGTCTCACAACTCTCTGTGGGAACCTTTGAAAATTTGCAGAGGTATAAATCTTGGCTTCAACTATATAATATGGCCATTATTGTTGCAAATAGTTTATAGAAAAAAATATGTTCTCAAGTACTTATTTTAAATATAAAAACTATTATCAGCAAAATTTTAAACAATTGTCTTGACATACTTTTGTGACATTTCAGCGCATGATTAATCTTTCTGAACTGGTACCATATATCATGTGTTCCATCTGCAAGGGATATTTCATAGATGCCACAACTATCACAGAATGTCTTCATACATGTAAGTATTGGAATTATGATTAAATTTGTTTGCTGGCCATCACAATTCTGGGCAGCTTGCAATATTAAAAACTATAAAACTGTAAAATAGATATTTCTGAAAACAAGTTTACATAATGTTGAAAAAAAGAGTTCTGTACACTTTAATAATATGAAAGTTGCAATAAAACTTTAGGACTGAAACTCTAGGCTTGAAGGAAAAGGGTGCTTCAAAACATGAGCTTGAACTTGATACCTTTCTGTAAGTTCTTAAAGCAGCCTCATGTTTTCTGAGATTATACTGTGCATCTGTATCACAGCCTTATAATATGTGGTACGCCAACTGAAGTGGATGCCTTTGAAAAATCAAAACCAAACCATGTATGAAAATTGTTTCTAAATTCTTTTTCCCTTTCATCCTGACTTTCCCCTGAACATGTTTTAAAAATCTTTCAGAGCCTAATCTGACATTCAGTCTCCTATATCTGTTATTCTGAATAAGTACATCAACTATGAAAAGTCTGTTTTCTTAATCCATTTAATATGGCCAAACTGAATCTATAATGGCCTTACGAAAATCCAAATCTGGAGGCTATTTTCTGGTATCAACTCCAGAAAATAATTGGTTGATGCTAAAGCCTGAAGCACTGTAGGTATAAAAGTATTGCTTTGTTTACCAAGCAAAAGAAGACCACCTGCTTCATCTCAGAGCTTTCCTACTGCAAATTAGGAACATCAATTATTGTGTGATAGCCTGCTGTCTAATTTTTTTTTTTAAAAAAAACAAACTGAAATAGTATGAACTGAACTGTGATACCTTGAAGTACAGGTATAAATTCAATATTCATCATTCAGTAGCTTACCCCAAGTAAATCTACTTCATCTAGCTGCTTCTTTAATAAGTAAAGTCCTATACTGTATATGCACAAAAAAAGGGGCTAAATGGAGGACACAGTCATGAAGTCCATTTGGATTAATAAAACTGGATGTACAAATCTAAGTAGAATGATTACTTTTTTGTTTTGTTACTTTACAATCTAGCTAGGACTTACGACCACAATGAAGCCCAGAATTTTGGTCATAAATTGTTGGACTCGATTTTATGACTGTTTTATGATGGTTATAAAGCTGGTCACTAATCATTAAGCTAATCATGTCATTAAGTGAACAATATGGTTGTAAAGCAAATCCTGCATATCTATTGGGCAATTTTTGCTTGACCTGATGCAAAACAGCAAAAGTTGCAAATTGTGGTCATGTCAACGCAGAATGCTGCAACCAATTGTAAATGCCAAGCACCAAAAATGCAAAATCACTTTTTCACTTCATGTTTTTAAGAAGGGCTTATAAGAATAGATTGGACAGTCACTTGCCTGAAATGGTATAGAGGCTCTTGCTTGAGCATGGGACTAAACTAGAAGACTTCCAAGCTTCCTTTCAGCTCTATTTTGATTGATTGATTGGTTGGTTGGTTGATTAATTAATTGATTCATTGAGTGTAGAGAGAGGCAGTCATAACCTTGAGGATGAATCATAAATAGCTTTTTTGAAGTTCATTATAACTTTGAATACTCTTGTATCTTTGCAGATTCTGGATGTTACTGCTTTCAATAATAATGCATCATTTTGTAACAGTCATGTAATTACTTCTTTTACAGTTTGTAAAAGCTGCATAGTAAGACATTTTTACTACAGTAACAGATGTCCAAAATGCAACATTGTAGTACATCAAACACAGCCGCTTTATAATATCAGGTAATTTACTTATTATGGTATATTATCTATTTTGTTTATCAATGAACAGTTTAGCTAATATTCTTATGTTCATTTTAGTCTTGACATTAACTTATTGGATCAAAGAATTGTTTTACATGGGAGAATATGTTTAAGTCTTTTGAAACTCTAGCAATGTGTTCAAAACCATTTAACTTTATTATTAAAACCATTAAATTAATCTACAGACCACACTTCACTGTCTTGTTCTTGATATTTTTCCAATCTGTTTCTAGAGCTTATTATGTTGAAATGTTAATGTGCTATTTTAAAAATGCTAATAAAGTTGCTTTTGTAATATTGACATGGAAATTTTGCACTTTTGATAGCTGTTTTTCAGCAATTTTGTTTTTTTAATGACTGTTACAGCATAATAATTTTGTATCAGTGTCTATCTTTCAATATGTCACTGTTATAAAATATAGTTACATTTAAAAATTACTTTTTATTTTCTTTGTATAGACTGGATCGACAATTGCAAGACATAGTATATAAATTAGTTGTCAACTTGGAAGAAAGTAAGTTTTTACTTCTGAATTGGCTGCTCTTGGTAAAACTGAAAGATACACCTAACTGAATGTAACTATTCATATATATCTTATGTTGCCATATCAGTCAGTCCCCCTTTTTAGATTTTTGAATTTAACATGCTTGTTTTCTTCTGATAGTTTGCTGAAGAACAACATGCTCCATTATATAATTTGGAATATTACAGTTAGAGATTCTTAGCTTATAAGATTTATGAAAAAAGTGTGAAATCTTGGAAAAATGATAGAAGGAATGGTTCTTTTTTTTTTAGAATGTTCATCTTCCCAGCCCTTTCCACACCTGTTCACCTTCTTCTTCTTTTCAGTCTTTAATGGCTGTCTTGTTTAGTAATTGTTCACAGTTACAATAGTGATGAAAAAGTAACTGTGATCAACCCTCATATTTATGACCTTTGCAGGTCTATAAAGTAATGGAGAAGTAAGACTGTTTTGCTTAGCAACCAAGTTGTTGGTGTCGGTTTTAGCTGCAAAAAAGGATTACCAGGATAGGCATATTAATAGAATGATTGCTGAACTCTTTTTTTTAGCATGGGGTATTCACAAATCGTTTTAAGATTGACTATCAAGAATTCAGTGCTTTATATTATTTTGGAACTATAATCCTTTTTATTTAAATAACAAAATGTACTATTTCGGTCAGTTAAATGTGTAACAGCTGTAGAATTAAAGTAATGAAATAAAAGATTGACAGATTGTCTTCAGAATTTTAAACACCAGCAGCAAGATCTGGGATTTGAAATTGAACCTTTCTTTGTAACATAGAATTATTATATTATAGCAATTCATAAATAATTAACAGCAAGATAACTTAGAAAAAACTATTCTGCACTGAAATGACATTCTGTTAATTGAAGCATTTCTAGATTGTATTGATGAAATTTTAGCAGATTGATACTAATCGTCAGTGGTAACAGTGCCCAGTTAGATAATACTTTAATCAATTATTTTTGAAGAAACAAAGTAAATACCTTACAGTCGTTCACAATACATTGCTGTTTATTTATTCACCGTATTTTCTAATGGATATACGTTATTGCAACATAAAAATAATGCAGTTCCTTTTATTATCTCTCAGGTTTTTATTACAAAATGTTGGAAAATTAAAAACACTCCTCTCATTGGATGAACTGTGTGTGAAATTGTTCTGAAAAATTAGAAACAAAAACTTTTTAAAAACTCAATTAAAATTCAATTAAAGACAAATTATTAAAATATGCCCTTTATACCAGCAGGTTTCCTTTTTTTATAATCTTTTTTTCTTAGATTACTTTCACCTGTAGATGTACTAAACTAGAAACAATATGTATTTAAAATATTTGTCCTTTTTTAAAAAAAAAATCACCTGTGCATATGACAATATATTTTTTATTTTCTCTTTTTCATTTTCTTAGTTTTTTTGCCCCATGTGTGTGCAGCATTTTATCATTTGTTTTGTTTCTTTAATGAAATGGCAAAAAATGCAGAATTTAGATAATTTTCATTGTCTGTTTTTGTCTACTCACTTTATATCAGGGGTGTCAAACTCACGTCGTCATGGTGGCATCACATGATGTATTGGGACTTTTTCCCCTTTGCTAAAATTGGATGGGGCTGGGGCCAGCATCCAGCCCCGCCGGCCGCAAGTTTGACACCCCTGCTTTATATCAACTAGATCCATATTTTTTAGGTTGAGGTTAACCAGTCCTTTTGCATTTATACATTTAGGAGAAAAAAAGAGAATGCATGATTTCTACAGGGAAAGAGGTTTAGAAATACCCAAACTTGGTAAGTTTTTTAAACTGTTGTTATACTATAGCTTAAAATAAAGTGGATTTATTAAAATTTACATTAAATGCTTTTTATTATGCCTCAGGCCAGGAGATAGGTTGCAATGTATTTTACCTTCTTTTCTACAGACTAAAACCAATATGTATTTCTTTTCTGACATGGTTGCTTTGGTTTAAAAAAGTGACTGAAAAAATTATAATTGTAAGATTTGAAAAAAATTCATAGCTGAAAAAACTAACATTCTAACACAAAAATAATTTTAACCTTAAACAACACGATTAATGTTTTCTTGTTAAAGTACTACTAAAGTTAGGCATAGGAATAATGGATGGAAACTGAACAAGGAGAGATTTAACCTGGAAATAAGGAGAAACTTTCTCACAGTGAGAACACTGGCCCTCAGCTGTTGTGGGAACAGCTGGCCATCAAAAGTTGTGGGAGCACCATCACTTGAGACTTTCAAGAAGAGATTGGGCTGCCATTTGTCAGAAATGGTGTAGGGTGTCCTGCTTGAGCGGGGGGGTTGGACTTGATGGCCTATAAGGTCCCTTCCAACTCTGATTACCTGAATCTGAAAAGGCAGATTTAATGAAAGTGGTTTTTGCCCCAAACATGTTAAAGATGATATTTTACTGAGTAGTTTTGTTCATGTGTCAAGCTGCACTAAAATTGTTGACTATTGTCTTCAGTCAATTCTTGCTGACGAACTTGTATTTGCTGAGATCATTACATTAGATTTATAGAATTGTATTTTGTTGCCTACCTGCCTGTGGCTCTCAAAAATTCAACACCATTTCTTACTTTTCCTGAATCTTTGAGACAAATATGAAGATTAGAAACATACCAACATTTACTTAAAGCTATCAAAAAAAGTAGTGGAGAATATCTGTATATAAAAAACCCACAAATTTCAGCATGATATATTAGTAACTATTACTTTTCATTGCCTATGCCAGATATTTTGGAGATGTATCTTTTGTTTTAATGAGATTTTATGTAAGAGACACTTTGACACCAAAAACCTAGCCAAATTTGACAATTTTCTCATTTGGAAGACAGTCATTCTTGTGTTATATTGTTTTAAGATCTCTGATTACATTTGTCTCTAGGGCACAAAGGAATAGATTTGTAGAGGTATATGTTTGTCATTATTTCTTCATTACTGCTCTTTTTTTGGATTCTTATTTTTTTCCCTACTCTTGGCCATTCTTCTTAGCTTCTCTGGTCTGAGACCTAATTAGTATTAACTGTTATGTGTATGAAAGTCTTGTATGTTGTTACTATGGAACACATAAAGGGAAGAAAGATAAAAAATAATTAAAAATAGTTACTCGGAAAAAGGTTTGACGATTGATCCTTCCAAGAGAGAGAATACTGTATGGTATAAGAGAAATAAGAGAATAAGAATGCCATCACTCTGCAAAACAAATAATTCCCTCAACACTGTCCAACTATTTACAAAGTCTGCACTACTATTACTATTAATATTCTCATTACTCCTTATCACCCAACCCCTCCACTTGTGACTGTAACTTTGTCGCTTGTATCCTTACGATTTATATTGATTTATATTTATATTGTCCTAGTGTGATTTGATTGCTTATTGTACCCTATGACTATTATTAATTGTTGTACCTTATGATTCTTGACAAATGTATCTTTTCTTTTATGTATACTGAGAGCATTTGCACCAAGACAAATTCCTTGCATGTCCAATCACACTTGGCCAATAAAATAATTCTAATAAAATAATTCTAAGAGGGAGCTGAGAAATCATAGAATTGGAAAGGACTATTTAGGCCATGAAGTTTAATCCCCTGTTCAGCATAATAATCCAAATCAAAACATTTCTGATTTAGGGTTATCCAACTTCTACTTGAATGCATCCAGAAAAGAAATGCACCACTTCTCTAAGTAATAGTTTTCTAGGATAGTGGTGCAAAGATTATGAAATCATCACCAGTGATACAGAGGCAATGGGTTGCTCAGAGAAAGGACACCATGGATTGAAAAAAAGAAAGGGTTGAAATAAAAGCAATCTGCAAGTATTACAGAGAAAGAAACAGGAATGTATTTATTCTGTTCTTTCATTCCTAGCCTAATTCATCTTTTATATTTTAGCTGTACCCCAGGCAATGGCAGCGAGCAGGGGGAGACCCCGCAAGGTTGTAGGATCTGTATTCCGTATTCCTCCAGAACTTGACATGTCACTTCTTCTGGAATTTATTGGGTAAGTTAAAATTGAATTTCTGGGAGTGTTTTATGTATGAACATAGACAATGAATTATTGTCTATTAAATCATATTTAAGTCTTGATATTGACAGAAATATGAATAAATATGGTAGGAGACTGCAAGTTAGCAGGTGGTAAAATGTGCATTATGATGTCAACTTACATATTTAAGTGAGATGTCTCAAGTGAAAATGTAAAAGGATGGAGCTGGAATTATGAGATTTCTGTGAATATTATCACTGATTTTGTGATTAGGAATGCATTGCCTATATTGGTCTATTTTTTTACCACAATTTTAAGTTATATTATTAGATTTTAGTACAGTGAAAAGATCAAGGGATAGTGAAATAAGTTAAGATCTGCAATTCTATATAAACCTGCTCAGTTTTCATGCATATTGGTGTCCATACAGGTAATCCCTGATTTACAAAAGTTTTAACAACCAGTCAAAATTATAATAGTAGTGTTGGAAAGGTGTTGTACATCCCATAAAACACTTCTGAACATTGTAAAACATTACACAGTTGCCCCTCGGTCACATGATTGTGATTTGAGTGTTTGGCAGGTCATTTGCACTTCAGACCAATTGCCAATCCCTGCAGTCATATTCCATTTGCAGTCTTCTCTGCCACAGTCTTATTCCAGTAATTAAAACTCATTGTTAGTTATATCCATTCAGGAAAATCAGTATATCTTTGATTCAATATTGGAAGCATGATAGAAGAATATAACACCTGAGTAAGCTCATTTCCAAAGTAACTAAATTGAGTTTGGCAGCAGATTTCACAATATAACTAATTGACAAGCAGCATTTGTGTCTTTAAGTTACTTTTGCCTTGTCCATCAACGTCTTAGTGTATTAAAAAATACAAATTAATCATATGTGAAATGGTTCAGAATCTCAACAAGGAAAGAAATTTAAAAATACTCTCTTCAATATATCCACTAGGTGGCAATAATCAAGTAATGTTCACATTGATTCATGCAGTATTTCATGACAAATATGCTTAAATGTATCATAAGTGGCAACATTCAAATTCTGGTTTATTGAAAGGTATTTTAAAAATAATGTTATCTTCCTTACCCTTTATGATTGTACATGTTTAAAAAATAGTTTAAAAGCTGAGGGATGGCTCTCGGGGCACTAACCAGCCCCATGACAATTTACTTCTCTGAGCTCCCCATGAAAAATTATATTTTAATTCCTTTGCAGAAGGCCAGTAGAGAGGAGGCCTCGCTCGCCTCCCTATTCCACAGGACTGGGGCAAGGGAAGAAAATGCTGTCTTCCTCTCTCTTCCTTTTGGCCCCTCAAAAACCAAAAATGAAAGATTTTCTTTGGGAACCACAAAATAAGTGCTGGAGGGAGCATGGGTTTTGATTTATGCCTGTAAGTTGAGCATGCCAATGTATGTATATCCCATAAGCTGTCATGCCCCTGTCGGAATCTTATTCAGAGGGGGAGGCTGAGCAGATGACAGGGAGTGGGAGTGTGGCTCTATTGGCTGTGGAAGAAACTGGGGAAGGGCAAAGTCTGGCTGGGCAGAACAGGGGAGAGGTGTAGAGCAAGGGAGAGGAGGTTTGTAGGAGGATCCAGGCCCCACCCTCTCTTTATCCTAGGCACTCAGGGAGGAACGGAGAAGGGAGCAATGTGGGTTGCATGGCTTACAGGGAAGGAAAGGGCCCTGATTCCCTTCATTAGCTGCATCTGGGAACACAGTGTTTAAAAAGGGACAGCAAGTTGTTGGGAGCAAATTGTGAATTATCTGGTTTCGTCAAGGCTTATATGTGTTCCTGGCATCTTCCCAACGGTGTGTTTTGCTGTGCTTTCAAGTCTGCAATTCCTTCTCCTGCCCTGTCAAGTTAATTACTGCAGCATGGTTTGTTTGAATTTTTAGTTACAGTTTGTATGTACTTTGTTTTCGGACTGAATTTCCTCCACTTAAAGACTGTTCCTGAGATAATTTTTCTCCAGCCAAAGGTAACCTGGACATTGGGGACAAAGTTGGAGATAATAAAGGGACTCTTCTTGCTTATTTGACTGTGATGGCTTTGTGCCATGCCCCAAGTTAACACATAAACACTGATTATGTTCATTTCTCTTTCTTTCAGAGCAAATGATCTCTCTGGGAATTTTAAGGTATTGATATTACCAAACGTTTTTGCTGTATTAAAATAAAAGTGGCATTATGTTTGCAACCTTTTATTTGTGGAACATAGCTGCCCATATTCTCCATTAATGTATGTACAAACTCTGAAAGATATCAATTTCCTCCCTACTACCATGTATTGGTGATTTTCAGACAACATTTACTGCATTATGCCTGTTATGATATGCTTAAGGCCTAGCATTTTTCTAGCTGAATCTCTCTCTACCCAACTCTCTTCTCTTTTGGTTTAGTTTAAATCCTTCCCGACATGTTAGCAACTACATTCTTTCCTGCCTTTGTAAGATGCAGCACATATCTACCTAAAAGCTTATTATACTGATGGTATATATCATGGTCTACAAATCCAAATCTTTCTTCCAGTTTACTGTTTTCCTTTACAGTTCTTCAACCTCCACAGAGAGGATAGATGAAAATACCAGCAGCCTCTTCACGTTTTCATTTATAGATTTATATTTGCTTTTAATCCTCTACCTTTTCTTGACTGCATCATTTATCCCCTTGAGTTCAGAAATTATGGCTAATGATCAGTTGATTTCATGAGCACTGGTTATCTTTCAATCCTTCTTTTTCACAGGATTAGATAGTATACTTCTCTTGATAAACTTGTCTTGTGTACATCCCTGCTTCTGTCCTTTGCAGTAGTATGTCTTCTACCAACAGCATTTTTCTCCAAGTGAACGGCTTTGATTATTTGTTGGGGCAATAGAACTATCTCAGGAGGCTGGGGCTCACTTTCCATATCTGGAGCCTCAAATCAATTTGCTAAAAGGACAACATAGCATCTGACCTATGAATTACAATGAAGTCCACTTACCTAGACAGCAAAAGATTGTCTCAAGGATGAAGAGTGAAAAATTATTGATTTCATCCTCTGTGGCTATTTTAATGTTTAAAGTAAACATGAGACTGACTATTTGCAAAGGATATATTACAATCTAACTGTAAATTAACCTGTTCTTTGTTCTTGTAGCCATTGGAAAAAAAGTTTGTACGTGTTTCAGGAGAGGCAACAATTGGACATGTGGAAAAATTCCTCAGAAGAAAGATGGATCTTGATCCTGGCTGTCAGGTACACTGTAATAATTCATATAATTTTGTCCACAACGTATGTATAACAGTGATAAGCTGAATGAGGTTCCCACAAATTTTAATGTAATACTTTTCTCTGAAAGCATTATGTAGAAAGGAAAGACCAAAATAACAGAAATGAAAAATTCAGGCAGTTAAAAGAAGTACTGAAAGTTAATGCCAGTTAACTGAGAACCTCATTTTGAACTTTTTATCCTTGGGAGTTATATCCACTGACTTAATCTTCTTGCAGCAATTAGTAGCGAAGATGTAAGAGTTAATCCTGAAGTAGCACTTTTAACATAGTAAGTTTGTAATATTCTTCAGTCATTTATTTAAATCAACTGAAAAAAAAAACATTTAACATTTGAGGTTGATAACAACAGTAACATTATGTGAAAATATTTCTGGGCAAAAATCTATCAGCCAATAGCTATTGTTGTTTAGCTTTCTAGTATAAGCCTGATGAGCTTTCAGGTTTCTCAGTTTAGCTAAAGCAGATGTTAGAAGATCCTTAGCGTGTATTGTTAATATTATAGCAAAAAAATTAAGTGAAATTTATTTTTGTAACGGTAGGTGAGCATGACTTTGAGGGATGTAAGGGAAAGATGCTGAGGGGACGATCAAATAAAAGAGAGATAAAAAGCTGCCTAATGGGCAAAAAAAGACATATTTAAGGATTATCAAGAGTGTTAAAAATGATGCAGGAAGTTTGTATTTTCAGACTTGCAAAATTTTGTTAATGTAGCATGACAGTAAAGTAGAATTAGCTCATCTAATCATGGTTTACTTGGGAGGACTGATAATTTTACATCTTTCACATTATCATAATCTCTCTTTTAATGATTGCAGATGGTTATACAACCAAGCATAATCTTTTCTATACTGGCAAACCATATGTTCGTTTCAGTAATATACAAGCTTATTATCCACAAGTAGTCCTTGACTTATGACCAATATTAGGACAGGGATTGCTATCATAAGCCAGTTCTTATGTGCTTATGATAGTAAAGAGAAACGTCATGGGATTACACCAACTTATGATGTAAGTTGTACCGGTTCTGTGTCTGCTGCTGTTTGGCCACCCACCCACCTAGGCTCTTACCTGCCCTTAATTTCCTGCTTTTTCAACCTCAGCTGCTTTGCGCGGCACAGCTGAGGTTGAAAAAGCAGTAAAAAAAGTGGCTTTTGAAACGCGCACCTGCGCGCAGCACTCATCAGCTGTTTGGGTGGCACAGTTTTAAGTTTTATTACACGTGTGCACAGCATGCAAAACATAATCGCTAAACCAGTAGTAACACCAGTTGAATCCCACCCCTGCCCCACCTTGTCTATTTCTATCTTCATCTATGACTTTTGGTCACCCTGTACCTACCTTGAAGGATAACAAGCAGCCACAGAACCAGGTAGCTTTGAGGTTGTTTGCTATGCCCTAGGAACTTCAGCCCCCCTCCCCCAACAAATGCCAGCAAAATCCACTCATTCTCTATCCTATCTCAGTAAGCAAACTAACAAGTATTTGTTTGCTGCTTGGTCCAGCCAGCCAGCTAGCCAGCATCTGCTAACCTTGCTGCCTTCTTTTCCAATTCTCCACAGCAATCTTTGTCTTTGCCTTTTTCCTTTTTAGAGCCAGCTTCTGGAAAGAAAGACCCCTGGAAATGTTTCCTAAAGTACACATGGCTCTCTAAACATTCAGAAGGCTGCACTGCCTTTGTAATGGTATTCTATCTTTGATTTTGGCAGAGAGCTTTTTTTCAGCCAAATCCCAAAAAGTCATCTCAGCAGCAGCTTATGACCTTCCCTGATGGCTTCCCCATTGACTTTCTGGAGAAGCTGGCAAAGAAGATTGCAGATGGTGATCACATGATTGCAGGGTGCTTGGCAATCAGTCTGAATGGGTTGCCAAGCACCCACATTCCAATCACATGCCTCCAGCAATCCTGCAATGCCCCTAACTTTGGGTACGTTAAGCCCCTTTGTTCAGCACTTTGTTCATAAATTTGAATGATTGCTAAATAAATGGTCCTAAGTCAAGGACTACCTGTATTATTAAAGTGATGTTTTCTTATTCTGGTTTTCCATTATAGTGTCAGTATTTTTGTTTTATTTTATTGAATGGTTTGAAAGAAACTGCCTGATTTTAGAGAAATCAAATAGTTCTGAGAATATTTAGATTAGCTTCCCCCAACCTTGACATCCTCCGGATTTTGATGTCATCTTCAAAAATTTTCAGCAATAGCTGTGCTTTTGGGGGAATTCTGGGATCTAAAATATATACATCTGGAAGACACAGAGAATGGATAAGACTAGTATACAGTAAAACAATATTTATTGTAATAAATCTCCTGTTTTTAGAATTGTCCAGAAAGTAATTTAGAGTTGCTTTGGTTATTTTTAAAGTGTAAGAATGTTTTTGTCAAGGGTTTAATGGTGAAAACATCAGAAAATATAAAATAATCAATATAAAAATAATTTGCCTGTTACTATGCTGCAGTTCTGAACAGAGGAAAATACAGTGTCTGATAGAAGAATATAAAGTGTGGAAGAATATAACAAGTGTAAAATAGTAGAGGAATATAAAGTGAGTATTAGGGCAAATAATCAGTTACGTTTAGCTGTCTGTGTGCATTGGAAATGTGTCATAAAACTAAAAGCAGAAATTTTCTGTAGCCCACAGTAGTCTCAGGGCAATTGAAAATATTTACAACTCAGATCTGACACTAGGAAGTTTAATTCCACTAATGTATTAAATAAGCTGCAGATATCATAGGAAGAGCTTTGTGGTAGCAAAGGGTATGACCAGGAATGAATGATCATGCTTTTGTTTCAGTTGTATCATTGGACATTATTCTTTTTTGGCGAATTAAGCAACACCATGCAATCGTTACATGTGAATAAATAGTGCCTCTGGGTCTTGTTAATGCTAAATGATGAGCTGAGAGGAAAGAAATAGTATTCTACAGAGAACTGGGTTGCAAGGCTCATCCATTATTAAATTTAAATTATGTTTGAACTGAGAACAGCTGCTCATCTTTAACAAATTTAGCAACATCTGATCTGAAAGAATCTTAGCCGTAAAGTGGAGTTTTTAAGATATTTCTCTGCCCATACACTAACAAGTATGTAAAACAAGGGTAAAGTTATAAGGGGCAAATATAGAAAGTACAGTATTTGCCACTGTTGTTAAAAATAACTGCCTTGTAATAGGTGTTGTGTAGTTTCTCTGAAAGTTATAAAGCTCAGTTTTAGCAGGCTGTCATTCTTGTTAATTGGGCACATATTTTTACTTAGAACACAACTTTTACTAAGTACTAAATTATTTGATAATGTTTTTCTGTTCATTTCAGGTTGACATTATATGTGGTGATCACTTACTGGAACAATATCAGACTCTAAGGGAAATCCAAAATGCTCTAGGGAAGAGTGCAGTGCAGGTAAAGTACTAATATGTTAATTAAAAAATGTTTTGTTTAAAAGCAATCCTAATTTTGAATGCCTTGTTATAGTCTCAAGGAACTGTTTATTTATTTAAATTTTTTGCCCTTCAAGTGAGTCTTGGCAGCGTGCAAAACTAAAAAACATACAAATATCAAGAAAAAATGAATTAACAGGTAGCCCAGCCCAAAATGCTCAGCTGACAAAGCCCACAAAACAAGACACTTGCCATTAAAATAACATTAATATTAAGCCTGGGAACAAAATCAGGGTTTAAGTCTTTCCAGAATCCAAGGAGAGAAGACACTGTCCTTATCTCTGGAAGGATACTGTTCTCAAATGTAGGAACACACATTTCCTAGGTTGCACAACATGGCAATATTTAATAGTTGGGAATTGGACACATCCATTCTTCCAGAACAACTAAGTAGGCAGAAACTATTGGAGATATTCTTTCTTATTTGCCTTTCACAAAAGTGTTTTTGAGACTTTTTTTTAGTTTATTGAAAAAAATGAGTCTAGGGATCTGGATATTCTTGCACTCCCAAAAATATGCTGTTCAAGTCAAAATCTTTATGTTCCCAATCCAAAAACTGAACTTGCAGCTTTCTTCCATGTATTTGCTTGACACACTGAATCTTGGCACATTGAAACATATACAGACTCATTATATGTTCTTTATAACATCTGTAGAAAGATTGGGAGTCATATATCATTCCATGTTGGCTTTCTACAGGAACTACATTCATATCTCTTTAATAGATGGGTTTCAAAACCAATGAAGTTTTGACAAGGAGTTTTGTCAAGTTTTCATAATGAATAGCCTAGGAAATGAGAGTTCTGTAAGTAGAAGGTGTTCTGACCTAGGTTTCTCCAACAGCACAAAGCCAAGTCCTCACCTCGATAAACCCCTTTAATTTATAGTGAATTCCTCTCCAGCAAAGCCCCGGCCAACAGTCTTTCAAGATAGTTCACAATTACAGACCTTTATCAGACTTGGAGTGTGGCCAGGCTGTGTGATGACTGGGGGGGGGGGCATACAAAATAAACTCATTCACAAAAACCTGGTGAAGCCCCTTTTATCCCTTCACTTTGCTTCCGAGCTCCAAATATCCTTGACAGAAGGCAAAAAACTCCCACACAAGCAGTTACAAGAAGGAGGGGAAAAACAATACAAACCAGGCAAGATAGGGGCTGGAGGACAGCCACAGATAACAGAACACACACTGGGAAGGATGCCAAACTCAGAGAAGAACCATAAACTAGAGATATTTCCACGCTTTGTTTCCAGTGTTCGCCCATACGCATGTCCGTCCTCTCATTCAGTTGTCACAGCTGCAGCCCATGAAGAGGATCAAGGCCCTCTCCTCCCAAGTAGACCACGTCTTCCCTTACCCTCTCCTCCCTGTGTGCCCTAGAAAGGAGAGGAGATGGGCCTGGGTCCTCCTCTGACTGCTTAGCCAGCCTCTGCCCTTCCCTAGCCTCCTCCACAACCTCTGGAGCCACATTCTGTCTGCTGTTCCTCCTCTCCCTCATAGTTAGTCTCCACCAGGGGCAGGCCAATATCTTTCAGATGTCACAATACTTGGCAAGAATGCAGGAATAAGCTAATTGTCTCCTGCAAAACCCTATTCCCCTTTTGCTCCTCTTTTATTCCCTATGGGAGGGGCTATTCACCGTTCACCTGTGGCTTTACTGCCAAGTCGACCCTTATTCCTTAGCTGTTCCCTTCATCAGGCAACTCTGTGCATACAAACACTAGGAACAGGCTCCAGCTGTTCTTCTGCCTCACTGATGTCCGACTCCGAAGGGAGCTGATAACTGTCAGATGGACTTGGCCCCATCTCTTCCTCCAATGCAGAGCCCTCGTCAGAGCCTTCCCCAGACTTCAAGACTAGCCCAGGTTCCTCCCCAACCTCCTCACTGTCTGAATCTGCTGCCAGCTCTGCTGGCCGCTGATGAGCCACAACAGAAGGTGTAAGTTTGCATCACCAGTGGGAAGAAAACAAGGTGCTCCTACCTTTATATCTATGATTGAAAATAGAACAAATTAATGATTAAGATAAATGTATAAAGCAATAAGATAAGATTGTTAAAAAGAACAGATATATTAGATAAGATGTATAAGAAAATGTGATTATTGGTAAGAAAAATATTCATTATAATTGTATGCACACGAAATATGTACCTAGTCAACACAAGTTGAAATGGAATGGAATTATTGTATACATAAAATAAAAAACTTTTTTAAAAAAGAAAAAAGAAATGTTGGAAAGAATCACTAACAAAAGGATGCAAAAGGAGGGAGAAAATTAACTTAATACAATTTTTAAAAATATCTATGACTGCAGAGAAAGTAGTCAAAATCATCTATAACATATGAAATATAGATTTGATGAAAGCAATTCCTGGTTTCATCAAATCTGAAAAAGAGATTTGAAATAATTCAGTAAAGAAGATTACATGTGAAACTACTCCTGATATATTTTCACAGTGCAGAAGTGCTAAAACTGAATTTTACAGAGGACTGGAATATGTGTAATTAACAGTTACAAGACAGTGATGGTAAAAATCACAGTGAATTAATTTTATTATTTTGCATTAAATTATGTGGTAAGACTTTTGGAATCATTGTATCAAATCTTAAACATCCCATCAGAAGTATCAAAAAATGCAATTACTGCTGTCCCTATTAGCAATCTCTGTACAAACTTCTCAGGAGACTTTGGCAAATATCTGTCACGATTGAGTCTGAATAGATGCACAGTTGTGCTTGGACTATCTGCAAAGCAATCTTGTAGACCAGACTTGGGCATTTTAAGGCCTACAGCCCCATCTGACCCATGAGCTGCCTCTTTCTGGCCTGCAGTGTTGGTGGGGGAGCAGGGTGATGGTACTATTAGAGGCAGGATGGTGGCCATTCTTCACAACAGATCCAGTTTTTCATGTGGCCCCTTGGGAAAATTAATTGTCCATTGCTGCCATAGAACATACTGTAAGCACAGTGCCTAAATGAAATTCATGGAAATTGCACAGATTGGATACATTTTTCTCTTTTATAATTTTATTTGAAGTTTTTTTTTTAACTTTAAAGGTTTTTTGTTTGTTTTTGTCTTTTTATTTATTTTTTTAGCAGGTGATGGATATGTGTTTATTCAAAGAATGTTTAAATTCAGTTACTGATGATTGACCCACTACCTCAGCTAGAAGTTGGGTCCTAGCTGTCACTTTTCTTTCTGTGAAATAATACTTTCTAACATTACTTTTGAACTTCCTTCCTCTCAGTTTGAAGTTATGCCCCTATGTTCTCAATTTTTGCTTAATATTGAAAATATAGCCTTCTAGAACCATATTCACACCCTTAATATATTAAAGGTTTCAGTCATGTCTCTCTTCCTTTTCTGACTTCCAGGCTATACAATCATATTCCTCCAATCATATATAAAAACATCATATCATGTACAAAACCAAAGTTCCATCACTGTCCATAAATTCCAAAAGAAGTACTTAGTTTTTAATTGTATATTCATCTTTAAAATCTACTGAATCTATGTATTGATATTTTCTAGCTTTTTTACACATGTATCAAGCATGATAAAACATGTTTTTGCTTGTATTTAAAGTGCCTTTATACATTCTGGACAATTTCTCTGCTGATATATTCCAGAGGTACATTATTTTGTAAAAATTATCTTTCAGATTATAACAATGTAAATTTCAATCTTTTCAGTCATATTTTTCCCATTGTTCCATCTGTATATTATAGCCAAAAATTTAGCCCATTTTATCATATATTCTTTGACTTGCTCTTCTGTTTTACATTTCAATAGAAATGTATATATTTTAGCAGTTACATCGCCATTTGTACCTAATTCTGTTTCAGACTTGGTCTTACAATGTTCTATACCATAAATTCTTTTGTCTACTTTATATAATAGCTGTAGATAAGAAAACCATTCGCAACTATGTCCCTCTGCCCTCATTTCTTTTCTCTTATTTTATATTCTCCCTGACAAAATTTTAATATCTCACAATAAGATAAACATTAACCTTTTATTTCTCATCCATACAATGATGCGACTGTTTTCAGGCAGAAACTAGATTTGTGTCCATTCCATATATTCAGTATGGCACATGTAACATAATGATATTTAAAATCCATTGTAATCTTCGCTTTGTTGTACCAAAATACCCATGCCATCCAAATCTCAGGCATCTTCTAACTCCAAAAACCTTCCGTTTCTCAGCAGCACCCATCAAACTAAACAGCAAGCTGCAAAAATATAATTTCAGTTCAGGTAAACTCAGTCCTCCTGTTTCCTTGCATCCTGTAACACCTTATATTTAATTCATATTTTACCTCTGCCATACAAATTTAGACATATTGTTTTGCCACTATTTAAATGGTGCATTATCTGTCAAAACTCTGGATTCTCTGAAACAAAACCATCATTCTAAAAATGTAATCTATTTTTATCAAGAAATTGTCCCCATCAGTAACAATTCAGTTTCTCCCATCCTAAAATATATATTTTTAACTTCATTTCATGTCTTAATATAGATTTGAAATAGCATGTATATTTAACATAGTGATACCCAGATATTTTACTTACTTTTCAATCTTAAATAGATACGGATTCATAAGCATGCAAATGATGCATATTTCTTTACATGACTCTCTAGCCTAATGAGAACCAACTCTAAATAAACTTCCATGGCAATGCTCAAAATAGATAAATGTCTTTATGTTACTTTTTCAGGAAAATAGTTTTATGTAAGTGTGTTCTCTATGAATTTGTTCTAGAAAGTAAAAATGGAAGTTTATTCATAATGAAGTACTGTTTCATAAGGGATCCATATACATAGATAGTTAGCATGACATATCTGGTATTAACGCTTAAAATGCTTAGCCAAGGTAAAGATAGGGATTCATAATGAACATAATTGTCTTCAAATTTGCTTTCAAACTCCTTGAAAAGTCTACAACAAGGTTAGGAAGATGGGAAGTTAAGTAAAAAGATGAAATCCAAATCCAAAGTTGGTATTAGCTCTTTTTTTTTCTTAATGGAGAGTTACGTTTTAAAAGGCACAAATAGATAACTGAAACAATATAATATGTCTTTGTTAGATATTTTGGCACCGTCCTTGTGGAGAAATGTGGTATTTAGATTCAGTTGTGTGTCTTTTGCTGTTTCCCTAGAAAATTATTAACCCAAAGGTGTTTTGTTTCAATACCAATACCGTGTGTGTGTGTGTGTGTGTGTGTATGCATGCGCATCTCCAAATCAGTGTTGATTTCTGGCTAGACCGGTTCTTGCAGTTTTCTTGGCAAGATTGTGGGGAATGTTTTGCCATTGTCGCCTTCCCAAGGCTGAGAAAATGTCACCCAACTGACTTTGGGCCTAAGGTAGGACTAAAATTCATAGTTGCCTGGTTTCTAGCCTGGTACCTTCACAACTGTATAAAACTGTCTCTTGTACCTAATGCACAATAAGAAAACTTCTCTGTACATTGCTTTTTTAAGTTTGCTGAGGTCATTGAATTTTTGATTCATACAATTTGTTTTTTTCTTTCCAGGATGGGTTACTTATACTTCACTATGGACTGATTCTTAGTGGAGATTCCACATTTTAAAAATCTCTTAAATTTTCAGAAGACGTTTGAAAGAACAAAACCTCATGTGAGAACTGCAGCAAAAAAAAAAAAGCCATTTTATTGAAATGAATTTAAAGAAATGTACTGTGTTTGTTCTGCATAATAATTAAGGAAATGATTTAAAGCAGTGAGAAAAACAAACAACTGTACCAGTAAGTAAGCTATAAATACTTCAGTGCTCTTGTATCATCAGCACCTAGCTCAGGGAAGAAGAAACATATCAACGAAAAAGAATTCATTCTAAATATGTAGGTCTTGTGGCATTCGTGACTAATTCACAGGCAGAGTTGTACTTGAGACCACAATTTATCCAAAAGTCTTTAAATATATTTGCAGTACTGTTCTCAGGGATGATCTCTTGGACCACAATGTCTTATTGGGAAAAACATGCATTATTCATAGGGACATTTGAATTTTATTTTAGTTGTCAGTTTAGAAATAAAACAACTTTTAGATTTCCCTATAGAAAAAAATGGGACTAATCACCCTTTACAAATTGCAAGCATTTTTCTATATGAAAAATATTGGAATAGATAATATACCACAAGAAAAGAAATAGAACAAGAAAAGAAATAAATATGTTGCATATAGAACATCACTGATTGAATAGCAATGTAAATGTAAATGTAGATGAGACAATGAATTGGGCTCCATTGGAACAGGTGTTCCACTGTTGTTTATACCTCCAATGTCAATGGGAAAATAAATAGACATATGCTTTCCAAATGTTTAAAACAGTAAACTTATTCCCCCGAGTAATAAATGTGCACTTAAATAATAGACTAGGAGCTGGCTGAATGGTAGCAATAAAATAACAGCCAGAATAATGGTCTTATAAAAATATGAATTTGAATTTCATATGAATATGAAAATATTAGTGTTTGTTACTTTTTTAAGTTGATCAAGTAAATGAGTTAATGTTACCTCAGTTTATAAAAATATCAATATTGCAAAATTTGTTATAAGCAGACAATTGAAATTGGAATTAATGAAAACAGGGTTTTCTGACAGAAAAATTGGCATAACTTCTGTAGTGAAAAATTTGCATTGCCAAATAGAAATTTTTTTGGAATGTCAGCTGGGGATGCTGCATTACATATATTTGAATATCTAAGTAGGCACAGAGTCAGGGAATTAATTTAAGTCTTCAATATGCTACTAGATTTTATGTTTACTTTGTTGCAAAGATTGTTATGGACTCATGAGAGGATTGTCACAAATGAAGTATTAAGTTCATGGAGAGAAGTATGGAGTGTTTTTTTTTTCTAATAACATATTTATTACTGATACATAATATACCCACAAATTGTCAAGCTTTGGTTGAGCAGTATAGTGGCCAAGTTCTGGTCATTATTAAATTAAGTTTGAATTCCTGCATGTATTTATAGAGCTAAAATTTATACAGAACTTGTTAACTATAAAAATCAAGAGCTGATACATCACTTCTGAACAGAAGAACTAATGCATTGTATGAATTTAATGCATCGTATCATTTAAATAAAACAAATGAGGCATTTCAGTGGGAAATGGTATGAACAAAACAATTGAAGCAGTTTTTTTCTTGTAAAGCTAGAAGAGTTCATGACCATGCAGCTAATTAAGAGTAGCATCAAGAAACAAAAGGCTTGCCTTTATAACTTTAAGAATTCACTGCCTAAAAGGTGCTTACTACTGGTTTAGGTGGTTTTCTGTTAGCTTTTTCTGTATTTCCAGAATCAGAGTATGTTGCTGAGTATTGCAAGAAAGCAATCTTTCTGAAATCTGTATATAGAGAGACCTTTAATCCTCCTGGACTACTTCTTTCTTTATTCTTGGAGCACTTTCAGTAATCGGTCTAAGCCAAAATATTTTCCACATTCTACATTAATAGATTATTGGGGTGGGATACATAAGAACAAGTGATCAAGTCTGTTGGTTGGTGCAGTTTAGATTATCAAGAGAGGAGTTTTCTGAATTTGTATGTAAATTGCATATATTACATCATCCAGTATTTTGGAAGGCTCTTATTTCTCTTTTGAAGGGGAGTCTGCATTCCAAATTGATCTTTGAATAAACTATTCAAATATTGTTAATGCCTTACTTGTTTCATTAAATAATGGAGCTCTACGGTGGAATATGAAAAATATTCTTTTTGTAATCCAGTTAATTCAATGGCAAAGCATATAGAAGTTCATTAGATCTGTAAATCATATGTGCAGTGTTAGAGGAGCTTATTTGTGTTATTCTCTTTTCTTTTTCCTTCATTTATATATTATTCTGCATTAAAAAAAATGATCCCAAAGGCATCATTCCAAATTTTGCCTTATCAAGTAAATATATATTTTATTACATCTTGGTTACTCAACCTCTGGAGTTAATCACAATGTTGAAGCACATTTTATGTGTGTGTGTGCGCGCTATTATCACAATTTGTGACACATGTAGAGGATCATGTTGACATCAATTTTAAGACATACCACATTTCACATTTTTTCCTCTTTTTATTCCATAAGATTGAGACAATCCCAACATATCACAAGAATTACCTGGTATCCTTTTATATCTGTGTTTTGCATATTCTTAAGAAACAAACATTTTTCCAAGATCAAATTAATGATGGCCATAGTTCATTCTGACCTGCCTCCCATTCACAATATATTCACAATAGCACAAATGACAAACAGGCTGCCTAAAGTGATACATTTTTTTTATTAATTTGTGCCTTACAGAGAAAAAGAATGTAAGTTCAAAGGACACAAAATAGAACATGGATTTGTATTATGAAACTTTGTGACAGGATGAATCAATGCAAAGACATCAAATAATACAATCTTGAATTTCTTTAGAAAGCAATTTTGTTGCTGGCAATTTTTAAGGCATTCAAAGAAAATCTAAAATAGTGTGTTCTATATAAAATTTGGCACATGTTCAGATAGAGATACATAATGAAGTTAAATTCTGATAGGAGTTGGAAATCTGATTTATCAGCATTCCCAAATTTGTTTAGGAAATTTTATGTTGGTCTTTTACAACCAAGATTATTCTTGTGTCATTTGCTGCAGAAACATAGGCTGAATCTGCTTCTTGTAAGAATTTTTATCAGATTTCAGCACCATTTATTTAAAAAATCAATTGTTTTTGTGTGTGTTGTGCATGTATATAGTTTTCAGTTGTGATTGGCAAGGCTGAACAAATACATTCACCTCAACCAGTCAGAGCAAAATTAGAAGAACCACTAAAATTCACTAGTGTATTTTATTTGTGCAATAGTGAATGTGTGTAATAAAATACATTTAGGAAAAGTCCCTCTCTTATTTAAGAAACCGTATCTCAATAACTTACATAGAAACCATATTGTTTTCCATGATACAGAAATAAGCAGCTGGCATAAATCTACATTCTTTTTCTAATGATGAACCAACACATACAACCCTGTTTTAGGTTGTGCCTTATAGAAGCAGCAATTGCTACTTTTGAATCAGCATTAGTACTGTGCTTCTAGACAATACAGGACTACATTATTTTAGCTTTGTTTTATCTAAAGCTAACCTCTAAAACGTGTTATATAAATAGCTAGCACTATTTATTCTAAGCAACAACTTTTAAAATTGCTGGCTACTAATGTGGCACAAGGTAAAATGGACAGTACAGTGACTTATTAGATAATCACAGAGATGGTCAAAAACATGCATTCAACGAACAGTTAACCAGAATCCTAAGACTCCTAATAATTTGAATACAGCATGTAGATTTTTAAAAGATGGGTATATTAAAAATAGTTGTGAATAATCTTAGACATCAAAAAATGTATTATGTGTCTCAACAATGTGCTAATAGCATTTCTTTTGTGCAGTGACACAGCAAGTTTATCATGGGGATGTTCATCTTCCTAAACCTTGTTTGTATTTTCTACCTAACATTCCTAGATAATTTTGTATCTCCTTGTAACGTGCATAGACCACAAAGTAAAATAAGTATTTGTACTGTTTACCTCTGTGATCCAGAAGAACTAAAATGAAGTAAAGTTCATTATCTGGAAAATAATTGAATTATCTGTCAGGTTTTTTTTATTTCACAATGCAGACAATAAGGATTAATCTTCATTTTACTAATGTGATTCAGTTGCTAGATTTTGCCCAACTGGAAAGTTGTGCTGAGCAGAAATAAATCAGAAACATGATTTAATAAGAGTATGTGTGTGCATGTATGTTAGCACATGCTTATTTTCTCTTTAATTCAGCAATTGGGAGAAATGTCTGCCTTACAGCAATGCAATTGGAGAACAAGATTTACTAGAGCATTTCTAAATTAATTTTTGAGCCTCTGTGTTTCTGATAGTATTGAACGGAATGTTTCTATTGAAATAATCTACTGTGAAACATTAGAGAGTTAAATTGATGTTAGCTGGGTAAGTACCTTAATTCAGGTATAGGCAATTTAAAGACTTATTATCCCTTGGGTGTATCTGTATTTAAGGTCAGTGATTATATTTTTTGATTGATAGTATTTCCTTCTTCCAAATTTGTTCTTTCACTTTTTAATGGATGTTACGGTTTCCTCTGTCATTTCAGTAAACGGGTCTTCTACCTGACTTGATGAAATTTTTGAGGCTAATTTAACTTCCTCTTTCTCATCTTTCTTAAAATAGAAAGAGGATGACATTTTAGAGCTGCTGGCTACAGATGAACCAAAGAGCCTGGGTTGGAAAGAGTAAGTAGGGTTGGAAAGGGGATTCAGAGATGAGATGCTCGTGCTTGAAGTACTAAACCGTGTCTCTTCACCCTCCAACAACTTCCTGCAAGTACAACAAAAAAAGATTTTATTAATAATGGAAATGGAGGATTTTCAGGCACAGTTACATCCATATACAAGGTAAACCATGTCATGTGATAAAAAGAAATTTCCCTTTACAAAATAATCACATTTCCTGACTGTAAATGCAAAATTATAGCAAAGCATTGAAGTAAATAGGACCAAGCCATTTCTCACCAAGCTATTAGAGCAACATAAATTTGATCACCTATTTTGGGCATTTTCAAAATAGTAGGCATTACAATTCTAAGTAGATATTGAAAATCAAATCCTGGTTACCTGTATGCTGCTATCTCTATATCCAAGGCCATTTTGACATTCAGTAAATCTTGGTATTCTCTCAGATGCCGAGCCATTTCACTCTTTGTGTCTCTCAAATCACTTTCTAACTGGCTAATGGTATCCTGTAAATTCAGAGAGTTTAACGTTAACATTTTAAGGCCAAAGAAATGACTAAATAGTTTAATTCCTTTTTATCAAAAGCAATAAAAAATGAAGTTTTGCTAATTGGTTACAACACATAACAATTGGAAAATGAATTAAATTACAACAATATAATTAACAATTTGGATCTTAAAATTATAGACATATAGCTTTCAATACTGAGCAAATAAAATAGGTATAAAATAGATCTAGCAATAGCACTCAGACTTACATACTGCTTTATAGTGCTTTACAGCCCTCTTCTAAGTGGTTTACATACAGAGTCAGCCTATTGCCCCCAAGAATTTAGGTCATTTTACCCACCTTGAAAGGATGGAAGGCTGAGTCAGCCTTGAGCCTGGTGGGATTCGATCTGCCAAATTACAGTAGAAGTAGCTTGCAGTACTGCACTCTAACCACTGTGCCACTGAGGCTCTATTATATACCTATACATTTATTAGGATAGAAATGCCACTTTATTTTTAGAAACTCCCAGAACTTCTAATTACTAGCTACATTGATTGTATTGATTGGACTAAGGAACATTTTTTCCAACTGCTTTATTAGAATAATGTTGAATCAAAACAGATTATGGCAGCTCAAGAGGCAATGGTCATGTATTGTCTGTATTTGTTTCATTTGGTAATATTTCTAAAGACTAGACTAGACTAAATAGTAAAGAGATAAAATCTGATGAATTCACGATATTTCTAGTTGTGTTCTACTGATATAAAATGTATGAAATAGTGTTAATATAATTTCTGTTTGTTTAATGCTTTTGAAACTACCTTTTATTACCTTTTATTGAGAAAAAAAGAAGCAGGCAAGTTACAGGTTTATATAAATTAGGCAAAAGCGAAAACCCCTATTCTGCAAGCCCTGAACTGATGGGAAATTGAGACTGTGGATGTATATTAACACTATCTGATGGTGTGCACAATTTCACACATATACATAGAATGGGCAGTTTATTGGCAGTTTTCAGGATGGTCTCTCTGTATACATGCTTATATATCAAATATAAACAAAACTTATATTCAGTCTTGAAACCAAGAAAGAAAACATAATGAACTGTCATTGGAGTCAGCAATATTGCACATGAATGTATGTAAAAATGTCATGCAGCATGTTTAATTCACTATAAAAATGTATAAATTTGCATTTTTATACCCCATATGTAAATAAGATACCATTTCTTTACTTGTTCCTTAATCAATTAACACTCGATCTTACAAAATCTTTCCATGGATCTTTAAGGCCATTCTATTAATAATAACCACAATGCTGAAATCTCACTGGATATACTTGCTATAAACTTTGAATAACATTGGAGAATGCATCTCCTTCCCTCCCAGGTTTGGAAGTTGTAGTACAGATGGAATATGATGAAACAGATTGACTCCAGGTTGGCAAAGGAGTGTGACAGGTTTGTATACTCCCTCTGACTCAAAGTACAGTATATGCTTAATGTGCATTAAAAGAAGCTGGATTAAATAAAAAATGAGAGTGGAAAATTGGAGCAAGAAACATCAATAATCTATGCTATGTTGATCACATAATTCTGCTAGCTAAAATGCAAGGATCTACAAGTGAAACTCTGGGCACTTAGGGAAAAAAGGAGCTAAATTAAATATAAATGGGGATCATGTGACCCTGGGACACTGCTATCGTCATATATAGGAGTCAGTTGTCAAGCATCTGAATTTTGATCACATGACCAGGGGGATGCTGCAAAGGTTATAACTGAAAAACTGTCATAAGTCACCATTTTTTGGTGCCATTGTAACTTTGAACAGTCACTCCTAAGTGCTGTTTATAAACAATGTTAATTCAAAAACCCTGTTAACTATAGTGTCCAGGGGTGGGATCAGACAGGGTTAACTACCATTAGGTGATTTACGAGGTTCAGTGATTTACGATGTGCTTCCCTGCATGCTGTGCATGCCTGTAAATCATCATCAGCCTGGTGCCTGGACGGCTGAGCAGCACTGGGTGCAGAGAAGCAGCCTTTGAAAAAGCCCCCTTTTTCCTACTTTTTAAACTGCAACTGTGCCTTGCATGGCAACTGAAGTTGAAAAAGCAGGAAATAAAGGTCAGGTAAGAGCCCAGGTGGGTGGGTGGGCAAAAACATCAGCAGACATAGAAAAGGTTCTATGTCTGCTGCTCTTCAGAGCTACAGGTTCTACAGAGGTGGACAGAATGGGTAGAAACCCACCCGATAGTATCTATATTTCCAAAAAAAAGCCCATATTGTTTTATGTAAACAAGTGAATTCAGATGACAATACATCTGCATTTTGAATGGAAAATAAGTCAATTTCTCACATGGAACCCCATTCCACATAAAACAATGATTGTATTAAACATGTTTCTGCAGTATTGAAAGCATAGTAAATGTATAGCAGGAATGGACTGGAGTTTGGAATATTCTTTCAGGGAGATCCAGCTGAGACAAACACCTTTCTGAGCTAAATGAGCACTTCTGAATGTAATTCACATTTTATTTCAATTGTCTTTTATTATCCCTATTTCAGTTCTACCTTTTCTGATTTTACAGTTTAGCATCTTCATAAATTTAATGTCACAGTAACTGTGCAGCATGTTTAATTTATATAAATATAGTAAAAATCTAAGCACAAATTATCAACTGTGAAGACTTGCCCTAGGATTAGTCAAGTAATGAGTAGATATGTTCATTACAGAAAGATAATGAAAAGAACATTCTGGAAATGAATAGCTGATTTGCAGGAATCAGGATCAGTAAAAAGTAAAACGTTTCATTCCTGCTACCGGTAGTAAAGAAGCACAACTCTAGAGGTGCAGTAAAACAATTGTTGGTTATATTCAGCACCACGGAGAGCAGCGTGAAAACCGTCGCGGAGCCTATAAAACATTCAAAGGAATCAGATGCTCACAGCAAACAGACATCCCGGTGCAACCCTTCCTGTCCCTTTGTCACTGAACACTGCGATTGTTTACAACAATCATTAAGCCAGGTAGAACGGCCAAAGATAATAGATAAGGGAAGGCATAAAGCAAAACATCTGACAGGCATTAGGAAAGGTAAAAGCGACCCTGCTTAACAGAACTGTTTGCTGTCGATTTAACAGCCGTTCTGCTGAATGTTTTAACCTACTGGATTTTTACCTGCTGAGAATATTTGGAGGACAAAATGCGGCAATCGCAGCAGGGGAGTGGAAGGCTTGAAAAACGTAGCTGGCCCAAATCTGCGTTAGGGGCAGCACGATATCATGTCATGGGACGCTTTGGGAGCCAAGAAGAAGCGTTTGCGCGGGCGGTCCTCACCTGTAAGCCGAGCGCCTCGGCGTTATGCCTCTCCTCCATCTCATTTAGCTGCCGCTCCAAGGATTCGTTGGCTCCGCGCAGGCTCTCTACTTCTAAAGTGCGGGCTTGCAGCTGGCGGCGGTACTCGCCGATCTCCTCGCGGCTGACTCGGATGGCCTCGTTGTTGCGCGCCGCCTGCTCGCTGAGGTTGGCGAACTTGGCGCGGTACCACTCTTCGGCCGCCTGCAGATTCTTGGCGGCCAACCCTTCGTACTGCGAGCGTAGCTCCTTCAGCGCCGCAGTCAGATCGGCCTTGGGGGCGTCAGGCTCGATGGCAGTCAGCTGGGTTGGCTGCAAGGAGACGCTCAGCTCGGCCACCTCCTCGGCGTGGACCTTGCGCAGGAAGGCCAGCTCGTCGAGCAACGCCTCCACCTTCTTCTCCAGCGCCATGCGCGTCAAGGTGGCGCCATCCGCCTCCCGCTGCTGCGCGCGCAACACCTGCTCGGCCTCCGCCTTGGCCCGGGCCTCCTCCTCGCAGTGCGCCCGTAAGCGCTGCACTTCCTCGGCCAACCGCTCCCTTTCGAGCGCCCCCTGTGCCCGGGCGGCCTCCGTCTCGTCCAGTTGGGCTCTCAGCTCGCGGAGCTCGTTCTGGAACAGCTCGGCCAGGCCGCTGGGCTCGGCGTGACGCTGCCGCAGTGCGCTCAGCTCGGTCTCCAGGAGGCGATTGTGCTGCTCCAGCTGCCTCACTTTCTCGATGTAGCCGGCGAAGCGGTCGTTGAGTCCCTGCAGCTGCTCCTTCTCATTGGTGCGGGTCAGCCGAAATTCGTCATTCAGCGCCGTTGCCTGGCTGAGATCCAAGGTGTCTGCCTGTGCCAGGCGATACGAGACGGCGCGGTTGCTACAGCGGGATACCGATTGAGACCGGTAACTGCTGGCTGTGGCCGAACTGCCCAGACGGGAGGAGTAGCGGGGCGGCTCCCCGAATATCTTCCTGTAGGAAGAGGCCAAATAGCGGGAATCCGAAGAGAAATTCATCCTGGAGGCTGTGGAGAAGTACACGCGACGCCCCAGTCTTATATAGAGAGGCGGATCGCCGGTTCCGCTGCAAAAAGGCGGGGGACGCGCGCTTCTAGGGCGCGGCCAAAGGAAGGAGATTGGTTTGGGAGGAATGGGCGGAGACGATAATGAGGTGGCGCCGGCATGTTGGGTGTCTATGACAATCTCGATCCTAAACACGTTTTCTTTGACCGCAAACTCTAGGGATGCTAAAGTTTGGCCACCTTTAGAAGGGAGAAAGTGATTTGGGGTGGGACGGATAGCTGACACGAAAAACTTAAAAAAACATCGACTGGTAGTCATCATTGAATTGATGACTTAAAGTGGTGGTTGGTGTGTGTCTCTTCAGGACATAGAGCCAGACAAGTGTGAGAATTCGGCAGGTCGGAGGCCGAGAGGTTCTCAGGGCTCTCATCAGAATAAAGGAGAGCCATCTAATTGGCGTTTAGAGTTCCATTAGATAAGATCCAAAAAGGCAGAACAGAGAGTGGCAGCTGGAGAATAAAAGACAACTGGTTACACAGTTAGTAAAAATAGGTGGAAGTCCGAACAATTTCATGTTTACGGCTCTGCTTTCACGCCCTACTTTTGCGGAGGGCATTCCCAGTTCATTATAACAGTAGAAGAAGAGAAGAAATGCTGATGGAGCTGTCCATTTTGCCGCAGTGCTGATATCGAACCCTCTCAGCTACCCCTGGCGGATGAAAGGAGCTAGCGCAGCCTCTTTGCTTTTACGTTCAGAATTCGTAATAATACAAAGAAACAGTTCTTTTTAAAAATCTGTGTCTATTTTATACTGAATTGCAGCAGTAATACTGGCAAGTGCTTTGCTTCAGGTTGCTTGAATAATCCAATAGAACACGACATGAAAAGGCATGTTTCTTGTGTCTCATATCAATAAAGAAATTAAAGAAAACCTATAGTGTTTTTAATTGCAGATTAAAACTTCATATAAGTTGCCTACTTTTGAAAATATTGGTGTTTGTGGAAATACACACACACACACACACAGCAATTTATAGCTCCTTTCATGCCTCTTTACATATTTTATTAAAATCACCATGTACCTAATCTATTACACAAGAATCCAACTATCTACAAATTGAATCTGTTGCACTATCTTGCTTCTGTGGCAGGGCCTCTTGATTTCTGGATCACACCCCTTGCTTCTAGCTTGATCCATGATGATTTCTTAGATTATTGTTCAGAACCTGATAGTCTGTTGTGTATAACTGTCTTTAAATCTTCCTTTATAAACTTGATTACTTCATCTAAAAGAGGGAATAGAACAATGTTTTGCTAATTAGACTCCGAATGTACTTATCATTTGGTTGCTTATCTTCTTACCAAAGGCACCTACAAACAAATGTCTGCAACCTACAGAATTCTGTTTTGCCTTTAGATTAGATGAGTACTATCTGAGCTGTATATGACCACCACAATTCCATTTCCAGTCACTCATTTTCCAGAACTGGCAGGATGGAAAATTACAGGGTGTTTTTTAAAATTATTTTGGAGGGGATTTGAGGCAGAATGGATGCTCCCTTTTGATTGTGACTTTTTCCTTAAGGCCTCTCCAAACTATAAAATGACCAAAAATGTCAGCTTTACCTATTCCATGGATGTCACAACATCACTGGCTTCTGAGGGCCCCAGTCAAGACAGAAAGTTTGCTCTTAAGATGAGAGGTTGTCTAACACTGTCCTAAAGGGCTTCTAAGTTCAGCAAGAATTTCTTTACACATTTCAGGGGCAGTTTGAGATAGAGGAGGTGGCATTGATCTAAATTCACTGACACATCTAAATCACCATGGCCAAATCCAATTTCTCCAGGAAGAAATTTCTGCAACTGACGCAAAACCAATACTAAACAGAGACATCGTTGATTTTCCATAAGCAGTGCCAAGTCCAGAAGCATTTCCAAAAATTTTTTCACAAAATATGCCAAGCTATGCTTTTCTTTATCAGGATTTATTAAATAAACCACAATGCATCTGGTTTACAAGTAACAGTGGTTGGGTTCACACTATATACAAACACAAAAACAAGAAAAGTATATTATGAATTTGTATTTCTGAACCCGGTTTGACACCGGAATGGAGAGTAGCCCATTCAGTACATATTCTGCTGCATTCAAAATCTCTATAGTTATCTCTTGAATTTTGAATTTGTCTTGTTAACATCCAATTCATTTTATTAAGGATTTCAAAAAGTTCCTTAATTGACATTTTCCCCCACCCCAAATAATAGAGTTGGTTGTTGTAAACATAAAGGTCCAATCTTAAAACTCTATACTTACTATCCAGAAACCACCTGTCAACAGTAAATAAAATTCCATAGTTTATAGCCAAGAATGATGTTGAATTATAATCATAAGAGAATAGATGAAATCAAACTACAGCAAAACAATACCCTTGAGTTTCATGTTGATCAAATATTTCAATGGAATGGCCAGTAGTATCAAATACTAGATCAGGGGTCTCCAACCTTGGCTCCTGGAAGCCTGGCGGACTTCAACTCCCAGAATTCCACAGCCAGCTTTGCTGGCTGTGGAACTCTGGGAGTTGAAGTCCGCCAGGCTTCCAGGAGCCAAGGTTGGAGACCCCTGTACTAGATGATTGAACAAACTTAACAGTAATACTCTCCGTCCCCAGTTCCTGGCATCATGGTGACAATATGAACAAAAAATGAAATAATTATCTCCTTCCCAATAAAAAATTAGTCTGGAATTTCTATTACTTGTATTACATTTTACTACATGACATTGATCAAACCTGCAATACTGGAATCTTTTAGAAAAATGGCAGTTTCTCCTGACAGAATTGGATATAAGAAGTATGGAACTTTGTTTGAAAAATTAGCCCACAATGTTAAATTATCCATATACAAGGAAACAAAGATAAGATTGCAGGTACGTTTTTTTAATTTTTATTTTGTATTTACAGTTCACCTCAAGGTCTTCTCCACAGAATAAGTAAAGCAGATGGAGCTCCAAAGCAAGAGGACTCCTCAGTGAACTTCCCCACTTGCAGATCAAAGAAAGAGAGGAGGAGGATCACATGTAGAAACTGTTTCTCTCTAGCACAGGGGTGTCAAGTTCAAAGTCTGAGAATTTGCTGTTTTCACCATCCAACAAGTGGGCCCTCTCTGAGGCTCTTAATTTAGATACATTTGCTTCACGTCTCCAAGTACTGATTTCTAGGTGCTTTACAAATCATTTCTAAAATAAAATGAGGCTCACCCAAAAATAGGGTAAAGAAGCAGTTACCAGATTTACAAACCTTGAGCCTGCTTTCTATCTGAAGTACAAGTGAACAAACATGTTAGCAACTGTACAATTTTGAAGAGTAATTGTAATTGGCTACCAGAATGTTCCTTTCTGAGAGGCCTAAACTATTCTCCCTTTTACCATGTGAAATTGTCTGTTGAAGAGCACTATGCTAATATAACATGAATAGAGAAAAATATCACAAAATAGGCCTGAAATTAGCTCAGTTGTGCGCTAGCACATTCTGGGGAGGAAAGACCAAGAAAAAGACAATAAATTGGTCCAGAGATTACATAAAGAATCCTGTCTGTCTGCTTGCCTTCTCTGCCATTTGGATAGTAGCTTCTTTTAAGCATAGGATAAGCTAAGATAAGAAGGACAGGAATATTCAAAAGAATGCTTCAAATATATACAGGGACTATTTTTTAGGGGAGAGTACAAGTGATACAGGAATTACCAGCCTGGTTTATTATTTGCACTAAATCATTGCTTAATCACAATTTATTAAGTAAATCATAATGTCTGGGTTCATACAAACTGCTGAGCCATAACCAAAATAAACCCTATCATCATGGCTTAATGGGAATCCAAATCCATCTAAGCCATTATTTCTCAAGACTCTTAATCCAAGGAATAAAGGCTAATAAACGCTGATGGAAAAAAAAAATCAATGTTCAGTTTAGTAACCAATCAACATCAGTGGCCCTGATACCAGAATACGCTGAATTGAGGATTATCCCATTTACCAATTAAATAAATTAAAACTGTTAGGTACAGAACAGAACCAGAAGGTTTAAATCAAAAAAATATAAAGCTAACCCTTAATTGGAAGATATTTTCATCAAATGTGATTAAAAAAAAAAAGGATAGTCTAAATCAGACATTGGCATTTTACAGCCACTAGGCCACATCTGGCCCTTGGCCTGTCCCTGCTGGCCCATATGAAATCAATCAGAAATCAAATGTAAATAAGTATCCGCCACGCATGCAGTACAATTGAATGGCTTTTATTTTGAAAGAGACTTTTTTTGCATTTTACATATGTGCGTGCATGCCTATACATCTTCACAGGCTTATTTGTCTGGTCTCAAGAACAGACTCAGTTTCTCATGTGGCCCCCTTGGGAAAATTAATTGCCCACCCTTGGTCTGAAGTATCTTGATAACTTGAATCACTAAATGAGGTACAAATATTGAACTAAATAATGATGCAAAAGATTGGATTCGAAAGTGGCCTGACTAAATTAAGATATGTGATGTATAATCAAAGAAATATGAATCATCTTATCAAAATATTATTGTAGAATATTAGCCTCAGACGAGAGGTCTACTCACCTCACTGGCTGGCTTCATACACAATGCTATGGCAGGGCTTCTTAAATAAACATAATAGCTACTTTTCCTCAAAGTCAAAACCATACAAACTGCCTTAGAGCTTAATATAACATATAGGTATGTATCTATTGCTGCCTAATTTGGGCTAATTACTTCTCCCTAACAGCCTCTAAAAGTGGATGGGTAAAAAATAGACTCACTTGAATAGACTCTGACTCCTGAAAGTTATATGCCCATATATTTTTTCCCTGTTAGCAATAATAAAATGATTTCAGTTGTCTTTTTCAGGATGTTTTTCAGCTTTCCTCTTCTATAACCCTGATATTTCCTGGCAGTCTCCTACCTAGCTACTAAACAACTAAGCCTGCATAGCTTTTAAGAATCTGCTACATTCTGCTGGGTGCTGTTGTTTATGAGACAAACATGGATATTATGCTGGGTTAACTAGCATAATATGAAAAGGATTGCTAATTTGATCATTATTAGTAGGAGAAAGAGAGAGACATCCTACTAATACATATATAGGATGAGAGGTAGGTAAAGAACTGAGCTCTGGAAATGGAGAATGGAATCACTCTGTCACTAATATGACAAAATATCTTTCAAACTAAAAACAGTACAAATGATTAAGACACATATATTAAAAATATATTATGGCAATGCATATATGAGCCCTATTCCCCCTACAGCTGGCTACCTATCAAGATAGGAACCTATCCTATTGTTGATGTTCTGTATTTTTTTTTCTTTTATACTCCTACTTTCTGTATTTTGGGGGAATTACTTTATTTGCTTCCTTTTCTTTCTCCTCTCTCCTTCTCAGATGTTTTATCTTACCCATTCCTCAAACTTTGGAGCTTCTGTGTCACTTCTTTAATTGATTTCCAGTTATTGTCCCTTTATTCACCATCTCCTTCTAGGCACATTTAGGAAACTATGGTGAGTAAGAAAAACATACACAAGGCCTCTCAAGTTAACTTCCAGGCATATTGATTTAGAAATGACCTCAAGTAACATGGCTAAGAAATATTTTACCTGATACCTGCCTGTCATCTGTCCTTTCATATGATATTCCAGGAAGTGCCCATTTCAGCTCGTCCAAATTTGTAATTTTAATCTTCTGTGTGATATCTTGATACCTTAAAGGCAGCTGCAGATGCATGCAGAAGAGGGCTCTCTTACCTAGGCTGCAGAATTGTAAATGGTAATTGTATGGCAGAAAATAGTGTTTTATGTCTTTTGGTTGCCATCTACTGGTTATCCAGAGCTTTGTAGCTCTAATATAGATCAATAATCTGATCTAACTAAAGAGTTTCATATCGTTTTTATTCTACACTGATGAGGTTTGGTTAAATAGCTTAAATTTCTAATAAAACATTGAAATGAAGGATCTTTGTAAATGTACTATAGTGAGAACTGAATTTTAATTTTTTGTCTAAAAAGTGGGGTTTTGAAATAAACAACCCAGTCTAATTTCTAAATAAACCCAATGGTTAACTATCTAATAGATTTCTTTTTTCCACAAAATGTCAAAAAAAAAAAAACCCAAAC
Organism: Hydrophis major; assembly: GCA_033807585.1. NCBI lineage: Eukaryota > Metazoa > Chordata > Lepidosauria > Squamata > Elapidae > Hydrophis > Hydrophis major. Next base: position 56,799,983 of record CM066331.1, on the reverse strand, counting down.
AAATGTCAATTATATTATATGCCAAAAATACAGCTCTATATCTATACAGCTCTCAAAACCCATTAGGGTTAAGATGCACACTACAATCCCTAGCCAAATTCTGAAGAGGGGACAAATTATTGATAAACAATTTTAAAACTAAAGTTTGGGTTTTTGTCAAATGAAGATAGTTCTGCTAAAAGAAGAGCTAATGGCCACAATAGAATGGATTCCTCTCTGGACAAGAGACTTGAGATTGCCCACAAGTGCTCATACAGTTCTTCCTCATGAGGAGACTGTGGGACAGCAGTCATTCACAGGTTTAAAACCATCTTTTTGCTCAAACTATGGTTGGCACCTTCAACCATACTTCATTCCCCTGAGTTTACATACTTTCTTTTTTAATCACTTTTGGAAATTGTTAACTGCTTTTCAACTATTACGAACCTTTGTCTCAATAGGTTTTACAGCACCAGATGAATTACTTTCAAACCAAAGTTTTAAATACAAAAATAAGGATTATATGGGTGAATAAAATTTTGATTTTATAAAATGTCGATTTTTTGGAAATAAATTTTGGAATTAAAAATAAGGATTCTTTCCATGAGGAAATACTTTTGTTTTGAATTCTTTAAAAACATGAAATTGGATGGACTTTGAATTCTGGACACTAGAGGGAACCAGAAGCAACTACAGATTTTAATAAAGAGCATTTAAATTTGACTTATTAATACAAAATATTTTAACATTGGGCATATTTTGAGATGTTTTTGAACAATGGACCTATAAGATAATTTTAAGAATGCCTGCCATGATAGATGGACTGTTTTAAATATGCTATGCAAAAGGAACAAGACAAAACTGACACTGATAGAAAACTTCTTTGAAGAATTTTGTAAAAACTAAAGACAAATCGAGTTTTAAGACATTTTTGAAGGATTAAAGATCCAGTAAAAAGAACAATTATAAAGTTGGTTTATTTGATCAAAACTGAAATTGATGTTATTGCTGGTAATCCTTCATGGAGTTTTGCTGATAAAGACTGAAATGCTGGGGTTATAAAGATTTGCTTGTAGATAAGAGGTAGGAAGAAATGATCATTTGTTGTAGTTTGAGAAGGTGATAGGTTACTAAAATTATTTATATTTGTCGTGATGAAGAGGGAAGTTATTTCTTTAAATATTTCTTTTCATTTCTTTTTATTTATTTCTTGTATCATCTTTATTTTTATAGTTTTTAAATTTACATTCATTTTGGTTGTTGTAATTTTAAATAAAATTATGAGTTTTAAAAAGGGAGCCAAAACAATAAGCTTGTATATATTGGATATAGAATGGCAAATTAGTTCTGCCTTCTTACCTAAACATTTTTATTAAGCAGCTTTGCCCATGCGGAAAGCAGAGAGCTACTTGAAATGCACTGCTCAAAAAAATAAAGGGAACACTTAAACAACATTCAGGTAACTCCAAGTCACACTTCTGTGAAATCAAACTGTCCACTTAGGCAGCAACACTGACTGACAATCAATTTCACTTGCTGTTGTGCAAATGGAATAGACAAAAGGTAGAAAGCACAAGCAGTTAGCAAGACATTCCCAATAAAGGAGTGGTTCTGCAGGTGGTGACCACAGACCACTTCTCAGTTCCTATGCTTTCTGGCAGATGGTTTGGTCACTTTTGAATGCTGGTGGTGCTTTCACTCTAGTGGTAGCATGAGATGGAGTCTACAACCCACACAAGAGGCTCAGGTAGTGCAGCTCATCCAGGATGGCACATCAATGCAAGCTGTGGCAAGAAGGTTTGCTGTGTCTGTCAGCGTAGTGTCCAGAGCATGGAGGCGCCACCAGGAGACAGGCCAGTACATCAGATGTGGAGGAGGCCGTAGGAGGGCAACAACCCAGCATCAGGACCGCTACCTCTGCCTTTGTGCAAGGAGGGACAGGAGGAGCACTGCCAGACCCCCGCAAAATGACCTCCAGTGGGCCACAAATGTGCATGTGGCTGCTCAAACGGTCAGAAACAGACTCCATGAGGGTGATATGAGGGCCTGACGTCCACAGGTGGGGGTTGTGCTTACAGCCCAACACCATGCAGGACGTTTGGCATTTGCCAGAGAACACCAAGATTGGCAAATTCGCAGCTGGTGCCCTGTGCTCTTCACAGATGAAAGCAGGTTCACACTGAGCACATGTGACAGATGTGACAGGGTCTGGAGACGCTGTGGAGAACATTCTGTTGCCTGCAACATCCTCCAGCATGACCGGTTTGGCAGTGGGTCAGTAATGGTGTGGGGTGGCATTTCTTTAGGGGGCTGCACAGCCCTCCATGTGCTCGCCAGAGGGAGCCTGACTGCCATTAGGTACCGAGATGAGATCCTCAGACCCCTTGTGAGACCATATGCTGGTGCAGTTGCCCCTGGGTTCCTCCTAATGCAAGACAATGCTAGACCTCATGTGGCTGGAGTGTGTCAGCAGTTCCTGCAAGACGAAGGCATCGATGCTATGGACTGGCCCGCCCATTCCCCAGACATGAATCCAATTGAGCACATCTGGGACATCACATCTCGCTCCATCCACCAATGCCACGTTGCACCACAGACTGTCCAGGAGATGGGAGATGCTTTAGTCCAAGTGTGGGAGGAGATCCCTCAGGAGACCACCCGCCACCTCATCAGGAGCATGCCCAGGCGTTGTAGGGAGGTCATACAGGCACGTGGAGGCCACACACACACTGAGCCTCATTTTGACTTGTTTTAAGGACATTACATCACAGTTGGATCAGCCTGTAGTGTTTTTTTCCACTTTAATTTTGAGTGTAACTCCAAATCCAGACCTCCATGGGTTGCTAAATTTAATTTCCATTGATAATTTTTGTGTGATTTTGTTGTCAGCACATTCAACTATGTAATGAACAAAGTATTTAATGAGAATATTTCATTCATTCAGATCTAGGATGTCTTATTTTTGTGTTCCCTTTATTTTTTTGAGCAGTGTGTATAGATACCAGTAGTACTTAAGAACCCAAAATTTATGTTGTTAAACAAGATAGTTATTAAATGAGTTTTCCCCCATTTTACAATTCTTTTTGCCAGTTGTTAAATGAATCAGGCTTCCCCATTAACTTTTATTGTCATATCATAAAAGGTGATCACATCACCTGGGACATTGCAACCATCATACACATAAGCCAGTGGCCAAGCATCCAAATTTTGATCACGTGACATGAGGATGCTGCAATGGTTGTAACTATGAAAAATGGCCACAAGTCACTGTTTTAAAGTGCTATTGTAACTTTGAATGGTCACTAAACAAATGGTTGTAAGTCAAGGTCTACCTGTATTTAGAAGTTTCCTCACCATAGCCTGCTGCCTGCTACAGCTTTGGAAGGGAAATTCAAAAGAATCCCTTATAATGACCAATTGTGTCCTTGTGGATCAAATACAATCTCTAAGTCATGTTTTATTATAGAGCCTCTTCTTCACAGACATTAGGAACAGATATATTTCACCTCATAAATGAAGACAGGATAAAGTTGCAGGATCCAATCTGGGTTGGTCACCGGGATCCCCTACAAGGATTGCCTCTACAACTATGTAGAAGGAGAGGAAGTTAACCATTAGATTACAAGAATCCAAATGAGGGTTCAGGTAAGGAGATCCAAACTCATTGGTAGCCTCATATTGCAATGAACAAGGACATACATTCAATTTTACAGCTATTAAGATTGTTGGCCGAGCAGGGACCAAAATAGCGAAGGAAATGATTGAAGCCCGAGAAATGGGCCCCTTCTCAGTCAACAGGAGTGCCGATTTACCAACATCTTACCAACTACCCAGAAGCTGAGGGCTTGGCAACACAAGGAAACCACAACCAATGACTTAATAGCTGCCCATCAACACTCCCAATCAAAATAACTAAAAAACCACACACAACCAGGCACCGCATAAATACTACACATAGAATAACCCAAAACACACATTTTGCTAGAGAGAAGTTCCCCGAGGACAGGCTCCAGTATGAGCCTGAAAGCTCAGGCAACTAAACCTCTCATCTCAGTGACTGACCCATATTGGAACCTGCAATATTTTACCTTGTTTAATGGACTTCCTAGGATATAAGAACCTTAAAAAAATATTCACTACTACTGAGTACAATGTTACACTTCTGGCAGTGAACAAATCCTGCCTTTAAGATCAGAAGCCAAATCTATTCTGCTGCTGGATAAAAAAACATACCAATTGTTTCTTGCCTTTTCCTTTCCTTTTAGTCAGCATTTAAATAATAACACGTTTTTTCCCTTTTGTTTTCCCCCCTCTATTTTGACTCATGACCTTAAATAGAATAAATGATACGAAATGCATGAAAAATACCTAAGAAAATAATACAATTTTTGGAAATAAATTTCACTTTAGCTAACGTTATCTTTTGAAAAAATAGCTTTAAACCCCCCCCCCCCGAAAAGTCTTAAGTGTTTGCAACGATATTTAAGAGGCGCGATTAGCCCTCGACCCCAATTGCCTGATGTTACTTTTGAACGGGGTGCTGGCATAAACCGCCCAGAAATGAATGAAACGCCGAAAAGCGACGCTCCCGGTGGGCGAAGTTACCAAAGAGCTCCCTCTGCTGGCGTTTTTTATGTGCGAGCCAAGTCTCCTCCCCTTCGCGCATGACTGGTAGCGTTTGGCTCATTTAGGGACGCTCCGCAAATGTTTGCTCCACCCGTCTGCTGTTTTGGCAAGTAAGCGAGCAATGGTTGATCGGTTGGCGTTTCGTCCCTGATATCAATTGGATTCCACATACGCGAAGCCAAAAAAAATGCGCTTCGTTTGCTAACGTTATCTTGACCTCCAGCAAAAAGCAGCGGCATTTCTTCATAAAGTCGTCGGCTTGATTGATTCTGTGCCAGCGAGGCCTTTTCCATTCCTAGCGGCTACATCGCTAAGATTTTATTTTGCTTTTTCCCCATGGTGCACGCGCTGATCTCAGCCCCACTGGCTAAGCCCGGAGCCTTCACCGGCTTTGCGGCTCTGCAGTAGCATTGCACCTTGTCTCCAGTCCCTTCATCGAGGGGGCGGCGCTGGGGGGGGGGGGGCAAGAGGAAGAAAGCGATGGAGGGAAGGGCTATTCTTGCGCATGCGCGGCTTGCGAGGTCCGGCGCTACAGCAGTCCTGCGGTTTCTTTTGGGCGAGGGCGAGAGGCGACTGGCGACCGCGGAGAGGTGAGCGGGGCAGCGGGGGCCGAAGAGCCTCCAGCGACTCTCGCGCGCCCTGGCGGGGAACGGGAAAGGGGAAGGAGAGCGGTGCCCGTCCTGCCAGGCAAGACGCAGGAAGTCAGGTGCCCCCCCCCCGGACTCCTGTCTCAGGCGGGGGGAAGGAAAAGAGAGAGAGAAGCGCCGTCCTGTTTCTTTTCCTCTCCCGGAGGGGGGACGGGGCTACCCTTCCCTTTCCCCGGCGGCAGCAGGAGGATCCTCCGCCCCATCTACGCGCTTGAATGCAGCGCGGGAGAATTGGTGGCAGAAATGCCGTCCGGGTGGAGAAAGGAGGCAGGCAGGGCGCCCCGATCTCGCAGGTTGAACCCCAGCACGGTTATAACATTCTCTCGTTCACGCTCTCCCTCTCGCCCGCAAACGTAAGAATAAACATTGGGGAGGGGGGGAAGGTACATATAGTAAAGTGTCGGCTGAAAAGTGAACGGTTTTATCTTCTTGAAGTTTGACCTCCTATATTTCTCTTTGGGAATGAAAAGTCTGAAGAAACCGCCCAAACTTCCTTTGCCATCCGCTCGTTTTGCGCCTGACATTTGGAGTCTCACTCAGCGTTTTGCTCAGTGCTGAATGCATGTCCACCTTCTGTCACCCGATGTGTTAACATGGGATCCTTTCAGCACTGTTTAATTTTTTAACCACTTCTCCTCTCAAATGTGGATCAAAATAACCTTCAAGATTAGGTGAAAAAAAAGATGGATCTGAAGGACTGATAGAAGAAACAGCGTTCTTTAGAGAGATTGGATGGAATAATCATTTTGGGTTTAAGGAATTGACAGGTGCAATCTGTTTTTAGGCCCTCAAAAGGCTCTGATTAGCACAGGAACATTCTTTGGCCAATGTAAAGTGCCAGTCAATTTGATGCATAAAATGTACTGCCTGAGTTGCAATCTCTACCTGCCTAGGGCCAGGACTTGTTTTAAAACTATACTTTTTAGATGTCAGGTCTTTCTTATGTTCCTACTTACCTCAATTATAAATTGACTCCAAATTTGCAGTCTCCCCACCCCCCTATTTCTTTACTGCAGCTATGAACCATTTGGAATCATATCTCAATTTTTCATCAACACGAAAGTTTATTTTCAAGATTTATTGTAGTGGGAGCCCTTGTTTAATTGGGAAAAGGGTTATATTTTAAACAGTAATGATGAGTGATTTGATTGTCAGAACTTTGCAAAACATTGGGGTAAAATGTGTGTTTAAATCAGCTAATTGTGAAATAAAGTGTAGCTTAGAAGAATTCCGGTCATGCAGTCAGTTTATTTCAGACTCAAGCATTATTAGCACAATTGAATGTCCTGTTAAAATTTGAAATATTTTTTTTGCCTTGTAGTTGAGATTGAGCAGTAGTTTGGAAAGACAACTGACATTTTGTTCTTCATATAATTTCATTGTGCAACCACAAAAATATGCTGAAAGAGAGGGACAAAGGTTGTATGTAGAGTAACAAGTTGACCTAGCAATTGTTGGAAGTATTTTTGCAGGAACTGAGTTGATGTTCTTTATTTAAAAGTTGGTAGCCTTGGGGAAGGTTTTTGCAATAGGCCATGGTTGATGAATTACATCAGAGAGATAACTGTCAAGTTGAGTAATAGGCATCTGAGCATGTGTTTTATTTTCCTTTAGGCTTTTAAGAACATCTGTCATTGATGTTCTGTTGGAACATGAAGCAACTTGCAGTAATCATACATTACCTAAATTGTTTAGTATAAGTCATCTGTATTTTGTGGTATTAATTGCAGTCCTTGATACCTAAATTGTTCAGTGTAAATCATCTTATTTTGTGGTATTAATTAACTGCAGTCCTTGAAACTGTAAATAATTAAACTTCTTAAAGTTCAAGTGTTTGAACTTTGTTCTTCTAATAAGGACATCTGACCTGCTGGTCTTTGTTTATCGATATAAGAATTTCTAATTGCTATGTATAATGCTAAATATTCATCAAAAAATATTTGACATTGCTGAACTGTATTAAAGAATGATTGGGTCATAAAAAGGGAGTCACTGTATTTACTTGAAGATAATTTTTGCTTACTAGAATTGTCTTCTGTTTATCAAAAATGTGATGTAGAAGATTATAGAATGTAGAAGATTTAGTTGAAAGCAAATAGATTACAGGTACACTGGCTGATAATAGGGCAAAAGTACAGAAGCTTCCGGAGGAATAGTATTGAACATGTTATCTCAATATTCATTTGTCACCCTCATTTGTAGAATGTGAGTGTCTTCTTTCGAGAGTCTCCTCAATCCACATGGATTAAAACTCTTGGAAATTGTGATCCTTAGCTGATGAACCTGTCCATTGTAGAGACATTTTTAATTTTCACCACTTTCTCCCCAACTTGTATGGAGTAAGATGAGCTGAATAGATTGATCCCTAATATAGCACAACACTTTTGAAAGAGGAACTTCACACTGTGTATAAATATGAACCAGCTCTTTTTGAATCATTAAAGGGGGCACATTGTTTACAAAAATGGCTTTGGAAGCTGTTCCTGGTTGTCTCTCATGTGCAAAATGCACATATGGATGTAAAGGCAGCAAAAGCTGCTTCCAGAGTTAAAACAACTTTAATATTTTCAAAAGAACTGTTTCATATACACTTCCATTTGTGGGAAGCATCTCTTTAAAACATGTTGCAGAGCCATAATGCATGCATGCGTCCATACACAGACCCAGACATGGTTTCAGGAGGAAGATTTCATTAGTTTAGTTCAGGGATTCCCAGCCTCTGGGTCACGGCCCACTAGTAAGCTGTCAGGTGTTTGCAAGTGGGCCGCGGAAATGGGAGAGTGCGCACACCTACACACATCCCCATTTATACAAGCAGTGGGTGAGCGTGTACACGTGTTTCATTTGTGTGAGCGGTGGCTGCACATGTGGGCTTGCCGCCACACAGAATTATCCTCCCCTCCCCTTTGCCAGTCTGTAAAGCTGGAAAGGTTTAATTGACAAGTTGAGGAAACCAAGCAGTATCCTTATATCTTTTTATTTATCTAATTAGTTAGTTTACTTTATTGTTGTTACATCTCGTACAACAAAATCAAACAGCATCTTCAGTGCACATCATGAACATGACCATGAAAATAAACACAAGCACACATCCTTCACTTTCCACACATTGAACCAAAAATCCCCGACACTACACCAACACTGTACTATACAGCAGAATTCAAAAGAGCTACTACCCTGGAATAGAAGCTGTTTTTCAGCCTATTTGTCCTTGTTTTTATTATTCTGTACCGTCTGCCAGATGGTAATAGTTCAAAAAAAGGGTTCCCAGGATGAGATGGATCTTTGAGAATGTCTTGAACTTTCTTAAGGCAGAGGGAGCTATAAAGCTCTTCCAAAGAGGGGAGATGGCAACTAATGATCTTCTGGGCAATGACATTAACCCTCTGGAGTGCTTTCCTATCTGCCACTGTGCAATTGGCAAACCATACAGAGGTGCAGTATGTTAAAATACTTTCTATGTTGCAGCAGTAGAAGGTCACCTGCAGTTTTTCATTCAGTTGTCATTAATTTTCCTTTATAAAGGAAATGGATGGTTTTCTTTGAGAGGATCTAGTACCATTGTACTAGATCCTTGTATTTATATAAATTCTTGTATTTATATAAATTTATGGTCTATTTATATTTTGGGACAATGCCTGCATGTTGCATATAGCATACAAAGCTTTATTTTTCAGATTTCCTTTGGTTTTCTGTGAAACTTTAGGCAAGAAATAAATCTAGGAATTTTTTACCTCATTTTTCCATCTGTCCAGTGTTGACAGCTTAAACACAATACACTTTAATTTGTAAAATTGCAAGAATTATATTGGATTCTGTGTCCAATCATTGTTGAAGAACTAGGATTTTTTGAGATTAGTAGCAGCAGTTCAAAGTTCTGTTGTTCTTTGAGTATCTGTGTTAGGCAACAAAATGTGCTGGTAGGACAGGAGAGAAGGAGAGTTGCTGTTTTGCTGCTACTAAATCCTATCCTCCCTGTCAAATATATTTGTGTAGCTATTGTGAGCAGAATATATAAATTATAATATGCCATTATAAATTATAATATCATTTATGTTATAGCATTACTTACTATGCCTTATTATTCTGAACACTGAGCAAATGGAACTTGGTTAGATTAATCTTCATTATATGAAGAAAATTGCAATTGTTATCCTTTCCAATAAGTTCTTGAACAATAATAAATTCCTGAATAATAATCTTCATTTTCTTTTTTTTAGATTGATTGCAGCGCTGTTCCTTTTTTGTTTTTCTTTTTTTTTTGAAAAAGGTTTTATTAATTTTCTACAAACAAACAAGACAAACAAAACATAAAAACATCAACTCTTATATGTACATCCAGTGTGTCAGTTGGTTCATCATTTTTGTGCATTCATTCTGTAGTCTCAATTACAATTATGTTACATAACAACTCATATTGTCAATCCAAACTTATATATCCTAATATCACTAAAAAAAGAAGTTTTTGACTATATTTTTAATCATTCATGCTTTATGAGCTAACAATAAACCAGTTTACTCTATAACAAATCATCTAGTCATATCAAATCAATCCTAAAAAATCCTTTATAAATATAATATCAAATAACAAAATAATAGCAAAATAAAGATATTCCTTACTATCTAGCATTCTAAATATTCTATTATCGTATTTTATCATCTAGCCATTTATAAAAAAGATCCCAAATTTCGTAAAATTGTTTATCCTCTTGCTCTCTAATTTCAAATGTCAATCTGCTCATCTCAGCACATTCCAATATTTTCTTAATAATTTCTTCCTGTAATGGTATTTTCTCATTCTTCCAATTTTTAGCAAATACAATCCTGGCCGCTGTTAATACATTTACAATCAGGTATTTCAAATCTTTACTATATATATCAGGTAAAATTCCCAATAAGAAGATCTCTGGTTTCAAGTCTATATGTTTCTTTGTCATTTTTTCCAACCACATGCGAATTATAGTCCAATATTTTCTAGCATCCTCACAAGTCCACCACATATGGTAATGTGAGCCGGGTATCTGATGACATTTCCAGCATTTTTCAGATTTGTTCTTAAACATTCTTGCTATTCTTGTCGGAGGAAAGTGCCACCTGTAAAACATCTTATACAAGTTTTCTTTATATGCTGTTGACATTGTCATTTGATAATTTTGAGACCACAATTTCTGCCATTTCTCTAAATCAATCCCATATCCAAAATTCTTCCCCCAAACAATCATAGTTTCTTTGACTTGTTCTTCCTCTAATTTCATTCCCAGTAAATAACCATATAGTTTTTTAATCACCTTCTCATCAGTACCCATCAAGATCTTATCTAAATCAGTCTGTTTATCATAAAATCCCTCCGTTTTGGAATCTTCATCATACCTTGAATGTATTTGTGCATATGAAAACCAATTCATCCTTATACCTTGTTCCTCTAAGTTTTGGATCGATTTAAGTTCACCCTTTTCATCCAAAAGTTCCCCATATCTAACTGTTTGTTCCTTCTTGTAGATTATAGGATAGGAAAATGCTTCAGTGGTCGATAACCAAACTGGAATTTTCAAATAACATTGTCTTTTTATCTTCTCCCAATTTAACCACAAAGACTCCCGTACATAATGTCTTCTAAAATAACCCTGTGTTTTAGTTCCCTTATACCATAAAAAAGCATGCCAACCCAACAGCAAGTCATGCCCTTCTAATGTCAACAACCTATGTTTCCTTAATGTTATCCATTCTTTGACCCACATCAAACTTGCAGCTTGATAATACAATTCCCAATTAGGCAGACCAAAACCTCCTCTAATTCTAGCATCTTGCAAAAGCTTTAGCTTTATTCTCGCTTTTTTACCTTGCCATATAAACTTCAACATAATTTTATTTAAATCTTCAAAATAGTCTTTTCCAAGCCTAATTGGTATTGTTTGAAACAAAAATAAAATTCTAGGTAAGATATTCATCTTAATTGTTGAAATTCTCCCTATTAATGACAATTGCAAGTTTTCCCACTTCTTCAAATCTGTAGTTATCTGTTTAAGTTTAATATAATTATTCTCCTTTAATGTGCTACATCTTGTTGTCAAATATATCCCCAGATACTTAACCTTATTTGTAACTTGAATTTTCAAAAGATCTGCCAATTCTTCTCTCTGTCTCAATAGCATATTCTTTGTCAAAATCTTTGTTTTGTCTTTATTTATTTTCAAACCAGCCACCTCTCCATATGCCTCTATCCTTTCCAGTAACTTTGGAGCTGTTTCTAGCGGATCTTCCAAAATAAAAGCTAAATCATCAGCAAAAGCTTGTAGCTTGAATTCTTCCTTCTTAATTTTCATTCCTTTTATGCTTTTATCATCCCTAATATTTCTATTCAACACTTCCAAGCTCAACACAAATAGCAAAGGAGATAGGGGGCAAAGTCTTGTGCCTTTCCTTATATTAATAAAATCTGTAAATTCCCCCTCCATCATTACCCTTGCTGTCTGTTTATTATATATAGCTTCTATTGCTTGAATAAATTTTTTAGCGAAACCCATCTGCTCCAATAATAATAACATAAATCTCCAGTTCACGTTGTCAAATGCTTTTTGAGCATCTAGGAATATCAAAGCCATTTGCTTTTCAGGATGAGCCTCATAGTATTCCAAAGTGTCCAAGATTACTCTCATATTGTCTCTAATTTGTCTCTTTGGCAGAAATCCATTTTGATCTGAGTGAATAAAATTATTTAAATATTTTTTAAGTCTTTCTGCTAAGATTGAAGCAAAGATTTTATAGTCTGCATTCAATAAAGAAATAGGTCTATAATTCTTAATTTGCAATGGGTCAGTCTCTTCCTTTGGTATGAGTGTAATATAAGCCTCTGACCATGTTTTAGGTATCATCTTTTTTAACATAACTTCATTCATAACTTCTAACAATGGGATGCTCAATAATTCTTGAAATGTTTTATAAAATTCTACTGGAAGCCCATCTGGACCCGGAGCTTTCCCATTATTTTGTCTCTTAAATGCTTCATTTAGTTCCATCATTGTTATATTGCTTTCTAGCATTTCTTCAGTCTCTTTAGGTATCTTTGGTAAATTAGCTTCCTGTAAATACTGTTTGACTTTTTCTTCATCAATATTCTCTTGTTTATATAGTTGCCCATAAAAATCTCGAATAATTTCTTTTTTCTCCTTATTCCCATAACAAACTTGGCCTTGTTCATCTCTTAACTTCAATATTTTTCTTGATTCCTTCTCTTTTCTCAATTTATATGCTAGCCATCTACCTGGTTTATTTGCATCTTCAAAATAATTCTGTTTAGAGTTTCTAATTTTCTGTGCCAGTTCTTCTTTCTCTATTAATTCCATTTTATGTTTGATTACATCCAGCTTCAATTTAATATCCTTTTTCTGTGGCATTTTCTGTAATTCTTTTTCAAGAATTTTATACTCATCTTCCAAGGCCTTAGAAGCTTGCCTTTTCCTAATATCCTTTTTTCTTGTATAATCTATTATCAAACCTCTAGCGTATGCCTTCATTGTATCCCACACATTTTGCGTTGAAGTATCTTCTTTTTTATTTTCTCTGAAAAAAAAAGCCAATTCCTTCTCCATCCATTGTGTAAAATCTTTCTCCTTTAAAATAGTATTATTTAATGTCCATCTCGATCTTTTTTTTTGTCCCTTCCATTTAATTGTCATTGGGCTATGATCTGCCCAAGTACTTGTTTCAATATTTGTTTCTTTAATATTAGATATTAGTTCTGTTGAGATCCAAATCATATCTAATCTGGACCATGATAAATGTCTATTTGAATAAAAAGTATATTGTTTAGCTTTAACATTTCTTTCTCTCCAAATATCTTTTAAAGCTAATTCGTCTGTCATTTTAAAAAAAGATTTAGAGAGAATCTTTCTATTTTGCTTTGTTGTTGTTGCTATATAGTCCAGTTTATTGTCCACAATTCCATTAAAATCTCCCATCATAATTATATTAACATAGTCCAGTCCAATTATTTTCATGTGTAACTTTTTATAAAACTCTTCTTGTTTATCGTTCGGAGCATAAATTGCAATCAATTTATTTTTATATTAGTATTTTACTAATAGTATTTTTATATTATTGTCCATTATTTCTACCATTAATACTCTTCCATCTTCATCCGTGTAAATCAATTTTGCTGGAATAGCCTCTTTAATGTATAAAACCACACCTCTTTTCTTACATTGAGTCAAAGAAGTAAATATTTTCCCCAATTTTGTCTGTAATAACAATTGTTCATGTTGTTTTTTAATGTGAACTTCTTGTAAACAAATTATATCAAATTTTAATTTCTCTAATTTATGAAAAGTTTTCCTTCTTTTAACAGCTGAATTAAGTCCATTTATATTCATTGTAATCAGTTTTTTTTCCTCCATGATTATGCTTTATATTTAGGTCTAACAGCTCTCGTGGATCTCACTTATCCATCTGTCCCCCTGCTGCTCCTTTCTCTTTTTCAGTCTCCAGTTGTTCATCTTGAAACTCAATTGATAAAGCCTCTTTCTCTGCTTCCTCTCTTCTTCCTCCAAAGAATTCTGCATGGAAAAGTTCTGCTTTCTCAATTGAATCAATTCTATATCTCTGCTCTTGCCACCTAAACATTAGTCCTTCTGGAATCAGCCATCTATAATTCACTTCGTTTTCCAATAGTATTTTGGTCAGAAATCGATATTCTCTTCTCATCTCTCTCACTCTTCTGGGTATTTGTTTTAAAACCACAACCTCTTTACCCTTGTATTTCAGTGTTTTCTCTCTTGCTACTTGTAATATTTGCGTTTTAATGGATTTTTTGGTAAATCTAATATGGACTTCCTTGGGTAATTTATTTCTCATCGCATATCTTGTATAGACTCGATATATCTCATCTATTCCATCCATCATCTTTTCCTCTGTAATTTCCAAAGCATCTGCCAAAATTTCTATCATTACCGCTGCCAAATTTTCTCCTTTTTCCTCTTCTATATTTTGAAATCTGAGGTAAAATTCTGACCTTTCCATCTCCCACCTCAACATCCCACCTTTTTCTTGTTCAACCGCTGTTAGTCTGCTGTCAATATTTCCAATCTTCTTCTCTCTTTGTTTTCCTTCTTCCTCAATTTTTTGGAATCTCTCCTCATACTTAACCATCATTTGTTTAATATTTTCCACTTTTTCATCAGTCTTCTCTATTCTTTGTTCAATATTTTCTGTTCTTTGTTCAATATTTTCTGTTCTTTGTTCAATATTTTCTGTTCTTTGTTCAATATTTTCTGTTCTTTGTTCAATGATATCTGATTTTGTCTTGAGATCTTGGATTCCTTGCATAATCATCTGTAAAGTTACTTTTTCTTGTTCCTTATCTTGCTTCAACATAGTCTGAATTAAACGTTGTCCTCCAGCTGGTGGGGAAGCAGAGGTAGAAGCAGAAATGCCAGATGGTATTGGTTTCCTGCTCATTTCAATGTTTCCAAAACTTCAAATTCTTCTTGACTTTTAATCCAACTGGTAGAGCAGCCAATTATAATCCAAAATGGAGAACTCCAATAGTAAAAGACACGAAACCAAAGAAGAAACAGGAAAAAAGGAAGAAGAAAGATCTTCAGGTTCTTCTAGACCCTAATCCAATTACGAGATAGTCCACCATAAAAAAGGAAAAAATAGAAAGGAAAAAACAAACAAATCCAAAAATAATAATATTGATTAAGAGCAAAAGAAAAAAGAAAAAGCAAAAAGAGAAAAAACAAAAAGTTCCTTCAGATTCTTCACACCTTAATCCAATTAAAAAGTCTCAATAATCCAAAAAAAAAAAAAAAACAACAACCACAACCACAACAACAAAGTAGTCCAAAAACATAAATAGGAAAAGCAAAAAAGTCCCAATAAAAAAGAAAAGAAAAATAAAGAAGAAAAAAGAAAAAACTCTGAGGCTTTCCCTTTAAAATAAAAGGCAAAAATAAAAATATTACTAGAATTGAAATTTAGAAAAAGGCTAGCGAATGGGGTATATATAAGAAGACACACTGCACTTTGTTATTTATCCAAGGCTCTTGTTATGACTCTCTTCTCCAGCAGCTTCAAAGCCAAACCTCAAGTGTTGTTGATAACAGTCCAGGAAAGCACCTGCAATAATATTTTGCTGTGCTCTCCCTCTATCTTATCACGTTAAAGTGTCCTTGAGATGAGGTCTTTTTGCAATTCTCTCCAATTCAAATAAAATACTTTCAAGCCTCTAGTTGGCAGTGTTACAAAGTTTCTTAATGCTCTTTCTCCCCCCCAGCCGGAAAAAAGGAATAATATATACAGAAAAAAAAAAAAGAAAAAATAGCCAAAGGGAGCCTCTATCCTAAAGAAAGTTAAAAAATCAAAGGGAGCATAAAAATATATATAAGAGAAAATTCAATCCGGTTACCTACAAAGTCACAGTAAAATCTTTCCCAAAAAATATAGAAAGAAAGAAAAAAAAACAAAACACCCCAAGCCTCAATTTGACATCACTTTAAAAAACGCCGCTCAGACAATTTCAGTCAAAAAAAAAACCTCACAACTTTCTTCTCTCTTCAGAATGAACTTTCCAACCTCAGCGAATTTACAACACCAAAGAGTTTTTCTCACCCAGCTGACACACTTCACTCCAATCACTTTCTTTCCGGAGCTGTCCCGACTTCAGCAGCTATGGAGGCTGCCTCTCCGCCGCCAGCGAAAGGGCTTCTTCCGGATCAAACCAGAGATTTTGCGATATCTCTGGGATCCTGGAACAGTGCCCTTCACGATCACCGTCTCTACGGGATGGTTTAGGTCCGTTAGGACCGACCAGGGGCGAAAATATCGGCTACGATCTCAGAGCCCCGAGATCGCAGCTGTATCACCGGAACGAAGCTCCGCCTTCTCCCTTTTTTGTTTTTCTTACTGCCTTTCTATTTAAACTTTTTTCCTGCAGACTGCACAACCTTTACAAATAATTGCAAAGCATTAATTGATATTATATATTTCATATTGGTGAGATTACCAATTCAATTGAATTTCATTGTACCACCTGCTTTTTCTAAAGCTTTTCTTCCAACCTTTTTAGAATTATTTCCATTTTTTTCAGTGTCTTTCATAGAACAATAAGGGAATAATTTAATTTGAGCCTCCCTTTTGGTGCTGGTAATCATCAGTCAGCTTGCGATCTTCTTCCTCTGCAGAGTTACGACAAAGATGATATCAAGCATGAGACATGCTAAATGATATATTTTGGTTATCTTGTCATTCTGAGATGTGGATCTGTGCTTTTCATTGGTTCTTTTTCAGAATTTAACTTCAATTCTTCCATGGTTTCATAGTCTCAGGGGTTCCATGCCTACTTTACTTATCCAATTGTATTCATTCTCCCACATAGTTTGCTCTGTTCTGCCACTACCACCATTGAACATTTAAGTATATATATTTTTTTTTCAAAAAAGATATAATCAAAGAAGTTCTGATTTTGTCAGATAAATTACTTTAACAAGATACGTTTTGCTATCCCAAGAAGATTATTAGCAGGCTTTCTATTTTCGTTAGAAGACAGTTCCTTCAATTCTGTGTCCTGGCTCCGCTCCTGACCATCCAAATCTATAGATAAATATTGGAACTCTAGTTTATCTCTGATAAACCCTTTCATTTGTTAAAAAAATGCATCTAAACTTGCATTAGGCTCATCTTACATAATTTCTGACAGGCAGTAAACGCTGAGCCAGCTAACATGTAGTGATCACTTGACTAAGAAAAAATCTGCAGCAAAATTTGGGTCTTATGTCAGCTATTTTAGCTACAGCATTGACTATCAGATTACACGTAGAGATATTCCAATGTCATGACCCTATTTTCTTACCTTGTTTGCATCTTTATTTGACAACATGACTGAAATGCAGATAGTTTATTAAATTGTTTCACTTCAGCAGCTGATACTGTTTTGCTTTTGCAGACATTTCACTTTTAGACTGCCAGGCAAATTTGTGTAGTTTGGTCTTGGATGGAGAAAATGAGTAAGGCCTCAGTCCTTTGTCCATCCTGCACTATATAACATGGAGAATGCAGCCATGCATTGTCATTAGCTATATTGCAGCTTGTTGAGAATCATAGCAGTTTATTGGTCATAATTTTACAAAGCGGGTTTACTTCAATCATTTGATGTTCTGTTCCCTCTGTATTTTAACATATATTCAAGTTTCATCTGATTTAACAATTTGGGAGTATTTCATTGAAGAATATTCCATGTGAGCAGTTAGTTTGTTTACTGCATATATTTATTTATTTTTATTTATTGGTTTATTTGATTTGTCAATTGCTTACAAGATAATAGGTATAAGTATATACATAGTTATGAATACATGAAATGTGTACATATAAGAAAAATAAAAGAAACAATAGGACAGGGACGGTGCGCTTATGCACGCCCCCTCCTGACCTCTTAGGAAAGGGGTGAGGTCAATAGTAGACAGTCTAAGGATAAAGTTTTTGGGGTTTGGGAAAGAAGCTACAGAGTCAGGTAGAGTATTCCAAACATTGACCACTCTGTTGCTGAAGTCGTATTTCCTGCAATCAAGTTTGGTGCGGTTAACCTTGAGTTTGTATCTATTGTGTGCTCTTGTGTTATGGTTGAAGCTGAAGTATTCATTGACAGGTAGGACATTGCAATGTATGATTTTATATACTATACTTAGATCAGACCGAAGACGGCGTAATTCAAGGTTTTCTAGGTCTAGAATTTCAAGTCTGGTGGCATAAGGTATTCTACAAGTAGAGGAGAACTCTTCTTGTAAAATATTTCTGGACTTTCTCAACTGTGCTAATATCAGATATGTAATGTGAGTTCCAGACTGATGAGCTGTATTCAAGTATTGGTCTAGCAAATGTTTTGTATGCTCTAGTTAGTAGTGTGATATTACCAGAGAAAAAGCTATGTAGGATTAGGTTAACAACTCTTTATGCCTTTTTGGCTATGTAATTACAGTGGGCTCTAGCACTTAGATCATTAGAGATGAGTATTCCAAGGTCCTTTACAGAGCTTGGATCATCAACAAGATCTTGACTATTCAGCTTGTATTTTATTTTCTGATTTTTTTTGCCAATATGTAAGGCAGAGCATTTATTTGTTGAGATTTGAAGTTGCCATTTGTTTGACCATTCTGATACATAGTCAAGATTTTTTGAAGGGTAGCAGTATTGTCTGTGGCATTGAACAGGTTTATCTTATCCACCATCCTAAGAAACCCTAAGGACAAAATTGAGTTAGAAAATCAAGGAGTATACGAAATCCCTTGCACCGCCTGCCCCACCACATACATTGGACAAACTAACAGAAGAATAAGTGTACGCATTGAAGAACATAAGAATTTAATCAAAAAGGAAGAACCGACCTCTTCCCCGGTCCAACACCTCAAAGCCACAGGACATGAGATCGACTTTAAAAATACCAGAACTATCGCCAAAACTGAACACTTCAGCAGCAGAATCATCAGAGAAGCCATAGAGATAGAAAAATGCCCACACAGCATGAATAAACGAGATGATACCTCCCGCCTACCAGCCATTTGGAAACCCGCCCTCATGAACAGATGAGTACCTAACATGAAGAATGACACCAGACCCACACCCCTGAGAGCCACACAAGATGCCACCACCACACTTCCACGTAGAAAGCCACACAGAAGATGAAACACGACCACGGACCAGAAGCCGCACTGCAGCTGCATCACTACCCACTTCAAACCCCTCTGAGCCATACATGAAGCGAACTGACCCCCACCATGAAGATGCAGCACGACCACGAACTCAAAGCCAAACTGCAAGATCACAGTTCACCAGCTCAAACCCCCCAGCAACTAAGATTAACCTGAGCACAATCAAGCCCCCACCTAAACAGAACACACCTCCAGCCAATCAGAACACAGCCAACCCCCCAATCAATCAGAACACAGCCAAACCCCCAAACAATGAGAACACACCCCCACCCAATCAGAACACAGCCAAGCTCCCACCCAATCAAGTCACACCCCCATTAGCAGTTAAAAGGAAGAAGCAGCTGCAAGCTCACATCACTCTGAGAAGCACAGAGCTGAAGACCAAGCCTGAAGATGATGAATGAGACTTCATCGAAATGTTGCCTAGATACTTCCAATCTTACACGGGAGAAAACCCGAATAACCAAAGATCCACATACAAATACCCGCAAGAACCTCAGAAAACATATATATATGACTACATAGATAATTACTAAAAGAATAATAACTATTCGTAAAACTTTTTTTTCGGTATCTTGTCCCCTATGGTAAAATAATCCCGAGAATCTTTCCCCCTCTATTTGTTTTTTATTGCTAAAAAACACAAATATAGCATAACCTGTTAATCTGTTATTCTGAAAGTTAAGATTGGTTACAGTACTCCATAACTTAGTTTTTAACAGCAGCACTGAAAGGTTTTAACACACAGAAAAGAAGTGTTCTATATGGAAGAACTTAGTAGTTTTTATAATAGTATTTAGATCAGTATTGTGCTCCTTCTGGTTAACATCTTTTAATATATGTTAAATCCTATGTATATACTGTATTTTGATGTGTGCATATATGGAAAAGAGAGCAAGATCCCAATGTGTTAAAATCTGCACCTAGCAATTTTTTATTAGAACATAGCACATTGGAACATATTTTTAATAATTGTTGTAGTGTGTTTGCATCTAGAGTTCCTTTGTTTTTTCATGATTCCCTATAGTTTACTACCCTTTAGCCAAGTTAGGAGGCCTTCCTGATATTGCATCTGTTATGTGAGCTACAGCACTATTGTTTCCAGAATTGGAATTTAAATTCAACAATTAGCAAACAATACTTTTAGCCTCAGGTAAATTTCCAAATGTGGTTAAAAACCATTCTCTTCCCCTTACAACAGCTGGTGGTGCATCTAATCCCATTTAACCTTTTATAGGGAAGTAGCATGTCATGTGAACCAATCAGCTAATGTAGTTGATGCATAGCTCTGTCCTTTTTCTTTAACTAGTTTCTGTTATCGTATCTGTCTAACATAGTGACAGAGATAATATTTGTGATCTGGCCAGTAAAGTTATAAGTGTTTGTCATATTATTCCTAACAGTAGTGTAAAGGTTACAAAACTTTATTAACTTAATAAGAATCCACTGCCATAATGTATATTGACATATACATTAAATATATAAGTTATCAAATGGTAGATAGGTTAAGTAGACAGGTTAATTTTCACTGCTCTGAAGGAGGTTTAATTTGTGTTTGGAAGAATGTGTGACTTGGATTTATTACAATATATAATATGTTTTTTTGTTCTGCAAACTCATCATAAAAGAACTAGAAAAAGTAAGATTTAGTAATGTTTTGTTATTGCCACTTTATTTCAATAATTGATCAGACCAAAATATTGTATTCGTGCTTACTAAAAGGATCCAGTAAACAAAACCTTGTTTACTAGATCTAGGTATAATGGATTTTGTATTTGATTTCTATTTCTATCAGATTTCTATTGTGATTTGCCCCCTTTCTGCAATAGCACAATTACACAAAATGTGCAAACTGGCAAAAATAATGTAAATCCTTATAATGCTCTAATTCCAATTTCAGCAGACTTTTCTTGGTATTGAATAGGCTCTCGCCCCAATAAGCCTGTTAAAGTGAGGTTTCATTGCAAACATAAAACAGACATGCTCTCTGCACTTCTCCAGTGAGCTAAAAAAATATTTGACATAGCTCAGTTAAGTTAAATGTAGGAGACAAAATCTGGAGCCATTTATGTCCAGAGTTTGACTCTTAGATCTGTACAGAATGAACAGCCTATTGAACTGAATCTCATTTTGACAAAATAAGTCACAAAGTGAAAAGTTTTTAACGATATTATTCCATTTTTATAATCTGTATATGCGTTCTATATATACACAATGTCATATTCATTTTATTAACTTAGTGAAATGTTATATATTTAATCAGATAACGATAGAAAATCTCTGAAAATATTTTGCAAAAGGAATAATCAGTTATTTAATAGTGATAATGGCAGGACCAACGTAATAAAAATAAATTCCCAGTTAATGAGCATGTTTACACATTTCTGTATTTATCTGAAGCTCTTTACAGATGCATAAACTATAAAATAGATTTTTGTAATTTAAGAAAGGTTCCATGGATTTCAGTAGCTTATAATTAAGAATTTTAGCTGGCTGCCCACCTATACTGTTATGTACTTATCCCACTGACTTATGAAAGTATGCCAGAGTTCAGACAACCTTATTTTTAGGTTGTATCATTGACATCATTTAAAAACAAGCAATCATATATTTAAAGTAAATAAAATTACAGAAGAAATAAGTTGGTTTATGATTCATCATGAAATTAAGAAATAAGAGGATAAATGGGGACAATATAAATGGTTTTTATATATAGGTTTCCAGAAAAATATAATTTTTAGATACAGTGATTAGTTTAAAATCATAAAGCTTACTCATTGAAGTATGAATTCCAAATTTTGCTGACATTTCTGGGTTTTGTTGTGTTTTACTCAACTAGCTAATTTAAATTGTTTGTATCAGGTGTTTGTGAACATTCCCAAATACTCTTGTCTTTAAAAAGAAGGCATTAGACAACACTTTGGAAATGTGTATTTATGTTAAATAGATCTTTTATTTGTTTTTTCCCCATAGTTTATTAACTTTTAAAGAAAATCAATCAATCAGTAAAAATGACAACTTCATGGAGTGACCGGCTACAAAATGCAGCAGATCTTCCTGCAAACATGGATGGCCATGCTCTGAAAAAGTACAGGCGGGAAGCATATCACCGGTAAGCTATTTCTACAGTTAGAAGCATTTCTTTACTATACTGAAAAAAACTAAAATCCTAAATACCACATACGTACAGATCTGTTCGTTCACATAGTCTATTTTTAAGAAAGCAGTTAGCATCTTTGAATGTTGCTAAAACTTGATTATGGATTGAATGAGAGAAAATAAATGAAATTGCATCCAGACAAGATGGAGGTACTGAAAGTTAACAAGAAGCTGGATTTGTTCTTGTGTGGTTGCATTTCCCCAAAAAGAGCAGACTGGAATTTGTGAGTACTTCATGGATTTGGTGATAGTTATCCATAATCCTGGTTAATTTTCATCTTGACTACTGCAACATACAAGATGTTGAGACTCTAGAAAAAGTACAGAGAAGAGCAACTAGGATGATTAGGGGACTGGAGACTAAAACATATGAAGGAGACTTTATACAAAACTGTCCCTGAAAGTTGCAGTAACTAGATTACTGACAGGTGCAAGGTACAGAGAGAGATGATACCTGTACTAAAATATCTCACTGATTGCCAGTTGCCTCCTGTCAGAGCTTAAGGCGATGATGTTAACACTTAAAGTCTTAAGCATCCTAAGGGGGCCTATCTGGGGGAACACAGTCCTACTACAAATCTCTTGATTACTTAGATGAGCAGAATCTCCTTTTCTCAGGTTCTGCTTTTTATCTGGATTGCTTCTCACTGTGGATTGCTTTATTATAGGAACTGCTGTTGTGACTTTTGCAGATCTATTGGTAGAAGTTTGAAGAAAGGCAGATAGAATCCTAGGTGACAGTTTGCATAAATTTCCCTTTAGTTTTTTTTTTTTTAACAAGGGAGGATAGATGCTATTGATTTATTCTCTCCCCAAATGATAGATAACTGAATTATGAAAAGCTTAAGATAAATTGAGACTGTAATGTATGGTTTTGAAACATTATTAACAAACAGGGAGAAGATATAAGAAGTAAGACAAAGTTATGGTATATCATAAATATATTTTGTTAGAATAGAAGAAAAACAACCAGATTGAAACTACAACAAGTGATAATGAAGAAACAGTTCAATCTGTTTGTCATTCTCATCCTATTTTAGCCTGTTCTAAATTTCAAAAATAGTGTAACCATCCTTGGATGAAGGAAAAATTAATCAGACTCGGTGGATGCAAAGGAAACTATTTTTTCAAGCTGTGCTTAGTCAATGCCATCAATGTCAAGGCAACTCTCATTGTGGTAGCCCATTGCTAAACATTCTATAAATGTTTTACAAATATAGATAATAGGCAGCTTATACTAGGGGGGGAAAAATCAAACAGTTATTCAAAGCCAGTAATTTTTTGTGCTACATATAATATTGAATAAGTACTAAATGAATGAAAAAAAACCCTTGAGACAAAATGCAGTGTTTAATTTTACAACTTAATTATAATAACATTATTTTTAAACTGTCCAGAATTGCTGTGAGTTGGGCAGCATATACAGATAGCCCTCGACTTACAACAGTTCATTTAGTGATTGATCAAAGTTACAATGGCACTGAAAAAAGTGACATGACTGTTTTTCACAGTTACACCCTTTCCATGGTCACATAATCAAAATTCAGATGTTTGAGCAGTGGTTCATATGCAGATAATCAGAGTTGGAAGGGACCTTGTAGGTCATCTAGTCCAACCCCCTGCCCAAGTGGGAGACCCTACACCATTTCTGACAAATGGCAGTCCAATCTCTTCTGGAAAGTCTCAAGTGATGGCGCTCCCACAACTTCCGAGGGCAAGCTGTTCCATTGGATGATTGTTCTCACTGTCAGAAAGTTTCTCCTTGTTTCCAGGTTAAATCTCTCCTTGTTCAATTTCCATCCATTATTCCTTGTCTGGCCTATAGGAGCTTTAGAAAATATTTATGACGGTTGTAGTGTCCCGGGCCCTTCTGTGACTTTCTGACAAGCAAAGTCAATGAGGAAGCCAGATTCACTTCACAATTGGGTTCCTAACTTAAAAACTGTAGTGTCGTAAAATGAGGCAAAGCTCACTTAACAAATATCTCACATAACAGAAATTTTGGGCTCAATTGTGGTCAGGTCATAAGTCAAGGACTACCTGTATACAGTATATTAAATAACATGAATTTTCCTTTTTATTCAAATAATTTTATTAGTGATTACAGGTTGAAAAAACTAATTAGATTACACAAATATAAAAACGAAAAAGTGTGAAAAAGTAAAATGGAATTCACCCTTCATCACAACATGTATTAAACAATTTTGGTTACGTATTCTGAAAATATTATAATGCTAAAGCTAAGAGCCTTTAGCAGTTTGATCTCTGGAATTCAGCTCTTTTCCTGGTATCTTCCTCCTGTCTTTCTCCTGCCAGCGTTCTGAAAGGCTCTACTCAAATTTCAGATGGTAGTCACATGATTGTTGGACACCTAACAACCAACTGTAAATGCGAATAGGTCCAAAATATGATCGTGTGTCTGGAGAGAGGGTGGTTTTACCATAGCCACCAGGACTACGAATGCTTGTTAAAACAACTGTCAAGGACTATATAAAGCATAATATGTTGTTACAATAGTTAACATTTACAATTCTGAATACAATTATCTAATGCAAACATTATGCAAGTACACACATATTTTTATTGTTTGGCCCGGCACTAGAGCCATTGCTGATGGAGAGCCGGAATAAGAAGAAGTTCCTCCCATCACTTTTTCGCAGGCAAGAGTCCAGAGGGTCCCAGCCCTAGGGGCTCATTTCGCACCTCCTTCCAACCATCCTTCACCCCTAGGTACCAGAGTTCCCCGACGTTCCGGTCGGCCTATCAGGACCAGAGCGACTCGGGAGACAGAAACAGAAGGGGAAGCAGTTACAGGAGGCCTTTCCAGGGTGCAGGGAATAAGGCGTCCTGCCGTCCCAGGTAGACTTTCAGCCTCTTATCCCATTGGCGGTTGCCTCAAGTATTTTGCCGACCAGTGGGAATCATCCACTTCGGATGCCTGGGTTAGGGACACTGTCAGGTTTGGCCTCTCTATTCAGGGTCAGTCTGCTCCTCCGGAGCACTTCATGGTTTCTCCCCTTTCCAGAGACCCGACTAAGCGGGCTCTCATGGCAGCCACTATCAAACATCTTTGTGATATCAAGGCCATCCAGCCCGTGCCGCCTTCACAGCGGGGTGGGGGGTTCTATTCCCTCCTCTTCTTGGTTCCTAAGCACTCCAGAGGTTGGAGGCCCATTTTACATCTAAAGAGGCTTAATCACTATGTCGTCCATCATAAGTTCAAAATGCATGCACTTCAGTCAGTCTGACAGGGCACCAGGAGGTGAGACTGGCTTACTTCCATTGACCTCTCCAAGGCATATCTCCATATCCCCATTCGCCCCTCGTGTTCCAAATTTTTGAGATTTTGCTACAACAATCAGCATTTCCAATACGTGGCCCCTCCCTTTGGTCTCGTTTCGGCCCCGAGGACCTTCACCAAGGTGTTGGCAGCTCTGGCGGCTCACCTCAGACACTTCCCTATCCGCATTCACTGCTACCTTGACGATATTCTTATTCTATCCCCTACCCGACATCAAGCCGAGAGTGACACTAAAACCACTCTCTCGGTGCTTCAGGCTCACAGCTTCCTCGTAAACTGGGAGAAGAGTCAGCTTAACCCTTCCACCCGTATAGCTCACTTAGGGGCTGTGATTGATTCGGTTGAAGGGAGGGTCTTCCTTTCCCATGAGAGGTTCAGCAGTATCCAAAAAACTATCAGGACTATTAGACGGGCTAGGAAGGTCTCATTGCTGGACTTATCCAAGTTGCTTGGAAAGTTAGTTTCATGCATATCGATTATCCCCTGGGCACGCTTACATTCCAGATCCTTGCAGTGGTTCCTCCTGCCTTATCAGCGTTCCGGAAGGAGCAACTCAGGCCTCGTGGTGAAAGTTCCTCGAAGGGTTCTCGCCTCCCTCCTCTTGTAGATAAGACCCTCTACCAACAGAGGTCATCTCTTCAAGGAGCCCCAAAGGGTCACTCTCACAATGGACGCCAGCCTCTCCAGATGGGGAGCCCACATGCAATTGCTTTCAGCCCAGGGAACTTGGTCAGCAACCGAGTGGTGCTGCAGCATCAACTGGCTGGAGCTTCACGCAGTATACCTAGTCTTGCGCGCCTTCCTCCCTCAGGTGCGAGGGCATCACATACTGGTCTTGACAGACAACACTACAACGAAGGCCCACATCAACTGTCAAGGGAGCACTCATTCCATCCGCCTCATGAGGGAGGCCGAGCGGCTCTGTCGGTGGGCAGAGGTGCATCTCTTATCCATCAGGGCGGAACACATCTCGGGGGTCTCGAATGTCCAAGCAGATTGGCTGAGTAGGGCCACTCTGGACCAATCGGAATGGCGCCTGCACCCCTCTCTGTTCAGGGAGGCAGCAGAGATATTCAGTCAACCTCTGGTGGACCTGTTCGCATCTCCACTCAACGCCCAGACACCGAGATTCTTCTCACGATACCCCGCCAACGGGGCAGAGAACCACGATGCCCTGCATTGTCCCTGGCCCACCGGGCTTCTATACGCCTTTCCCCCCCTCCTGTTGATTCCCAAGGTGATTCAGAAATTGATACTCGAAAGGGCGAAAGTTCTTCTGGTAGCCCCATATTGGCCCAGGAAACCGTGGTTTGCGGATCTTCACAATCTGTCGGTGGCCTCACCGTGGAGGATTCCCCTAGACAGGATCTCACTGTCCCAGGGGTCTCTTCAACATCCAGATCCACAGTGGCTTCAGTTAGCCATATGGAGGTTGAGCGGGAAAGGCTGAAAGATGAGGGCCTATTGGTTCAGGTCATCAATACCATCCTGGCAGCAAGGCGGCCTTCGACTACCCGCATTTATAATGCAACCTGGAACATCTTTTGTAGGTGGTGCCATAAGTCATCCATCGATCCGCTCTCCCCTTCAGTTGCACAAATCCTGGCCTTCCTACAAGACGGGCTAGATAGGGGCCTCTCCCCCAACACCCTTAGAAGACAGGTTGCAGCCCTGTCAACGGTGGTCACTGGCAGCTCTTCTGGCTCACTTTCTCACCACCCTCGCATAAGGGGCTTAGAGGGGCTTCCAATCTGCACCCTCCAGTGATTCACAGATACCCTACCTGGGATCTTAATAAGGTTCTTATGGCATTGACTAAACCTCCCTTTGAGCCTCTCAGGGAGGCGCCACTTCAGTTTCTCACATTCAAAGTGGTGTTTCTTGTGGCAATAACATCAGCAAGAAGGATATCTGAAATAGCAGCTCTATCCGTGAGAAAGGACTTACGTGTTTTCCACACTGATCGGGTGGTTCTAAGACGAGACTCCGCCTTTATGCCTAAAATCAACTCGGCATTTCACAGAGCTGAGGAGTTGGTCCTGCCTAATTTTTGTCCTAAGCTTTCTCAAGAAAGGGAAAGGCAGTGGCACACTTTTGATGTTCAAAGGGCACTTCATATCTACATCTATTGTACACAGTCTATCAGGAAGTCAGAGTCGTTCCTGTCTTTTCAGCCAAAGACGCTGGGCTGCAAGGTATCCCCGTCTACCATTGGCCGTTGGATTAAAGCTACCATATCCAAGTCCTATCTGGCTCAGGCCCTTCCTGTTCCTAGTGGGATAACTGCTCACTCTACAAGAAGTGCAGCCACTTCGGCAGCCTGGGCTTCTCAGGCGTCGATTCAGGATATCTGTCGAGAGACCACCTGGGCGTCTCCGTCTCCCTTTATACACCACTATAAAATCGATTTTTATGCCTCAGCTGAGGCATCCTTTGGCAGGCGAGTCCTTCAACAGGTGGCAAGAGAACCAGAGGTGATTCCGGACCAGACGGAGTCCCTCCCGTAGGACAGGCCGTGCTTTGGTATGTCCCACTCTGGATGCTTGCAGTAGCTCTACGGAGAATGGGCGTTGGTGCTTACCTGATACGCCCTTTCTTGTCGAGCTGCGTAGAGCATCCAGCCCCACCCTAATTGGTCCGTCTGGTGGGGAATCCTGTTTCGGCCAATGATGTATATAGTTTATGGTTGAGAATTGTATAATAGTTGACATGAGAGGATAGTTTTTGTCTTCTCGTCTTCGTAAAACTGGGGAATGCATGGAGGAGTCACGTGGAGGAGGAGGAGCATTCCTCAATTATAGCTCAGCCTGTTAGAGTGAAGACTGGAGCACCTCCCACTCTGGATGTTCTACGCAGCTCGACGAGAAAGAGCATATCAGGTAAGCACCAACGCCCAGTTTCCAAGAACAGGAACCAGTTACCATCACAGTAATTGGCCTAGACATGAACCACATGTACTGGTTAAAGAAACTATAAGCAATACAGGGAATACGTAGCAGCACAGATGAACCATCTGGTAGCAGCAGGCTCCCACCCAGTCTGGTTAACACAAGGAAGGACAGCGCTAATTATGAAAGCTGAAGTGGCTGACATTGGGAAATCCTACCACTGGCTGGAAAGGCTTTATTACAAAGTCAGCACTGAGGTGCTGATCCAGTGGTGGATTCAAAAAAATTTTACTACCGGTTCTGTGGGCGTGGCTTGATGGGTGTGGCAGGGGAAGGATACTGTAAAATCTCCAGTCAGAGGTGGTATTTGCCAGTTCTCCGAATTACTCAAAACTTCCGTTACCGATTCTACACAACTGGTCAGAACCTGCTGAATACCACCTCTGCTCTGATCATAGCAGCAATGATCAGAACTAAGCATTAGATCCATAGAAGTGGAAATCTACTGACTTAAGGTGCAGACTGTAGAGAGGGGCCTCAAAGACAGTCCAAAGCAAAGTGGTAGTGCAGGAAGTAGCCAAGTGAGAGCAACATCAGGAAGGAGGACTATGAGAAGCTGGTGAAGTTCCAGGGCTTGAAGGATAAAGTATAGAGGATATAGCCAAAGAACAATATACAGCACTGGAAGAACATATGGAAGGAAAAGAAGAAACACAATACTAGTGTAAAGAGGCTATAAGATCTGAAAGCAAGCCACAGCAATCTCCCAGAACAGGGGAAGTAAAGTAAAAGCCAAAGTGGTTCCAGTGGTGATAGGAGCACTTGGAGCTGAGTTTCCTTAGATGGGAGAGTAGCTCCAAAAGACCCCAGGAACAAATTCAGAATTCTCTGTCCAGAAGAATGCAGTGCTAGGAACTGCTAATATACTGCCCTCTATTGCTTGAATAAATTTTCTAGCAAAGCCCATCTGTCTGAGCACTAATAACATGAATCGCCAATTCTCATTATCAAATGCCTTCTGTGCATCTAGAAATATCAAATCGTTTTTCGGGATGTGCCTCATAGTATTCCAAAGTGTCCAAAATTATTATCATATTGTCTTTGATTTGTCTCTTTGGCAGAAATCCATTTTGGTCAGAATGGATAAAATTATTTAAATATTTTTTAAGTCTTTCTGCCAATATTGAAGAAAAAATTTTATAATCTGCATTTAGTAAGGAGATAGGTCTATAGTTCTTGATTTGTAATGGATCGGTCTCCTCTTTTGGAACAAGTGTGACAAGCTTCTGACCATGATTTAGGTATCCTCTTCTTTAACATAACTTAATTCATAACTTCTAGCAATGGAAAATTCAGTGATTCTTGTAATGTTTTGTAAAACTCTGCTGGAAGTCCATCTGGGCCTGGTGCCTCTCCATTATTTTGTTTCTTAAGTGCTTCAGTTAACTCCATCATCGTTATATTGCTTTCTTACATTGTTTCAATCTCTTTAGGTATCTAGGGTATCTTAGCATTCTGTAAATACTGTTTAACTCTTTCCTCATCAATATTCTCTTGTGTGTATAGTTTCCCATAATTTTCTCGAATAATTTCCTTCTTCTCTTTACTACCATAGCAAACTTGGCCTTGGTCATCTATTTATTGTGATATTTTCCTTGATTCTTTCTCCTTTTTCAATTTGTATGCTAACCATCTACCTGGTTTATTTGCATCTTCAAAGTAGTTCTGTTTAGCACCTCTAATTTTCTGTGCTAATTGTTCTTTTTCTATTTGACCCATTTTATGTTTAATTATATCCATTTTTAGCTTGATGTCCTTTTTCTGTGGCATTTTCTGTAGCTCTTTTTCAAATCTTTTATGCTCATCCTCTAAGGCCTTAGAGGCTAGTCTTTTCATAGTATTCCTTTACCTTGTATTGTCTATTATCAAGTCTCTAACATATGCCTTCATTGTATCCCATACATTCTGGATTGATGTATCTTCTTTTTTGTTTTCTCGAAAGAAAAAAGCCAATTCTTTCTCCACCCACTGTGTGAAGTCTTTTTCCTTTAAAATAGTATTATTTAACGTCCATCTAGATCTTCTTCTTTGTCCTTTCCACTTAATTGTCATTGGATTGTGATCTGCCCAAGTACTTGTTTCAATATTTATTTCTTGAATATTATTTAACAATTCTGTTGACATCCATATCATATCTATTCTGGACCATGATAAGTGTCTATTTGAGTAGAAAGTGTATTGTTTAGTTTTAGCATTTTTTTCTCTCCATGTATCTTTTAAGTTTATTTCATCTACCATTTTAAAAAAAGATTTAGGGAGAGTCTTTCTAGTTTGCTTTATTGTTTTCTGTGCTGTGTAGTCCAGTTTATTGTCTACAATTCCATTAAAATCTCCCATCATAACTATATTAACATAGTTCATTTCAACTATTTTCATACGTAATTTTTTATAGAATTCTTCTTGTTTGTCATTCGGGGCATAAATTGCAATCAGTGTTTTCGTATTGTCCATTATTTCCATCATTAATATTCTTCCGTCATCATCAGTATAAATCAATTTCACTGAGATGGTCTCTTTAATATATAAAACCACTCCTCTTTTCTTACATTGTGTCAAAGAAGTGAATATTTCCCCTAATTTTGGCTGTATCAACAATTGTTCATATTGTTTTTTAATATGTACTTCTTGTAGGCAGATTATATCAAATTTTAATTTCTCTAATTTATGAAAGATTTTCCTTCTTTTAACGGCTGAGTTAAGTCCATTTATATTAATTGTAATCAATTTTTTCTCTTCCGTGGTTATATTTTGTAATTAGGTTTGACAGCTCTCATGGATCTTGGTTCACGTTCTTTGGCTTCCTCCTTTCCACCTACTGTACCTTCTTCTTTTTCAGTTGTCATTTGGGAGTCCTCTTGGAATTCAATTAGTAAAATTTCTTTTTCTGCCTCTTCCTCCCCTCTGAAAAATTCTGTGTAAAATGATTCAGCTTTCTCAATTGAGTCAATTCTATATCTCTGTTCTTGCCATGTGAACATTAAACCTTTTGGAATCAGCCATCTATAATTCACCTCTTTTTTAAGTAGCAATTTGGTCAAGAATCAGTATTCTCTTCTCATCTCTCTCACTCTTCTGGGTACTTGTTTCAAGACCACAATCTCCTTATCTTTGTATTTTGATGTTTTTTCTCTTGCCACTTGTAATATTTTTGTTTTAATGGCTTTCTTTGTAAATCTGATGTGAACTTCTCTTGGTAAGCTATTTCTCATCGCATATCTTGTGAAGACTCGATCAACCTCATTTATTCCATCCATCATCTTCTCTTCAGTTATTTCCAATGCTTCAGCCAATATTTCTATCATTATCTCAGCTAGATTTTGTCCTTTTTCTTCCTCTATGTTTTGGAATCTAAGATAAAATTCTGATCTGTCCACCTCCCATCTCAGCATACCACTTTTATCTTGTTCAACCACAGTTAATCTGTTATCAATGTCTCCAGTCTTCTTGTCTCTTTGTTTATCTTCTTCTTCAATTTTTTGGAGTCTCTCATCATACTTCATCATCATTTGTTGGATGTTCTCTACTTTTTCATTGGTTTTCTCTGTTCTTTCTTCAATGTTCGCTGTTCTTTGTTCAGTGTTCTCTATTCTCTTTTCAATATTCTCTGATCTTGTTTGAATATTTTGAATTCCTTGCATAATCATCTGCAGGGTCACTTTTTCTTGTTCTTTTTCTTGCCTTAATATTGTCTGTATTGAACGTTGTCCTCCAGATGGTGAAGAGGAAGAAGTGGAAGTTGAAGAACCAGGAGCTGTTAATTTCCTACTCATTTTGAGGAGTTCAAAATCTTCAGGTTCTTCTAGACCTTAATCCAGTTATAAAATAACCAATTGCAGTTCCAAATAAAAATAGTAGGAAAAAAATAGGAGAATAGTAAGAAAAGAGAAGCCAAATAGTAATAATAATAGAAAAAGAAGAAAAAATTTCTTCAGGTTCTTGTATACCTTAATCCAATCGGTTGGTTAGATGACAGTAAAAATTCAAAAATGAAGGATAAGACCATAAACACACCATGAACACACACACACAAAAAGAAAAAGTTGTAAAATCCTAAAAATGGTGAAAAAGTGAAGAAAAAGGCTAAAAAAGAAAGGAAAAATTATTCAGGTTCTTCAACACCGTAATCCAATTAAGAGGTCTCAAATATAAAAGTATACATAAAAATAAACCAGAAAAAGAAAAAGAAATCCAATATGGAAGGTAAATTAAAAGACAAAAATACTAGGAAGGGAAAGAGAAGAAAAAGGCTTCTCCCTTAAAAAGAAAAGGAAGGGAAGCATTAATACTAAAGCTTTTCCTTTAAAATAAAAAGCAGACGTAAAAATTTAACTTCCAAAGACAAGAAAAAAAAAGAAACAAAGACAAGTTCCAGAGAGCCAAAAATCCAAATAGCTATTGCAAAAAAAAAAAAAAAGTAAGCTGATGAGGAGGGGTAGCACAGCTTAAAAAGAATAAAAAGAGCACACTGCACTTTATTTGATTATCCAAGGCTCTTGTTATAACTCTCTTCTCCAAAGACTTATCACCTTTTCTTTTCCTAAGCTTCAACACCAGACTCCAGCTATTGATAGAAACCCAGAAGAGCACCTGTAATAATACTCTCCTGTACTCTTCCCTCTATCTTATCAAACAGGCAATGTCCTTGAAACAAAATCTCAGTTCTTTCTCAGCTTTGTCTGGTCAAAAGAAAAATAGAGTATTTCCAAGCCTCTAGTTGGCAGTGTTACAAAGTTTCTTTAACTTTCACTTTCCCCCTCCTTTTCCAAGCAAAATATAATAAGAATTAATTAAAAAGAAAAAAAGAAAAAGACATTTAAAAAATAACTAAAAGGGAGTCTCTGGCTTAAAATATTATAAAATCAAAAGGGAGAGAAGAACATATAAAAAGAAGAAGAAAAAAAACCAGTCCAGTTTCAAAATATAAGATCATGTGTAGAAAATCCGGCACACTTTCTCTTTCCATTCTCTTTTATATCGGAGCTGTCCCAACTTCAGCAGCTTTAATGGCTGCCTCTCTGCCGCTGGCAAAAAGAGCTTCTCCTGGATCTACCAGGGACTTTGGATATCCCTGGGATCGACAGGATGCGCTCTTTACATTCACTGTCTCTTTGGGATGGTTTAGAGCCATTTGGACCGTCCAGGAGCAAAGATACTGGCAGCGATCTCAGATCTCCAAGATCGCATGCCGTATGTTGCGACGCCAGCTCTGCCCTCAAACTCCCAGATTTCTGGTAGAGAACCCCAATTGAGGAAACACCACTATATAGGTAACCACAGATTTTGGTTTTTTAGAACTTTGCATGAATAAAATGCCTGATAGTGGGTTTTAGTTTCATCAAAAATTTCACAGAACACAAAGGATCCACTTGCTTTTTGTATTTAAGTTAATTTGTTTCATCTCTCCAGAGATGGTGTGTATTTTCTAAATACTGAGAATTGGGATGGTACCTGCTAATCAAGCCATCAAACATAAAGGGCAATTATGGATCAGTGGGCCAGTAGAATAAAGCACTGACTCAGACAGGAAACAAGGAAATAAAAGTAAACTCTTGAACCTAGAAAGATTCCTATTTCAGGATCTCTGGAAGCATGTTCCTGAAACAGTTCTTTAAAAAGATGTGCCATTTAAAATAGATTTTTAAATAAAATCAGGTTTTCTTTAGTTTTCTTGCTTATAGAAGCACAGCTGTTCATATACACAGATCTAAAGCTACTGAGCTATGTCTGATGCTATTACAGTAGTACTTAAAAGTTTGTGAATCCTATTGGATTTTCAATATTTCTGCATAACAAATTACCTTTACTATATTAAAAAAAAACCCAATTAAACAAAAGAATAAAAAAAAATACATCTAATTATTTATTTATTGAGGAAAATGATCCAAGACTACATACAGTATTTGTGTGTGGTAAAAATATGTGAACCTTTGCTTTCAATAAATGATGTGCTTCACTTGATCAGCAATATACCAAGGCATTATAAGGTGGCACTAACACTTCATGGGAGCTTGATTCTATCCCTCTGTTAAAGCAACCTAGGACCAAATTGGCTTTTTTGACAGCTGCAGCACACTGCTGACTCATACAGGTAGTCCTTGTTTTACAGCCACAATTGAACCCAAAATTTATGTTGCTAAGCGAAACATTTGTTAAGTGAGTTTGTCCGATTTTATGACATTTCTTGCCATAATTGTTACAGGAATCACTGCAGTTAACACTGTTGTTAAGTGAATCTAGCTTCCCCATTGACTTTGCTTGTCAAAAGTTTGCAAAAGTGGATCACATGAATCACTTTCCAAGCATCCAAATTTTGATCATACAACCATGGGGTCGTAAATGTGAAATGCAACCATTGTAAATGTGAAAAACAGTCATAAGTCACTTTTTTCAGTGCCATTGTAACTTTAAATAGTAACTAAATAAATGTTTATAAGTCGAGGACTACCTGTATTCAATGATTCTTCACTAGGACTCGTGTACTTTTCCAAATATGTAGTTTTGTATTATGTTTTTGACTTTGTTTAATTGGGTTCTCTTTATCTAGTTTTAGGAGGTATGTAGAGAAGATCACATTTTAGGTCATATTTATGCAGAGTTACTGTAAAATTCAACAGGATTCATGAACTGTTAAGTACCACTGTGCCCTTCCTATTTTAGTGAAGCGGATTTTGTAATTCTTTTTTGAGATCCACAGATTCCTATCTTCCATCCTTCAAAAGAGCAGGAAACTGCCAAAAGTGTCAATGCAATTTGTCAATAGATCTGTGAAAGAAAAAAAAAATATTGACATGTAATTATTTAGACTGACTGAAATTTTAAAAAATGAACTCTTTAGAAATCTCAGTTATGACTATTTAAATAATATTGTTCTATCACTATGTTTATCCTCTGTATTGTGTGACTATTAATACTTTTAGATATAATCCCTAGGACCCAAAATTGCCCTCTCTTCTACCTCTAATGGCTGAGAAGAAGCTAAAGGGTGGAATGGTTTGTCAGAATTGTTGTGAGTGATTTTTGAGGATCGTGTTGTTTAAATTTGTTGCGGTTGCAATAAATTCAGGCGGTTGTTTTAAAAATAATGTATACTTTTGTCAGGATACATTTTGGAATAATCTATATAGAGTTTAGAGAATTGCATATTTATGCGTTTACTTATTTCAGCAGGTTAACTAAAAGTTGGGCTGAATCTGTTGAGAAATCTATTGTGTTACATCACCTTGGGTGGGTGTTGCGCATAGCTTTTTTACAGCTGTCATCTGTAAGACTCACTTAACCTGTATAGTGATTCAATACCTGATAGATTATCATAGATATTAAATTGTACAAAATGTTTTTACTTTTGTTTTGTTGTAAATACAAATCAGTAAGACTTTAAAAAACCCTGAGGTGCTTATTGAATTTTAGGTACATTAATTAGAAAATCTGTATTATAAAGCACATGTTAAAATACATAGTACTGACTGTCAATTCAAGAAAGATAAAGTATGAGGACCCATAGAAAATGGGTTACAACCTCTACTCTTGTTTTATGTGTAACATTTATGCAATACAAATTCCTCCTTTCTCCCTCCCACTTCATCCCAAATAATAGCTAGCTTTAGACACATAGCTGGTGTCAACTGTGACTCTTATTATATCTTATAGCCTATTTGTAGAAATGCTTATTGTGTAAACAAAAATAGAAATTGACTATACAGCCACTGACTTACTGAAATATTTGGAAATAAGATGCTGCTCTTTTATAAGCCATTACCAATAGCATGAATTTGGGTGGAAATGAAACTGTCATTTCAGTAGAAGGAAATTCTTCATTACACAGAAGAATAATGCTATCTCCTTTGCTCATTGTTGATGTATCTGGGTTGGGAGTAACTGAGGCTGGTCTCTCCGTAGGAGTACAGTCATGCAGTGCGATTGTAGTTAGACAGGAAGGAGGTTCAGTATGAGACACCAAATTGTTGTGATGTCTATTTTTTAACTCTGAGGGAATACTTCTCTTCATCCTTTGGATTATTGCATACAGTTCTTTGGCGTCTAACAGCTGTTACAAGTAAAGGTTAAACAATGGAAAAAGTTGGGTTTCCATTCTCTCTTGTTACTGGTAATTGCCAAGAAGCAGAATCCAGGTATTTGTGTTATCTTATTTTATGTATCTACAATGAATTGGGATTGTAATATTCCAAGATAATAAGATAAAATTAGTTGTTTTGGTGCACATATTTTTACAAATAACTCCCTTTAAATATATCTGTGAGAAAAGAAGGATTCAGTGCTTTACTTTCTCTTCTTTCAAAGACAGCTTTGTGTAAGATTGGCATAAAAATATGGAAGTTAGGCCTCTATTTTTGTATTCTGATATGCCACTGGTCTTACTTTGGCTTCACTTTAGGTATCTTTCTATATTTATATTACAGACTTCACTAAACCAGCATGAGACTAGAAAGTTCTCCGTCCTAGGGGTAAAAAAGTAGACACAAAATGTGTACTATGGCTTCACCAGAGATTTGCTTTGCATTCAAAAGGTGGAAACATAAATAGATGAAACTAACGTTTAAACAGAATAGTTTATGGTTGAAGGTCATTTAGAATTTGGCTTGCTATTATCAAATATGAGTTCTAGTTAAAAATATTTTTTTCTGAATTTTACAGATGAAAGTTACTATCTTTTTAAAAATTAATATAGACCAAAACTAGCCTAAGAATTTCAATTATTGTTCAATAATAGCTTGTGTATATTCAGTATTACTGTGTACACGAACCATACATTAATAACTGAACACTTAATTTTTATGACTGTTTACCAAAGCGTAAATTAAGTACATAGAAAGTAGGTTTTTAAAAAAGTAAGAGCTGATGCTGTTAGGGCAAGTACTTCTGATTTTGGTTACACCTTTATTTACACCTTTTTATTTACACCTTTATTTTTTTTATTTATTTAAATTTATTTACACCTTTTCATTCCACCAGTGAAATGTCCAACAGAAAAATTCTAACTATTGCTTGTTTATTGCTTGATATATGATATTAAACATATAAAATAAAGAATGTAAGGCTAAGAATAAGTCATACTTGAACTTTGTAGTAGAAAATATTTGTCTCAATATGTAAACATAGTAATTACATAGTAAGATACAATTATGCAGTCATTAATTTCTGTGCATAATCATTAATTTCTGTGCATAATCATACATATGACGGTAATGATCATGCATCTGCATACATTGAGTGGTTATTTTTTCTGATATTCCAGGACTTTTGAGAATCCCTAAACCTGTAAGAGACACAATCAAACTCTTTCAATGCAACTTGAAAATAAAGGAGTTACCATGTCAAAATCTTGCTGCTATAGTTAATAAAATACCGGTAGTCCCACACTTATACAGGTAGACCCAGACATATGACCATAATACAGGTAGTCCCAGACTTACCACCATAACTGAGCCTACAAATTGAGCCCAAAAATTTCAAAGTGAGACATTTGTTAAGTGAATTTTGCCCCATTTTATCACTTTTCTTACCACAGTTGTTAAGTGAACCATTGCAATTGTTAATAACACAGTTGTTAAGTGAATCAGTCTTTCCCATTGACTTCGCTTGTCAGAGGTTGCCAAAGCTGTTCACATGATCCGCAACCGCCTGCAACCATGATAAATATGAACAAGTTGCTAAACATCAGAATTTTGGTCAGGTGACCATGGGGATGCTGCAATGGTCATAAGTGTGAAAACCATAAGTCACTTTTTCAGTGATGCTGTAACTTTGAACGGTCACTAAATGAACTCTTGTAACTTGAGGACTACCTGTAATTATATGCAGAGAGTACGGTTGTGATGTGTTACTGGATAGTAAATTATATCGTTGAAGTTTTTTATTTTGCTTAATTATATCCATAATTTTCATAAGCAATACTTCTAATGAAGATTTCCAAATAACTAAATAAGTTTTTATTTTATTTTTATCAGATTTAGGTGGCTGCCCATCTCAGTGACACAATTCTGAGGTGTTAATAATATTAAAAATAATAAAAACATATACACATAGCAGCCACAAAAAAAATTATAAAAGCAAAGATCGACATCTTTCAGCACCACCAACTTCTGAATTTGCCTAGGGAATGGGTGGGATTAACCTATGAGCTGAATAAAGGCCCCATGTTGTTCCTTTATGACTTTCGCTCTTTTAAATACTTTTTTGCAGAATTCAGACAAAAATTAAATTCTGGTGTGGGTATGTGTTTGTTTTAATGATAGCGGCCCATACCGTTATTTAAAACTTGCTCTTAAATTTTTCTTTTTGTTAATACTTTTATTATTTCTCATTTTGATGACACATGTACAATGCAGTTCTAGATGCTAAAATTTGATACAAAATGAACTAATACTACCAGAAAAAGCTTAGGTATATTTTTATATAGCCTTGCATGCCCATTCAGTAGCTAAGATGCGGAGCTTGTCAATCAGAAAGGTCAACAGTTTGGCGGTTCAAATCCCTAGCTCTGCGTAATGGAGTGAGTTCCTGATACTTGTCCCAGCTTCTGCC
Organism: Hydrophis major; assembly: GCA_033807585.1. NCBI lineage: Eukaryota > Metazoa > Chordata > Lepidosauria > Squamata > Elapidae > Hydrophis > Hydrophis major. The sequence continues at coordinate 56,761,081 of CM066331.1, read as the reverse complement.
AACCTAGCAGTCAAAAGCATGTAAAAATGCAAATAGAAAAATAGGGACCGCTTTGGTGGGAAGGGAACAGCGTTCCATGTGCCCTTGACATTTAGTCATGCCAGCCACGGCCACATGACCACGGAGACCTCTTTGGACAGCGCTGGCTCTTCGGCTTTGTAACAGAGATGAGCACCACCCCGTAGAGCCGTAAACAACTAGCATGTATGGGCAAGAGGAACCTTTATCTTTACCTTATAAGTGCCCACATAGGTATATTGTACCATTGGTTGTTTGATTACATTTCTAGACTGGTCATCTCTTCACCAAGTGACTCTGAGCTATTATTGGAATTCCCTTACAATATTCTTCATTATTTAGTAATTAAAAGAAATAGCATAGAAAAGTAAGCATTTCCATCTTAGCAGTACATTATTATCAAATATTACTTTTATTGTCCAATTCAGTTGGCATATGTGGGCTGGAAGATAAATAATTGGTAAATTGTATTGTTTCCATGAGACAATATATATATATATATATGAATGGCCTTCCAGTTATTGCACTGAATTAAACACTATTGTAATCAAAGTATCCTGGCTGCTAAGGATTTATCTATGTATTTACCCTAGCTATTTATCTAGGAAAATATTTATCTAGACCAGAACCTTAGAGGATACAATTCAGGTTGGGCAATATTGAGCAATACCTTCAGTCCATTTGTGGGAGAGAACTAAACACGAACTGGTTTCAAGGAATATTTATCTCTTGTCCTGTATCCCTAGTATAACCCTCATTCAATCATTCTAAGTGACATTGCCTCTAATCCTTACAAGCTAATACTCAACATTTTGTGGAAGGACAAATCCACTATAGAATCTGCTTGTGTTAAAAAAAAAAGTGCATCTGAATATTTTTCTATATTCCAAATAGTCTCCTTTGTATATAAAAACCACCATAACTGTTCAGTAATCCTTATTTGCTGCCATGTTGATCACCACAAAATTGTTGAGTATTCAGAGAGACACCAAGATCAACATTTCTATCTGGCATGGAGCAAGATCATATTCTCTGAGTCTGGAGGACTCGGGTTTAGAAAAAGAGCAAAATATGTTGGGGAAAAGGGACATTTTTAAACATGTCTCTTTCCTTGTTTTGTGTATGTATGTGTTTGTGTATGTGTGCAGGCATGCATGTTCCTTCAACTCAGATTTGCCATTGCCTGATTCCTATGGCTGAGAGAAAGAGCCTGAACCCAAATCACCCAACTGCCTTTATATCTAAGTCAGGATTATAAGTCATGGTCTCCCGGTTTGTAGCCTGATGTTTTAAATATCACCACAAATTAGTTCTTCCTTGCTGTCCTACGTAGTGTTAAAATTACTCGTTTTTGAGATTAGCTGTATGAAGGAAGAAGTTTCTGTAAAATTAGAAGGAACCATATTATTTCTTCCACATTATCTGGTTGGAACAAACCCTTCTAGTGCAGAGAGAACAATTCTTTAATTGTGGTGGTGCACTTACCTCCCCAATACTGTTCTGTCCAAACAGACTGTTAACTGGTTGTGGACTTGAACATGCAATTTCTTCAGTCTCCTGCTTTTCAGATGAGATTCCTAAACTGTCAAAAAGAACTCAAATTCTGTGGACCGTTGTATTCAGGATTCTCCAGATATAAACATAGATATTAGTCTATAAAGTAAAATTTCATTTACTTTACAAACTAATATCTATATTTATATCTGGAGAGTCCTGAGAGGGTACAAAAAAGCCCCACAGCCTTTTTGTGATGATCCTGTTGCCAAAGATCAAACCGTCTAACTTGTGTATGAAAAAGATGAATCATATCTTGTTTATTCAAAGCCATGATGATATTAGCAATGCTGCCTTTCGGTTGATATCCCAAGGGTTTAATATGCTGCATCATAAATTTGCAATATTTCTTATAGTGCCTTTCGTATATTTTGATGGTAGCTGTTGTGTAACTTTTGTCATGTTTAACTGTCTCTCCTCCCTCCTATCTCATTCCACTGTTGTACTTTCTATGCTTCACTGCCAAAACAGGCAGCTTGCCAGGAAATTGTGACTCTTAGAGCTGCATTGAAAGTTAAGGGTAAAACATATAGCCAGAGAGATTCTATTCCAAGCGGAGATGTATTGAACAGTGATATCCTGTAACTTATTAAATTTGCTGCAGATCTGTGTTCTCTAGCACTGTCTAAACAGATACGTGGCATCTTCCTGTTTGTTTCACGCAAAGTGCTATGCTGAAATCCAGCCAGAAAAAAAGAAAAATTGCTTATATATGGGGGAAGGGAGCCTTTTAAAAAATAGGTAACGTGGATTTGACAGCTACAAATTTTACAAGAAGAACATCCAAATAAGATGATGAGGTAAGTTGGTTAGTGCAGATATATGATAGTTTGACCTTAAATGTTAATGGTTTGGAATCCAAATATTTGTAATTGTAAATTGTCTTATATTAAGACTAGCTGTTTAGATAGTACTTGAATTTTGGAAGGGAAATCTCTGAGGTTAAAAGCAGTTAATAATGCTCTATCTTTGGATATATTTGTTCATTTTTTAAATATTTAGCATACCTTATAATCCTGTATAAATGAGATGTTACTTTAATTTTCTTTATTCTATAAATCTAAAAAGAAAATCCGAATAGTACCTAAAGATACAAAAAGCCTGTTAGTGACTTTGTAGTATATTTATTTCATTAATACAGAAAGCATTATTCCACCAGTTTGGCTTGATTAATTCCTCTGAAATCTTTCAAAAGTTAACTGTAATCTTGTCTTATAATGCATATTTTCAGTACTTTATTTAATAAAAAATAATCAATTACTTTTCTAAAGCATATTTCCCAAACAAGTAATTTCCTTCCTTCAATTATATATTTAATAGAGCAATTAAAAAAAGCAAGATCTTCAAAAGATTTTTCTTTAATTTTTGAAATACACTAGAAATAACCGAATTGCTGTATTGAAACTGCAATTAGATTAGCTAATTGTTCAAGTTAGTGCATCGCATAGTAATGAGAGGAGCCAAGCATCTCATATTCATGTATTTAGTGTCATCAGCAAATTAAGATCTGCATTTCTCAGAGTGATGCACTATTATCTGGAATGGACCTTGTAGGAAATATGTACTGAAATCTCTTACAAAGGTGAGCAGTGGCTGACTGGTGAATACATCATTGATTCTGGTAGTATGCTGTAGTCAAAAGTATTTTTTATACTGATTACTATAATTCTTTTAAATAAATGTTTGAAGAACAATATTTAGCTGAAGGAGCTAACCAGGAATGTCAAACTGGTGGCCCACAGGCCGGATGTGTCATGTGAAGGCCACACCTACCCCAGCTCCGCGAATGGGAAAAACATAATGAAACATCACGTGACACCACAAGTTTGATATCCATGATCTAAATTCTTCCTTCATTTCCTCCTTGGTTTTAAGTTTTGGCTTAGTCTAAATCTGTACATGAGAGAGTAAGGCCAAGAAGGGAATTAGAGGAAGTCTGCAAGCCCTGGAAAATTAGGTTCAGATAAGTTGCCTAAAGAGATCAGTATTTCTTAAATGAATTCAGAACCAAGAATAGACAGACATAAAGTTAAACTAAAGGCAACTAGAGAATGCATGGACATGAGAGAGGCAAGTGCATAGAATGACAACATTGTGATGTAATAAATGGTGCACTTACATGCTACTTATTGGATGAAATATTAAAGGAGGATAGGAAAGTTTATGGAGATTTTCAATCATTCGGGTCATGGTTGCCCCAAAAGTTCTTTTCAAGAGGCAACTGGACTTTTTTGGGTTTTTTCCTTGCAAACATTTCACTTCTCATCCAAAAAGCTTCTTCAGAACTGAATTGTATATTACAAAAACAATTGTGTATATTTTTGAATATAAAGTTGCTAGTCCAGGGATTGGTTTAAATTAATTTAATGTACAGAATATATTTTTACGCATTTATAAGGGGCACAGTGGCTCAGTGGTTAGGATGTTGAGTCTTAAACTGTTAAAGGTCCATACCTTGACAGTCCGAGACCCAAGTGCTGCCAGACGAAATGAATTCCCATCACTTGTCCCAGCTCCTGCCAACCTAGCAGTTTGAAAGCATGAAAAGGCAAGTAAATGAATAGGTACTGCATATAAGCATAACAATATTTCATGTTTTGCTATATGCTTTGTGCTGCTACGTGAGTACCAAAACATCTTCAGACAATGCTGGCTCTTTGGCTTAAGAAACAGAAATGAGCACTGCCCTCTAAAGTCAGTCACAACTAACAGGGTTAAAACTTACTACAACTTTACCTTTACCTTTTATGCATTTATATATTAGTGGAATTAGAATGTAATTTCTGTGCCATTTTTAAATCAGAGATTATTTAATAATACAATAAGATAGGCTTGATTTTGAGAATAATTTTAATATTAAACAATTTTATGTAATTAGTAGGCAAACTATCAATCCACAACCAGCATGACACCTTCTTAGTAAATTGCTTTTATTTTCGTTGAGTTAAAAGAAATGAGAGTTATTTCATCCTTTTTTCCTTATTTTGGATTAGTATCTGTAATTTGTGTTAATTCTATTTGTACATATTATATAAATGAAAAATCTGGCTCTCTTAAAAATCTTTTAAGTACAACTATTACTGATAGCATCCAGCAATGTTATTGCATTTAGGAGATTAACAGCCCAGTTCTGTATAGTATACAGTTATTTCCAGATGAGTCTACTGAGTCCAGTGGCATTTGCTCCAAAGTGAATGTGCTCAGGATCACTGTAAATGTATCTCAGTCATTTTGTCCATTGGCATGTTCCCTTAATAACTCTTGGATAGTTTGAAGCATATGTGTTCCTCATGCTGTTTACTCAGGTTTCATATCAATAATACTTACTATTGGTTTTCTTACCTTTTTTTGGCAGGGTTTTTGTGAATAGAAGTCTAGCCATGGAAAAAATAAAGTGCTTTGGATTTGATATGGATTATACTTTAGCTGGTATGTATACAAATGTATGTTTCATAACTGAGCCTTATTGCTAACAAAAGCAAGAATGTCTTACTATATTTTGGGATATAAGGAACTACTTAAACTCTGTTTAAGCAGTTTATAGAGAGAACTAAAGGACAGATAGCAGTTGACTACATGCTTATTGTTTTGTATAAATCTTGTCCATTTTGTTGAAGAATAAACTTCATGAAACATCACATGACAGCAACGTGACACCGGAAGTTTGACATCCATGATCTAAATTCTTCCTTCATTTCCTCCTTTGTTTTAAGTTTTAAATGAACATAAATCATGCTCACTTCTATCTGCCGATAATAAATCTTGGTTATTTTTATCCTGGATTACATAGTCTTTAGAATCGTATTAATAATTATGTTTCTATAAAGCCCTGTTTTTGTTACCACTGTAGTCAACACTGCATTATTGCATAAGTCCAAGACCTCTTTTTATGTATTTGGCCATGCAATAGTTATAAGTGTGTTAAATGTTACATTTTGGAGACAGAATGTTCCAAGGAATTCTGAAACATTCCATTCTTCCTCCAGACAATGCTGATTCAGCTGGAAATAGTCCTGCAATTGTTTGGAATTGAAATATGTTTTCAAGATGTTTCTGGCTTCTAATATCTTGCTGTTTAAGAAGATGGTTAAAACGTATCTGTCCTTCCAAGCTTGAAATAATTAATTATTGTAAATTATTGTTTTTAGAGATCTCCCTTTTTTCATTTCCCATTGGCTATTAGCCAAATGATCGTGGGTGCCATCATCTCTTCTGAATCCATTTGTATATCTGGAAATTCTTGTTCCATGTATTATTAAAATCTGTGTTGCAAAATATTGGCCATAATCTTATTAGGATATTAATAATGCAATTGTTTATTAGTTAGAACATTCCTTTTTGTGGTATTCAGACATAATGGATTTTTTTCACTCGCTTGACCACAGTTGTTTTCCATACTTGTTTACAAAATTATTTTCTGCATCCTTTTATCAGATTTAAGAGTTCTATTGATATTTCACCAATTCCTGTGGCCAATTTAACTTCACTTTGCTGAATATCTGGTTCTAATTCAGTGATTAAACATAGTAACATATTAGCTAACAAACATTCTGTTTGTATGGATAATTGTCAACATTTATGAAAAAAAAATATTCATATTCATAAGATTTAAGTCATTTTTAATTGCAGTAATTGATCAAATATAAAAGAAACCAGAAGAGGGATGAAAAATACACTAATTTCAGATAATGTGTTCAATGCAAATATATAATGTGGCACTTATCAGTATGCTTCGGGCTGTTGATGTATATCGAATATATAGCAACATTAATGGAATTTTGGAGATTTTCCAGTACTTGACATATTTTTCACTGAAAACTTGAATCCTTAAATCATTTAACTATCTCCTCTCATCTGTAGCTCTCTGTATTAAGGGCATTCTGTCTGCCTATAGCCCAGAAATGTTGTATTGTTGAAGCCCAGAAAAGCTTTTCGGGATGTTCAAGTTAACTATAGGAGAAGAGTTAGCAGCCTGTAAAGACTAGGAGTCTTTAATTAAGCTTAGAACATGAGATTACTGTTGAAAACTAGAGGGAAAATAAATATTGACTAGCAAAAGAGCAGTGAAGGGATGAGAAACAAAGTAGTTCAAGTAAAGTTATTTTGTATCTGGCAGAAAATAGCATTGAGCAACTTACTAGCTAGATCTGGAGAATAGGTAACAAGTTAATTGAGACTCCATTACAACATTGCTATTTGGGAAGAGGAAGGATGTATATCTTATCAATTATTCTTTTAATTATGATTTTTATGAGGATAATTACTGTTGTATGTGTTGCTGATTTTTTAAAAATATGTAACTTTTGAAATAGAACATGAGAAAAGCTTTCAAATGGAAATATTTAAATGTATGTATATAAAATTAAAACGTGGCATATGATAGAAATAACAGGAGGATGTTGTTTTTTTGGGGGGGTATACGATTATAGTACTGGCCATCTATAGAAGACTAGAGTCATGATAGATGAAATTCTTATTGCAAATAAAAATAAGTCCAGAACAAATTGATAAAGTCCTCTATATAATAAAGAGAAGAGCCTGCTATAATGCAGTTTCATCATCCTTGTGACTTGCTTTTTAGCCATAATGACTCAGGGTGATTTATATATAAATTTTATTTATTTTATTTAAACCTCACCTTTATTATTTATAAATAATTCAAGGTGGCAAACATATCTACTCTTTTTTCCTCCTATTTCCCCAACCCGGTGAGGTGAGGTGAGCTGACAGAGAGTGACTGGCCCAATGTCAACTGTATTTCATATATTTTCAACAGTTCAGAAGTGGCATCAAAATTGAATAATAAACTTTGGCTGGAAAAAATTATAAAGTTGGAGTTAAAATCTGGGAAATGAAGGAATTTTTAAAATTTGGTTAGTTCGGATAGAAACACATTCCTGAATGTAGCAATGCCAGGAAAAGAGCAGAATATGTTGAATTTATCAGGTAAAATATTTAATCTTTGCCATGGTGTCTGTTAGCGATTTTGAATAGTCTTCCAGGAGACTATGTGGAAAACAGCCAGTTCTTTTTGCCAGATTTTGATGGTATATTACAAAGGAATGCTAGAGACCACATGCAGTTCATCAGTTAAGGGTTGCTGCTATTAAACTTAGCAGAGTTTGATAAAAGCAGAAACTTGACTGAATATGGTTGCCAGATTTGGTTTCAACAGAACTATTATTTCACATTTGTGTGATTAATTCTGATACTGAAGTTTCTCTTTGCTGCAGTTAAAAGGGAATAGGAATTGCTTTTGAGAAGAGAGGGATATGTATAGAATGTGCTTGTTTTCACAGCTGTCTTCTAATCTTTATAGCAAGGTTAAAGAAGAGTCATCATTCCTTCTGCAGTAGCCAAAATAGCAAGAATCATCTTCTGTAATTAAATGTTCTAAGTTTGTGTCTTGTTTTTGCATATATAGTCATACAAGCAGCATATTTGAGTTTTATCAATGGAATTGCTCTTATGTTGACAAATATGGAAATCTCACTTATAATGTACTTATATTATAATTTTATAATATAAATTATAAGTTTTATAAGATAACTTATAACTTATATTATAATTTTAATAGTTTAACATGTGCAGTTCATCACACGTTTACTCAGAAATGGTGCACAATCACTACAGTAGTCTAGCAGATTAGGCTTATCTTTTGTAATGTATGCCTCAATAATACAGAAAGTCTCTGCAGACGCCGTGTGAGATGTGAATCCTATTCAGAATTGTCCATTGCTGGTATGGTAGTTCAAAGCCTGGCATCTTTTTTGTGGAGTCAGTTATATGTTTTCCTATGTCAGGGCATTCAGCCACCCCTTTGGCTTCCCATCAGGAATCCATGTTAAAGTTGGGCAGATGTTGTACAAGTGCCAGTGGGGCTTTGCTGGATTTCAGTCTTCAGGCTGATAAATGGGAAAGGTCGGTATGCACTGGTAAGAGTGAGTTATTCATAATTTTTCTGTATTCTTAATTTATTTTGCTTGATACTTCCATAGGTTCTTGCAATCTATTAACATTTCTTCACATAACATAACATTTAAAACTGAATACACTTAAAACTAGAGATGAGAGTGGATTTTAGGAGAAGCCTTTCTATTTTATCACTTCTTACCATATTCAACAGCACAGTATCAACAGTGGAGTCCTTCAAATTTTGGGGTTCTTTAATCTCCCAGGACTTGAAATGGACACTTAACATTGTAACCATCGTTAAAAAGGCACAACAAAGAATGTTTTTCCTGCGTCAACTCAAGAAGTTAAGACTGCCCCAGGAGCTGTTGATACACTTTTACACTTTTATTGAGTCTGTCATATGTAGTTCTATAACTGTCTGGTTTGGTACAGCAACCAACTCCAATGGGTAGTTAAGACTGCAGAAATAATAATTGCAGTCAGCCTGCCTTCATAGAAGACCTGTATATTGTCCAGGTCAAAAGAGGGCTGAGAAAGTAACTGTAGACCCCTCACATCCTGGACACAAACTGTTTCCGCTCCTTCTCTCGCGAGGGTGCTATAAGATATTGCATCTCAAGACAACTAGACAGTTTTTTTTCCCTTGTGCCATCACTCTGCTAAACACCTAATTCTCACATTGCTGTCTAATGTGTATGTGTAATTATCCAAGTAGCACGACTGTAGCATTATTATCCTTCTTACTACCCTTATTATCCCCTCTTATTGGTATTATTATGATTTTCATTATTCTGCTGCTTTTTTGCATGTACACTGAGAGCTTCTGCACCGGAGACGATTTTCTTGTTTATTTAATCACACTAGGCCAAATAAAATATTCTATTCTGTTCTTTTCTATTTAAATATTTATTTTAGCATTTTATGTCTCAATAAATAGATGTATTATTTTCTTTCAGAATCCTGACATGAGCATTATATATGCAGTGCTATTTTCTTTCCTTCCAATGTGCACTAAATTGGCTTTTGTGGTAGAGGAAATGGGAAAAAAGTCAACTATTTTAATTAAACCTGGTCATATAGAGCAAACAATGACCTCAAGTTGATAAGTTAATGTTTTATTATACATTCTATATTGTGGCTCAAGTACCATTACGTATTGGGGTCAACGATCTAATTTAAAAAAAAAAAAATTGTAGGAGCATAATTCATACAAACACATTACTCCTTTTGTACTAAAGCCTCCTGCAAATTTTCTTTGTTTGAAACTAAAGAGCATTTTGTCATTTTAATATGGGATCTTGCTTATAGATCAGCAAATATAAATTATGTCTCACTGGCTGGTTTTTGATTGTCCTTAAGCCAGTAGCTCAAGCAAGCATATTGGTGTTAATACATCACCACTGCTACATTTTTTTAAAGTCAGTTTGATTCTTTCTTTTTGACAGGAGAGTCCAGTGTAACTCCTTCAAGACTGGAGTGACACTCTGCATCTGCCTCTGCCTCATGTGAGTTAAAATCTTGGCAGCAGTATTTTGTGCTAGTAGGTGGAGCGGCTGCAGATTTTTTTTTCTCCCCACAAAGGCTATTAATGTGGCTTCTGTGCCTGTCTTAACAAGTACCCTAGCATGCATGAAAGTCCTGTATATATTTTAATATATAGCTTTCTGTGCTTTGGGATTCTTTTATGATTTCATAAGGAAACTGCATTCTTTCCATGGTTAAAATAGTTTTTAACACAGTGTATTTTGTTGAATATTTCATTTGATAGTTATTGGATCTGAAGATGCTGACAGCTGGATTGTGTTCTCAGCTTTGCTCCATTTCCCAAATCATCCCTCACTAATCTGAATTAAATTTGTTATCTTGATTGATGATTTCAGTGTATCTCTTGATAGGCTGTGCACAATTGATTATGCGTAGCAGTATCTACTTCTTTTCACTATGCCAGGTGGGATTTCCTCATCAGGGTTTTCTGCAGTTTTCTTAGTAAGATTTCAGACATGGTCTCCTGTTGCCTACTTCCTAGGGCTAAGAGGAGTGACTAGTCCAAGGTGACTCAGCTGGCAAAGACAGGCAGGCAGGCAGGCAGATAGACAGACAGAATTTCTATGCAGACAGATAATAAATTAATTTCTGCATATTTCAAAGGTAGGTTGCCAGAAAAGAGAAGCAGAGAACATTGCTCTCTTCTGCCTTCCAACTTTTGTGGTTTCTTTTTTTAAAAAAAATACATTGCTAAAATGAACATGTATTGATCTGGATTGATAGAAGAGCCTGAAAATGGTGTTTCATGGATAAAAGATTTTTAACTCCTACACTAAGTATTTTTTTTAATTGTACAATAAATGCAAATTATTACTTAAATAGCACTAAACAGCTTAAATTGTCCAATTTTCCTTTAGGAAATAATATTCTGTTGAAGCATTTGGGATCGAAATCTTAATAGGTTTCTTAGTACCAGGGTGGATTTGATTTAAATCAAGTTGATTTAAATCATGATTTAAAATCACTAGTAAAAAGGCTAAATTTAAATCAACTTGATTTAAATCATAACTTTTAAAGACTCATCTCTGACCAACAGTCCTAATATTGCAGAATATACAGCTTCATGCTACATAACTAAGCTACATTTTATGCTAAATAAACTAAGTTATTAATGTATCTAGAAAACTATTTTAGATAGATTTTTATTCCAAAACCATTTTATTAAAATAAATTTGATTAAAAAAATCTGATTTAAACTTTAAAAATGCTATTTTTTAATTTTTAAAAAATCATCTATTTTTATCCACCCTGACTAATACATATGCAGAAACTTACAAACTATTATTGAACAAATAGTTGTATTTAATATTAAAGAGTCATGTTTTAAAAAGCATATCCAAATACACTAAATTAGGCATGTATTTAGTGATCTATTTTGCTAGAGCTTTTCCTAATGCTCAGTGAACTTCGTATTACAACGGTGAAACAACATATGCATTAAATTGGTGAATATTAGTATGATGGGCCAATATATCTCCATGACACAATTAATTTATATAAAACTCTCAATAAGAATGATGCTTTTCAGAGTAATAGCATAAAGTCAAATCCGTGCAATAAAATTGTAATCTAAAATTGAGTCAAAGAAAGCAATGAAGAAAGATGGTAGAGGAAAATAGAAATAAGGATAAACAAGGAACAGATGTAAATTTATATAAACCTGATTTCAGAATGTGATAAGAACTACTAATTTTTCTTTCTGTGGGAAAAAAAGTGAGACTTAAGAAAGCAGCTCGCACTGTTTCTTATAAATTGTGTAAAGCTATAATTTGGATGGCTTTTAAATGAGAGCTATGTTGTTGTACATTCTTGTGTGTTACGTGCAAAGTATTTGAGGTCGTACAAACCACAAAGCCTTCTATGGGAATAATACATGTGGTTGTAAAAAAAATGGTTGGAAAGAGACTGCTTGGCTACGGTCACTTCATAAATTGATGCATTGCATCAGATTTGATATATGAATTTCAGCTTGCATCTGTGCTTTCTCTTTGGCTTCATTTTGTGGAAAAAGTCAAAATCAACTGGTACTAACTGCTGCAATCACCAGCTGTTCACTTTTAATCCTATGATTTGCTATTCTTATGGCAGACTTTAATTATGGCATTGGAGTTAATTTTCATTTACTTTTTGGTAGCCAATTGTGGGGTTAGGCATCTGTGTTTGTTGAGGCAGTGAATCAAAAGAAACTGGGTTTTTTCATGTACTTTGGGATTTCCAGGATTTTTCTTTTTGGTTCTTTAGAACAGAGACTTGAACCCTGAAAACCATATCAAGTTATCAAAGTAGAGAAACAGAAGGTTTGTGTCAAACATCACTTTTTTGCTCTTCATTTTGTGATGTCAGAATTTTATTTGAAGATTGATTTGTCTGATTAATTAATTTCACCAAAACAGATCTAGAACTGTTTACATTATTGGCCTGCACATGATTCTAGAGCTGTGCCCAGAACACAATAGTCATGATGTGGTGATACCAAATTATACAAAAAGATTCATAGAGTGGCTGTTGCATAGTAATAGATATTAGTAAACACCTACAACTCTTTTCATTGGGGAATCTTGGGGAATTTCAAGAAATCCCACTTTTTCTGGAAATATTGTTTGAAAAGCATAAATTAATAGCAAGAAAATTCAGGATTAAAATTTCATTATAATTTTTAAGGTTGCGTCTTTACTATTGTATTTAGAATCTAAATTTCCTTTATATATGTCCATAGAGTATGTCTATCATCATTATATAAACTGTTGCACTCAAGCAAAATTGTTGGCAGTTTACAATATTTCCATAAAAGTTATAAAATCAAATAATTAAATCAAGAATGAATAAAACCCAAATTCTCCCCCATTTCTAGTAATGGCAACAATCAAATTACAATGTTATTTAACATTATATTGATCCTTTCTTATTTAATCTGTATTATGCAATGATTCAGAATTTGCAATATTTCTTGATTTTCTTTTTATAAAAAAATTATCAGAAATTTTTTTTCTGCTGAAATACAAGATTTTTTCCTGTACTTTATAACCTTCTTTCCCCTTTTAGAGTTAACTTGTACAAGAGGTCTTCAAGGCAATATTAACTCCTTGTGACTTGGATAAGTTCATGTAGTTTTCTTGGCAACGGTACAATGATTGTTGACCAATGCCACCTTTTGGGATATTTTCTCATTTTCCTAGTTAATCCCAGTTGGCTTTTATAAGAACGAGCAAGGTTGGCTAGTTGTTGCCTTCTATTGCAAACTGCAACTGCTCAGTCACAAATATTATAACTGATTGCTTGTAGATATCATGAATGTTTCAGAAAAAATAGCTCTGGTTACACGTGTTCAGTCTGTGAAACAGTTAGCTGGTTAGACAACATGGCACACTTCCTATAAATATCAAAGGGCTTTTGATTGTTTGGGGCACCTTCTAAAAAATTACCTGGATAGTTAGTAAGGGTTTCCCAATGTTTCCAAAACTATATCTTTCTTCTTTTAGGAAAGTAGAAATACTACATTGCTTCTATATAATAAATGTAATGCTAGGGATTAATTGGCTTTCCATTGTGGAATTGATAGGACTGTGATTGTGACCCTTAACAAATCATCTCTAGTCTATTACTTTTGGGGTTCTTTTCATGGTTGAATGGAGATTGGGGGAGTATAGCTGGACATTTGCAGCAGTCAGTAAGGAAGTACTATAAATTTCTCACACATTCTCACTTATTTATTCTGTATTACTGAATGATTTTCCACAGCCAGTTGTTCACTTTCCTCCAAAAACCTCTAGATTCAATTAAGTTTTTATACAGTTTAGTTATACGTGCATACTCTGATCAGGTTTATAATATGGTCTGGTGGAATATGTACCATGTTTTTTCATAATACATGTATTTATCAGCTGAAGTTATTTTGGGATGCTAGAAAGAACTGTTTTTTCTTGGAATTGACAATTTGTGTATATATGTACTTGCTGTCTACATATCTCTGCAGTAAGAGTTGCTGTTATCAAAATCTTTGGATAATGTGTGCTCTTCTATACATCAAATAAGAAGACCACTTGACATAATACCATATACTGAACCGTAAATAATGTACAGTCAGTTATGTACTACTACTACTAGAAATAGACATAATCGTAGAAAAAGAAGCTAAAGGGCTCTGGGACTTTCATATTCAAACAGAAAAGTACCTGCCACATATAATACCCCAGAGTTAACAATTTTCAATAAGAAAGTTAAAAATGCCTGGATGTGGCAATAGGTGGAGACAGCAGAATAGAAGAGACATAACTGGAGAAAGTCATAAATTACAAATAGAAGTCGAACCATTATGGAAAAAGAAGCAAAGATAGTCTCAGTAGTAGTAGGTGCTTTGAGCACAATACCAAAACACCTGGAGCACCATTAAACAGCATTGCCATTGACAAAAATCACCACCAGTCAATTGCAAAAGGCAGCTTACTTGTAGTAGCTTAAATCAGGCGACTGACAGGTTCTCTATCATGCCCTACCATTCTGTTGGGGGCCGGGCAGGGGGAGGACAGCTTGCTGGCATTTTCCACATGCTTTTGCTTTTGCTGTAACTGCTTGGGAATTGGGGAGGGAGGTTGTCTTGGAGACAGAACAGACTCTGCCCCAGCCATTCCAGCCTGGTTCCAAGGCCATTATGCCCTGAGAATGAACTGTTATCTGCCTAGCACTTCTGCAGCATCACAGCTGTTGGTAGACTGGTGGGGGTGTTGGGTTTGGGGAAACTGAAGAATTGCTTTGTGCGGGGCTGTCATATTCCACGTGCCTTTACTGCAATCACTTTCTCTCAATCTTCTCAGTTTGATTGAACTTAATGGAGTCAAGAATTTTGTTTTCCTTTAACACCAACAAAAAACAACATCTATCTTAGGAAGGACTTGGAAAGTGGATAAAAATGCCAATTCCAAAGTAAACATCTGACTGTTAACCAATCATAAATAATATGAAGAATAAAATGACACAGGGCAAGGCAAAGTAATACATGGCCAATACATACAAAAAATAACAGGCAAAACAGATATTAACAAGACTATGGCCATGTCTTAAGAGCAGGAAAATTGAAGAAAGACAAATCTGGAAGCCTTAAAATCAAATGGATACAGAACTATAATTGAGCAGGCAGCAACAAACAGCAAATGCTGCCTCTGCAAAGAAGCTGAAGAAACAGTGGGCCACTTAGTTAGTTGCTGCAAGAAGATCTCACAGACTGACTGCAAACAGTGGCACAACAAAGTAGCAACAATGGTGTATTGAAAGATCTGTAAGAAATATAATTAACCTATTTGCAAGAACTGGTGGGACTATAAAATCGAGAAAGTCATAGAAAATGAAGAAACCAAATAGCTGTGGGACTTTAGAATTCAAACCTACAACATAACACACCAAACTTAATAATTTTGACAAAGTCAAAAAAACTCTGGATAGTAGACATGGCAATCCCTGGAGACAGCTGAATAGAAGACAAAGAACTGGAACAAAATACAAAGACCATGCAGATAGAAATAGAATAACTATGGAAAAGAAAGCAAAGGCGCATTGAATGCAATCCCAGAACAACTAGAGCACCACTTGAACACGATCAGCATTGACAAATTCACCATCTGTCAATCAAAAAAGAGAATTTATTCAGAACAGCTTGCATTCTGTGTTGATACCTCTAACACCATCAAACATCAATATCTGGCTATCCTAGGTCCTTGGGAAGGATTCAGTGGGTGAATAAAAATGCCAAATCCAGTCTAAACATTTGGTTGATATAATAAACCATAATAGCTTATTAAACTTGTGTGCCACTTAATTCAACAATTATTGGTGGCTCACAACAAACATATTACAATAAAATCATTAAAGGTAAAATATGGCAAGTACAGGTGTCCAGATGAAATGAACAAAGGGTCTCACTCTTCCTTGCCAAAGACCTGGGTCTTCATAGGTCTTCTGAACAACAGCAAAGAGGGGACCATCTGGATCTCAGGGGAACCTCATTCCAGAAGGCAGGCAATGCTACAGAGAAAGAAGTTCTGACAGATGACAAGACTCCAGATTATGCACCAACCTTGAAGGGCAAACAGACACTTTACAATCAATAGAATTACAGAAGTATAACAAATACCTCAGTCATTGCTTTATGTCTGCTGAACTGTCTGTAAAGACTGGTAAAATGAACATTTTCTGATTTGCTTAGATGTGACATCTCTCTTGCTTTCTCTTTTGTATCTTCTAATTGGAATCTTCTCATTTTATCACAGTGTATAAATCTCCAGAATATGAATCCCTTGGATTTGACTTGACCGTCGAACGGTTAGTTTCAATTGGATATCCTCAAGAGCTGCTTAGTTTTGTCTATGATCCTACATTCCCTACCAGGTAAATAATTGTAATTTAAAGTTGTGTTTGTTCTGTACAGTTTAAGTGATACTTTTAAGCTTAAGGTGTTATAGTTCATATACGGTAAACTGCATATATATCTTGCAACTTTAAGTTTATGCATTATTAGATAATGTGTCTTAAAATACAAATAAATAGAAGAGAACTGCAGAGCAGATAGGCATAAATACTCCTCTAGACTAATGTTTTGCCATTTATAAATGTAAAGTTTATAAGTTTAATTTATGACAACTAAATGACTACTACTCACAAAATCATTTGGGGATAATATTCATGGATATTCAATAATTTTTAATGATCTGTGTTTTTCCTAAGGTGCTTTCTTGAGTGTATCAGGACTGCCATATTTTGCACATTTATCTCAGATAATTCTTTGTGCTCTGTTGGAGACTTCTGAAGTTGCTCTGGACTTTGGGAAGAACTTAGTGGGACTGAAAGCATCATAGTTGGCAATCTGACAAGGATACTATAGTTCAGTCGTGGTTTCTGGCATTGGTCAGGAGTAGGATTAGAGGATTTCCAAAGATCCTTTGCAATCCTTTATATTATATAATTCTGTGAACCTTTCTCTGAATCTTTCTGGCAACATTGTTAGAATGTATAGTTCATTTACTAAAAGTAGGTAGTGAATAAGAATATAAGCCTTTTTATAAAATGTATATTTTAAAAAAGCTTCACATTTTGATACTTTTTATTAGGCTCACTTCTTTAATTTTTAATGATGATTTATGTAAAACTTTTGAGGTGCTGTTTAATGGGGAAATACTCCCTGATAAAAATACGGTATAAATTTTTTTATAGCACATAGTATACAAGAATAAACATGGGAATCAAGCCTTAATCATGAGAACGTGAAGAAAAGAAAGACAAATCTATTTGTCCAGATTGTTTTTCTCCAGTGAATACTTTACATTTTTCTAAGAAGCTTTCAAAGTTTCACAGTATAATGTGGGCAAAGATTACAATCTAGACTCATTGTGAATCCCATCAGCGGCCCCAACCTTTTGGGCTCCAGAGACTGGTTTCTGGAAGGGTGTTTCTTCTGTCGACCAGGGGTGTGGTTTTGTGCACTGCCTGGATTCCACACATGCATGGATGGGTTTTCATTTGCCTGCCCAGCCCAGTTCTGGTACGGTCTATGGCCGAGGGTTGGGGATCCCTGAATTTCACCATTCTACACTATCTCGATGTGAAGTCCACTTGCATTTGGTCAAGCCATGTAGTTCTGCTGTTGGCATCAGACTAAACAGTCATGGTTCAAATCAGCAGTATGCATTTAGTTTTTAAATCCAAATGTATTTGGATTTCTCTTCACTGATTACAGAATGAACGTTTTAGCTATTGCAGTTCATTATAATTTCTTAGTTTGATTGTTGTGAACTGCTCAGAGGTGTTGAAAGGCAGTGTACAATTTTAATAAATTATTATTAGGTCTGGTTATTAACTCCTTGTTCTCTCAGACCTGGGGACATATTATACATTGCAGAAAATATGTTCCACTGTACTTTCTTAAATCACAATCTCACCTTTCTCTCAGTATTGTTGACTTAACATAAAAATTAAACTCTTTATACCTTGAACATTCTATGCCTATCTTTCTACAGCAACTATTGATGTAGAGCGGGGTCTGAGAAATGCACTATAGGATAATGTCACATCATGGGTAAGGAAAAACCATGACACATTAATGGGAAGAAAAGAGGCCCACATAACACATAAAATGGATTGGCAATGAAGCCAGAGAAAATAGAATAGACAATCTGAAGTCTTAATTTATAGCTACACCCTATATAGCAGTTTACTTTTTCTCAGATGTCCAGCCTCTTTTTCAAGCATTGTTCAGCCAATTGAGGCTACTTTGATAGGAGAATTTAATAGAGGGATAAATGGGAAGAGGGGACAGATGATTATCAATCAGAGAAAGCATTATACATCCCTCAACTGTGTACCTCATTTATTGTCTAAATTCAATATATTGTGTTTCCATGTAACTAGGACATTGTTGCACTGAAACATAAAAAGAGTACTTTGACTTTATAATTTGTTCTAATCAAAGCCTCCTGGTAAGCTGGTCGCCTCTAATATTTCATTGAGATTTTAGTGTTTATATAACACTTAAATGTGTGCTGTATCCATACCGATTGTATAAGCACATAATATTTGAGTATGCTTTAGGAAGTTGTAGAAAAACTTCAGTGAACGTTGGCTCACATGGTCCCTCTTATTCTTCTGGATGGCCAGACATTAGCATAGGTTGTGGCAACTTTTGTTTAATAGTATGTATGGTTAACTTCAAATAAACCAAACTTCTAAGAACTATTTCTCAAGCTGGCTTGTTCGAACTAATAAAAATGTTAACCACGATTTTGGGTTAAGTCTAGCAAACTGTAGTGAAATTCTGAGAAGTAAATGCTGCCAAAATTGTTCTGGCAAAATACCTTGCTGTTAAGATAAATGAATTAATTAATTATAAACAAATAGATTAACTGTACATTTAAACCAGGCAATGCAGACTATTTTTTCCTCTGCAGCTAAACAAAAGTTCAATGGGACTCTATCATCAGTGTCCTCCTTAGGGTCAGATTCTAATTTGGACAGAACGTGCTAGAACTGGCTCAGGTATGCCATTCCAACAGACTATCTTTCAAAGTCTTGCTGTTCGTCATTGCTTATTATGAGATGCTGACATGCATCGTTGCATTTCTTTCTTTTTTTAATAGAGGCCTGGTATTTGATTCTCTTTATGGAAACCTGTTAAAAGTTGATGCCTATGGAAACATCCTAGTGTGTGCACATGGCTTTAACTTTATGAGAGGGTAAGTGATGCCAATATTGGTGATCTTATGCACAGCTGGGATATATTCTGTTGCACACGGTATAGCGTCTCGTAATGACTTTGAGGTTTGTTAGTGTCTGTCAGAAATTATTTTTAACATTATCTTATTCCTGTTTTTTTTCCTATCAATAGATTGGTAAACCAATATAATATTTTTGTGATCTTTTAGTCAATAAGTATGGTTTCAAAAATTTGTACTTTGTATGCAAAAGCTCTACGTGAATAAAAGATTAGGTGTCACCTTCAAAAAAACTGTATAATCTACTCAGGGCGCAATGTTTTCTTGGAAATTTTAAGAGATAACTTGGCTTTCTCATAGGTTTGTTGACTCTTGATTGAACCTTACAGTATGCAGTAGAGGAATTACTTTGAACTGATATCATTAACTACCATATTCTTTTGTCCTTTATATTCCTCAGGCCAGAAATACGAGAACAGTATCCTAATAAATTCATTCAGAGAGATGATACTGACAGGTTTTACATTTTAAACACACTGTTCAACTTACCAGGTGAGAATTGAGAGGGGGAATTACGTAGTCCAGATCAGTAGGTACATTGCTATTAATTTTAAAGGAACACTTTTATGTCTTCTTGGTTTAGATTAATTACAGGTATGTCTATTTGACGAATCATTCTTTTTAAGATCTGGTCTTGCCTTGGTTTTGCTTTTTTGCAGAGACATATCTGTTGGCTTGTCTGATTGATTTCTTTACTAATTGTGACAGATATTCAAGGTGAGTATTTTCTTGGCTATATGAAATCAACAAGGCCATATTGTAGCCAGATTTTCCAATGCTACTGTATAAAAACACAACATAGTGGCATGGTGATTTCAGAATGCAGAAAATATTTATAAAGGGTTATTCCTTTTTTAGACAAAATATTGTGATTTAACTTGTCAGTAAGATAACAGGATTTCCTCGCTCACTGGAAAAAAATGATTCCCTTTGAATCAATGAAGAGAATAATTGAAAAGATGGATAATGCATAATGCCTATTCATGAAATATACAAAATATGTAAATAAAAACCAAGGGGGAAGGAATGGGAAACTGCTTTCAGTTTATACCTAAGGACACCGATGTCATTTTTAATTACTTAACGTTTCTCAAGCCTCATGAAATTTTCTACATGGCTATTTTATTTCATTTGTCTCTCAGCTGTGAAACGGGATTTAAAGAGGGAGACCTTTTCATGTCCTTCAGAAGCATGTTCCAGGATGTGAGAGATGCTGTGGACTGGGTTCATTATAAGGTAAGCTGCATTTTGGGGACATTTAGATGATCTCTTTAATTCAAACACTGTTTCTAAATTTTGAATCGTATCATTTCAATAATTTTAATTTTTTTCTTTGCTGATGAATAAATGCTAAATACCATTAGTATCCCAGCAAGATAATTGGACAAGATATGATACAAAATGAATTACTTTTTACTCTTCTTTCATTCTTCCGTTAATTTAGTCCTTCTGTTTCTTCCTTGCGTCTAGAGATTAGTAGCTGTAACGCATCATAGAAACAGCTGCCAATCTTCTTACACTCTTTATATTCAGTTTCTCTCTATCCTATTCTGCTGTTTATATAAAGAGAGAAAACTGAATATAAAGGCCTGCCACCATGGCCTGTCATCCAGACAAAGTTGAGGATAACCCCACCCTGTAGCTTTAAATTATCATATGTTGTCAGTTTTAGAACAGAAATGATTATGTTCCATCATCTGAATGGCACTTTGACTCATATTTCATCCTTATGTCATAAATGACCCTTAGAGTTGTCCAGTTCTACAATGAAATAATCAAGACTAATCTCTTGACATCTGAAACTCTGCAAAGAACTTTCTGTTTTTAGTGTCGCACATCTTTCTACATGATGACAGTATGGAAGATTATATTAATATGAAACACAAGTAAGATACCTATTAGATCATTGCTTCTGCTGCCATGTAAGTTTTTTTCTGTTGTTTCAGGGCTCACTTAAGGAGAAGACAGTTGAGAATCTATACAAGTATGTGGTGAAAGATGTAAGTATTCAAAAACTTGCCTTAAGAAAGAAGTTAGATGGTGATTTATTTTGCTAATTCTTAATTGATCTTTATACGCAGTCACTTAAAATAGTGGATGAAAAACCAAGTGGATGAAGTCCACCAAACGAGAGTAATTTTATCTAGAAGCTGCCAATGATATAATTGCTCTAATAAATATTGTCCTTATTGATGGATATAATGTAGTATTTCCCTTTTTTCTTATTAAGTGGCAATATCAAACTGGAAGCATTCATCATTTATCTTTCAAATTGGATATGTGGTACAAGGTAATGAATGTGGTTCTCACCATTACTTACTCTGGGCAAAAATTCAAATTAAGCTCCAATATGTAAAATGACAGGTGAATCATCAGCAAAGCAGTATTGGTCCAAACTGGCTGAACTGGGATTAAAAAGAATTTTAAACATTAGCAAACTGGTTCTATGGAGGTGGAAGAAAAACAAGTCTCTGAAACTATCTACACGCATGCCAAAAGCATGTGCCTGACTATTTGAGACCAAACACAAGTATGGAACTTGGATGGATGCCTAGAATCAGTAGACCAACATAGATCAAGTTGGCAGACAATACATGATAAGGGCAGCTCAGATCTGAAGTTTGCCATTAGCTAAAAGGCAGAGCAAGAGGCTGGAACACCATTATTCTGGAACTGGAAGAAGCTGCACAGAAACACAAGCACCACACCCTCTTTGCCATTCTCTGATAACTAAGTGAAAAAAATTAAATCAACAAACTCAAGGCCGATGGGATATTTATAAAATCTTGAAATAAGTGACTGTAAAGATGGAAAACCCAGAAATCTATCACTCATTGAAAGGTTGGGATCTTGGGCCTTGGGTGTTGAGCCCAAATCTGAGAGAGTAAGAGTGGCAATGAAGGTAGTGAAAATGGTTACGCTGCTAGAATGGATGGAGTCTCATAGGGCTGTGAAATCTCCGATTTTACGCGGAATTCCAATTTTTTCCCTCAAACACCAATCTACATTTTCCGCGTTTTTTTCCCCCATCGGATCGAGATCCGAGAGTCGGAAATTCGCTCTTCAGAAAAGCGGAACACTTCAGTTCTCAGCTCAGGCATAATTGTCCCTAGAAAAGCACATAAACTTCGCACGTGAGCCGCGCTAACGTTAACTGAAGTTAGCTAGTATTCTTACGACGGAAAACCACGGAAATAAACCTTTACATTCGCACATGCCGACAAACCACCGCTCATCGTAGCCAAGCAAGTAGTACCGCGTAATTGACTGCAAAGACAATTCATACGGCTGTACATAGAGTCTGTGCACGTGCGCGCGCTCGATCGTGCGTGCGCTGGACCCCGGCCTAAGGGACTTCGCGCTTCGCGCACCTTATTCACTTCAGATTTTTTCAGACTTTTTTTTTAACCAGCTCTCACACCCCTGGTCTCAGTTGAGGCATTCGAAACTGGGTGGAGATAATGTGATACAGTGAATGCATTCACGTAATTCAGGGAAACTCCCATTAAATGAAAATTGATCATAATAATCCCTTTTTGCAATCATCCAACCACATTTCTAGAAATAGCATGAACAACTAGAGAACAGTACAATGGTGCTGGGATCAAATTTCACCATCAGACAATTGTTAGAAGAAAAAAAATTGCTCTGGCATATAAATGCCCATTGTATTCCTTGATTTCCTTCAACAGCTTTGTGGATAGCATTGAAAATCGAACATGTAGTCCCCCAAAGGGACTACTTCTTACTGTAAGAAATTTATAGTAAATGCACTGGCTGTATACACATCCAAAATGGATCTTTCAGAATTCCAATTTGAAGTAGTATTTTAAAAAAATGTTTGATATAGTCCTAACTTATGACTATATGGCACCTGCCTATCACTGTCATAAAAATGGGTCGGGCACCTTTTTTGTGGCAGTCATTAAGTGAATGCGGTGGTTGTAAAATGGCTGACGTGATTGTTAAATGAATGCTGCAATTGTTAAGTGAACCAATGTTTCAGTATGGGTGTAGCGTTGCCAAAAGTTGGAAGTAAATGTTGCTTTTTTGGGGGGGGGGGGGAAACACCATAAAACCCAGTCATGTGACTGCAGAGCCTTGCAAACAGCTGTAAATGCAACTAGGTTGCCAAGCATTTGAAATTTGATCATGAGACCATGGGAGGAACAACTGTTGGAACTTCAAATCTAGATTATAAATCACGGCCCCTCCTGGTAGGCCTATTGTAATTTCTTATGGTCACTAAGCGATGGTCGTAAAATAGGGGATTACCTCTATAATGACATTGCCATAATTGCAGAGGCCATAACTTCACAAAAACTACCAATTGATGTGGCCTGATAAGTAATGCTTACAAAAGGAAGCATTTTGACAACTGATAAGCCACAGACTTCTGTCCATCTCAATGGAGTCCAAATGGAACAAGTTAACTATTTACAATGGAAAAGAGAGAACAGTATCAAAAGGCCACTGCTCTGTTTGGATTGCTAAATTGGTGTCGGTGGAGAAAACAGAGAAAACAAAAGTTGTGAATCTTCCATTCACCAATCTTGTTATACAGATCTGATATGTATACACGATAATAAGCACTTCTAAACAAATTTGATGTTTACATTATTGTCTCAAGAGTGAGACACCATTTTGAACCTGCAATTGAGAATGAAATACAAACTTGTATATTAAGATATGTAAAATATAGTTAGAACTTTGCCTTTCTTACAGACAAGGGTAGAGAAAGTGACCTGCAGGGAATAGTACCAGAAAAAATATGGGTGAAGTGACAATTTGAAAGGTCTAATATTCAAATAAAACAAATACAAGAGATGGTCATAGTCCAGTAGCATCCATACCAATGCACTGGCTCCAAGGTTAGCCCCACCCAGACATTTACGAAGGGGAAAAAGAAGAAGAAATGGAACGTCAATGAATCATATTGTTAAAGAAACTTTGTCCTCTTCTGCTATCAAAAATGTAAGGACAGTAGCAAGAGAGACAACATCACAAAGAAGACACAGAAATCTTTCTAAGTGCAGCCTTAGGTCTTGAATTCAATGGTGGCAGTACCATTTGGGACTTAGGATCTCGCATCTGAATTGCAGCATTTAAAGGGGGTGTAGGATTCCTGAATGTGACATCTTCCACTCTCTGAACTTGATTGTTCCACAAAGCTGTGTCCATTCTTTCAAGCTTCTCTTCATCCAAAGGGGAGGTATTCAGTGCATCCCTGTTCATGACTGTCAAAAATAAATACTGTAACTATTTCTGTAAAATCTATTTGGCAGCTGTTTCTATAATGTTTTAAAATGTCACTTTTTCACACGTTATTAAATGATTTATGAGAAATTGCTCATAATCCAGCTTTAACTGTAACTATCCTCTCGTCTGGAACTTAACACCTAGTAAGGATGTGCTTACAAAACTGCCCTTTATGCTATCATGTTGAACCAACTATATTATATGCACAGAACTTGGCATGAGATTCAGTACCACATAGTTAAGATGTGTATCATTTTAGAAGATATTTTAAGCAGACTGAAATATGTATTTGACATTATTCAGAACATCAGGGTGCATGATGCTATTTCAGCTAGATCATTTGAAGTACCCCAAAATAAAATGCAACTTAAATGTTTGAGAATTAGTTTTATGTCAATGTTTGTCATTTTAGGGAAAGCTTCCACTGCTGTTGAGTCGCATGAATGAGGTGGGAAAGGTGTTTCTTGCCACAAACAGTGATTATAAATATACTGATGTAAGTAAAATTTTATGAAGTCTTTCAGTATTTTTCATTTGATAGTAAAGGCGGCTTTAAATGCAAAAAAAAAATCAAATCCAAATTATAAATTTGAAATCCTGGATTCTTCTCTAGGTCAGGTTTAATTACTGGTCTAAAACTTAGTTTGCAGGGATTAGAAGTGCATATAAATATTTTCTAAGCATTTCTCTAATATATGTAGTATGAAATACAAGGATTCTTTTCAATTAAATTCACTAACTTTTAGCATGGCATGGCAAGACTATAATGGTCAGTTTTCTTCTGGGAATTGTATTTCAGCTTTGCCCAAAGCATCTTTTAAGCCTGAATGCAGTATTCAATCTCATCCGTTGGGACTGAATGTTTATACATCAATTCAAAGAACACAAGTTAGAGACCAATTTTATCTGATTAAATAAATATCAGCTTGCAATATCAAAAGATATTTGGAATTTTTCAGTTCTGGTGTTCTCTTTGCAGACAGATAAATAACTGCTTCTCTGATTACAGGTAAAATTGCTTTCTGTGTATATGGAGGTTTAACTTCCTCTTCTTGTTCAGAAGATGAGAAAATACACTGCTGTGCTTTTTGTACCATTTCCTTTTCTGTGCTTCCATTTCTTTGCTTTGGTTCCACAGCGTGGGGAACTGCTATTTTTATGCCCTATGGCCATGTAGGCGATATTTTCCATATTTGACCAGATAGCAGAAATTCTACCTGAAGGGGTATTCATGCCATTGTCCCGTTTGTTTTAGCTGGTTAGTTTGGTATAGTGATTAAGAATGTTGGTCTAGAAACCAGGAGATTGCGAGTTCTAGTCCTGCTTTAAATAATGAAAGCCAGCTGGGTGACTTTGGCCAGTCGTTCTCTCTCAGCCCAATACACCTAACAGGGGCTGTGGACATGGGGAAACTGGGAGGAGGAGGAAGTATTAAGTATCTTTGTCACCTTGAGTTACCTATAAAGTAATAAAGGTGAAATAAAAATCTAATAAATATTAAATAAATCTGGGAAGCTCAACAGAAAGTATACCATTGCTAAACCCCATCCTCTTTATATTTCTTGAGTATGAGAACTTTAAAAGGAGCAGCAGTCCATTCACTTACATCTCAAGGCTCCAACCCTCTTATTCAGGCAGTCACAAAGCGCAGTGAACTAGAAACAGAACTAAAGATTGTTGTCACAGGAAAAATACAGCAAGATCTACTGCAATTAAAAACTGACTGAAGTCATTCCATATAGTACCCAGATTCTAGTGTTTGTAGAATCCATTTGAAGGGTACAGAGAAAAGCAAAAGTTTTTTTGGAAGAAAAAGTAAAATGGAAGCTTCATAAACTCTCTTCAAGCTCTTTTCCAGAGCTGATTGAATCCTCTCTAGACATTCTTTAGTCATTCTTTCAACCTAAGAACCAATTGCAGGTGCTTTTCAGGCTCAAAACCTTCAGGATACTTTCTAAAAACTTCAAAGACACATTTTGCAAAGAATGGACAAGAACAGCCACATTATTGCAGTTCAACTACGGCATCATTGATTGTTTTTATATTTTACAAGCATATGTGACAAGGAAGCTAACTATTTGATAATGACATTGCTGTGCCACATTGCCTTCCAAAGCACTAGTATTTTAATAGCAAGAAGTGATTATATGATAAAAAAGTTGAGCCAAGCCTGTACAAATTGTTTTAGACATCCTGCACAGTACTCAGTATCTCAATCAACTTCTTTGTAAAAACCTGGAGTATCTTCATAAAGACCAGTGGTATTCTCATTAAAAGTCAACTAAACAGTCACACTAGTTTGTGTGGTTTTCCCAAGGTTTTCATTCAGGTTTACATCATGCAAGAGACTGCTACTTTAATTTCTATCTTATTGTTCATTCTTTGGCTCTGTTTATTTTCTGTCTTAAGATTAATTGTAATAAAGAATTGCAGAAGAGTGTCCAAAGTAAGAAACATTATTGTAGCAGTGTCTGAAGATTTCTATCTTTTGAGCAAATTGAAGGCGTTGACCTACTTTGGATATCTCTGTATAACAAAGTAGAAGGATGGGTAAGCATTTCTAGTGTGAACCCATGTGCATTGTGAGTCACTGAAGGAAATAGGAAGAAGTGAAATATATTCAGGAACTAGAAAGTATAAGTTACATTTTATTAGGAATTTGGTTGCTTTCATTTTTCATAATTGCTTCTGAATGTTTAAATAAAATATATTTATTTAGGTTCAGAATGTTTTGTGACAAAATTGTTTAGAAATAATTGTAGTATAGGATTCAAGAATTTATTTCTTTGAACTGTGAGAATGAGGTTAAAACCTAGTGTATTCAAGAAAAAACAATTAGAAAGTAAAGGAAAATGAGAATATATTTAAGGAAAAATATAAATATATTCACAACATCAATAAATAATGTTAGTAACTTATCACCTTCCCTTGAAATGTATATCCAGTGTAAAATATTGTTATAACATCTTTTAGACACAGTCTGTCTATAGAGGCAGATACTACCGGTTTTACACTGGATATACAAAATAAACCAACTGATGTCTCAATAATTAAAAGGGATATACAAATAGCAAACCAAAAGTGTAACTGGATAATTTTCCTATATTGGATTTACAAAACAGATGTTTTAAAGTTTTAAAGAATTTAATGAAAAGAGACAAAGAAAAAATAGGAAGTTTTAGGAATAACGTTAAGAGGAAGTTTTTTGAAGGGACTCAAGAGCAAGATTGTTAAAAGTAAAAGGAAGGAATGTTTGAATTATTTGAACAAGGTTAAAATTGATGTTATTATATCTGGAATTTAATGGACTTTTTTGATATTGGGACTGAAATGACATTTTTTATTTTTTATAAATAACAGATGGAATATGAGATCATTTATTGCAATTATCTTCTGAGTCCATTATTCAACAATATCCTTCAATTGTCCAATATTATAATAATTTCCTTCATTGTGTAATTATAAAATGAATTTTGAGTGTTATTCTTATTTAATTGTAATCTTTAGTTTCCTCTAGTTTTCCTCTAACTAATCTTTAGTTTCCTCTAGTTCCCTCTAGTGTCCAGTTTTTAAAATCTCTTCTTATTATATAAGAAGATAACTTATATATTTAAAGCTGGTTGAATTTTTTTTTGCTGAAACTGAACTGATTTAACTCAAAAATGAGTAAATGGGAATATGCCCTCTAATTTTGGTACTTAAACTATGTATTACATTTTGTTTCTTATCTATCTTTCAGAAAATTATGACATATCTGTTTGATTTTCCACATGGACCAAAGGTAGGTGCAAAGAGATGCATTATTCTATTGTTGAACAGTATTCATTATCTATTCTTGAATAATTCAGGAATAGAATTCAGTTTTGGTCCTGGGCACTGAAAATATATGGAGCTATTTATTTTAAAATTCAGATTAAAAAAGTTTTGTGTCAGTTATCCTAGATTTGTTGTTATAGGTCAGGCGGAAATAAGTCTTATGCATCTTCATATGCCAGATAAGGTAGCTTTTTGAAGTTAAATAATAGTAATTGCTTCTGAACTATTTAGTTGTGTTTTAATCAGCAGCACTGATTCCTCTTAAAGTTAGTTGTTTACTTATTTGCATTTCTAGAATGCATTTGAAGAAACAGCTTAGATAAAAGGAGTAATGGCATATCCTGGATTAATAGATACACAATTAATAGTGCCAATTATATATTGAATATATAAGAGATCAGAGCCTTGGGCAAAAGAACACTTCTACTTAGGATTTATATTTCTGATATTATCATGTATCTGAATTAACTAATCACTGGGAAACATGAATTCTCTAGATGATCTTTTCTTAGTATGTTGTCAAGCACTGTAATTAACCAGTTGTAGTACAGGTAGTTGCAGTATCAAATTAGATGTGGTACGGAGTATAGTTAGTGGTATTGGCTGCAGGACTAGTGTTAGCCAATACCTACTATGTATGAATTGTTGCTGTTTGTTTATTTGAACTTTAAGTAAGATACGCTTCTATTTGATTTTTTTTTTCCAATGTAGCCAGGTAGCTCTCATCGACCATGGCAGTCTTATTTCGATCTCATCCTTGTGGATGCCCGCAAGCCTCTTTTTTTTGGAGAAGGCACAGTCTTGAGGCAGGTGGATACAGTAAGTCTACATGGAATACATGGTTAAGATTCATCTGGAAGAAGAGACAATATTCCTATTTTGCTAAGTAGAATATGGATGTGGACCTCATAGTGTTATTTCTTCCCTTTTGAAAATAATTGAATGCTTGCCCTTAACTGTATTTATGATATCCAGTTTTGGGGTAGTAGTGATTAAGGCTTCAGGCTAAAAACCAGAAGACCATGAGTTCTAGTCCTATCTCGGCATGAAACCAGTTGGGTGACCTAGGGCCAGTCACGTACTCAGCCCATGGAAACAGACATTGGTAAGTCAC
Source organism: Hydrophis major (assembly GCA_033807585.1). NCBI lineage: Eukaryota > Metazoa > Chordata > Lepidosauria > Squamata > Elapidae > Hydrophis > Hydrophis major. Next base: position 56,731,606 of record CM066331.1, on the reverse strand, counting down.
TACTGAAATCTTGCCAGAAAAACGCAGGGATTAGTCCAGGCACCAAAAACATGTACAAATAATAATAACCTCACAACTATATTTAATAGCAAATTTGGGGTCAGATGGTTTGATTAAGAAAACACAGTATTCTTTTAAAATAGATCTTTTAAGTCTTCTTGTAGTCTGTGCTGTCTTTCTGCTATTACATACAGCTTAGGGATCCTCATTTTGCTAAAATCAGCTCCACTGCAACTGCAAAGACCTCATTGTCACAGTATAATATATCAAAGCCAAATCTCTGCTGGAGGTAATTTGTTGCAGGAAGAATTGGTTGTGATCACCATTTGTACTATACCATTTGGCAGTATAGGCTTGTGCTATTCTCGCTAGTGTTTTCCTGGAGTCATTTGTAAGTTGCAGAAACCTTGCTGTTGCAGAGGTGGTTTAATTGTTTTTAACTAAGGTTCAGGCAAGAGTTGGAGATGCTCCAAGAGTGCTGATCATATGTAGGTAAATGTCACAGATGCAATTTAGCACTGTTCCTTGTGACGATCTTCCCATTTTCTGCTTTGAGCCTTTATGTCATAGTGCCTGTTATCATTTGCACTAAGCAAAATATGCTAATTTACACCTCAACTTGGCAAGAACTCCAGTAGTTGGCAGTAAAGAGATACTGTATCTTAAACCCTTAACACTGAAGTCATCTAGTGCTGGGGTCTCCAACCTTGGCAACTTTAAGCCTGGAGGACTTCAAATCCCAGATTTCCCCAGCCAGGCTGGGAAATTCTGGGAGTTGAAGTCCTCTAGGCTTAAAGTTGCCAAGATTGGAGACCCCTGATCTAAGTGGGTGTTTGTGTTTTTGCAGTCAAGGCATAGTAGTTGTAAAAGAAAAGAGCACAGTCTATGTGATCGATGTAACAAGTACATTTTCCATTGAGTGTTTATTTATCCTTCCCTCACTCCTCCAAGTGGAAAATAGATGTTACTCATGAAAACAACTTTCTTCTTCTTTATAGGTTACTGGCAAGTTGAAAATTGGAACCTACACAGGTCCTTTGCAGCATGGTATTGTCTACTCTGGAGGTAAAACAGAGATGACGCTGGATTGTTGTTTTTTGTTACGCGCAATAGAGGGATTTTGCTTTTAATCAGCTTCAGTTAAGAGGTTGAAACTGGGTCATATCTTTTAAAGAGCAAGGGCATTCTCTGTTGATGAAAGCAGAGGTTTAGTCAGCATAAGCTGCTGGGTACAGTTATTTCCCAATTCATTGTATGTTGTCTTTATGGCAGGGACAAACCATGGCTTTTCAGATATAGCTGAAATATAGCTGACAGCATCCCTAAGATGTGGCTGTAAGTGGACAAGAAGCAGCTTGTATCTCCCTCATCCTTATGTATCCCTTTTGATGTCTGCTGTTAAGGAATGCATCAGAAGGGCAGCCATTCCTAATCAGATTTGTTTGTATTTTTGCATACTCCAGAATTAAATAAATGTATCATGCATTGCATCCAGTCTGTGCGTTGGGTGCTTTTCTGTATTTTGTGCGTATGTGTTCTGTGTGTGTGAGAAGGGCGGGGAGAGAGAGGAAGGCCCAGTCACCTTGAACTTGCCACTTGGAAGCACTGGGCCTGCAAATGAAAATGTTCCGCTCAACAAAGCAGAGCAGGCAAGAATTACATATAAATGTGCTTAACTTTTTCCAGTCACAACTGTTTTAGGGAACAGTGCATGAAAAGCAAGGACATCTTAGATTTTTTTGAAGGGCAAAAATCATTATTGCTCCTAAGACTGTCCTTTTTTCTCCTCAGGCTCCTCTGACACAGTATGTGATCTCCTGGGAGCCAAAGGCAAAGACATCTTATATATAGGCGACCATATATTTGGAGACATTTTGAAGTCCAAAAAACGCCAAGGTTGGAGAACTTTTTTAGTGATTCCAGAACTGGCACAGGAACTTCATGTCTGGACAGACAAAAGCTGTGAGTGTTTAACATTCTAATTTCAGATTTAATTGGGTATAGAAAAAATGGAAACATATTTGCCTTGTTCCCAATTGATTATTTGCATTCTACTTATTTGGGTGGATCCATACATTAGGAAAGAGAAACTTCTCCAGATCATTCTGAAATGTCATATTGATGCCTTGTGGAAACTAATTTCCTAATATATTTTGGATTGAGATTTGGAAGAATTTATTTCCTTTGATAATAATGTCACTAATGCTGGTGACGTTTCTTTTTTTTTATTTATTCAAAACATACCCTGTTTTTCCATTAAAATGTACAAGGTTGCTTTCAGCAACAATTTAAATAAGAAGTATGCACTATAAATACACTTTTTTTTACATTGGAAAGATAAAACATGAACATAATAGAACAATGAGAGATCCAAAAATACGAGCTATAATTCTGAGAGGTCCCCAAATATCTTAGAAATCTTTATTTGGTAGACATTGCAGAAACATTAAAAAGACTGATTGCAAGCAGATTGTTTTTTTTAGTCTGTAAATGTTCCTACCATTCACAGACTAGAAATAAAGAATAAAAATTGCCATGTATACTCACTGTACCTTTTTTTTTAAAAAAAGGAGACATGTGTTATGACAATTGTAGGAGGTTTTCCAAGTAGGATTCCATATTATTATTAGAAAGCAAGCAAGAATCTGTGCCTTCTGGCATTTCTAGTTCTTTTGGTGAAAATAATACTGCCTGATAGACAGGCCTATTTGCTTCATTGACTTTCAGTTGGAAATGACCTTTACTTTCTCCCTCACTTAGGCCTTTTCGAAGAACTTCAGAGTCTAGACATCTTTTTGGCTGAGCTATACAAGTAAGAAATTTTTTTCATCCACACAGCATAAGCCGTATATTACATCTTTTCAGTATGCCATTATAGTCTCACCATTTTACAGTGGGTGAGTCATTTCAGTGACTTCTGGATTTAACATAAAATCTGAAAATGGTGCTATGTGTGAGCCCCAGTCATCTTCCTAAATAAGTCTTTGTTTTTTCCATGTTAGTTTTTAAAGCATCCTTATGTACCTCTTTACTGTTTTAAATGTCAATAGGCATTTGGATAGTAGCAGCAATGAACGTCCCGATATCAGTTCCATCCAGAGGCGTATTAAGGTAATGCTCATCATTTGGTCTTGGTGGTTTTCTTTTTGCCCCCTTATTAATCTTTCCCTTTTCCAGTTCTTCAGCACAACACTGGAGTGAATAGCCCTAGCAGAAGGCAATAGCAATAGCCCTACTAGAAGGCTATTCCACAGGATGTAGGCCATGAAATGAGTGAAAACAGGAATTAGGAGGAACTTGGAAGGCCATGGCTGCATTTGCACATTGATTTTGGCTTTGTATGATATATGACCTCATGCCAAGGCTCTATATTTACACCCACCCCATTATGTGTAAACCAGTCTTAAGGAAAAATAACTGTAGAAAAACATTACAAAAACATGAGAGTGTATTGCTAAAATTATGGTTTGTGCATCAGAGAAAAAGTAAGACTGAATAAGTGGGATGATGGCTAAAGAAAGTAGAAGGCAGTGGCAACAATATATGTAAAACATGTGGGGAGACTAGAAGTTTCTGATCCATAAACATTCTTTGTGTATGCTCTAGAGTTCAGTACTTCCCATCCCATTTTACTTATTCTAAAAATGCCTCCTTGGTTGTCAAGTTATATAAACACAAAGCCCTAATGGCCTGCTACTACAAGGAACACTTAAGTTGTGAACAACATTCCCTAACATCCATTATCTATAAAAGCTTTTGATCTGTAACTGAACAAAAGGGTTCAATAGAATAAAGCATTATTTGTAATCCAGCAGGAACAGGTTTGTTCTGTGTTTCCAATGGCATCCGTTTTTAATAAATGGAATTAGCATCCCCTGAATTAAATGGGAAAACCTTATATAGGAATTAAAGCTCTCACTTCTAGAAAGACTTGTTGATCCTGGCAAATGCTTACTAACTACCTTCTCTGATTTTAGAAAGTGACTCATGACATGGATATGTGCTATGGGATGATGGGAAGTTTGTTCCGAAGTGGTTCCCGACAAACGCTGTTTGCTAGTCAAGTGATGCGATATGCAGATCTCTATGCAGCATCTTTCATCAACCTCTTGTATTATCCTTTCAGTTACCTCTTCAGAGCTGCACACGTGCTGGTAAGTTGAAACAGATTTTCATTCATTCAGCTAGACAGAATGGTCCAGACCTTTTTCTGACTCTTCAAGATATAGAGTAAGGCATTCTCAACAGAAGAGAGATGTGGCCTAGTGTACCTGGTAGGAGGACATTGGCATTACATACAGGAAAAAAAATGAGGCTAATCAGTTACCTACATGATAAGGGTGGACCAATGAGACCTCTTTTCTGAAATAACTTTCTCTGAATGCTAGTGAGATAGGCTTGGAGCAGTTTGAAATTCTACTTTTAAGGAGCAGTTCTGAAAAATGATCCCCATGAAGACATATTGACTTGAACCTGAATTCACCCATATCTGACTGGTTCATATTAAACAAGGAAGCTACACAAGATATATTACATCTACATCCATATGACCAATAGGGCACTTGCAGAAATACTTTGTAAGCAGAGTTGGTAATGGGCCAGTTAGCCCTCGATAAGGAAAAATTGCAGGCTTTCCTATACAAAGAGTTCCTCACTTACAAACAACTCTCTCATTTTGTTAATGTCAGTAAATACTCAACACTCTAGGGTGACAAATTCCTCTGTAGGAGAGGCAGATTGTCCCCTGCTTTGTGATATATTTTAGTTTTTCAAAATGTAAGCAACGTAATACAATGTTGTTGCACGTCTGTTTTAATGCATTGTTTTTGCTGTTGTCAGCTCCTCTGTGGTCTTATATAGAAATGAAAATCCATGTCAGTGTTTGCAAATAATGCAGCTAATGAGTCACCTAACTTCTTGGAGCACTGAGGGAAAGTTACTCTCTTCTCTATTGCAGATGCCACACGAGTCAACAGTGGAGCACACCCATGTAGATATCAATGAGACTGAATCCCCAATGGCTACCCGTAACCGCACTTCAGTGGACTTCAAAGATTCCGACAAGCGACATCAGCTCACCCGATCTGTTAGTGAGATTAAACCACCCAATCTCTTCCCTCAAACACCCCAAGAGATTACACATTGCCATGATGAGGATGATGATGAGGAGGAGGAAGAAGAGGAAGAATAGAAAATACTTTCATTAAATGTGGCTATAGCAGGAATTGGCAGGAATGGATTCCCCCCAAGTGGGGAATAATACACAACCAAGCAAACAAAAACTAATCAGGAGCCCTTTATCTTTAGCAAGCTTATTCCTTGCAGATCTATTCCAAATATACAAAGAATGTGCTGGCTGAATGAAGACCACATATAGACAGCCCAAATGCATCCCCCGCACACACATAAAAAGGAAGGCTTGTTTATGTATTTTTTAATTCTCTACTGGTTCATTTCATTAAAGTAGCCTCTCAGGCAGGAAGGTTTCCATGACCTGCAGTAATCACAGCAATTATAGTAGTTATTTGATCCTTTAGGGGCGGAGTCCTCTCTCTCCTCAATCCCGTATGTGTAAAAATGGGAGTATTTTCAGGGTTCAGTTCATCTGGTCTAGCGCGGTCCTCTGCCTTTGCTCTACTGATTTCCAGCTTCTATTCATCTTTATACTTTAGGATTGATGAAATACCATCTGTTCTTGGATGTCTGATAGGTAGTTTTCTGTGGCTGAAATTTGAAAGCTTTATCATTCTGATGGAGGCATGTGATACCTGTGTTCTGGAATCTTCTAAAATGGATCCTTATGCCATGTGCTTGTGCTTTGCCCGGATTATTTCTACCGGGGAGATCTATGCCTTTTATGCTCAATTTTATGGGAGAAGGAAAATAAGAAGTGGTTTTGTATGCGTGCATGGCCTCAAAGAAAACAAATGCTCATGTAGTCCAGACAAAGAAAATTACAACCTTAAAAAGGAAGTTTTATTTGCACCTCTTTTCATTACTTTATTATTGTTAAAACTGTAGCTCTGTGTCAGAGTGAGATTCTTTTTTTCAGCTAGCAGCCACTCGGCTCACTCCTACAGAGTTGGAATATGTGGCAGCAAATGGTTCCAGAGCCTTTACAAAAAAGAACGCTTTCAACAGGATGTCCTTGTTGGGCCACTGTTTTTACCTCCATTCCAAGAATGAGACTCAATGAAGGTCAGCTTCATAATATTTGTAAAAGGCTCCGAGGGCCTGGCTTGTTGTCTTATTAATTACTTCAGGCTGTTAAATTAAAGCACATTTCCTGGTAGTTACTCTCTAGTGCAAGGCTGCCTGGGTTTCTTTTTCATATAAATAAGCAATTTCCTGGAGTGTAAACATATCTCTTACCATTCTGTGCCATTGGTGTATAGAAGACAGAAAAGAGGCCCTATTTTAAAATATTGGAGTTTTTATTTTGAATCATTTAATAGTAATTATATTCCATTATTAAACACACTGAATTGCAAATCAGCAGGATAAGCTGGTACTGCTCTGACAGATCTGCAAATAAAAATTATGATATTCATAAGCAGCTTTTTATGTGTTTCTGAAAAGATGCAAAAAAGGTAAAGTTATCAGTGTTAGACTGGCTAACCAAAAGTTTTACAAGCAAGTTTAAAGATATGTGAATAACATCTCATCCAGGGATAATAACCATTATAAAAAGTACAGATGTTTCATGAAATGTAGAGCAAATCTGGGATATTCAGCTCCCATTATCCAAACCTTATTGCATTTTGCTGTAACTTGATGGCAATGGTGGGCAATTTGGATTTTGTCCAGAGGTTAATCTTGGAATAGAAATGAATACCTACATCATAATGAGCTCTGTGTATTATCGGTGCAATCAGAATTGGAAGAGGCTGCCCATAGGCAACAGATCAAGGTTGTCTTAGGAGTTCCAACAACCCACACTTAACCAATTGCAATCCTGTTCTGTGTTATTGTGGATTTCTGCCTTGTGAACCAGCTCTTAGTTGCCCCATCAATAATTTCACCAAGTTGCAGTCATCTTGTCTTAGTTCGGAAAAAGAGCTTTTAACTGCTCTGGTGGTAAGTATAGTCAGTTCAACTTTTATTTCTAAAAGAAATTATTTACAATGGTAGCAAACATTTCCAGCAACCCTTCAAATTTGTCCTCAACACTTCGATAGGAAAGAAGATGATCAAAAAGTGGGGAATGCTGGAAGGTGGGATTTGTTGCCAGTAGTATCATATACAGCAAAATAACTTAGATCCCTCAGAGCAGATTTGAAGAAACTAGAAGTACAGAAAAAAGAACCCAATTGTGGCAATGGAGACTAATTCATGTAAGTCCAAATATAGCCAATTGTTTGCTCTGGTTTTAAATATAGCTTATGCCTTATAGACTTCCTCAATAAATCTAGATGCAAGTCTCAGTGTCTAAGGCATTCTGGTTGTCCTGAAAAACAGCCCGCAGCAAAAATGGTCATTGCATCCAACAGTGATTTGTGGAGTCCTGATTTATTCCATGAGTACAGAAATGGTTGATTGACATATCACCATGCCATCTGTCACATGGAGAGAGCAGTGAAAAGCAATCTCGGTATATTAGGCATATATTTTAATATTTTGAGTAGTTTTCACTAAGCGTCGCATATTTGTATTGTTTCTGCAGTAAGTTCATACTCCAGTAAGCTCATACCATGTTGTATTAGTTTTTACTTCCTTTTAGAAGAGAGCAGGAAACAAAATCTGTTTAAAGGGTTCCTACTTTGCAGCACAAATTCAGCCAGCAGCTCTTCTGTTAAAACCTTCTTTACTTTTGTTCGCTACGGAGATAATTTAATATGGTTGCTTTATTTGAATGCGGCATCCTACTAACATTGAGGGATGACTGGCTTAAAGTTGAGAAGGAATCATTGTTTTTGGTGTCTTTAAAAAAAACCCCTAAAATGCATAGAAACAACTGAAGTATATGATTAATATTCATTAGATAGATTGACATGAACACTGCAGCCATTTTTATCTAGATTAAAAATAAATGTATATATATCTTATGTAGGAAAGAAAAATTCCATTATCAGCTTGTTCAGTATATAATAACAATAGGCTTAATTGGACACCCAAATCTTCCATGAATACTAGAAATAAGAATATCACACTAGGAGGGAAGGAAAATTGGAAGGCCAGCTAGTTCTTAATTTTATCCCAAATATTTTTTAAAAAACACAATGTTTTGCTTCTACATGAAAACAAATACCAGCATAATGTTCTCTCCTTTTCTAGCTGGTGACTGACCATTAACAAGACTGCAAGTAATCATTCATGAACAACAAAGTCAAATCCTGACCAAAGACTTTCGGAAGTCAAACATTCCTTTGGAAGAAGCCTTCCATTCTCCCTGGAAGCTACTTTTAGAAAATTACCATCTTGTCCTCTTATTAACAAAAGATGATGCATGGAATGTGAAGGAACCACTTAAAGAAAGGTCAACAGGAAAAACACATTTATCTAACATAAATAAACTGCTTTTCAATAAAATTGCAAAATATACAAATAAATCAAGTTCAAAATAAATAGAATTAATTGTCAACACCACTGAGTAATGGTACACTCCACTGGGATTACAGATTGATTATGAAATGTGTACATTCCACTTGTGCTTTTTCAAAAATTATATAAACATAGTATGGAATACTATTGGGTATCCCACTTAGAAGAGAGAGAATGCATAGTTACAAAGCAACATTAACAAAAACAAAAAGAGTATAGATATTTTGGAGTGCAGTAATAAGTGGAAACAAATTGTGTGAGGAGCCTCTGAATTCTTACCAAAGCATGGTCAGCAATCAGCAATAATGAAAACTGGAATCCAATGCTTGGAACTTTATAGTTTTGATAAACTGTATTACATCTGTATAAATCTGCAATTCTGTGCAACATTTATGAGGGAGAAAGATATACTAACTCATTAGAAAGCTTTTCCTGAGATGTAATTAAGTTTCAACATGACCTTAAGTGTAGCTACTGTATTGTAATTCAGAGGTCCCCAACCTCTGGGCTACAGACTGGCACTGGTCTAGGGTGCTCCAGAAACCGGGCTGCACAAACTAATGAAGCCCCATCTGTGCCCACGTGAGATGCAGGAAACATGTGAAATCACGCTCCCTATGGTCTGCAGAAAAACATCTCTTCGTGGAACTGGTCCCAGGCACCCAAAAGGTTGAGGGCGCTGTTGCAGCTCATGCAGAAGTACAAATATTTTTGAGAAAGAACATTCTGTAGAGATCCAGATAAATCTCTGAAAAAAATGAAGTATAGAATTAAGAGCTCTAAGACCTAAGCGTGAAGTATGGTATTCTCCTTTATTGTTACCTTCTCCCTTACAATATCAGTTTAATTCCTAATCTTGAAAATTATATTGTGATTGTTTTCATCAATTCCTTCAAATCCATAAACAGGTTATTTAGAAATACTACAGCCAGTTAAGAAATGTAAATACAGTGGTAGGATCAAGCCAAGAGGAATTACAGCTAAGAAATGACAATAACCTTAAAATCTCAATGTATGAAACAGTAAAAATAAGTGGAAGAAATGTACATCATAAATAACAGACAGTTCTTAGAAGCCCCTTATACAATGGCTATTCTGTTTCAGTAACAAATTCTAGCCTCCCATTGTGCCTTTAGTTTCAGCACCTTGTTATTAATAGCACAAATGTGCTACAGATACCCATCAAAAAGTGTACACCTTTCCCTTCTTCATCCATGATGTAGATTGTGCAACCGTGCACAATTCTCTGACTTCTAAGCAAAATTAAACAATTTCTAAGGTCAAGTGAGAGACAACAAAATATCAAGAGGCTCAAACACTTTCTAGCACCTCATACGTTTATAAGAAATTATGTTTAACCCTGTATTCATTCTCCCATCTTTTGAGTTCAAGGCTCATTGCTGTAATGTTAATTCAGTCTACACATTTATTCTAGGATTAACCAGAAGATGGTTTAGTATCACTCACTTTATAAAAAGATATGTCATTGCAGCATTCCTACAGCAGCTAGACAGGCACTTCAGTGGAAATAATGCTAACTGCCAGAAGTATGTTAGGAAAAGGATACAGGAAGCATGTAGATCTTAACTGGTTGCCTATTGCGATAACATTTTACACATTACAGAAAGGAAATGAACCCTAACCAGCAAAGTCACCCTATTCTAATCTAGTTTCATCTGCAGAGCTACTTGTGTCAAAGACTATCTTGGGGATTGGCCTCAGAGGAAGCGGTACAGATTATGAAGTGTCCCCAAAGGAGGCAAAACAAGGAATCACTGACTGCATTCAATGCTGCAAAATATTCCACGCCCCTGTTTTTTGTTATCATGAAGATGCCACATTCTAAAGATCACAGGAAATGCTGTACAGAATCCAAGGGCTGAAACAAATATACTTTAATTTACAGACATGTTTTTCTTCTGTAATAAAATGGAGGTGCTGTATTCTGGTAGTTAAAATAAATAAGATCATTTTGGCGTCAAAGCAAGAATATTTGTAAAAAGCCAGCTAATCAGATCCCCAAATACAACGCACAGATTTTCAGATACAGAGATTTTCACACAGAGAAGTAAGAATGATTCTAACTGGACATTAGAATAATGCATAAATGTGCCTTCTTGTTCAAATGTTGTCTTGTTTCAATCGAGAAAGTCCAAGCGCTCAAGCTTTGTTCAGGCCACCCATCTTAACCACCACTCTGCCAATTTAGCAAATGTCTGAAAATGGAATTAAAGCCTTTCTTGCTTGCGAGTTGCCGTTATCAAAATATCAAAATACACATCACTTGTTGAAAATGTACAGTCATTTGGACATGTTGGACTAATTACATCTTGCATTAAGAGTTTAATGTTTCTGAAACCCTTTCCAAGAATTCTTTATTCCATTTACCTGAGGGACAAGGTTTTCGTATGTCTCCATGGTGGATCTAGCAATATTGCTTTTGTCTTATCAGCCCTGAGCATGAAACATAATAATTACTTGTCGGATTCCACCTGCACTGTTAATTGATAAATAACATCTCTGGGCTGTCTTAATTCACACAATAACCACCTTGTGAGAGTTGCTCAAAATTACAGAACTATTTACATATGAAGGAGTTTATTGCTACAAGCAGTGATAACCACATAGCTGTAGCTTATGTAGCTTTTATATATACAGCTCACTACATGGAATAGCCATCCCTACAATTTCAAAACAGTCTCCAGAGATCTAGTCATTTATATAGAGGAACATAATATGATCAGAAAGATCATATATACATCAAAGTAGAGAAAAATGTGTTTATGATCATTGGATCAACTGATATTTTTATTGCTGGATACTATACTACCTGTTTCCTAAGGATACCAGAACAGTGAAAAATTGGCTTGGAATATTATCCATCATACTACCTACCACAAACCCACAGGACTGATTCCTGACACAAAGATATAAAATCTCTGTGCAAGACTTGGTAAGTTTAGAACAACCATACTGTACATGAACATGAAAAAAAGAAATGTTATGCTCAAGTACCATTTCTTCACATGCCAGAAGGGGTAAGGTGGTGCTATATTTCATTTTTATAAAGATTAAAAGGCAGAGGAATTGGGGTATACTGGGGCAGGAAGTGGACGATTAATGCTTATGTATCAAAAAATATAAAGGATTTAATACTTAGGTTATATTGTTCTTTGCTTTCATACATGCCAATATATTTCACATGGAATTGGAAATTAGCTCTTTAAGAGAAAACATACAAAATATTTTGGAAATTAATTATGCAAAAGTATGTAATTTGATTTACTGCACTTCATTCTTCAATTGCATAGCCCTAATCTTCAGCCACACTTGGATGATTCATGGTTACACAGCCCAAATGTTAAAAGTTGTGCATTTAGGTGGCTGGTTAAGATCAGTGAAACTTTGCAAATCTTCTGCACCCACAGCATGCAAAGAAAACACTTGGAGCTAAGTCCAACTGCAAAATGAAGATAATGATCTCTGAGATCTTACTTCACAGATAAAACATTTCAAGAAATAATTATCATTTTATGGAGACTTAGAAATGCGTTATCCTAAAAGTTATAAGGCATTCACATTAGTAAGTGCAAAACTAATTCACAGGCAGTTGAAGAACTAGTCTAAGAAAAACAAACATGGTTCAAAAGGCTATATATATGTAAGACTTATACAAAAGCTTAATGACCAATGCTGACTAACAAATCCCAGAAGAAGAAACAGTGAAAACATGAGCAGTAGAGCAGTGGGACAAAGAGCCCAGGAAGATGTCTGTCAAAATCTGAAGACTCATATTTCAAACTTTTCCTGCCCTGTGGTATTTGAATGGGAAAGGTTCCAAACATTCCATTCTAAAGTGATTGTGAAAGTCACGCTACTTGCCAAAATATATTTGGATATATTTTTTTAAAAAATAGATAAAATGATTGGCATAATACATGGAAAGCAGAATTTACATAAATTGAGTAATATTCTTAAAACATGAGTAAATTCAGATAATCCAGTGGATGTTAATTTACACATTACATTTTAATACATGATGGAATCTTGAAGTTTGAACAGGAAAGGAGACCACTCATCAGAAAGTAAAGTCCAACTGTGATGCAGATATTGACAGAATAGATATAAAGAAGTCAACTTCTAAAACATTACCTCTTCTTTTGAACTGAGAGCACCTTTAGCTTTGCATTGGCTGGGAAGCCTAAATAATACAAATAGCCTGCTACTAATTTCTTCCGTGCACCACTTTGTTTCAGGGATAGAAGTCATTCGGCTCTGGACTGGAATACTTAGTCATTCAACTATATATAGTGATTTGAAATAATTACAAAAGATTGATATACACCTTTAAAATATTTAGGAAGTTCTAGAAAATCTTTTCATGACAAACCAGCATAATCATTTGGATATAATTCTAACAATTCAGTATGTGTTCTGGGGAACAAAATATGAAAAGAGGTACATGAAATACAAACACAAAAACAGTTAATCTATCTTGTCATAACAGGCCAAATTATAATGCATCATTTTCAACAGCACATTACATTAGAAAATTCAATATTCAAGGGCACAGCATTTTGCAGCCTCTAAAAAAGTTTGTCTGCATTTTATGACAAGCCTGAAAAAAGTTAATAGATTATGAGTATTATGCCAATAAAAGGAAAGTTTCAAAACGTCAATCTTACTCAATGGCATACTGCAATGGAGAAATCTACATTGTGCTTCATGGGAACTCAAAAAGTCTTGTGGGCAACAATAAAAAAAATAGCTCTTTCATATGTACAGATTAAACTGCAAAATAAGAATCACAACCTAAAGTAAAATAAATTTCACTTAGGCACACAGCTGTTTAGGGTTAGGATATTTGTATAAGCAGAGCTACAGAGAATTTACATAAGGTTCATCTCACATCTGCAAAGAATCAATACATCATCTGCAAAATATCCCTGTAAATTCAGAGTTCCAGCATGAAAAAAACATCAAGACTCAGGAGGTCATTGTGACTAACACACTCTGGAGGCCAGCCCTGAATGCTATTCTGCAGAATAGAACCTTTTCTCCATTCAGTACTACTAGATTTTCAAGGTCATATTTCTTGTAAGCAGGGAGAATGGCATGGGCAACTCAGGATCTCATCAGCAGTGTCAAATGAGGTGGTTTAAATATGTAACTGCAAGGTATTTCTCAGGGAATGCTCCCCAGATGCCACAAAATAAATTGCAACTTCCGGAAGTGGAGCACTTTCTTCGGGGATTTAGCTCTTCGCTTTTCATGCCCAAGTGTTCATAAAAATTCTGAACAGCTGATTAAGAACTGAAGGTTAAAAAGAGGACCTCTAAAGAATGAATGTATGAAAAAACAGAATTTCTCCCCCAGTTGTTGAAACATATCCCACCTCTCTTCTTCCTGCCCCCTAGCTTCGACTCCTCTAACACACACTGACTTTATCTTAAAAGGAATGTTAAAGAACAGGCTGGCCCAGCAGCATCTACAGGGGCATGTATCTCCTAAGAACAGACCCTTTGGGAGGATTGACTTTGGCTATCAGCATAGCAGCATTTTTAAATAACAAAAAAGTCAGCTCTCTTAACATACCTTTTACAACAAGTTCTTTGTTGAAAGTAAAAGGCGGCATGACTGACAATACATAGACTCTGAAAATACTCCAAAGTTTAAACATGCACTCAGCAAAGGAGAAACAGCAAAAATTGCTACTTATCTCCCGAATAAATAAAACACCATGTGCAATTTTTTAGGACACAAATCCTCCTTTTTTCATATGGTGTCCACATATTCCACTATTCCTGGACTCAAAAATATGGCCTCTTAAATGACATGTCCTCGTGCACAACTCGGAAGGATTAAAGGGCCACTTACTTTTCTCCAGTCTCAGGAGCAATCTGTGTGAAGTTCTTTAAGGATATTAATATTTTTCCCCAACCAATACATTCTACAAGTGACAATACTTCATCATTTTATCTAAGGGGAAAAAGCAATGAATGAAAGATGGGACCATTGGAACAAAGTCACAAACAATACAGTAGAGTTTAACTGGGAATATCCTGCAATATTTACCACTGCAAAATATTTTTTTAAAGATTCATGATATTGCTTGAAAAAATAAACTACAGCTGTTTTGACTTTTCAGCATATATTTAAAAGGATTACCAACGTAACTGGAAAAAATAGACCTGATTCTGCTCCACTTGGAATAATGTTGCCATTTGTCCCAAAAAGATGGGTCAACATTGCCAAGCTTTGCTTAGGTGTTTGCTGCTTGTTTTGTTTTTGGTTTTTCCTTCTGTGCTCTCATTTCTGAGCTCCCATTCCTTCCCAGTGTTGTCTCCTGCTCCCAGGATGTCTTTGGTCTCAGAGCACTGGATATAAGCACACGTTAATGGTGGTCACAGTTGGAGAGAAGGCAAAGGAGGGAGGACTGGTCCTGGTGAACCAGCGACGAAGATGGAAAGCAGAGAAAGAGGACGAAAGCAGTGTGACAATTCCTAAATGGTACCTTCATTATGCATACTGTGGTTGGACTTGTTGTGAGTTACACAGTTCTGTTCGTTCAGTAGATTTGCCATCTCATCCGGCAAACCGTCATGCAGTTCTGTAAGAGTCAGTTCTATTTTAGTGGTTTCACTGTCCGAGGATTGAGGTGTTTTATCCATTCGAGATGCCATTAGGGCATTTTGGTATTGCTGTCTTGAGATCTATACCAAGTACGTTAAAAGAAAAAAAGAGTTGGCAATTAATAATAATAATAATTACTCCTGATAATGCTAGCATTAGGAGATTCATCAATCATAACTTGCCTTGAAAGAAAATAAGCAACATAGCAACTGTTCCACAAATTTTGAATTCCAAGACAGCTTGGCATCATTTACAATACATTTCTATTTATTCAAGGCAGAATAAATGGCTACATTTTTTTCCCTGCCCCAATTCATGCTGCAAACTCCATCTGAGTTTCTCTCTCTCATACCTCTAATTTTATACAATCCTCCTCTCTATAAGTTTAATTAACTGTTATAACTCTTTTCAGTTTGATAAAGACTATATGTTTTTTTTTTTTGACTCAAAACTCCAACTATCATATCATTAGATTCTCTAGTAGATTCAGGAAGGAGCATCATTATTCTTAACCAATTCTCCTTTGTGATTCGCAATGCCTTCTGAATTTGTCAGAAATTTCTCTGTAAATTTTACAGTATTTTGTCTATAAAGTTTATAAAGCAGATTTTAAAGGATCCTAACTTGAAAATCTAGACACCTATTTCTTTGTAATATGCTGAAATCATCCTACCCTAAATAATAAATTTCTTCTTGCTCTGATGAAAATAAAAAAATCACTTTAATAAACTACATAGTAAAGAAATTGTATTTGAAAACAACTGCAATTATTTTTAATGAAAATTAGCATACCTTCATAATCATCTTATTCAAATTAATTCAAAGTGAGATCTCTCACACATATCATAGTTATTTAGAATTCTTTTCTATGTAATTTGTAAGATAACAAAGCTCTGTTTTTCGTAATCTGCCTCTGATTAACTCCCCAAATTAGCAAAACCTCAATAAGAAAAATCAGGATCTTGAAGGGACTAGGTTTTAATATATTTGTCTATTATATTCCATATACGTCTATTATATTCTATATATGACGTGGTTTGAATTTCTAAAATACTCAATATCATGGTTTCTTCAGAGAAGGAGGACAAGTTTTGGTAAAGATTCAAAATTCAGGGATTCCCAACCACTTGGTTCTCACTCAAACAAAAAGAAAAAAACGCCCATATAAATGTATGTTTTGCATCCCAGACTTTGATAAGATGCCACCAAACCATCTTTAAACTATGGGAATAATAAGATTGCCTGCATGATCAATCAGAAGATTGAGAAGCAGAAAGTCCAGAGCCTCAAGAAACAGAACCTTAGGAGGAAAGGTTTACTTGGAAATCACTATTGCTTCAAAGAGGATCTTATGACACAATCCAGCTGGGTAGAGGGTGGAGCGTTGTAACTTCTGATTTAGCTCTCCAGTGAGAGCTAACTTTGAACTGAAATAATGTTTTTATTTTGTGAATGGATGCTCTATACTAGGGCTGTCAAACTCGCGACCCGGATATGCCATGCGTTGGCCACTCCCACCCCTGGTTTAGCAAAGTGGGGAAAAGTCCTGATACATCACGTGATGATGAGAGTTTGACACCCCTACTCTATACTGTATTTTAGAATGGCTCTGCCGATTTTCTGTTGACTCCTTTCTTGAATCCCTAGGGAGCTAGATGTTTCATTTCTTGCTTTATCAACTCCTGGCTGTTGACTAAATTCCATTCCCTGGGCAATTTTTGATTGAAAATTTAAACCCAGTGTCCTTTATACACTGTCTCTGCTGATGACTGGACAATATGTATATTAGTGTATTATTAAAGCAGGCTTATAATAGCTTGTTCTGGTAGGTGGTTTCCATTAAACAAATATATAAAAATAATTTGTTTTATTATAGCATAAAGTACAACAGTACTTCTTTTTGAATACTCAACATTTGGGAGAATAAAAGACAGTTGCAGTTTATGAATGCTAATTAAAACCTTTTCTCCCTCTATATGGAGAAATTGTAGGTGACCAAAAGCACTTATTCTCTCAAATAACATTCATAGTGTTTTAAAGAAGAAAAACTGGATAAAAATATGTTAAATACAATTAAATAAATAGAACCATAAATTTGAACAGCATAGAAATGTAGGCAAATTTGCTGCTTGGTACAGAGTTTGCAGTGCAGGATATCACTGCAATGCAAGTTGTCAATGTTTTCCACTTCCTGGTTTTTCACTTCCCATTAAAAAAAAAAAATGCCTGCAGAATTTTAAACCAAAATGCTGTTTGGAACTGGTCATACAATGTCTACAACAAGAGGCATCAAATGAACTCACATGTCACACACTTATGTCTGTATGTATAAAAAGAAGGGACCAGGAGAAAAAAAGAATTAACTGAGCAACCATAAATTATTAGTAACATATACAATTTATAAAATTGATACTGCATTTGCACAAACCAATTATTATCTAGGCTGCTTACCAACCACTCTCCCACAAGAACATGCACAAAGATATACATATTCTTTTCTTCCTTCAAGCAGAATTATAAAAAAGAAGGAAAACACACACCTATGCACAAAGAATGGAAATTGGATGAGGAATAGATGTACCTGTAAAGCTAATAAAGAAGGGACAAAACTGGATGGAGACAAAATGAAGAAGGTCCATGAGCAGAAAGAACACAGAGAAGCCCTATTTGGACCTTAAAGAAAAGGTTACAAATTAATTAAATAAGCAACCTCTTCCAAACAAGACATTAATAGCTTTCCAGGTCAACACTTTTTTTAGCAGGAGCCTTCTATTATTAGTGGATCTAAAATGACACCCTCAATTTACATAGTTCTTCAGAAACAATCCAGGTCTCCCTGTGTAATAATTATATATTGGTGGGGGGGGTTATTAGTAAAAAATGCATCATACTGTTAAATTTCAGTCTTCTCTGCTAACTTATCAAGGCACTTTTACAATAATAGTTATACCTCTTAGCTCTGTGTCATTCACAACCCAGCCCCATCACCTGTACCTAAATTATTTAAGAATAAGTTCAGAATAACTTGGCACTCACTAAATATGTAAATGTCAAATACACAGAAATTTGCTTTTAGAATGCTCATTTGTATGAATACTGGTAGCTCAAGACAGCATTTGCCCATCACCAGTTTTCTGGTACCTTAACTATTTTCCAAGATGTCCCAATATTGCAAATCTATGTTTGTTTTTATGTTGCTATACTCCTGTAATTCATTTTTAATGCACTAATAACAGACTAAGAGGTGAAGACACTTTCCAGCAGTGAGAATGAGTAAATAAAAAATGACCATGCTATCTTTCTATCTCTTTTATCCATATTCTCATACATAATACATAATAATCCTTCCCACTCACGTTCAAACTTATCCATCTCATTAGCTAAATTTAAAATAACCCTTTAAAGTATTTAAAAAAAAAAGAAATCAAACAATTTGGGAACAGAATAACATATGAAGAGAAACTGGACTTTCTTGTTTTTTTACTTTTGAAGATGTTTCTCATCCAAGAAACATCTTCGGCTCTGACAGGATAGTGGGGAATGGAAGGATTTATATTCCTTGCAGACAGCTGGTCATTTGTATCCTTTAGAAGGGTCATTGAAACACTTGGAGATTTATCTGGGTCCTCAGAGTCACCTGAGTACTACTCCTGGTTCCTGTAGTCTGCAATTTTTCTCTGTAAATCCATTCCTTCTCCACACCATTCAAAGGGTGTTCATCCCAAATTGCATAGCCAAAAATCTGTAGAGATTCTTAGCAGGGCTGCCAACCTTGAGTGATAGTTTGGAGTGAGACACTGCGAGGGAGTGGAGCGACCAAGCCCGAGGGAGCGAAACGACCGAGGGGGGGATGTGTGGAAGAGGGGTGTCCCCCCTTCCACGGTAGGGAGCTTTGACAATTTTACATTTTAAATGGTGCAATCTGATGCATACTTTAGTCATGATTTGGACATATACATACATACATACATGCAAGCAGCACCAATGTACTTGAACCGGATTTGTAAGATATTAATAATGCAGTTCACTGACCATGAATAATTGAAGTTCCTGACTTGTAACTGCAGTATTCTACCTCAACTGACTTTATTAGCTTAGTGATGTACTATAGACCACTATAGGATGAATTCAATGTGCAACAAAAAGACAAAAAACCCGAAACAACTACAGAGATAATGCAAATACATCAATGGGTATTCTTCTTTCTGTATCAAATACCATACTACATGCCAATATCAAATGCTATAGTCTCAGTCTTTAATTATATACTAACTTGTTGACTGAAATAGGGGTTCATAATTTCAGACATGTATAAACTAAACATTTAATCGAATAATGAGTGCTTCATATAAATATACATATTGTTAACTGTAAAACTCATCTACTGTATTCTGAAGCTTGGCCCTAGCTTATTATTTATTGGGTAAGTTTAGATTCTGAACTTAATGGTCTAACTGCTCTTTGGATGGTAAATTGTGTTAAGATTAGAATATGTTCTAGTTGAGTCAGGGCTATCCCAATTTGGGGCTGAGAAGCCTACTGGCATCAAAAAAAGTCCTTATTGAGTCCTTATCTAAGGGTTTGAAAATATGATAATAATGTAGTACAGTCCTGTCAATCTGGTGCATGGAGACCTAGGATTTAAACTCAAAGGAGAAAGAGGAAAAAGTGATTCCTTCTTCTGAAACAAAGCCATTACGGAGTGGCTTCCATTTAACCACCAAAGATGTTTCTTTATTTTCTCTGGCTGGATTTCTGACCCAGGGGAGAAAGACCATTTAAAAAAGCAAAAAGGACAGAAAGAACAGAAAGAACACCAAGAAAGAATGGGACAACCCCCCCCCCCCCCAAAAAAAAGAAATCCAACACAACTCTGAATAAAATTCTGTGAACATTATATTTTGCATCAGTCTTCTTTTCTTCCACTTTCCTCTCCTTTCCTTGTATCTTACACAGTGTAAACCCCAGGGTGGTGCTCGTAAAATTATTTTTTTTAAAGAGCCATTATAGCAACTTTATTTGGCTGAAGAATTAGGCAGATGTTTAATTAATTACCATTTGGAGGAGACTGCTTCCAATATTAGAAAAAGGGAAACCCTAACCTTGTTTTTAAAGTATTTTCAAAAATGCCGTCTTGAAAACTCACCTGCTACCAAGGCCCAGAGTAAACCGGAGGGGGAGAGGGGGAAGGTTACCAAACCAAATCCAAGTTATTAAAGGAACCCAACTGCACTGTCAATGCTGGAGTGTCATGCGATCGCTTGGAAATACATAACCTTTCATCCTGGTTGATCCCATTGTCCTAACAGAACATTGTCCTAATGCTTTTAGCATGTGGGTGTATGAGCAAACTTCCACCACCACCACCACCCCTTTACATGCCTTATGCTCTCTTTTAGCTGATCCAAAAGAGTCTTCCCAAACCAGCAAGGCGAGAAGCACGCCAGGCTGATCTATAAAGGGGCTGGGCAGCTTTGTGCAAAATAGAAAGTTGGAGGACTGACAGGATGTGATCCTCTGGAACAAATGTCTTTCAGAGAGAGAGAGAGACGCCCCAGCTTCTAGTTACATCTCTGGCAGCGGACAATTCTCAGCTTTGCTTACCAGGGTTATTACTGGCCGAGGCTGTTGCCTGCAAAAGAGGCTTTGCCAGCCCCCTCGTGTCCTTCTTTGAAAAGGGCAGCTGGCTTGTCCCGGAGGACATTGCAGAGAGGCAGAGCGCGGGGCAAAGTGGCTGCGAGCGCCCCGGGCGGGAAGAAGCCTCTTGCTCTTCGCTTTCCTGAAGCGAATTTGCTAATCGGCATCATGCACAGTTACGGGATGCCGAGGCAGAACGAGGATTAAGGCGGGAAAAGAGGCGCGGTGGGGTGGCTGGGCAGGGCGGGGCGGCGCTGGGAGATCATCCTTCTCCTAAGGGGAATATTCGGAATATCAGAGAATGTAGAGATATATTTATTTTTGTACATTCCATTTTGGGGGTTTAGCGTGAGATTTCGTTTATCAGAGTGAGACAGTCAAAATTGGTTGAATTGCGTGAGTCTCACTCTGATTGCGTGAGAGTTGGCAGCACTGGAACTGATTGACAAGAGTTTAGACAGACTATATTTCCAGTCTACAACGACAGGTAGAAAGAACATCCTTTTTCCCCCCTTTTCATACCTTGACGTATTGAATGTCTGAGATTGCTCTGACTGAGTAATCTGGAACATATACTTGAAGAAATGAGGAGTTCAACTGATTGTTGCTATTCCCTATTGCTGGTGTCACTGCATCAATGCGATCTCCTCTATTAAGAGAATCTGAATGATTTAAGCCACAAGAACGAGGTGGTGATTTATTTTCAGCTGGAGAAAAAAGAAAAAGAAAATATGAAGAATGCAATTGAAATCCAAAAACCAAGTTCATGGGACAGACTGAGGGTAACTTGAGATAATTGACAAGTGACTTGAATTTAAATTCATGAAGCTTATTCAGCAAACAAATTATGAAGATGTGTGTCCTTTATTAAATTTTCTTGTTCAACATCTAAAACCACTTTGAAAACAAATTAATGCAAACAGCATTCAAATTCACAATAAAATATTTTAATACAATATGATATATAGAATAACATAACAACATAACATAAAACACAACATAAAACAATATAAAATTCGCAAATAAATGTCCAATGCTTGTAAAACCTTTGGGAGATTAGGAACATTTTCCACAGCATTATAAGCAAGCAATATATCCTAAATTATAAGAGAAATTAAAATGATTTTGCAACTTATTTAGAGACCAGTATGTCAAAGGAAAAAATAAAAGCCAGATTGATGTTCTAAATTAAACCTTAATTTTCAATTTACAGATGCTCTAGGACCGTGATGGCGAACCTGTGGCACACGTGCCATTTGTGCTGGCATGCGAGCTGCAGGCAAACTTACCTCACTGGGCATGCACGCGCCTCACAGCTGATTTTTGGATGGTTTGAGGTCTTTTTCAGCCTCCCAAAAGCTTGAGGAAGGCTTCTGCATGCTTTGCAGGCCAAAAACTTCCTGTTTTTCCGAAAATACCGGAAGCGAGGAAATGGGGCTAGTTTTCGGCCTGCTAAGCCTGCAGAAGCCTTCCTCAAGCCTTTGGGAGGCTGAAAAGGGCCTCAAACCAGCCAAACATCAGCTGTGAGGCGCAGTGCAGGTAAGGGGGCATCGGGGTGCTGGTGTATATTACACGCACATGTGTGGGAGGTGTGGGGGTGCACGCATTGCCTTCTGGGTGCTGGCACGAGAGTGCAAGCATGCACACAATTTTTGGCACAGGAGCCCAAAAAGGTTAGCCACCACTGCTCTAGGAGAAACTAATACTGTTTCTCAGTCTTCAACTATGTGATTATACTTTGGGTGTTAATTAATAATGCATCAGGCAAAACTCATATAGGTAGTCCTCACATTATGAGCATTCGCTTAGAGACCAATTGAAATATATGATGGTACTGAAAAAATGGACTTATGACTGATCTCCAAAGTTTCCAATAGCAGTATCCCCATGGCCATGTGATCAAAATTGGCTGCATGGCAGCCCTTTCACACTTGCAACCAAAACGACCCTTCAAATCCCCCACCCATGTTTTCCGCCATCTACGCCAGGGCTCTCCAACCTTGGCAACTTTAAGACTTGTGGACTTCAACTCAGCGTTGCTGGCTGAGAAACTCTGGGAGTTGAAGTCCACAAGTCTTAAAGTTGCCACGGTTGGAGAGCCTTGATCTATGCCATTTTGTGGCCCTGCCACAAAGCCTTTCTTGTCCAAATCATGGGCAGCCTTTTCACAAGGTTTTGAAGCCATCCAAACCCTGGCAAGAAGGCCATACATAAATTGGGCAAGGTTGCACAGTACTGGAAAAATGGTGCAAGTGGTCTCAGAAGCAAAGCCTGGCACAGCCAGCAGCTGGGCACATTTCATCAACAGGATGAAGAAAGCAAACTCAGTGGACATGGCCATGTGCAAGGTGGCAGGGATCTCGGAATTCAGGCCAACGAGGATACTTGGGCTGGAACAATCTGTATCAACAAAAGTCAATCTCTACGTTATATTTGCTATTTCAAATTCAATTTGTAAGAAGGAAAAAAACCCAAGGACGTATAGCACATAATTACTGAAACTTGGCAGAGTTTCAGAATCTTTTTGCAATATTTAGTTATGTTAGTTATTTGAACATCAGTAGCGGAATGGAATTTAATTGTGGTCATTTCAAATGTTTTTCTGCATATTAGAAGAAGTTCACCTCAGCATATCACTGCAAAAATAACAATAGGCTGCAAAAGAACTGCAATGGATGATAGATAAAATTGGTGTTTAATATAGATACAATCCTATTTCAAATGCCGTACAATCCCTCTGTCTTATACACAAGATAATTAAGGCAGATTCAACTGATGCTTTTTTTTAATCCTCGGTTTAAATCATGTTTTTGTAATTTCCAGTGCATACTTTCTTCAAAGTCATCTCTGTGGTTCCTTATATGCACTAATTATTTTATTTCCTGCTGCTACCACCTACCTAGGGGCACTTACTTTTTCCATCACCTACAGCAGTTGCCAATCCCCCTGGCTCACCTCTCTCAACAGATCTGCATAGCGACCTTCCACAACTGAACCTTACCAAAACTGCTCTCTCCGTCACTGACATACCAGGGAACAGCTTCATGACCCCAAGTATTATTAAATTCAATAACAAAACAAATCCAAAAAATTCTTGCACATTAAAGATATGTTGCTGTAGGATCTATCTTAAGAAAACCCAAAAACAAATTTGCTGAGGCCATCTGGTTAGATAGAACCCTTACACAAAATTATCACATCAATTTTGTGAACAAACTACTGTTTTAGTGTGTCTTACTAGTGATGATCATATTTGGTTTGTTAGAAAATAATGAAAAGACTTAAATGGCTGCAAGCTAAGAAAGAAAAGAAAAAAAATGCTTATTGTTTTGTTAAATAATGAAAAGACTAAGATGGCTGCAAACATTATAGCTGTTTAAGACAGTTTTTATAAATTCTTACAGATAATATAGTACAGGAGACTTGGCATCAGGAAAAAGACAGACCAAACTACAGCTCTTTTCCTACTTACTACTAACCAAGAATTCTGACAAATTCTAGCTCATAGTTCACAAACAGTATGTTTATGACACAGCAATAGGAGTAGTTAAAAATGAGGTGTTAATTGGGAGAAAGTTTAGTATTTGTATCAAGGCTCCTAGATAATTTCTCCCCATCAGGGCACAGAAAATCAATCATTAAACCAATTTCAAACAAGAATTAAACTGTAGAAAAGGTTGTTCTTTCCTACAATTAAGTGCAAAAGTCTACTTTGATTATAATAAGACAGAGAAGCCAGAAACCAAGAGCTGGAAAACCAGAGAAGAACAACAGAGATGATAAGAGTCTGGAGGCTACATCATATGATGAATGGTTAAGAGATCTAGGTATGTCTAGCCTAACAAAGAAAAGGATTAGGGAATGGCATGATAGCTATCTTCTGGTACTTGAGGGGCTGTCACAGAGGAGCGGGAGTCGACTTTATTCTCCAAAGAAGACTTAGTGAGTGAAAGCTTGTTAAAAAGCGATGTAAACTGGAACTAAGAAGAAATTTCCTGACAGTGAGAACAATTAATTAATGGAGAGCTTGCCTCCCATGGTTGTAGCTGCTGTATCTCCTTTCAAGCAATCCTTGGGCAATCATTTTTCTGGAATAATATAAGGCCGCCTGGGGAATGGATTAGAAAATTTCCAAGGTCTATGATTTTATGATTCTAAACCAGAAGGCTAAGGGCTTCATGGCTGAAACAGGAAGAAGGCAAGGAAATGGCTAAAAGCAATTTAAGAAACAAAGAAATCTTCACAGAGAAAAGTAGAGTGGAAACAATATATTAGAATTAATGACATGGGCAATGAAAGAGGTTTGCCCATCCAGACTAATATATAGAATATTGTTAACATTGACTGATGCTATTGATAGATCTAGCTCAGCCTTGTCACTATTTTGGTATTTTAGGATTTCAGGCAGGAAATTTTCTAGCCCCACCTGAATTGGACTGAACTACCTTCTCCCACATGAGCTCTAGCACTGAGCTATGGCCCTTCCTATAAACAGTACACATAGCGGCAAAAGGATTAAATTTACTGAATTTTCAGTTCATTAATTTTGGCAATGCTTGCAAATGTGACTGCTATGATCCTCATCAGGTATAGCAAATTAGAGACTGTGACAGAGTGCAATATGGTTCAAGGAATATAGCAGTTCATCCATGACATCTTCTGAGTGAAATTACCTAAAGGGGACAACATATGGACCATTTTCAGGGACTCCTCCCATTTTTGTTGCTTCACTCCACATTGAAAACACCACTGAGTATAAAACTGTGTGGAATCAATGTTCCTAGTCTTCCTAGAGCATTTAGAAGAATTTACTCATTATATTCTCACACATAGGAGTTTACGCAATCCATAGCAATAGAACAGGGGTGTCAAATTCAAGGCCTGCAGGCCTGATTCAGCCCTTGGGGTGTTTAGATCTGGCCCGCAGGGCCACCCTAGAAACAACAAAGAACTAGCCCACAGTTCCTCTGCCAGTGTGAGGCAGCGAGCTCAGTTTTCTGGCAGGAGGTTGCAGGAGGCCACTGCAGCTGAAAACGAAGCTTGGGAGCCCGTTTTTGCTAGCAGAGGGCTCGGGCCACCACAGGTGCCCCTGACACAAGTGACATTGAGCTGGCCACCCCCACCCTGGTTACCCCCATCCCTGCCCCCCCCAAGGTCAAACCTATTGCGGCCCTCAATGAAATTGAATTTGACACTCCTGCAATAGAACAACTTGTATATTTTGCTTACCTTTCAAAAATATGTTTAGTTGCTGGCAGTATTTGTAAAGATATGGAAAATGGTAACTTTCAAGGCAGAAGTTACTGTGACCCAACAAATGTCAAGCCACAATTCCTTTTTGTTTCAATATCCATTTGTTATTATCTTATCAAAAATAAAACTCAAGGCACCCACCTGGTTAGACCCAAACTTTTTCTTCTCTAAAAAGATGATAGGCAGTATATAAAACTGTTGCTAATTAATTACAAGGTAAGTGCAATTTATAACAGAGGTACAGAAGAAGCAAGCATATTTACCTGGACTGCCTGGGGCTAGTATGTCTGTTCTGCTGACAACAAAGGTACGAGACAAGGATAAAGGAACTAGAGAAGGGAAAAAGAGATGAGACTAAAATCAGAGAAGACATTAATATCTTTAAAGAAATGATCAGTTTTGTCATGGTGAAGAAATCAAATACAATTCACATGTAAGCAAAGGACATAAAGAGAACAATAAAAAACTGATTGGAAAATAAAACGTAATAACATTTAGGAAATCAGATGTCAAAACAATACATGCTTCTTTCTTAGTTACTTCTTAGTTCAAAATTCTCTGAATTTGGAAATACAGTTCTGTTAATATTTTTAGAATAATCTCACTAACAACAGAAGTTAGAGATATACAACAGAAGGTATCATAATAAGCTGTTTAAAGGAAGTATCTGCCCCATAAACACATGCATTTTGCATTTCTATGTTACAATTTAAGTAATAATCACAGTTCAATCTCTTGAATAAGAGATTCAAGCCATAACAGGCCATAAAAAACAAGCCTTGCAAAAAGTGAAAGAAATCATTTTTTTTGTCTTTTTTTCAGATATGAAATAGTGCTATTTCTGTATAACTTTTTGCTATCAACAAATGCACACTTTTTTAATCCTAATCCAGGAATTCTAAATTATATCAGAAATGAAGGTAAATAGCCAGCTTCATGGAAGTTATTGTAGCAAATGAGAAAGAAAGAAAGAAAGAAAGAAAGAAAGAAAGAAAGAAAGAAAGAAAGAAAGAAAGAAAGAAAGAAAGAAAGAAAGAAAGAAAGAAAGAAAGAAAGAAAGAAAGAAACAAAAAGAAAGAAACTTCCCTAATATCAACCCATACAGAAATCCAGCATGCAATTTTTTCACCTTCTTGTTGTAAAAGAAGAGGAGTCATTCCAACAAAGGAAGTGATCAAATATCTGGAAAAGGAATTTGTTCCTTCAAAAATAGGTATACAGAGAAAAGTAGGAGAGCAGGGCAATGCCATTATTTGCTAACAAATACTTCCAAAATTGAACATGTTGCTATCAGAAGCACCAAGAATGGTTTCCCAATAAAACAGTAGCACAAAGATGAAGCCAAAGAGAAAATTCAGAGCTTGACCCAAGTTGTCCTTTATTCCTGATCTGATATAACAAAAATAAATTGTGCTGTATCAGACTGGGTAGCTAGAAATCGAGCTCTAAAAAGAATTTTTTAAAATCTCTATTGAGATGTTTTAGATGTCTTAACCTTCTGAAAGACTATACTGTTTTCCTCTATTGAAATAGCTGTACCAGAATACTTCAGGATAAAAACAGTCTCTTCCCTCTCCCCAACAAATGCATAGGGGATACAGATAGAATACTATACTTAGCTACAAAAAGTGATAGAAATAAACCTTGTGATAGAGTGCTATGGTGCTATTGACTGTTAACATACACTGCCCATGAGTACCCAAAATTTAGGTTTTAACAAATCTATTTATCATATACTGAACAATTTTTATCCTTGTTAAATAAAACTGGCATTTATTTTTTGCAAATATCAGATAAATAAGATTCTATCAGGCTTATCTTTCAATCTGCTATGAAAAAGATAATTGAATTTAACTGTATTTGCGAATCCTTGTAGCAGAAGCAATGAATTTATTATCTGATTAGCACATTTGAGTACTATGCTACTTTCTTGTCAATAAATATTAATTCATATGATTTGGTTTAAGATTTTTTCCAGGTAAAGTGACTTAAGTAATATAGTATGCCATAACAGCAGTTTCTGATGGAGATGGTGAAAAATTACCTGGTGAGGCTATGAGAGCCATCACTCCATAGTAAGAGAAAGCACCAGCTTCAAACTTCATTCCTTCTTTCCCAGCCTCTACTTCTACTTTTCCCTGCAGAGAAAAAAAAAAAGATAACATTCCTATTTAGAATTAGAGGAAACACTGGCCTAGCTACAGATCTATTAATTTGTTCACCTTAGCAATCATTAATTCTTTTTCAAAAATAGTTTTTCTTTTACATGTGTTCCGAAATATAACTGGTTTGCTGTCAATACCTCAGAGGCTGTATTTCTCAATTATGCTCAATAATTGAACATAAAAGATTTTAAACAAAGGAATAAACCATTCTGGCTATGAATTAAACAGATTTACTATGAGGGACAGTGCCATATATATTTCACAATGACATTTGAAGGAATGCTTTATGCTTCTTTCCAATATATAACTTTCTATTCCCCTCTGCTGTTTCCTAACATTATCTTAAAGGCCAGGCAAGCCAGCTTTAGAGGATCAGATAGGTAGTTGCTTGAACTAAAGCAATTGGTGGAGAAAGTGGAAAAAATGGCAAATACAATGTGAGCTAACAGAGCAGAAGACATCAATTCCAAAATTGGCAAACTAGTATTGTTACTTTGAGAATCCCAATTCTATACCAGGTTCAAGGAATTCTATCTTCTGTGCAATTGTTCAACACTGATGGTACATATAAAAGTGTTTGGTATTTATACTTTTGAAGCTTTGCATGCTTCAAATTCCAAATTAATTAGCAGCATACAAAAATGGAAATTTTAGAAGCTACTGGGATCTGATGTTTCATGGTTAGTCCACAAAGATAATGGCTCCTGTTTTTCGCAGATGGGACCAAGGGCTGCTTCATAAAGTTTAGCAAAAAGTTGATTACGATGGGAAGAGCTCAATGTTTCATTTTTGGTCATCTTAAAGGTAGCCAACTGTACCAAAGACATTGGGGATTTGGGGAAACAAAGTGAATTAAAAATAAGCAAAACAAAACTAGGAATATTTATTAAGAACTGAAAAAATATAACTTAAGAGAAGGAAAAAACAATAGAATTCAAACACAGTTCTTATTCTGCTACTATCATGTCTACAGCAAAGTGCTTTCTTTCTTCACTTGAATTGGGAGGAAAATCTACCAAGTATTTTAGAGTCTACTTTTGCTGTTCCTCAGTAGCACAGCCAGTAGATACTCATTTCTGTGCTGTCCTTTCCTCTACCACTTACTATCATCTTCCAACAAGAAGGACTACCATCAATTATTTATTTTATTTATTTATTTGATTTGTCAATCGCTTACAAGATACAGGTATAAGAATAAATATAGTTTTGAATACATGAGATAGATACTTAGAAGAAAAATTTAAAAAAAAATAGGACAGGGACGGTAGGCACGATTGGTGTGCTTATGCACACCCCCTGCAGGCCTCTTAGGAAGGGAGTGAGATCAATAGTAGACAGTCTAAGGTTAAAGTTTTTGGGGGTTGGGGAAGAAACCACAGAGTCAGGTAGAGTATTCCAGACATTGACGACTCTGTTGCTGAAGTTGTATTTCCTGCAATCAAGTTTGGTACGGTGAACCTTAAGTTTGTATCTGTTGTGTGCTCTTGTATTGTTACAGCTGAAGCTGAAGTATTCATTTGCAGGTAGGACATTGCAATGTATGATTTTATATACTATATTTAGATCGGACCAGAGGCGGCGTAGTTCTAGGTTTTCTAGGTCTAGAGTTTCAAGTCTGGTGGCATAAGGTATTCTGCAATGAGTAGAGGAATGGAGAACTCTTCTTGTGAAATATTTCTGGACTTTGTCAATTGTGTTAATATCAGATACATGATATGGGTTCCAGACTGATGAGCTGTATTCAAGTATAGGTCTAGCAAATGTTTTGTATGCTCTAGTTAGTAGTGTGATATTACCAGAGAAGAAGCTACGTAGGATTAGATTAACAACTCTTAATGCCTTTTTGGCTAAGTAGTTACAGTGGGCTCTATATATATATTCAATATATTTGGCATTCAGTTCAGCTTTGTATTGCTTAATTTTGACTTTATTACTGGAACTTTCATTGCACTAGTTCTGGAAATTACATGATTCCCAGTCCCCAAAGGCAGAAATGTACCACTCTAAAAATGAGAATTCATGTATAATAGAGGTCAGGGGCTGTCACGCACAAAGGCTGACAGCTTTCTTCAGCGGAGAGCTGTGAAGAGTGCAGTGCATCTCATCCCCTTGTTGGGCTCCTGACTAGAGGATAAAATCTAAATAGCTTTTTCTCCTTTTTCCCTCAAGAGTGTTAGCAGAGATGAATGCTTTTAAAATGGAACAAGGGTTTCACAGATATGAACAAGTGAGATTCACCACTTCAAGCATCCTATTTGGAAAATTGGGATTTTTTTTCCATCTAACGTTCTCCATCACAATTAAGCTTTTTGTTTCTCCTTTAAGAGATACCCCTGCTGAATACATAGACCTTTAGTTCAAAATATATATACTTAGATCAGCACTGTCTCTGTTTACAAGAGAGTCAAATTTCAAGGAAAGCAACCAATGGAATGAGCAAATTCATATTTATTGGATAGGGGAAGGAAAGAATATTCCAGAATGCTTCTCAGTGCAGATTTCTTTCTATATATATATACAAACACATGCATGCAGACAGATGTATACATACAAGCACACACTTTCCCATTTAACTGGCTCTGCAGTCACATGTTCCCTCATCTCGTTTGCAAATAGGAGGAAAAGTTATTGGCTGAAGTTCTCCTTTTTTAAATTTTTTTGCTTACCAACGGGAGTATTGATCTGCTGGTATAATTGTGGACCATTTTCCACAAGGTCAACATTTTCTTGTCTAATTTATAATATTATCTTCTAAATTAAAAATGCAATGCCTCTTTTGTCAACTACACTGTAAGAGCCACAGAGCTTCAGAGCCCATTGGGTAGATGGGAAGATTGCACCAGACAATCGAAGCCCAGAAGGTCACTGAGGGCTCCTCCTTCATATGACCTTAAATGACTGCATGGGAGGTATTTTGTTAGCAATGAACTGAAAATAAGATGCCAGCAGACTTAGCCCAACTTCTTCCTGTGAACAGCAAGCTGCTGACAAGGTGGAACTCTCTTGTGAGGATATGCCCTTAGGAAAAGTAAATGAGCTGTCTTCACACCACAACAACCAAGTGGCATTTAAAGGAAAAATGAACAGAAAGCTACTAGATCACTCAAGAATATTACATACAGGTAGCCACAATTTGCAGAGAATATATCAGGAAAGCAAAAACTCAGAATAAGCTGAATTAGCAAATGATCTCGGGAATAACAAAAAGAGATTCTTTGGGTATGTTTAAAATAAAAGAAAGAGGGAAAAATAGTATACCAGCTGCTAACTGAAGTTGGCAAATGATAACAGATAACAAAAGCAGAACTATTCAATTCCTATTTTAGCTCAGTCTTCTCTGAGAAAAGAATACGTGTTCCATCAGGGAATTATGAAGAACCCAAGGAAGGAACAGGTTTCCAATTCAAGCTTGTGAGAAATATTAGTCAGATACTGACCTTGAATGAGTTCAAATCTCCAGGGCCAGATGGATTGCATCCTAGGGAACAAAAGGAAATTGCTGAAGATCTGGCCAAAACTCTCCAAATCAGGTGAAATAACAGATGACTAGAAGAAGGAATGCAGTGTCCTTATAGAAAAAAAGGAACTGCAGACCAGTCAGTCTGACACCTGGGAAGATTTTGATTTTAAAGCAATTAATGTTAAGAGACTTGAAAATAATATGAAAAATACTAAAAAAGTGTGGATTTATTAAGAACAAAACTTTCTAAACTGATTTATTGTTTTACCAGGTAGCTTCCTTTATAGTCTGTAGAAATGTAGTAGGAATAAACGTGTCTTGATTAGCAAAAAATTCATCAGCTACTCTGTGGCACTCTGGTTAGCAAGTATCAGCTGAATCACACATCTGTAATATGGATCTACAGATTATTTGAAAACCATTCTTGAAACTGAATTTTAATTTCTCAAACTGAAGTGATATATAAAATAAGATACCACAAAGCTTAGCCCTGGTCTATTTTCATTAATATTAATAAGTTGAATGAAGAAATAGAAAGGATTTATAAAATTAGATGATCCAAACTGATGTTAATACACTATAAGACAGAAGTAAAATTCAAAATAAACCTGAGATAAAAGAGAAGTAGATTTAAAAAACATAGAGGAGAGGTTCCTTCTAAGGATGGAGAAAAGTTTGCAACAGGGATCTCGATTTAATTTTGACATATAGAAATATCTATACTGGCTCATTGCTGCAATACAAACAACTTCATTAAAGCAAAACCTTATTAATGTTCTCTCTACCAAATGATACAGTTATCATACACACAAGAATGGGACTGATTTCTTTAGATGGATGGAGTTTTTGTTGTCTTCTCTGACAGGATGTATTACCACAAAAATGCTGAATATATATTTCCTAAAATTTGCAAGGTGAATTACATCAGGGGCTGAGAATGATGTTACTCTGCTTGTTTATATGAACAATGGCTTTCTGAGGTGACCTGAGTGGATTAATTTTAAAAAACTAAAGACTTTAAGCAACTTTGCAAAGAAGTTCTAAGTAACAGGTGTGACATCATCATTTTGTTACCAACCATCAATCATATATTTGATCCAAACCTAAATGTGTATCCCACTGTAAGTTCAATAGAAATAAGAGCAAAGAAAGGTCAACAGTTTTATTGGTGAACCCTGTCCATCAAAGAAAAGAAACACAAGTTGCCATGGAAGACAAGGGTACTCCCAAAAGCGCACTGTGAGAAGAATGAGTAATTGGCATCATGTAATAGCTGAACAAATTATTATTTTAAGAATAATTGTTATAAAATGGAAAAAGCCTCTGAACCGTGAAAAGGCTGATCCCAAGCGGGACTCATGAAGTCAATATGACAGAATGTCTTATGGAATGGCAGAAAGATCTCTGCATGACTGAAATTCAGGAGGATCCTAGAAAGAATAAGGTTTGACATAGCTGAAAGTGCAATCTTATGGAAAGTTCTATGGGACTGAGAAAGGGTAGCTTGGACATGTCCTCAAGTGGAAAATCAAACTGATCCACCAGGAATCAATGTGAAATAGTATTTAAGAGACTGAAGTAGGAATGGTTAGGTTCAAATCTACCCTTAGTTATAGCAACTTAATGTGACTTAAGAGACAATCCCTTTATCTTGGTGCAATCTAGCTCACAGGACAGATGGATTTCTCTTTGTAAGCTATACGTTGCTCCTGGAAAAAAAAACAAGAAATATATTCAACAAATAAAATAAATAAATCATTTATATAAAGATATAGATACTGCTATATGGGATATAATATTATAGCCATGATGCCAACCAGGAATAAATTTTACTGAAACAAACATTTAAACATTTATTCTTCTTAATCCGATAAATATTTTCTACTTAGTTAAGAGTTGATCTCATTCTCAAATATGTTTAGTGTGGTCAGAAATTCTGGCAAGACTGGAACAACAGCAGGAATGCAAATTAATTAAATGAAATAACACACTTTTAACCTGAAGAAAGTTAAAATCAGTTCTCACAGCATACAGCACTAAGAGAAAATCTTTCTAACCATAAGAACAGCAGAATAGAGGAATCAATTAACAAAGAAGGTAATAGGCTCCCTTTTGGTTGAACTATTTAAATGGAGACTGGATATCCAACCATTGGGAATGCTTTCCTTTTAATTCCTGTGTAAAACAGGATTATACCTTGATAGATAAAAATCTGTGAAAGGCAAGGTTCACACATGGTAGTACACCAAAGCTGTTTTGACTGCGGCATATTGAAGAAAATGCAATGTGAGGTAGCTTATTATAATAACCTAAAACTAAACAAATTACATTATGACTTATTATAATGTGTGAATCCAACCAAAATCTCTATGGAAAATAGAATGAGTTCTAACTCTCAGAATAAAGCTTTAAACTATTCCAAGAATTCATCCCACCAACACATCTGAGAAACAATACACAGATCATTAAAAGTGTCATAGCTATATTACCCTAAATACCAACCTAAAAACAGCAATAGACAGTTTCAGTAAGTACAAGTTCTACAAAGCTATTAGATATACTGTTACACATTTCAATACAAAGAAAGATCAAAAGAGTTTCTGATCCAAATACCACTGAGGCCTTCTGTGAAACCCTTCAGCATGTAATACAGACAGTATCTTTCCTTCTTTACAAAACATTTAAAGGTACTTTGGATTAATATACAGTAATTGGACCAAAACCACTCAGTGAACTCCATGACTAAGTGGTTCCACTACCACTGATTCTCAAACCTAGCCAAATAGAAATTGTGTGAATTGGCAACTCTAAAGTTCAACCATTGGATTGATGAACTGCATTAATGAGGTTTTACCCTCTTGCAGCTGTGACTGCTTTGGGAAAAGATGCTCTTTCATCTAAGTTATCACTAGAGTTCTATTAACAGAAAATACATTTGTTCAGCTTCACTTGATACATTAGGTTCTACAAATAGTCCTTGACTTATGATCATTTGTTTAACCAAGAATTTTATAGGCATCATATAGAGTACAGCAATAAATAGTAAGAATATACTGTCAAAACCAGTTCCCTCTCCAGCTGTAGCATTTATTCCCTATTGCTTTTATTTTACAATCTGTTTGTTTCACACTGTATTATTCATTATGTAACTCAGTATTGGATTACTGTCTGGACTTTATTTCTTGTAGGCCTTTGGCTATAACAATGAATTCATTCATTCAAAGCTAGAGGTGACTTTAAATGACTCAAGAATAGATTATGATCCTGATCACAGAGGCAGAGAAAACAACTATATGATCAATATAAGATTCAAATGCTTTTGCTTAAACATTCATTAGGTGGGATCATTCTTAGCACCTAATTATATAAGAAAGTTTATGCAATATACTGTATATCTTGTGGCACAGGCTTTCACTGACTACATAAAATGCATAAACTGTTATCCAAAATTGATAAGTTTATTTCTCTGTGTGAGGTTGCATGCTAGGCAGTAGAACTAGAAACATTGGACTTTTTTTCAAGAATAGAAAATTCTTCTACTATTTTTTTGTATAAAACAAATCACAGTGTTTGTGTTGAGCAAAGGAGTTTCTAATATTTACTAGAATTTTCTACTATGTATTTTATCTATCATATAAATTACAACTCTTGGAAAAAAAAAGTCTGTTTGAATTTTATAACATGTACATTCAATATACAAAAGAAATAAAATGAAAATACTCTTTAAGTATACAGAAATACTTTTTAAATAAAAAGTAATATATATTATTAAACAAGCTCAATAAGATCAGATTTGCAACATTTTTTCTTCATGACTAATTTTAAAGGCTTTTAAAATACCTCATAAAAACAAGTAAAACTGCAGTTAAAATATAAAATATATTAAACCATATCTCGACCATATTTCAAATTTCCTTCAGGACTTAATGACTCTTCATGCTATTTTGGGCCATCAGAGAAAGGCTCCGGAATTCATAGTTCGTTTTTCTCTCTAAATATAACATCTGCATAGGTATCTGAGGTAAACAAATTTGTGCAAATCAAATTATTTTTATCAATGAAGAAGATATTGTTCCCAACAAACATTCAGACTACCTTGTGAATTGATTTGCAAGAATATCAAAACCATAATAGCTAAGTAGATAGAAATACTGTAGAAGATTTCAGTTTTATTTAAAAACATCAAAATAATGCATTAATCTAAATAGTACTGTCAAATACCAGAACTAAAGACCACAAAATTGCTTGTGGTTTTTTTTTGTGTGTCTTCATTTGTTTTAAAAGCAAACCGGTAGGTGGTGCTGTTTGCTTCTACAGTATACATAATTGTTTAGTTTATTAGGCAAAACTAAGATTAGTCCAATTCATATTACAGATTACCCATGAAATAATGCCCCAAGTTAATAATATGCATAGTAGGATTGCATCAAAATGTCATCTGTTCTGGTTATTGACTTAAAAATATTTACTTTTGGGAAGAAGTGTGATTTTCAAGTTTATTTGCTGTTTAATTGTTTCCAATCTGTTCCCACCACTTTAAAATAATTTGGTCTTCACTCTATTTTGATGATGCCAAAAACCAAAACTCAGATAACATTACCTTCCAGATGTTCCTTACTTACAATTCTCAGTATCCTTAGCCAACGAAATGAGCAATGGAAATGGTGACTTGAAAACATTTACAAGGACTTAAATTATGTAATTAATTGGATGATTTTAATGGTTCATTAAAAATAGTTAATATTAATTAGGAGTAATATTGTATGGTGATCAATACATTGAATAACTGAATAAGAATGTAATACATGGCCCTGGTTTTATACAGGCTAATATTTTCACCTTTTCTTCAAAAGGGTCAACAGCAATTTCTTCGGTGATTTTCAGATTGTGCCTTTTTCTTTCATCTCATGCTTTATTGTAATGGAATGTATGAAAGATCTTGGGGAAAAAGAGGAGGAGATGCTGCCTAGGAAGCAATCAGACAAGAGAAGCAGGAGCCTGCAGTCGCTTTATGTCAGAGAAACTTAAGAAAGACCCACTTTAATGGACCAAGTAGTGAAATTTGTGTCTTCAGACTTGCAAGTTTCTATTAATGTAGCCTTACAATAAAGTAAATTAGTTCATTTTGTCATGTTTCCTGTCTAGTATACCAGAGAGAACATTTATCAATGTAATTATGGTTTTTTTTAATGTATTTTCTACTCCTGAATACAAGGCCCAGTTTTAATCAGAAATCCCCAAAATTTTAACAGAAACATCATTTTTTACTGAAAATAAAATTGTTTCAATAAGTGGAAGGCTCAATTTCCCATTAAATAAGATGGCATCAATTGAAGTCTTTCTTTAAAAAATGACTCAGACTGGAACTATGGAAGGAGGAACTGTTGTCTTGACTTTTGCCCTTTTCTTGCTATTTTAAGCGCAGCTCCATCCTCCCACTGAAAAAAGAGTTCCTACTCTTACCAATGGATCTTTTGGCAACACCTCCGAAGCTGCCATTTATCTTTTTTAAGCCATTCATTTGCTATTAGGGTGAATGGTATCTTACTTAACCAAATCTTAGGTTGCATAATGGAGGCAAAACAAGTAACAAGGTAATCCAGGAATTATTATGACCCTTCTGTCATTAGAGACTGTCACTGAATAGCCATGCTGATCAGAGGAGAGTTGCAGGAGAAACAAATGTTTATAATTATAGGTCTGACCTGTAAAATTAGAATGAAGTAATCAATAGGTTTGTTTCGCTGATAGAGGTAGTATTCAGGGGCTTTCTTGTTTTTCTCATCATACTTCAGCTCCTGAATCACATTGGGATGCTTTAGTAACCTCAGGAGGATCTTTTCAGACATTTGGGATGGGCCAAATGCTTCAACCTCTGCAAACACAAAAAACAACTTGATTGATAATGTTTAGTAAGTTTATTAAGACATAATATATTGATTAGCATATTATTAAAATAAATACAAAAGTGGAATGGCAAATGTCTCAGGGCAACACATCTCTGTTAAGTGATTACCTCTGTTCTGTGCCATGGACATCAACCATGTCCATGTCACTGCTCAGACTGCTCAATAATTTATCAACCCATTTGGGCATTATTAGACTGCAGTCTAATATTCATAAAGAGAGACCAGAAGTGGAGGAACCAATTAAAGAAGACATCTTTCTTCCATTTTTGCTGGCTACTCTACCTCTGGAAATTGGGCCTAAAATATTTTTCCTCCCAAAAGGAAAAAGGCACACATACAAAAGAGAGAAAAAAACTGGGGAGAACGGAGGGAGAAAAAAGGGGAAGGTTTATCTTGAATTGAAAATAGACAGGATTCAGTCCTCCTACAAATTTGTTTCATTTCAGCAACTATGTTTAATTAAATGAAAGGCAAAGAAATTTACATGGTTTTTTCTGGTGGTATCCAGTTCAGTTTGAGCCTGATCAAATCAATGTGATGCTGCTCCTTACCCTGGCCTCCTCGAACAATTTTAAGTTGTACTAACACAATTTCTCTTAAACTCTCAGAATTTCTATCAGCACTGAGTATAAAGTAGAAGAGAATATAATGAACAAGGAGACACAGTATACAGTTCCCTAATACAGCTTCCCTACCCCATCCACTGTTTCATTGATTCTGTTAACAATCTAGCAGTTAGATCCTAATGTGATAAGAACTTTAATAATTCACACTTGCCTGTTGCTAGGAAACGGTGCATTGCCAAAAGCAATTGTGGTGAGATTTTAACCTTCATTTCACTATCTGTCTGTTTGAAGGCAGAGAAATCCTGTTTTCTCTCCCGATGGGCTACTTTCTTTTTGGTCTTGTTATCAGCTAGAGATAAAACAAATAAAATATTCATTATATTTTGTTCCAGTGTTTACCTTATGATTCCATTTTTAACATTGGTACACAGTTATTATAAGCTGTTATTATTTACGCAAATAGACGTTCACAAACTTCTGAGAAATTCCACTGATCTAATTAAAAGTTTGTGGTGTCTGGTAACTTTTGATAAAAGTCTTTATCTTCATCAAAGCAAGCTACTGAGTACATTAATGTAAGATCTGTTTTCATTAGGCTAGCATGAGTGTTTCCACTGCTGCTTTTCTGCATTATAAATTATGGCAGTGAGCCATAAATTATGGCACTGAGGAAGTGTTCTTGGCTTTACAAATAATGACAACAATGAAGAAAAGAGATAATGGACAGAAAATAATCCAACATTCCTTTGAATAGTGATAAGACAAAATATTGGCATTTTTGTTTCTCTTGTACCAACACATTTTATACAAATAGGAGAACTGCATTAATTTTAATGGAGTTACAGGATCAGATGAAACTGTTGGCTATTTTTCATGTAGAAAATAACGTAACAATCCTTTTCATAAAATAAGTACTGGGTGGTTATCCAATATCAGCTAAAGTTTGTCTGAGAAACAGATTTCTTCTTCCTCAGCTCTTCTCCTTAAACTCACTAGAGAATTCCTCAACTCTCATGATTCCATAGGACTTGTGAAGGAAGCTGCAAAAGGAAGGACCCTATTCTGATCCCCACATAAAGACATTATGGAAACAGTTCCCTAAACCAAACAGGAAACAGGATTAGATGAACTAATTTTATTTTAAAATGTATTTATTTTTTTAATTTTTATTACATTAAAAAGAGAATCTTGCAAACCTGAAGGTACAAACTTCCTCTTGTCACTTTTAACTGATTGATCCATCAGGAAGGATCCTTTCTAAGTTTCTTTTCCTAATAGTTAAGCCATTGGGTCTCTTACATCTCTTGTCTGTTTCCTAGGTAGATCTCTTGGGTCTCTTACATCTCTTGTCTGTTTTCTAGGTAGATCTCTTCCTTTCCCCACCCTCAAGGTCATTTACACATTCCATACATCAGGAGGGCTTTTGTACAATTTGTATTGTGCGCCGCTTGCACCTGTTCTTGGATCATGAGGTTCTGCCCACAATTACTCACTCCATGGTCATCTTCTAAAAGGATTAGTACAATGCTGCTGTCTTTGAAGAGCATCCAGAAGCTCTAGCTGCAATGGCATGGGCAATTATATATGTCTCTAGAAAGACACATTACACCTTTAGTCTGTGAGTTTGCATTGGTTACCAATTTGTCTCCTGGCACAATTCAGGGTGCTAGTTTTGATCTTCAAAGCCCTACATGACATCAGCCCATGTTATCTGAGGGACTGCCTCTCCTTGATTACATTTAGCCATCCCATCAAGTCTGGCAGAAGAGTCATGCTGTAGGTCCCATCCATAAAAAAAATTATGTCTGATGGGACCTAGAAAAAAAGTCTTTTCTGCCATAGCACCTGCCCTTTGCAATATTATTTGCCCTGAATTTATCCCGAACCCTTGTAGTCATCCTGAAAGTCTTAACACATGCTTTTGCATAAGGCCTGGGGCTTCCTTGACAGCAGGGAGTCTGTACGGTGGCTACATCGTACTTAACATTCTGATTTTGACCTTCTTGCAATCTTCTTTTTAAATAATTGTTTTTAACAAAACAATTTTAACAAATTAAATAATTAATTTAGTTGGTATATATGTAAACCAGTGGTTTTGAGGCACAATGCCCAGAGTCACCTTGTAAGAGATGGGCAGCTATATAGATCTGGTAAAACAAACAAAAATGAACAGGATTCATGTAGAAAAGGTATAGGTAAAGAGATTTTAATAGGAGATTAAGATATATCACAGTAAGCAAACTTGAGTAATAGAGTAGAAA
Source organism: Hydrophis major (assembly GCA_033807585.1). Lineage (NCBI taxonomy): Eukaryota > Metazoa > Chordata > Lepidosauria > Squamata > Elapidae > Hydrophis > Hydrophis major. The sequence goes on along the minus strand of CM066331.1, from coordinate 56,691,181 downwards.
ATGTCCTAAAGAAAGGATAGCACAGAGGTCTCAGAAAATTGTAGTCTATAGATCACTGCAGAAACACTAGGAACTCCTTAATTGACTGCATAAGGTTACATCTCCAAAGATGACCTGATCGGTGACTTGTTCTCAAACTATTTAGGAAGTTATATACTGTGAAGTTTATTTGCAAACTAATAGGCAGTCACAGCAGTTATTTCAGCAGTAGCAGAATATGTATAGATATTCCTTCAGGAACTTGGCTGCTTCCTGGATCTCTAGCTACAGCCATATCAAACCCATTAATGGAAGAAAATTCATTAATGGAAGATACCCCTGTCCAGGAAAAGTTATAGCTGGTATACTAACAAATGTTCTAGGTCATAGAACTCATTTGGGCCTCCAATGATGATAAACCAAAGTCACATATTGAAGAACCACATTTTCCCAACTGAGGCTCTGTGTTGTTAGGATTCAGCCTCTGAATTTGTATTTGTTCAGCATCTGAAAATATGCTCGATCAGATATGATAGCATAACAAAAATACATGTTCATCTTCCAAAATGCCTACGGTCCAATCTACATTATTTTTTCACAACTGTCTGCCTCTTTTCCACAACAAATTGCAGTGATGGCACATGAGGTAACAAACCATGCACTGAGGTAATAAAAATTTTCCTGACATTTTCAGAGAAGACATACACAGTGCTGCTAAGGGCTAATCCAAGACACGCAGCTACCTAATGCGTGATACTATTCTTACACTCTCAAATACCATGTATAGAAGACAATGAGAATGATAGTTGAATAAAAGCATCAGATCATTTTAAAGCATCTGGCTAAGTTAAAGGCTTTAAAATTGATCACATGGTGAAAAATTTGACCTTTATCTTCTAAAATAGCTGTCTTAGTGATAAGAGTCTCTTTTTTTGTACAATATAGAGGCAGTCACATGCATTTTAAATTGAGCTAGGCTTTCAATTTTCATTCATATTTAATTCTTCTCAAAGTGTAATTTCCCTCAAAAAAAAAAAAAAGACAGAAAACTTTATTATAAGAAGGCCTTTATATAATTCTGAGGGCAAACACTGTGGTGCTTAATACTCACTGTAGAGATCTGTTTCATCTAGAATCTCAGACTTGATGATCTCTTCAATTACATCTTCCAAGGTAACAATGCCCAAGACTTCATAAAAAGGATCCCCTTCCCCTTCATTATTCACCCGCTGCACAATTGCCAAGTGAGATTTACCTGCACAAAGTAGTAGACCAAGAAATTAGAATTTAGAGCAAAAGGACTGACTGGTCAATTCCAAAATGGCACAGATGAATCTTATAATGCAACAACATATAATTTAAGGGACACCTGATGCTCAAAAAACATCAATAACAAAAACCTACCTAAAAGTTTACCAAACATTTTTAGAGGCAATCATAACTAGAGATGTTTTTTTCTCATTGCGTACCATAGGAAGTAGGGTTACTTGAATATGGACATTAATTAGGTAGTTGGAGTCTATTTTTCAATGTTTTGTTTGAGAAGCTTGGATATGGAAATAAGGAGCAAAATGGACATATTATCTATATTACTTTTAAAGCAGCAAAAAGGAAAAGCCACACTGCTATAGATTAATAATTTTGCTAAATTATGGGAGTATAATCTGGAAGTGCTCTGGAAATCACAAAATGGGGGGAGGGAGGTCCACAAATTATCTAATCCTATTAAGGTTTTTCACCTTGTAGAACATTAAGTCTCCTAACAAGGAATAGATGATATTCCTAACATCTTTAACCACTTCACAAAGATTATCACCATTATCATATCAAATGCAACAAATTTGATTTTTTTGTATCCAAAATATATTAAATATATTAAACAAAACAAGTCCAACCAGCATAAATTCAATTAAAGCAATATCCAAGCAACAAAGCAGGAACAAGGCTTTATATTAAAACAGAAATTTTAAACATCAGAGATTAATATTTTTTATCAGCCACCCAGAGTTACTAGCAGCAAGTAGGTGGTCATATAAATTCAAACAAACAAATAAATAACATACTATCTTCCAAGAAATCTCTATGACCCAAAATCAAGTTTGTACTAAATTATGTATGCATATTATTTAAATTTTAAATAAATTTAAAATTGCTTTCATCCATTGCCCTCTCCTCAGGAAAATATTTCACATTTAAATTACTAATTATTGTGTGCTATACATATTGTGTGTTATACTAGAAACAGTTGAATTTGATCATTTGAGATTTTAGAGAATCAAAACAATTTTTTACTGAATGGCAGGTAAAGACTGCATTTTGTCAAGAGCAAATGGCTGAAGATTAAATATGACATTCTCAAGCATGTTTGATTGTACTTATTAATTTCTAATATATTTATACAATCCTATTATTCATCTTTAACCTGTTGTATTTTGTATAAATGAGTTCCAAGTTTCATCATATTTGACTGTACAAAGTCTACCTGTATTGGCCATCTGTCCAAAGGTGATAAATGTAATCACAACTTCAATCCACTGATTGAATGCGGTCATACATTTATGTTTCCAATATTGCACTAGACATAATTCTTGATTTACAACAACTGGGACAAGAATTTCTGTTGCTAATTTCCGTTGTTACAACCTTCTTTGCCATGGTTGCTAAGTGAATTATTGAAACATGCAATAATTAAGTGAATCTGTTTTTTCCCCAGTGGTGGGATTCAATAATTTTTACTACCAGTTCTGTAGGCGTGGCTTGGTGGGCGTGGCAGGGGAAGGATATTGTAAAACCTCCGGTCAGAGGTGGTATTTGCCGGTTCTCTGAACTACTCAAAATTTCCACTTCCGGTTCTCCAGAACTGGTCAGAACTTGCTGAATACCACCTCTGCTTTGCTTGTCAGAAGTTGGCTGGCATTGTCGCAATGACCCCAGAATGCTGCATCCATTGGAAATATATGACAACTATCAAACAGCCAAATTTTGATTATGTGACCGTGAGGATACTGCAACAATTGTAATTGTAAGGACTGGTTGAGAGTCACTTTTTTCAGTGCTGCTGTAACTTTTTGAACAGTCTTTGAACCACTAATTAATGATTGTAAATGAAATATTATCTGTATCTGTAACAACCTTTTGGCCATAGTAAAGGCTTGGAAAATCCATTTATGTTATTTTAGCTGTCAAATTTCATGTACTGGTATGTAGTTCAAGAAAATATTATGGAGTATGGAAGATCATTTTAATAAGTTATTACTGCAGCAAGATTACCATAAGCATAGATTTGGAAAGATTTGATACTACTCATTATGAAGAAATGGTTGGTGAAGACAATAGTTCTTGCTGAAATAGATAAATTAACTTGTGTGATTAAAAAAACATTATCTACATTTATTGGTGACTGAAAGCCTCTTACAGAATTTTTGTGTAAAAATGAAAAAAAAGAACCAAAAATGACTTATATTTCAATGATTACACAGGATATAGAAAGAAGAAGAATGAGATAACTTTGGAGACAGGCTAAATATATTTACTAAATACATATAACTGCTGTGAATAATATTGGAAGCTACTTCTTCATATCTTTTTCTTTCTTTTCTATTTTTCATTTTTCTCTCTCTTTTTTTGCATTTTTCCTTTTATTTTTCTCCCCCTACTTTATCTTGGTCTCTGTTAGTTTTTTTCTTCTTGTTCAAAAGTTTTAATTAAAAAAATTATACAAAAAGAGATATTAATATCTGAAAATTTTAGCTTTTGTCACACAGTCATATTTATATGGTTCTTATTACATCCCAACAAAACTGTATTTTTGACAGTTCTTATTTATAGAAACATAATGGAACCCAATTAATTCTACATATTATGCCAATACCTCAAAGAACAATAGTGGTAATCTTCATTTACTGACTAGAATTAGGACCGGTCACTCAATTGCTAATTATTGTGGTAGTTAAGCATGACTGCACCAATTTACTTGAACCTCAATTGCCGCATATCTGACTGTGGTCATGAATCACTATGGATTGTTAAGCACCATATCATATGCGCTGGTTGCAGGTTTCCAAATTGTGATTACAGGACTGTTGAGACATGGTGTTTACCACAACTTTGAGAGCCAATTGTCTCTACTTTCAGCATCATTATAAGTTCACTGAACAAGTGGTTGGCAAATGAGGGCTATCTATAAACTAACTGATGTTATGACTAATCATATTAAAGTATTCCTTTAGGTGCTTATTAACTAACAACAGCACGCTTATCCACAATTTAAAAAATAGCTGAATTCAGACACTCACTCTTTAATATCTATTCTAGATGTTACATTACTAAATGGCAGATGCAAGGGAAAAATACATTTTTATAAGTAAGAATTTGGTTCAAATATCTTAGGCTTATTGAACGAGCAATCAAAATATCCTATTCAAGCAAATGGATGTTTAAAGATATTCTGAAAACAGTAGATCAGAGAGAAGACCTTAATAATTGACATAGATACTGCATCAGGTCAAAATAATTCAGTTCACTAAACTTCACATCTGCTTTCCCAGGGACCTAACATAAGCAAATTCTTTGAGAATGCTGTCTGTTGAAAGTTAAATTCTTTTGCTATTCCCAGCTTGTGATCATTTAAAAGGAATTTTCCAAAGCAAGGTCTAATATTAGACTCAAAATGAAGTTTCCATTCCACTTACGCGATATTCTCACCAAAGTAACTACTACATAATCTGATTGTCTTGGAGCTACTCGTTTAGATGCAGATGACCATACTTCAAATACCAACTGAACCATACTGGCAAACCTTGTCTTAAAGAAACCTTTACAACATGAATCGTTATTAGAATCATAATTTGCATTTATAATTATGTACAATATCACAAACTTCATTAGGCCATAAAAAATGAAAACCTTTCCTTGCATAATTATATTTTGTTAACAATTTGCAATCCATGAAACGGATTCTATGTTACATGGTATCTCAGAATCAAACATAAGTTCTAGTGATTCTAATTGTGTAAAAGAAAGACAACAGACATTTATTTGGTAGCAAAATACAGTGTATACCGAGTGCAGATACAAGTAAAGGTATGGAATCATTTTGACTTAAACTACCTATTTGAATAAAATTTGCATTCTAAATTTGAAGTCAATAAAACATATTAATGAAAAAAAATAATGCACAGTTTCATAAAGATTCACTACCCTTATTTTTATATTATACCTTGATGCTTTAAAACAATAAATAAGAAACATGAATACTTAACATTTTATTCCAATCTTTAATAGTATAGATTTTTGCTCTTTAATGGCTCTATGGAAATTAAACTCCTTTTAGAAGAAATAAAATATATATTGTGATATTACCAAAATGATTTTTTTCAACATGCAAATATTAAGAAACAATTATTGGACTCTAAACCAAACTAAAGCTATTGATATATTAGGTAGTGTGGGTTATTACAATCATAATAGTTAATTTGCAATACAATTATCAGTTTACTTTATTTCTATAATGCTTTTCTCCCCAGAAGTGTTTTGACATGGCTGAATCTAGAATGCAATCATGTAAAAAGCAGCAATAAAATACATATTTGAAATGGATGGGTTACATTGCATAGTTTTACGTGGAATTTGGATAATTACTGCTGAAAGATTCGTGAAGCATGTGCCAAATATTTAGATAGAGAAGTGAAGCATAGCATGTTTAATTGATAGATTAATCAACAAAGTGTATGCTTATTAATTAATGAGGATTAAGTTTAATCAGTAGGAAACTTTAAAAGACTATACACTACCTAACAACTACTTATAGTTTTTTTGTATTGAAGTTATCTATAGAAATGCATTGCCAGACAAATCATGTTTTTTTGGGGAGTTAACAAGTAGTGACATTGATAGGTTTATATGTAAATGTGTCTACATATATAAATTCCTTTCTACATAATAAAGAAGGTTAGTGATGAAGTTGAAAAGATGAGGGAAAGGGAAACTTTTTAAAGTTATCTGAAAAGAATCTAGATGGTTTCTTCACTTTAATAATTAATAAAATATACAACTTAGAACTTGTGAGATGATTGCCAAAAAGAAATTTAAGAATTACTTAAATTATATATAATTATATATATATATATATATATAATTTATTAAATAACTCTTTGCCCATATAGTTGAAGCCCATCTTTCCCATTCTCACATTAAAATATCACTAATTCTGGATATCTGACAATTGTCCAAACTGAGAAAGGAAGTGGAAAATGAACAAAATATTAGAACGATCTTGAAGAGAATGAAACTATGTTTTTCTTTAGATGCTTAGAGAACTGAGATAGACAAGCTGAAATAATGGAAATATTTTCTATGATTCTTAAAATGAACCAATGTGCACAAAAGGGTATTATTTATAACAACATATTTATAATGAAGAGAAGTTCTCATAGAAACATAAGTCCTTTAGCATTTGTTGTTGCCAATTAATTTCACTGGACCCTGCGATGATGGATAGGAATTCTGAAGGACATTCTATTTCCCCTGAGAACCTATAGTCCATTTTGTTTCTATGTTCATAAAAGTTACTTATAGTTATTACATTACTGTGTCAGTCATACTTGCCAGATTGGTGCCATTTTGTATTTTGAGATCAATATTTTAAGAAAGTGTGGGTGGGGGAGAGAAATCAGGAAAAATAAGAAACCAAAAAAATCTACACATTGATACTAGTGGTAACCTATTAGAAATCAAAGACACACACTTTTCTATTTTAGATTGCTTTTTCTTTTATTTGTAAACTTCCCAATGATGTACATGCTCAAAACATGGCTTCTGGTCTAAATGGAGACTGTTATACTAATATCATAAACCCACAGAGCTTATTAGAATGGCATTATACCAGAGTGTTGGAAACTTCAGACAAAGAACAGCTACTCAAGTTTCAACTACATTATAAAAACAGTAACAAAAATGGCACTCTACTTAGTATAGAAACTAACATAACATGATTCAGAAAGCAGCTTGATGAATGGCTATCAGTTTTATTCTTCTCTTTCTTAATCAACTTTTATGCCAAAATTATCTGGAAATAAGAGAATTCTGTAGAAAAATGCATAGTAATTATTCATGTTTTAAAATCTAATTTTTAGTATTTGAAGAAATAGTTTGGTATAAAAGTATTGCCACAGTAGTCATTCATCCCGATGCGATCCTTTAGTAAGGTCTCCATTCAATGACATTTTGAAGCCTTCTACCTTATAGCACCTTTGCCTCTCTGCCACTTTTGGGACTACCCTCCCTTCAATTTATTAGCCAACCATTTTAAGTACAAAAACACTACAGAAGGAAAATAGTTTGTTCCACAGGGCATATCAATAACAGAGGAAATCTTCATGAAATTTTAGGCATTAGATGAGCATTAATAATTAATTTATTAATGGATGATAAGGACCTTACACCCTTAATAGCAAATTCACTTCAGAATTCCTTAGGTTTTGAATATCTGTCAAAAGTAACTTTCCCTGCATCTAGTTCCACTGTAACACTTGGGTATAAATGCCAGAAATGACAACCATGTTGTTTATATTGTTTCACCAAATGAAAGTGGTAAAATTACAATCTAAATTACAAATGCCAAACAACATAGAGCAAATATCGATAGTACCATATTAATGGCATTATATTTTAAAAAATTAAGGCAGAATCAGTGTCTATTTCCCTAAAATTAAAGTTACTTCTGCAACCCATTGTAGCAATACTTGATTAGTGATTACTCTGTGTATCAAAAGAGACCAACTTTTTTTCCTTTTATTCTTGGATTTCTTTCAAGATGCAGTCTTATCTTCAAGCATCATGGAGGAAAACAATAAATGATCAGAACCAGCTGCTTCATACATGATGTTAAATGTTGGAAATCTCTGAACATCACTAAATCATTTAAGAGAACCCTATCTCCCTGGCAGTGAACTTCAGCATCCATTTCTGGAAATTCATTACACTGTACTGGTTTAGCAGACTGGTATTCAAGTTCCATTATTTAATTCTAGTTCACGTAATTCAGGCAGATGGACCTCTTTGGCTTAGTTTCATGAACCACATCTTTGGCAGACAGCAGATCATGTACAATCCTTCTCTCCTCTACCTTTTCCTTCACTTCCTCATATTCCTCTGGTGATGAGTTGTGATCCTCAAGCCAGCCACATCACTGAAAAAAGAAGAAAGGTACGTGACCCAGGACAATAAATGTACCACATATAGCTGCCATTGTTACTCTTACAAATAGGAAAAAACATGGAAAGAAGGGGGGGCATGACAGTTCAAGGGACATATTTTGTTTGTGATGACACACAGAAGATATGTGAACTGGGGTAAAAGAATGCATGCAAACTATGAGCATTTGGAAAGGGAAGTAGAAAAAAAGACAAGAAAAGATGTGTGGAAAAATGAGGCCACATTTTTGTGAAAAAATTAAGTAATTACACAATGTGACAAAATACCAAGCAGTAAAATAAAGGAGGATATATTATTATTTCTCTAATAACAAGTTACTCTCTATATTTTAAAAATTATTTTATCTCTATGAGACACAATATCTCTATAATGCAATTCTAAATAGAATACTGTAGCCTAAATCGCAGCTCACAACAGCTTAAATATATAACATAACACAGCATAGTTTAGCTTACCAGTAGCAAAAGTACAATGAGCAATGCTGCCTTTTGTGTTGGCCTTCTCTGTCCTGGTACCACCTGTAAAAAATGGAATGCTGGCAGCTCAGATCTTATGAGTTCTGCTTCTCAGATAACTCAAAGTGTTGAATTCTTTGAAGAAACTGTCTCCATGCTTAAGGTCAAGAGTTGTTCAGAGATAAAATGTGTACTTGGCATCAGAAGTTATATTGAAGACAGTTCACATGACTAACAGACAAGAAATGCTGTATTTTGTATGCTTCTGTAATTTTTAAACAATGGATCAAACTGGGGCACCTCTTTTGGGGCTACTTCTACAGACTTGTTGTACCCCAGTGGTCCTCCAGAGACTGGAAATACTTTATCTGCAATTGGTTTTTTTTCCTACCCAGTACCCCGCTAGAGTCCAGTCCTCTGAAAGTCTAGTTCACACCATACAAATTATTTTAGATCCAATTGTGCAGCATCTTGTGAAATTCATTACTTTCCAGATATATCTACAGGTTCTGGGCGCCCAAATAGAGAAAGAAGTAATAAAGCTTGTATCTCACAGCTTTCAGAAAGACACTGGCAGCATGCCCAATTTGATTCCACCAATATACAAAAACTTAAGCTAATATATATCTGATAACACTTAGCGTAAATAATTATATATAAAGAAGTAGAACAACTTTTCTTGACCAGAAGTTTAAAGTAGCACTTAAGACTGAACTGGGAGTATGGGGGTCAGGTCTGCTCTCATCCAGGAAAATGTACTGGAGGTTTTGGGCCAAACACTATCAATTAATTCAAGGTACCTTCTCAAAATGTTGTGAAAAATGGAGGAAGAAATATTCTTCCTTGAGCTCATGAAAGAAAGATGAGATATAATTCTAAGGAATGAATAAGCATTTTATCAACAGAAAGAATGGCTAAAGTGTCAAATACAGGACTGTTCATAATGCAGAAGGAAGGCAAATCCAGTAATTTATTAGCAAGTGGATATGAAATTTTCTTCTTGGGTATTAATATTACACTACTTTAGTATTTGAATAAAAAAATCAAATTACCATAAAAAACAACAGGAAGTCAGAAGTAATTGGATACACAACTATATAAAGAATTTGTTTATTTGTATCTCAAAATTACGATGCAATTGTATCCAAGTATACCCAGGTATAAAAAGCTATACATAGTTTTCAGGAACAATCACTCATCTCATGTGTTTTTATGTACAGAATTCTTGGGTTGACTCCTCTTGATTATTTATTTAGAGATATATTTAATTTTATTTTACCTCATCATTTAATAATTGGAAATGGTTATCTATGGGACTCTCTCTCCTGTTGTGATCTCTCCTATTTGATAAGATCAAGGTATCTTCCATGCTCTAGTTGCCCACCACAAAGGAAACATTTCCTTACAGCATTTAGAAAGCATGCCTTTACTGTTGCCATTTCTGTTCTCTAAAATAGCACTTTCCCCAAAGTCTGCACCCTTCCTGATGGTTGTTCTTCAGAAAGTATTAAATTCAGGTGCTGCTTGTCACCTTAAAAGTCCCTCCTGGCTTAGGACCAGGTTATTTACCAGATTGTCTCTCCCCACTTATTTCTATCCTTCCTATCCAATCTGGAAGGAAGGGCATACCCCAGGTACAGTCAGGGAGTGTTGGCTGGGGGGGGGGGGGCGAGGAGCAGAAGAAAGCCTTTACTGCCAAGACTTGCTGCCCTTTGGAATATCATTCCTATAAGATTGGATTGGCTTTGTCCAGGGGTGGGATTCAATTTTTTTTAACAACCAGTTCTGTGGGTGTGGCTTAGTTGGTGGGCGTGGCTTGGTGGTCATGTTATTGGCTGGGCGTGGCCAACTCAATATCACTCACATCAAGGCACGCATCTCCTCGCCTGGCCTCTTATGACTGTGGAGATGCTGCAACAGTCGTAAGTGTGAAAAATGGTCATAAGTCACTTTTTTCAGTGCTTGTAACTTTGAATGGTCACTCCACACAAGCAAAGTACCAGCAAAGGAGGGGAAAAAAACTCCAGAGACATTCCTGAGACAGGAAGTCTAGTCCCGCCAAGAATGTAATAAGGGTTAACGGAGAGGCAGTTTCTGTTAGCAACCCCAGAATGTTTCCTTCCTGCCTTCCTTACAGGATTAGGCCAGTAATTTCTTTTCCGAACTGCTTAGAATGTTAACAACCAGTTCTAGCGAATAGGTGAGAACTGGTAGAATCCCACCCCTGGCTTTGTCCCTGTTGGCTTTTTGTAAGGTCTTGAAAATTTAGCTTTCTGCTCAAATCTGGGGCCCTGGGAGTGGGTTAAAGTAAATCTCTAGGCTGTAGAAATGATAGATTAGATCAGTGTGCAAGTTGGCTGAATAATTCTGGGAACTGGAGCCCAAACATCTTAAAGCTGCCTAAATTGAGAAACACTGGGTCAGACTCAGATCATACCTACCTACTACCGTATGTGTTTTTATTTTTGTTTTATATTGTGTATTTCTTGTTTTGTTCTACTGACATCAGCCATTGTGGGTTAACCCGACAAGAAACAACTAGAAGTAATTCTACTGTATTGTAAGGCTATGTTAACAAAATCTTGCAAGTCTGAAGTACAAATTTTCCACCATCACTTCTAACTGCCTCACAGGTCTTTCCTAAGTTTCTCCCCATTAATCCATTGCTGGCTCTTGTCCCTCTTGTCTGATAGTTTCTTTGGCAGCATCTCTTCCCTTCTTTCCCCCAAAGTCATCCACACATTCCATTATATTTGTAAGCCAGATGTAGCCACATAAAAATGAAATGGGCAACTATATACAGTAAACGATCGGGTTTTCTATCAGGACCTTACCAAGGGAGATTTGTGAATTGTAGATACATTATAGGCTTTTAGGTTTTCATATTCCGGATGATTATTTTATGTATATTTTATTGTTATATTAACCATTTTTATATGCCCCTTAAAGTTAAATGACTACTAGATAGCTTTATGAATCAAATTATTCAATAAAATATTCTGATGTATTGCTTTTCATTTCCTATACTAGGCATCTCTGGCATGGTGAGTTCCAGAGGCAATTTTAGAGCAGAATCTTACCTTTACTATCACTAATATGGACAATTAACTAACTTCCTCAGCAAATACAATTCTATACCCTATTCCCACAGGTTGGATAAGTTTGAGAGTTGTTTTTTTTAATATTTCCAATGGATAGCAATGCAATTTTCTGGAAGGAAAGAGTTAGGTGCATTCTAAGACAAAGAAATTTAACCCATATAGATTTTTATGAAGAGAAATGAAGCAGCATTATTTAATTTTATTTTGGTTGTGTTGAGAGTTTCAATCTTGATTTGGATGAGCCTACCAAGCAAATTCACCCTTGTTTTTCAGGCACTAAAACCACTACTCATACATGTTGATGTTATGTTTCTTCATAAATGTTATTTAAGTAGGTATGCTTATGTCAGTTTGTGCCTTAGGTGTTGTAATCGGAGAATTGGTAACATGCCCCAGAAAGCCTAGGGCAGATCATAAAGAGATGCACCTGTAAGAACCCTGTGAACCCTTGATTACCAGAAGTCAGTAGGGATTTGTCAAGTACTAATTTTAGCAAGAGAGCCAGTTTGGTGTAATAGTTAAGAAACCGAGAGACCATGAGTTCTGCCTTAGGCATGAAGCTAACTAGATGACCTAGGGCTACTCTTAGCCCTCGGGAGAAGGCAATAGCAAACCAAATCTTACCTATCACTTGTCCAGGCAATCGTCAGAAGTTAATACTGATCCAAAGGTAGCCCCCACCCAAATTGCAAGAATAATCTTGTTTCTTTTTCTAATTACTTCCCTAATACATTATGCAAATACTATAGTCATAATATATCTTGATTACAGCAAAGCATTTGAAAAAGTACCTCATAATATGCTAATCAGCAGCAATAGGCTGGAGTAAATAACAGTTGAGTGCATACATTGCTGTCTTGAAAATGGTGACCAAAGGAAATTCAACAATGGTTCCTCTTCAAATTGAGCAAGTGTGGTAAAAAATCAAATGAGGTGCCAAGAGAACCAGTCCCATACTTCTTTTTAATAATTTCATCAATGTTTTGGATGAACAGATGGACAGAATGCTTACCCAATTTGCAGAGGCCAGCAAGATTGCTTGTGATAGCTAATAGCCTAGAAGACTAAAATAAAAGTCAAAACAATCCTGATAACTTGGAGAAATAGACTGAAAATAACAGTAAGAAATTTAACAGAGAAGTACAAAGTTGTTTAATTAGGAAACAATGAAATCAAATGCAGATATATAGAATAGGGGATATTGGGATTGTGTTCTGACCTAGGCTTCCCCAACAGCATAAAGCCAAGTCCTCATCCTGATAAACCCCCTTTATTTGATTTACCATGAATTTCATATCCAACAAAGTCCCGGCCAACAGTCTTTCAGATAGTTTCCAATTATGAACCTTTATCAAGCTTGGAGCATTGCCAGGCCAATATCTTTCAGATCCCACAATACTTGGCAAGCATGCCGGAAGGAACTAATTGTCTCCTGCAAAGCCTCACTCCCCTTTCGCTCCACTTTTATTCTCTAGGGGAGGGGCTATTCACTGTCCACCTGTGGCTTTACTTCCAAGTCGACTCTTGTTCCTCAGCTGTTCCCTTCGTCTGGCAACTCTGCGTATGCAACACTGGAAACAGGCTCCAACACTTCTGCCTCACTGATGTCTGACTCTGATAATTGTCAGATGGCCATGGCTCCATCTCTGCCTCCGATGCACAGCACTCATCAGAGTCTTCCCCAGACTCCAGGACTGGCCCATGTTCCTTCCCAATCTCCTCACTGTCCGAATCTGCTGCCAACTCTGCTGGCTGCTGTCGGGCCACAACAGATTGAAATTGGGTTTGGTTACAGTTTATGTGGTAGTATTCTTGTAGGAAGAGAGCTGTGTTAGTCTATTGTGGCAAAAATCTGGAGTCTTATAGCATTTTTTCCAACCAACATATATTATTAGAATGCAGGGCATGATTTTACTCTATTAAGGATTCTCCTAAAATTTATGCAATGTATATAATTATCTACAGGTGCAAAGATCTAAATCTGATCTCCAGTTGGATGAAATCAATTATACTTTTAATAAAAAATATATTAGTTAAAAATATGCTGTTAGGCTCTTTGTAAACGTTGAAAAAATTCTTGGAACAGTAGTTAATTGAATACTCAATGGGAGGCTGTAAAGTGATGTACAAAAGTGTTTGTCCCAAAGGATTTAAGGAATCCTTCCATTCCCCACTATCCAGTCAGAGCTGAAGAAGTTTCTTGGATGAGAAACAAAATATCTTCAAAGAGGGAGGAAAAACCCAGGAAGTTAAGTTGCCTCTTCAAAAAGTACTTTTGGAACAACCATGACCTGGATGATTGAGAATCTCCATAAACATTTATGGAAGTGATTAAAAGCTGCATCATTTCCAAATCATTCTTTGTCCAGTTCTGGTGACAATACTTTCAAGAGTTAGAGAAATCAGAAAGATTCAAAGAAAGCAAGGCAGATGATTAAAATACTTGAAAACTATTAGCAAAGAAAGCGCCAAATAACAGAACAGATTATCTTAAAGAATATCCCCAATTATACTACTTTGCAGGCACCAACAATGTTTAAGTATATGCTTTCCATGTTAGATCTTACAACTTTCTGTGTGATGGCAATATAGAGGAAAGCTTCTGTTGTGGCAACTGTCCTATGGAATAATCTCTCCTCTGCAGTATGCCACATTGACAAAGTTTATGTCTCTCTTTTTAATTTTTTTTATAGCTATAAACTCACTCTGTTTATTTTTTAATTGGCAGTTGTTTCTCTAATTTCATTCTGATCTTAATAGATTTGTAAACTATTACCCTGTTTCTCCAACAATACGGCCTCCCCCAGTAGGAAGTCCAGCATGTTTTATAGGCATGAAATGAAATTAAGCCCCTCCCCCCAAATTAAGGCCTATATTAAAACATGCAAAATGGGGGGAATGGGGGAGGTTTGCCGTTAGGAAGTACTTTTGTTGCACACCCGGATATGGTGCTGCCTGCGTTGACCCCGATACGAAGTGCCCCACCAACGCCAAGGTCAACATCCAAGCCGTCGCCACCCACCCGAAGATCCAAGCAGGGGGAATTAAGTCACCCCCGAAAAGACGGCCTAGCCATTTTTTCAGGGCCCCCAAAAAACATAAGACCCAGCCTAATTATATGAGAAACACGGTAAAATAGCAAGAAGCTTTCAAAAACTTTTAATAAATAAGTAAATTATTTCCAGTTTGTTGTCAGCAATACAGTGATAAAGATTTTTATGTGGACCTAGAGTTTTATCACTGAACTTTGCTTTTGACCATCTTATATATCTTTGATATTATGATATTTTTAATTATTCAGTATGTGGGCTAAAGAAACTTTACAGAAGCACTTTCTCAAAAGGGATTATAAATACTTTAGGGACAACTAACCTATGATACATAGGTTGAAAAAATATATAGATATAAGATCATGATGGCCTTTGGGTATCTTTTCTCAAGTTGTCCCATGTGTTATTCATGGAAGTTTTAAGAGTCTCTCCCTCCCTCCATTGGTCCTGCACCACTTAACCAGATATAGCTTATTTCTGAAGTGACTATCTAAAAAAAGAATTCAGATTACCCAAATAGCTATTTTACCTTACTATCCCACCAGAATAAAATACATTTTTCCACTCAGATTTTTCCACCATTAGAAAATGTAACAACTATTTCAAACTGTTTCTATAAAAGCAATTGGAAAGTATAAATATAGAAATGTGATCATTTACAGAAATGTTCAGTTATAGCAGAGAGTGAGCAATAGTGAAAATGTGCTTCCAGTTTATACTTAAGCTATAACATTCAACATCTTTTCTGGTTGACTGTGCAGACAGAAGGTTGCAGGAAGGTACAGAACCCCAACTTCCAATTTTAAGAATCTGAGGGTTATTTTACCTACAGTGCAAAATCACATGATTTATTCACATAATGTTTTGAAAAGAATTTATATAGCACAATATAATTGAAATAAATCTTTCTATGTTATATCACACATTCTCAAATTGTGGGATGAGGTAAAACTTTAAATGGACTTTACATACAGCTTCCTTGCTATACAAATAAAGGTAAAGGAATAAGCATTTATAGATAACCATTATAATATACAGTAGATAGTAATGTCATTCTCACATACATCAGTCCTAATGTCAAATGCAAATATGTGAGTCACAGAGTTTTCCCTAAGGCATTATGACAGATATTTTATTGCTTCCCCCCACCCACCGCAAAAAAGCCTAATTTTGGTATCAGTTAACTGAGATTACAAAATGCAAGAACGTTGGAAATATTATAGATCTTTGAAGAATGGAACCAGAAATTAATTGATATTCATATTATCTGCAATACCAACAGCATCAGTATTATGTCTAATTCTATGAATAGATGATGTCTAATTTCTGTGACAGGAACAAGTGAAGCAAATTTTGTCTGACAAGACAGAGAAAATACCAAAAGTGGAATTACAAATGATAACACTGGAAGTTTTAAAGAAGAGATTGGACAACCATTTGTCTGAGGTATGTGGTTTCCTCCCTAAGCAGAGGGTTAGACTTGAAGACCTCCAAAGTCCCTTCCAACTCTGTTACTCTATTTGTTATTCTAATAAATAAATAAATGATAAATTTAACAAGTAAAGATGCTAGTTTTAAACAAAATAAAAGGACTCCTGCTGCTTGTCCTGAAGCTTTAGCACAGTAGCTGATAATTGGATGAAAGTGGATCTTAACTAAAGATACATCAGGAGGAAAGGAAGACAAAACTAACAGTTACAGGCAGTCCTCAACTTGTGACTATTCAAAATTACAATGGACCTCCCACCCAAGCTACTTATGAACTGACTTTGAAATTAGGTGTGTCACAACCCACCCAACCACATTGGATCATGGTCACATGACTGCATTTTGAGTGCTTGGCACCTGGCTTACCACTGTGGCTGTTTCAAGCATCCTATAGTCATGTGACCCCAATTTTTTCCTATTTTGCAGCTTTCTGGCATTTATTTCTGGTTTCTGGGGGGAAATGGTCATTGCATAAAATTGATTGGCTGAATGACTACGGTGTTCATTAAATAAACATCACAAAAATGTCATAAGATCAAGTTGAGTTGCCTGATGACTTGCTTAGTGACTGCAATGATTTACGATTGTGATTCCAGGCTCAATTAGAGACATAATTGAGTCAAGGACTACAGTACTGCTCCCTTGCAAAAAACAGCAATGGAAGATTGGAGGCAATTGGCAACTGTAGAGGAGTATATGTGTGCAATGTAATGGCCATCCAAAAGGTGATTATGTGGTATAAGGAAAAATTTAATGAGGAAAACAAGGGATTTTCTTTTAAAAACATGGATTTTAGATAAAGGCAGAAATATAAATCTATGCAATTGAAATAGATAACCCCCAATTGCAAAATCAAAACATAGGTGTTTTATGGACACATGAAATATGAATGTCTGACTCTGATGAAGGACCCCAGCCATATCAAAATCCTTTTCGAATTCATATGTGGCTTCTCCACACATACAAATTTGCTCCTCCTTTTGACAGGTTGAATTCTTGTTTTGTATTCTTTCAATTCTGTTGAACTGTTAAGAGTAAAAGGACGCATATAAGAGTGGAAAGAACAGCAGGTGCCAAGATCAAGTACATGCAGTGTCAGTAGTTTAATACTTAACATAAGGTAAAGACCGTAAAGTTGATTTAAAATACTAAGAACAATGAACAAGATGTTGAGGTAATACCCCTTTAGGAGAATGAGCACATACAAGGAGATGTATTTGAGAGCAGTGTTTAAATAATGCACAAATAGCACACAGATACAGTGTGCATTAAATGTAGGTTTTTTTACTTCCAGAAAGGTTTAAAGCAAAATCCAAAATAGGCAGTCCAAGGTCATTCACAGTTAAATCAGTCAGTGTTCATTTCAGGGATAATTCCAATATCAAATTCCAGTGTCAAAAACAGTTCAGTAATAGACTTACATTAAATCCAGTAATATCAGTCAATTAGAAGAAATGGAGCAGCGACAATACTTTCCAACAGAAGGAAACAGAGATACACTCACACTCTTGTCTGAGACTAAGGCTAAACAACCCAAGTTTCTGGCTCCATCTTATGACCGTTTGAGAAACCACACCTAATTACAGTTTTGCATTTTCTTAAAGATACAGTTTTAAAATGTTGGTTTATATATTTCTAACCCAAATAGCTCTTAGGTGACTCATATTCCTAACACAAAACTTCTCCAAATAGTTTCAAAATAAAAGGAAAAGAATGAACATATTAGCTTCTTATTTTGGCCAGTCATTTCCAGTAGCATGTATCCCATTAGGCAAGGGTGGGATTCTACCAGTTCAGTTCGGACCAGTTCTATAGAACCAGTTGTTATGATTCTGCGCAGTTCGGAGAACCAGCAAATCATGCCCCTGGCTGTCCCCACCCCTCTCTGTCCGCCCCTCCCTTCCCTTCCCCACCCAGCCAGTCCTTATTGCACATGCACATCGCTGACTGCATTCTCCACCCAGTCACTCCTTAAGTTATTTCTTTTTTCGCCCTCCCAACGATGAGCTGTTCTGATGATCAACTGTGCCAGAATCCCTCTTGCTGTTTCATTGCTTCACCCAGGAGGCTTCCCTGAGGTCCAGGAGGCAAAAAAACAAGGGGGGGGGGGGTTGCTACAAAAACAAGAAACCACACCCACATGGCCACTCCTACCTACCCATGCCCACAGAACCAGTTGTTAAAAAATTAGAATCCCTGCCATTAGGCAACTATCACAGTAGAATTAAATCTTTTGGTTAATAAAAGCATGATATTCTGTGTTTAAATTCTCAGACCCAAATGAATTGAATCATCAGTTAGTGAAGAAACTTGATGATGATCTGGCAGAAGTTTTATATGCTATCTTAAAGTTCATCAAGAACGCAATCTGTAAACCATTCCTTGAGATATTGTGATAATTACCAGGTCAGCAAGAATTTCTCAGAACAAATCTTGCCTGATTAACCTTATCTCATGATTAAATCAGATATTAACCAAGGCGTTTGTGGAAATGTTGTAGAAATAGTATATCTTTATTTCAGGAGATCATGTGACAAACTACTCCATGATATTCTTGTAAGGACGGTGGTTAAATATGGGTGAGAAGGCAAAAGGCAGAAATAAAATACAAAGTAGTTTTGACATGTTCGAGAACTAGTCTGAAAATAATTGAATTAAGTAGACACAAATGCAATATTTTCTCTGTTTATATCAATCACATTGATCAACCCTAAACTAGCCAAGGTATAAACACAATGTTACTACATAACACAATATAACTGACCACACAAAGCCTATAAAAACGTGCATACTTACATTACACAATATATTTTAATTTTTTTGGCTAAATCTATGAACTTATCAGATGAACCCTAAAGAATTCCTCATTTCAGTAGTCATACAGAAATAGTAATCCAATGGCTAGAAAGTATAATCATCCCATTAAGTCAGCCCAAAACATGAATCTGCTGCATAGATTCATAATGCAAAAAGAACTGTTCAAAACATGTACAATCAGATTCATAAAAAACAACAAACTCTCTTTTCTAAAAATTCTTGTCAGCAGAAAAGGCAATATCGCCCTACAAATCCAAGTCCACTGGAAAGCAACTCATACAAATCAAATTCTCAACTACAGCAACAACCTACAGCACACAAAAAGGAGCTATATAAATATCCAGACAAGCTACTATGTGCTTGAATGACTGAAAGCAGAAATAAACAACCTTTACAATATCTTTCAATGTAACAGATTCTTGTGCAATTTAATCAAAAAGTGCACATCAGTGCTCTTTTCCCAGGTCTTTAGAGAGGATGACTGATGCCCCTTTCTCTCTTTTGGTTCCCTTCTAGGTTTATTTACTTTGAAATCAGTGTTGTTCTGTCTGATGTGGCTTGTATTTGTGTGTTTTTTGTTCTTTGTCTTTAAATGTTTTAATGATTGTAAGTACCCCAGACTTGCTGAGAGTCAGGTAGCACATACATTTAATGAATTATTATTAAAGTATATCAACAAATATTTTCAAAAGACACAAAATGATTTCATTGATCTCCCTACACAGAGACAACTTTAGGCATTAACTACAACTGGAAACAGAACAGGCCAGAATGAAAAATGTAAGAGAATTCTTAGAAACTTGGCACTCCTACCAAAATTTGGTAGGATTTGGCACTCTAAATCCATAGAGTTTTATCAAAAGACCCTTAAAAATCCTATTAAACAATATAGCCAAGGACCTAATTCTAACACATCAGTTCAATACACAGCAACAGTCATGTAATCAAGCAACACATAGATAAACGAGAGCTATCTCCTTAACAAGCTAGTAACCAAAAACTAAAATTCAGCAATCACAGGAAAGGAATAAGACCATCGCTATGAATCATCCTATCATACCTCTTTTAACACATGATCACATTGGAAGCAACTAATGCACAGATAATTGTTGCAGCCTGCCAGCTGCCAGCAGAGCTGGCCACATACTTGGACAGTGAGGAGGTTGGGGAGGAATTTGGCCTAGTCCTGGATTCTAAGAAAGGCTCTGATGGGTACTCTGCATTGGAAGCAGAGATGGGGCCAAGGCAGTCCAACGTTTATCAGATGCCTTCAGAGTTGGAGATAACTGGGGAAGAAGAACAGCTGGAGCCTGTTCCAGATGCATGTATGTACACAGCTGTCAGGAGAAGGGAACAACTAAGGAACAGGGGTTGACTTGGAAGAAAAGGCACAAGTGGATACTGAATGGCCCTCCCATAGGGAATAAATAGAAGCAAAAGGGGAGGACTAATTATTTGCAGGAGACAATTAGTTTGCTTATTATTGTGAAGATTTGCTTATCTGAGTTTGTGCCTCACAGAGACTCCTTGCCAAGTATTTCCTTTTAAAGAGTTGCGACTGGAAGCTCTCAGCCTGGCAACTATCCAAGGACTGATAAGGTCTGTTCTTGCACTTAAACCTGGAAAGGATTATTGCCAGGACTTTTCTGGGTGTGAATACCAGGAATTCACATTAACCAATAAAAGGGGTGATTCTGTTCAGCCTCAGTTAGAACAATAATATAGAACCATAACAGGTCAGCCAATAAATAATTCACTACCAAAGAGGCATCAGTCACTTTCAAAACAACCCAAGCACATACAAGCAGGCAAAATAAAAGGATACAAAACCCCTGTCAACCAACAAATCTCATCTTCCAAAATTCCAAATTTACACTGATGACATGACTCAGTATGGTAATGAAACCTAAAAATTAAGTTCAATTTTTATTCTTCCTTCCCATCTAAACAAGATGGTGAGAGAACAGATGCTAAAGAATACATCAGATATCTCAGAGCATCTAGGGCAGGGGTCTCCAACCTTGGCTCCTGGAAGCCTGGTGGACTTCAACTCCCAGAATTCCACAGCCAGCTTTGCCAGGCTTCCAGGAGCCAAGGTTGGAGACCCCTGATCTAGGGTATCAGTACTGCCATTAGTTGGCAACTTTCAATATGACAGGAATTATTTTACATTCAACTATTATATCTTTAGAATGTATCTAAAAAGAAACAGCAATGGATACAGGAAGGGAGCAGCCAAAAGTGTGGGCAAGCCTATAAAATTTAGGAAGTATGCTTGGCTTTAGATTCAGATTCCACATAATCTTCAGAAGCCAATAAAAGCTCAGGGTTGAAATGAGGGAACTTTGATGCTCCCTGGGGTAGTTTGGGTAATGAAAAGTCTGCAAGAAAGCAACCAACCTCAGAGAGCACCAAGACCCCTCAATCTCAAGGACAGAGACATAGCCGTTTCTCCTCCCATTTTCCCTAGAGAAACATATGTGTAAGATAGGATAATCTGAAAGGGACTGGTGCCAAAATCACTAAGTGAATTTCCACAACTAAAGATGGAGTTGACCCTAGTACCACCCTAGTACCAGTCCAAACAATCTCTTCGACTACAAACTGTCTCTCTAATGAAAAAGAGTTTTATTTGTAGGTGTGTTTCTTATTAAGGGCAATAGTGATGTCAAACTGGCAAATCCCTTTTCCAAAAATTCTACTATACAAGATATTGATTGATTGATTGATTGATTGATTATATACTTTCAAGTCATTTTCAACTCTTGGTGACCACAGAGATTTTCTGTATAATGGTTTGTCCCTAACCTTGTCCTTCAGATTTTCCAGTGTGCCTGAGTCTATCCACTTTCCTGCTGGTCGTTCTCTTTCAAATTTCCCAGGCTGACGACTCTTCTCCAGAAAGCTAAATCCTTTCATAATATGTTCCATTACAGTAATTTGAACCTGATCATTGGTGCTTTGAGTGAGAATTCCTGGTTGATTTGCTTGCTGATCCATTTTTGGCTGTCCATGAAGGTATTCTCAAGAGTCTTCTCCAATATCAAAGCTCAAAAATGTCAATACTCTTTCTATCCTGCTTCTCCATAGTCCAACCTTGGCTTCCCTAGTGTGTCACAGGGAATGTGGTAGGTTTATTCTGATTATTCTGATTTTTGACAGAAGGTGCAATGGCAGAAGACCATCTCCAACAGTGAAAACAAATAGAGGATATGGATTTCTACTTATAGGAAATGTCTTGAATTTTAAGAATAAATTATCACAATTGATTCCTATAAGCTATTCATAAGAATTTTCTTAAATCTTGGGGAATAATATAAGCTGAACATTTTCATCCTTCAGAGAATATTTAAAGACTTGCAATTTTCCCATCTTAGTTTGGTTAATCTACATTTTCCTATAAATAAAGATTACACATAGAACATAAATATCTCAATCTGGTGCTAACATGTACATATTGGGCTTTGCTTGCTTTGTAGTTTTTGTAAGCAATAAACAGCAAAAAGAGACAAAGAGTATTGGGTCTTGAGCACAGATAAAGAAGGGAGATGGGAGCTTTCTCATATTTCCCAAGAGACAGGTATCTTTTCTTTATCCTCAAATGTTTTGTTTTGGAAACAAATGTATCTATTTCTGTCATTTCCTTTAAACTTGTGCTATTTAAGACTAGTAGTCTTATAGAGTATTAGATAAGCATGACTGACTGCAGTGTCTGAGAATGAGCGTTGGAGATCCCAAAGCATTCTTAACCTAAGTATGAAGCTTTCAGAAGTAAAATATGCCCTGCTATGAAACATATGTCTCAATGAATAATATTTGTGGATTACAGATGTTTTGCTCAAAGCATTCCTTCTTTTAATCCATAGTCTAACAATCAAGTCAGCACTTTCTATGGAGAACATGGTTCTGAATTTAAATTCAACAGACCAGTTGAAGGAATCTAAGAACTCAAAAATACTGAAATAGGCATTAGAAAATATTTTTCATATTACATATTATAGTTACTAATAATAAGAATGGAATAAGCCTAAAATCTGGACATTTTTCAATTCTTCTAGAATTTTCCTATGCCTCAGGCACTTTTTGGCACACTAAATATCTGCTTATTTTTTGTTTCTGAACTAGTTTATAATGATCCAGACATGATTAGCAACTCCCCCCCTTTATATCATCACTAGCCTTGTTTTAAATGACTATGAAAAAGAATATATTATAATTACATCTCTAGTAATCAGAGGAATTTGAGTTTATAAATTTTCTTACTTGAATTTACTTTAAATTGTTATCTTGTTATTTTTCAATCATTCAGTCATGCCCAAATCTCCATCATCTGACTGATAACAGTTTGATCAGATTGTCTGTCATATTCCTTAAGTTTTTGCAGTTGTTTCTCTTTATCTTGTCTCTGCTGGCCTCTTTTTCAATTGCCTTTGATTTTTCCAACAACAACAGTGTTTCCCCAAAAGACTCTCTTACTTTTGCATTTTATGTTCAAAAATTTAAGTTCAAGCTTCATTAATAGTGGTTTCAATGAGC
Organism: Hydrophis major; assembly: GCA_033807585.1. NCBI lineage: Eukaryota > Metazoa > Chordata > Lepidosauria > Squamata > Elapidae > Hydrophis > Hydrophis major. The sequence continues at coordinate 56,667,541 of CM066331.1, read as the reverse complement.
TGTTTGGTTTTTCTTAATCTGGCAGCTCCAAATATTCTCAACAATTTTCATTAGTACCTCCATTCAGAGGCATATATTTTTCTTCATTTGACCCTTCTGATACTATGATCAGAAAGCCCCCTACAAGGATTTCAGGGCTCTCAGAAGCCTAATGATCACCAGGGACTTACTTTTGTTAATTAGCAAAGTGACCTTTGAGCATACATTTCTTCTCACATTTCTCATAATGCAATGATCTAGTCAGCTAAGTCTAAAACAGACTTTTGGCAAAATATTGCTTCTTAACAGCTGAGACTATTTGCCCAATTGGCAGCTATCTCTGTTAAAATTAAGGATTTAGGAAAATCTAAATAAGAATATTGATTATTTCATTTAGTATGATAGCTAAGATCAGGGTTGTCAAACTTGCACCTGCAGGCCAAATGCGTCACACACTGGCCATGCTCACGCCCAGTTTGACAAAGGGGGGAGAGTTGCGATATGTCACATGACAACCCAAGTTTGACACCCCTGGCTAAGATTAAAATTCTAAGATAGAAAGAAGTCCTGGCAATGTGGTAGGTGACTAAGAGGAGGCTCCCAAAGATAACTATAACTGTAAATTTACCTGAAGCTGAACTGTAAAAAAAAAAAAAAAACTATGCTTCCCTCTTCTGATCAACACACAAAACACATCAAGGCTGTTTATCAACATCCCCTCAACTCAACCAATACCAAAACATAGTCCAGCCTATATGCCTATTTACTAGCAACTCCATCTATCTGAAAAGGTAGCTAGTGAGCCTGAAATGGCATGTTGATGTCCCTGGTAAATTGTACTGAGGATCCTCTTAGAAATAAAAAATAATCTACCTCAGTCTTTCAATGTTCCTTCTATTGGACTGTATTCCTGTCAGAATTAGGTCTTTTCACACTCTTTCCCCTCATCAATCAGAAAAAAAATTGGACTGAGAATTGGTCAAAGTGATCTCTTCTTCATTTTATAGAACATAAGTGGACAGAAGGTCAAAATTGATAAGCCTATTTTTTGACACAAATTTCTGAGTTAAAACTAGCAATTCTAAAGGAAACTTGGCCTGTGGTGCAGACTATTGGGTACATTAACCAGTCTTTTACAGCTACAATAGCAGCAGTGAAAGGCCATGCCTGCAGAAGCCTAAACGAGTTTTACTTCTGAAAGGACTGCACCTATTTAACTTGGGACTACCATCTCTAATCAATTTGGCAGCTGTAAGTTTATAATTATCAACTATTTTTATTGAGGTTGGTTATAATAAAATAACCTTTAGTTCAGTGAATTAGGAAAAAATTGAGTCATTTTCAGATATTCTCTGACCATTCTGGACTGAAAAAATGCTTTAAACCATTTTGCCTAGGCAACAGTGCTGCATACATCAATCTATATAAACTTTTTTACTCTCTACAGCATTGTATTAAAGCTTCTCTGATAAAGTCCTTTCCTACATCACACTGCCAAAGCAATAATGGCCGCTAGAGGTAGTTGGTGCATCCTGACAGTTGTAAATCTGTTTAAAGCTAAACCCCTCTTTTGCAGATGCTTTACAACTCACAGATATAATACCCTTAAACTGTACAAAAACTTCAAACCAAATTTTTGTGTATTCTCTTTTAGGTCCCATGGCAGATTGATCAAGAGACTGGGCGTTGGTTCTTTCCTGATACGCCTCTTCTCGTTGAACTGCGTAGAGCATCCAGAGAGTGGGAGGTGCTCCAGTCTCGTGTCATACAGGCTGAGCTATAATTGGAGGAATGCCTTCCTCCTGCACATGACTCCTGCAGGCGTTCCCCCAGTTTTACAAAGACGAGAGGATAGTAACAATCTTCCAACGGAACTGGAAAAAAATAACTTGCAACAACTATAAACAGTATCACTGGCTGAAACAGAATGCCCTACCAGACGGAATAAAAAGGGTGGGGCTGGATGCTCTACGCAGTTCAATGAGAAGAGGCGTATCAGGTAAGAACCAACGCCCATTCTCCATCGAACTGCTGCGAGAATCCAGAGAGTGGGACATACCAAAGCATATTGTCCTATGGGCAGGATTCCATCTGGACCGGAATTTCCTCTGACACACTCGCCACCTGTTGAAGAACTCGCCTACCGAAGGAGGCCTCAGCGGAGACAAAAGTGTCAATTTTATAGTGTTGGATAAATGGGGATGGAGAGGCCCAAGTAGCCGCCCTACAAATGTCATGAATGGAGGCTTGAGTAGCCCAAGCTACTGAAGTAGCCGCACTCCTGGTAGAGTGGGCAGTCACCCCACTAGGAACTGGTAAGGCTTGAGCCAGATAGGCCTTAGAAATGGTAGCCCTAATCCAGCGACCTACAGTAGACGGGGAGACTTTGCATCCCATTGTCTTTGGCTGAAAGGAGAGGAAAAGAGACTCAGACTTTCTGATAGGCTGAGTTCGATGGATGTATATACGGAGCGCTCTGCGCACATTGAGAGTGTGCCATTGTCGTTCCTTCTCCCGCACGGGCTTTGGACAAAAATTAGGCAGGACCAATTCCTGTGCTCTGTGAAAAGCCGAATTGATTTTAGGCATAAAGACAGGATCAGGCCGTAAAATCACTCGATCAGGATGGAAAACACACAGGTCCCTTCTGACGGATAGAGCTGCAATTTCAGATATCCTTCTAGCTGAAGTTATTGCTACGAGGAAGACCACTTTAAGGGTGAGATATTGAAGGGACGTTTCCCTGAGAGGCTCAAGGGGAGATTTGGTCAGCGCCGTAAGGACTTTATTAAGGTCCCAAGTCGGGTATCTGTGAACCATTGGGGGGGCGCAAGTTAGATGTGATACGAGGATGGTGGGATAGTGGCATAGACGAGTCGCCGGAAACCACCGTCAAAAGGACCTGTCTTCTCAGAGTGTTAGGGGAAAGACCCCTGTCTAGGCCATCTTGCAGAAAAGCCAGAACCTGCACAACGGAAGGAGAGAACGGGTCGATAGAAGATTGACGACACCATTTGGAAAAGTAGTCCCAGGTTGCCTTGTAAATGTGAGTGGTGGAAGGGCGCCTCGCTGCCATGATGGTAGTGATGACCTGGGTCGATAGACCCTCCGATCTTAGCTTTTCCCGCTCAACCTCCAGACGGCCAACTGAAGCCACTGCGGATCTGGATGGAGGAGAGGGCCCTGGGACAGGGAGATCTTGTCCCGTGGAATCCTCCATGGTGGGGACACCGACAGATCGTGAAGGTCTGCGAACCACGGTCTCCTGGGCCAATACGGAGCCACTAGGAGAATTTCTGCTCTCTCCAGAACCAATTTCCGAATCACCCTTGGGATCAAGGGAAGAGGGGGAAAGGCATACAGAAGACCGGGAGGCCAAGGGCAACGCAGGGCATCGTAATTCTCTGCTCCGTTGGTGAGGTAGCGAGAGAAAAATCTTGGTGTCTGAGCATTGTGCGGAGAAGCGAACAGGTCTACCAGAGGCAGGCTGAAGATCTTTGCTGCCTGCTTGAACAGAAGAGGATGAAGGCGCCATTCTGCTTGGTCCAACACGGCTCTGCTGAGCCAATCTGCTCGAACATTGGAGACTCCCAAAATGTGTTCCGCTCTGATGGATAAAAGGTGTGTTTCTGACCATCAACATAACCGCTCTGCCTCTCGCATGAGACGAAGAGAATGAGTGCCCCCTTGACGATTGATATGCGACTTGGTTGTGGTGTTGTCAGTTAAAACCAGTATGTGATTCCTTTGTACCTGAGGGAGGAAAGCCTTCAGGGCCAAGTACACCGCATGGAGCTCCAGCCATTGATGATGCAACGTTGCTCAGCGGCCGACCATACACCCTGAGCTGAAAGGGAGTGCAGATGGGCTCCCCATCCGGAGAGACTTGCATCTGTAGTGATCGTGACTCTTGGAGGTTCCTTGAACAGATGGCCCCTGTTGATAGAAGGTCTTGTCCACCATAGGAGGGAAGTGAGGACTCTTGGAGGGACCTTTACCACGAAGTTGGAGTTGCTCTGACCTGAGCGTTGATACAGCAGAAGGAACCACTGCAACGTTCTAGAATGCAAACATGCCCAAGGAATAATAGATATACAGGAAACAAGTTTCCCTAGTAGCTTGGATAAATCAAGTAAGGAGACTTTACCAGACTACCCAATGGTCTTGATAGAAGCTCGTATGCTATCGAATCTATCCTGAGAAAGGAAAACCTTCTCCATCACCGAATCAATGACAGCTCCTAAATGGGCAATACGGGTGGAAGGACAAGTTGACTCTTTTCCCAGTTAACAAGGAAGCCGTGCGCTTGCAGCACCGAAAGGGTGGTGGCAGTGTCACGTGTAGCCTGAGTTTGGCTGAGTGAAACAATCAAAATGTCATCAAGGTAACAATGAAGCCGGATTGGAAAATGCCTGAGGTGAGCTGCTAGAGCTGCTAGTACTTTAGTAAATGTCCTTGGGGCTGAAACAAGACCAAAGGGAAGGGCCACATACTGAAAATGCTGATTATTGTAACAAAATCTCAAGTATTTTGAATGCGAGGGAAGGATTGGGATATGGAGATAAGCCTCGGATAGGTCTACTGAAGTCATCCAGTCTCCCTCTCTGACGCTCTGCAAAATGGATTGAAGGGTATGCATTTTAAATTTATGTCAGACAATATACCGATTGAGCCTCTTCAAATCCAAAATGGGTCTCCAGCCTCCAGAATGTTTAGGGACTAAAAAGAGGAGGGAGTAGAACCCCTCACCCCGCTGTGAGGCAGGTACGGGCTGGATCGCCCTAATATCTGCGAGATGTTTGATGGCTGATGACATGAGCTCCCGCTTGGTCGGGTTCCTGGAGAGGGGAGAAACCATAAAGTGATCCGGTGGTGAAGAATGAAACTGGAGAGAAAGACCAAATTTAACGGTGTCTCTGACCCAAATATCCGAAGTGGATGTTTCCCACTGGTGAGCAAAGTGCCTAAGGCGCCCGCCAATGGGATAGGAGGCAGGAGATCTATCTGGGTCTCCGGGACACCCTATTTTCTGAACCTCTGAAGGGCTTCCTGTAGCTTCCTCCCCTCCTGCCTCTATCACCTGAGTCGCTTCTGTCTTGGTAGGCCGGCCGAAAGGACGACGAGGCCTGAAATCTAGGGGAGAAGGCATGTTGGCCAAAGGGACGAAAGGAACCCCTCCGAAATGGCTGGGACCCTCTGGCTTCTGGTTTACAGAAAAGAGACGGTAGAAATTTCTTCTTATTACGTGCCTCCATTAATAACAGGTCTAAGGCAGGGCCGAAAAGCTTCCCTCCTGATATGGGAGCTGAGGCTAGCTTGGATTTATTTCTGACATCCGTGTGCCATTGACGGAGCCAGAGCAGCCTACGGGCAGCAACGTTTGAGGAAATGGCCCGGGCTAAGAACCTCACGGAGTGAAAGGTGGCATCGGCCGCAAATTCGGCCACGGCCGTGAGCTTGGTGATGTCCTGCAGGGCTCTGGTGTTGGAAGCGGGGACATGCTGCTTTAGTTGTTTAAGCTACCTTATGGAAGAGCGGGTAAAAAAGGAGGCAGTGTGGCCGACCTTATGGCCCAGGCATCTGACTGATGCGCCCGCCGGAGCACCAATTCCATATGCTTATCCTCCGGTTTAAGCGCCTCCAGGGCATCAGTGGGATTGGAAGAAGAAGAAGCCAATCTAATAATAGGGTCGTCTACCTCTGGAGTAGCCAGCAAGGCTGAAAACTCCGGATCGAGGTTAAACAGCCTCTTATCTTGGTTAGAAGGGGCAGGAGAGGGGCCTGTGGATGTCAGCTGTCTTGCTACGAGATCGGAGAATATCGGGGGGGTAGGAATTACCTCGGTCTCAACGATCGGATGAGTGAATATGGAATCTTCTTGACCCCCCGTGGGAGCTGGAGGCGGCTCAGAAGCAGATGGAGAAAGAAGACCTGAAATATTTTTTGCTTTAAATAATAAAGATTTAAACAACTGAGGTTTGAACAGGCCCACCATAGCTGGTTGCTCAGGGGAAATACCTTCATCTTCAGACATTTCCTCCTCCATAGGGTCTAGTGTAAATAGGGGTTCCGAATAATGAAGTGACCCTCTAACAGAACCATCTTCCTCTTCTACAGACTGAAAGTCCCCTTCTTCCTCTACCAGGGCTTCCGCACCCTCCAGACATGGAACTTCAAATTGGAGAGGTACCGGTCCCTGCTGGGAAGTCGACCCGGCGATTGGTTTAGTAGGCACGGTTGTAATTCCGGGTGTCAATCCCTGAGGCTCTGACCTTGAGAGTTGCTGCATGCCTTCAGCGATCCCTTGACGGATGGCGAGCTGCATCCACTCCTTGATATTGTCTGGGATAACAAAAGAAACCGGGTCCTGGTGTAGGCCCGCTGCAGTTGGTGTAAAGGTGGCCTCGGGAGTGCAAGGAGAATGGAGGCTCCGTGTTGAGCTACACCTGGAGGGGGAAGATTGTCCAGGCGGGGGAGAATGCACAAAAGGAGGGGGGAGCTGGGGCTACAGCAGGCGAGTCCCTCGAACATTTGCTGAATTCTTTTTCCAGAGCCTTATGGCGCCTCAAGGCATCCTTTTGAGAGGCACTGGAAGAATCCTTGTCCTTTGCACACAAATAGTGGGTCTTGGACTTGGCCTTTAAGGAAGGCCCACTCAGATTTTCCTCTGCCATGATACTAAATATATCAGAGAGGCAGTTGGTGCACCAAGGAGTTTGGCCTTTCGCTCTAGCCGGTTTTCCTGAAGTTGGGCCACGTCCCCCTTTTGGAAAGGAGAGGGGAAAAAGATCCCTTAACTATCTGCCTACTATGATCAAAGCAATCTTCTATTATAGTATTTAAAACATATTATTTATTATTTATTTATTTATTTATTTATTTTTAATAAAAGGGGGCGGAGCCCAAAGGTAACTAAATTGAGGAAAAAACTCAATAAGTAATTAGCTAAATAACAGGGGGAAACCAAATCCAACGCTGAGGCCAGAGAAAGGAAAAATAACCCATATATATATATATATAGATATATAATCAGATATGCAGAGACAAAAAGGGAGGTGTTGAGCAGGCCTCCTAAGGCAGCCTCCCAGCGAACTTGGAAGGTACGTGCCTGTGTCCCTGGATGAGTTGCGGGCAAACAAAACAGAACCAACTAGGCACAGGAAGGTAGCAGTGAATAACGGGGCCCGGAGCCACAGTATCACCAGTAAATCAGGCTCCACGCACCCTTTCATGCTGTGGGCCTACCAGAACCACGCAACTTTTTAAAAGAGTAGGCAAAATGGCGCCGACCATGAGGCACGCCTAAAATGGCCACCCGTAATGGCGCTACCAGGCCAGGGACGCACCAGCTCTTAAACGAGAAAAAAACAAGAAAGGAAGAGCTGGGAGAAGAAGTAGAGCTTCCTCTAAGTGCGTTGGTTGGAGGGAAGACGCAATGAAAAAAGAGAAGCTAAACGAAGGGCCGCTCCTGGGAGCACAACTTAAAGGCTGGCAGAAGCAGAGGAAGGGGGGGTGGGGGTGGGTCAAAAGGCTCCGACTCCCCCTAACTCCCCCCAAATGGCGAAGAAACTCGCGTGACAAAAAATTTGGGACCGCACCAGAGGCAAGGGACAAGGATTAAAGCAAATTCAAACCTGATATCAAAAACACTAAAAGAGCAGTCTGCAATGGCCGAGATACGGAGAAATTAGCTGCCTGTCTGTCGAAGGCTGAGCTAAAACTGGGGGAACGCCTGTAGGAGTCATGTGCAGGAAGAGGGCGTTCCTCCAATTATAGCTCAGCCTGTATGTCACGAGACTGGAGCACCTCCCACTCTCTGGATGCTCGCAGCAGTTCGACGGAGAAGGTTGATGATTCTTACTGGTGGGTTTTTTTTAATCAGAATCTATTTGTAGCCACTAAGTACTTATTTAGTTTCATTTCTGCTATATACTGTAAAATTGTTGCTTGCCCACCTTGTCATCTTGCCCACAGCAATATTGGAATGGAGGTGTTGGGAAAACATTTGTAGACAATCTCGTGATTCAAATGAGATTGGAATCCTTGTATACATTTTCTTCCATTGTCTCTTCTACAATAAAAAAGTTCTACCCTTTCAACATTCCTCATTAATGAAATTCACTTCTTCCTTGAGGTACAAGTCGAATGCCTCCTCTTCAGGATCTGAATTTAACTCTTATGAATAGAATGGTACCAGATACTGTTGTTGGTTGTTCTTATTTTAAAAACGCAATCTTTGCCTTAAAGTGTATGATCAATTTGAAGTTGATGTTGTCTGTCCAGCAACATCCATGCATAAACTGACCTTTTATATTGTTGTAAAAAATTACTTGACATCAACTTTGAATTATTTTTGAAGTCCATAAGCTGCTTAGTTAGTTAGTTTATTGTCATTGCACCTCATACAATGAAATCAAACAACATCTTCAGTGCACATCATGACCATGAAAATAAACAAACATACATCCTTCACACTCCACACATTGAATTGAAAACCCCTGACACCGCACCAACACTGCACTATACAGCAGAATTCAAGAGAGCTACTGCCCTGGGATAGAAGCTGTTTTTCAGCCTATTTGCCCTTGTTTTTATTATTCTGTACCGTCTGCCAGATGGTAATAGTTAAAAAAAAGGGTTCCCAGGATGAGATGGATCTTTGAAAATGTTTTGAACTTTCTTAAGGCAGTGGGAGCTATAAAGCTCTTCCAAAGAGGGGAGATGGCAACCAATGATCTTCTGGGCAATGATGTTAACCCTCTGGAGTGCTGTCCTATCTGCTATTGTATAATTGGCAAACCATATAGATATCATGCAGCAAGTATCTTAACTCTCTATGGTGCAGCAGTAGAAGGTCACCAGCAGTTTTTCATTCAGTTGTTGTTTTCTGAGAAGTCTCAGGTAGTATAATCCTTGCTGGGCCCTTTTGACCAGTGCTGCAATGTGAGCACCCCAGGTCAGGTCCTCTTTTATGATAACACCCAGAAACTTAAAACTGGCCACTTGCTCCACTCGGTCTCCATTGATAAGCAAGGGTTGGATGTCTTGATTTGTTCCTTCACTATAAGCTCCTTGGTCTTTTTGGTGTTGAGGACCAAGTTATTGTCTCCACACCACGAAAGCAGCCAGTCCACCTCATCTCGGTAGTCAGACTCATCCCCCTGGAGATGAGTCCCACCACTGTTGTATCATCTGCAAATTTAGTAATAGTATTACTGGAGTGAGTGGGAACGAAGTTATACACATAAAGAGTATAGAGTAAGGGACCCAACACACAACCCTATGGTGTACCAGTGTTAAGAATAAGGGCTGAAGAGGTATGATTACCTAATCTGACCCTCTGTGAGCGGCCAGACAGGAAATCCAAAATCCAAAGGCAGATTGAATAAGAAAGTCCAAGGTCCAGAAGTTTAGATACTAGTCTATGTGGAAGAATTGTGTTAAATGCAGAACTAAAATATACAAAAAGCATCCTCACATAGCCCAGAGTCAGAGCAGCGTGAAGAGTGATGGCTACAGCGTCCTCTGTAGATCTATTTCTTCTGTATGCAGACTGGTGTTTATTAAATGTATGTGGAAGACCAGAAATGATGTGCTGGCATGCCAATTTCTCAAAGCACTTCATGATGTGAGTGCCACTAGTTTGTAATCGTTGAGGTTATTGATAGGGAACTTCTTTGGCAGCGGAACAATGGTGGAAGTCTTCAAACAAGATGGAATAGTGGACTGGGATAAAGACCGATTGAAGATCCTGGTAAAGACTCCAGCCAACTGATCAGCACCATCTTTAAGCACTCAGCCAAAGATACTATCAGGGCCGGCAGCCTTTCTAGGATCCACAGCCCTCAGAAAGCTCTTCACCTCCTATTCCTCCACAAAGAGGTGGGTGCAATAATTGGCTGGTGGTTATATTTTATCTGTCTTTGATGTCTCCACTTCAGAGTGAGCAAAGAAATGATTCATTTTAAAATGAATGTTTTTAGACAGGGAAAGGTAGAATGAAAGAGGCCAAACAGCAGTAAGATGGAGGGACTTAGGTGTGGTGGCAATGAATGCACACTTGGAAGACCTGAAAAACCAGGTTAGGGACAGATTTTCATGGGGAAAATTTACCTATATGATTGCATCAGGTCACAGTGACTTGATGGCATATAAGCAATCTATCTGTCAGGCTTTTATGAGTATATACAATTTTCTCTAGAAAGTTCTTGTAATTTGTAAGATTATTATAAAACATCTGAGCATTCTCTTTTTACAGATTCTTTGGTAACAGACCAGTGTCATCTATTTGTAACAGACCAGTGTCATCTTGTGGTCTATTTAGGGCATTTTATTTTGTGTGTGTGTGTGTATATGAGTGTGTGTGTATTTTCCAACTGCTATTTTATCTTGATCTGAGCAGTTTTTGTAATTTATTTTCTTAGGCTTTTATATTTCACATTTCTTTTTTTCAACAAGGCTAAATCTTTTAGCTACATGCCTATACGCTATACATCCAAGAAGAAGTTTTACAGAAATTATGTCAATTTTTGCAATTTGATATTTTATGACAACCTCTGTCTTTCACACCTAGTAAGTCAATGGATTGCAGGTGAGGTAACTCCTGGAAAAATAATGGAATTGCCAAGCTGCTAATCCAAAACAGGACAAAGGATCAGAATATGAATACATAGAAGTCATCTGAGATTTGAGACCTCCAGTCTTCCCTCCTACAATGTACTACAAATATAAACATAAATATTCCAGTTTCAATAAAAGAAATTATTAAGAAATTCTGCTGCCTAATTCCTCGGCATCTAACTTTGGTGTACTAGCTGCTTCTTTGTTAATTTGCACCTCCATGAAAATCAATGTCTATGTCACAACTAGTCTGTTATGTTTATTTAGCATTAACTTATTAATCCTGCTGTTAAAGGCAAAAAGGAACTGAAACTTTCTGATATCTTCAATGAAATTATGGCAAAATATACATACATTTTCATTTTGGTTGCAAATTTTAAGATCTAAATATAGCTGAGAAGCACCACATAGGCGAGCAAAATCAAGGAAGTGAGAACTATTTCTCTAAATTATCAATGCAATTCTGGGATAAATGAAAGATAAACTGACCATCTTCATTTACACTAAATTAATTTACCTACTGGCCAATCATAATTACCCGATTTGGAGTTCAGTTTAACACAAATTATTCTGAAAAAATCCTTTATTTAAATGCTATGTTTATTTTTATTGAATTTACTCAACCTGATGCTAATCATTCTTGGTGGGGGAAGTTATTTCATTTAGTGAGACTGCAAAGATATACTGACTAAAAGACAATAATTGATCTTCAATTCATTTGTTTGAAGCAATATTTCTTGAAATGAGCAACTTTTTAAGATGAGTGAATTTCAACACCCAGAATTTTGCCAGTTGAAACCACTCATCTTTAAAATACTGAGGTTGAGAAACACTAGTTTGAAACTTCACTTGAAATAGTCACTTATTACACAGCAACATAGTAACATCATACAGTCATTCAAAAAAGCTAATTATAATTATTTATTCACTCTGATCAGAATGGATTTTTACCAAAGAGACAGATTAAAGACAATATGAGGGTAATCCTGGACACATTGGAATATTATGAAGCGCACCCGGAAAAACAAATGGCTTTGATATTCTTAGATGCCCAAAAGGCATTTGATAATGTGAACTGGAGATTTAGGTTATTAATATTGGAACAGATGGGCTTTGCTAGAAAATTTATCCAAGCAATAGAAGCCGTATATTATAAGCAAACGGCAAAAGTAATGATAGATGGAGAATTCACAGACTCTATCAATATTTAAAAAGGTACAAGACAAGGATGCCCATTATCTCCTTTGTTATTTGTATTGACCTTGGAAGTCTTAAATAGAAATATTAGAGAGGATATAAACATAAAAGGAATGAAAGTCAAAAAGGAGGAATTTAAATTGCAAGCCTTTGCGGATGACTTGGTCTTTATTTTGGAAGACCCTTTAGAGACAGCTTTAAAACTGTTGGAAAAGATAGAAATGTATGGGGAGATGGCTGGTTTGAAAATAAATAAAGACAAAACAAAGATTCTGACAAAGAACATGTTATTAAGACAAAGAGAAGAGCTGGCAGATTTATTGAAAATTTAAGTTATGAACAAAGTTAAATATTTGGGGATATATCTGACGTCAAGATGTACTACACTGAAAGAGAATAACTATATTAAACTTAAACAGCAGATAGCATCCTACCTGAAAAAATGGGAAAACCTACAATTGTCATTGATAGGTAGAATTTCAACAATTAAGATGAATATTTTACCCAGAATTTTATATTTGTTCCAAACAATACCAATTAGGTTAAGTAAGGATTACTTTGAAGAATTAAATAAAATTGTGTTGAAGTATATATGGCAAGGCAAGAAAGCGAGAATAAAATTAAAACTTTTACAGGATGCTAGAATTAGAGGAGGATTTGGCCTTCCTAATTGGGAGTTGTATTATCAAGCTGCAAACTTAATGTGGGTTAAAGAATGGATAACGTTAAGAAAGACTAGATTGTTAGCATTAGAAGGTCATGATTTGTTATTGGGTTGGCTTTTTTATGGTATAAGGGAACTAAATCACAGGGTTATTTTAGAAGGCATTATATACGGGAATCGTTATGGTTGAATTGGGAGAAAATTAAGAAACAATGTTATTTGAAAATTCCAGTTTGGTTATCAACTATTGAAGCTTTTTCGTATCCTATAACTTATAAGAAAGAACAAACAGTTAGATATGGGGAAATATTGGATAAAAAGGGTGAATTTAAAACGATGCAAAATTTAGAAGAACAAGGTATAAAGATGAATTGGTTTTCATATGCGCAAATACATGCAAGGTATCTTAAAGATTCTAAAATAGAAGGATTTTATGATAAATTGACTGATTTAGATAGGATTTTGACAGGTACTGATGAAAAAGTGATTAAAAAACTATATAGTTATTTGTTGGAAATTAAATTAGAGGAAGAACAAGTTAAAGAAACAATGATTGCTTGGGGGAAGAATTTTGGACATGGGATTGATTTAGAGAAATGGCAAAAATTGTGGTCACAAAATTATAAAATGACAATGTCAACAGCATATAAAGAAAATTTGTATGTTTTACAGGTGGCACTTTCCCCCGACAAGAATAGCAAGAATGTTCAAGAATAAATCTGAAAAATGCTGGAAATGTCATCAGATTCCTGGTTCATATTACCATATGTGGTGGACTTGTGAGGAGGCCAGGAAATACTGGACTAGAATTCGCATATGGTTGGAAAAAATGACAAAGAAACATATAGACTTGAAACCGGAGATTTTTTTATTGGGAATCTTACCTGATATATATAATAAAAACTAAAAGTATTTGATTGTAAATGTATTAACAGCGGCTAGGATTGTATTTGCTAAACATTGGAAGAGTGAGAAAATACCATTAGAGGAAGAAATTATTAAGAAAATATTGGAATGTGCTGAAATGAGTAAATTGACATTTGAAATTAGAGAACAAGAAGATAAACAATTTTATGAAGTTTGGGATCTCTTTTATCAATGGTTAGATAATACAATATAATAATAGAATATTTAGAAATTTAGGAAATAACGAATATATAATTTTTCTGGGTTTTGATAATTTTTTTAGAATACTTTATTAAGATAGATTTGGTATGATTCTATGATTTGTTATAAAATAATTTAACTCAATTATAGTTTTCTCGCTTAAGTATGAATTAGTAAAATTATAGTCAAATGATTGTTCAATAATGATATTAGGATATTTAACTGATAATTGATAATGTGAGTTATTATGTAATATAATTATTTCGATGACTATGAAATGGATGCACAAAAGGGAGTGGTAAACCAATCGATACACTGTAAATTTATGAAGAATGATATTTTTTTATGTTATGTTTTATGTTTTATATGTTTTTGTTTGTCATTAAAATCAATAAAACTTTTATCAAAAAAAAAAGCTAATTATAATAGCAATAGTACTTACACTTATATACCGCTTCACAGTGCTTTACAGCCCTCTCTAAGTGGTTTACAGAGTCAGTATACGGCCCCCAACAGTCTGGGTCTTCATTTTACCATCCTCGGAAGGATGGAAGGTTCAAGCTACCATGTATAGTGAGCAAACTGCTAGCAGTGGGAGAGTTAGCCTGCAATACTGCATTCTACCTACTGTGCTACCAGATTATGCTTTCAGAAACACAGTTTATATTTATAAATCCTACGGTCATTGGTGTGCCTGTGGAATGTTTCATTGGAGCCTGCCATGCTCCCTATTCCAGCTAATTTTTAATTGAAGGGAAAGGAGGGGAAGGCATGCAGCAAGGTAAGCCATCAGTTTTCCATCCTCAATGTTTCAAATATGTTAAGAAATCTATTTGGTTTCTTAAAAAATAACCACAATGTGTGACTATGTTCGGAGTGTTCTCTTCTGACTATTAAAAGGGCAACTGTTAGTAAGAAACATGTGTCCAGTAAGTAAGCAGCAGGCTGGGCACAGAGCTTCTTGCTGAATTGAAAGAGCACTTTCTAATGCTTCCATTTTCCTAGGAGAACTGAAAATTTATGTATTTCAGGGACAACTAACAGCCCTCCCCCAGAAGCCATTTTGCAAGGCTAGAATATATTTTCAAAATTCTGAATGTGTCCACCAATGTCCCAAATTAGGGAGCTCCATTTTTGTATGTGCAGAACATATTTCTGAAACTGGATTATTTCTGCCCTCCTCTCTCTTCAAACTTCTATGCCACATGCCATTCTAGTGGTGTCCAACCCTCAGGAGTTGTTAGTGGCTGAACTAGAAAACACATGAAAGCCCATCTTTTTCTGTTGTCTAGATCCTATCTGTTATGCATAATTAAAACCAATTTAAAGATAAAGTAAGTGAAACATAAAATATAAGTTGCTGACCTATTTAAGACTATTGCAATAGATTCACAGTATTTAAAATAAAACCTTACAGGGGTCAAATAGTATACCTATTATCCCCTGAAACTCACACTGACCTTTTTATTTTCCATTGGACTTGCAATTTTCCAGCAGTTTAAGCTCGTTTGACTTAATGACTCCAACATGAAGTTGAAGATGGAAAATGTTTCTGGCAAGATTGTTCCACTCAAGAGTAATTTATGCAGGTGTATTTGCGTCAGGCCCCACCTGTTTTATACTATGGACTCTATGTCACTGACCTTTTGTCTGGAATTTTCAGTTGGTATGCCTATATACAATATCATTTATGGCACATTGTGTACTTGTAGCACTTAAATAACTGAAGTTTACTAGAAGAAAACATAATAGTCAAATATCAATGGACTTTCTTATTACCTTAGAAGATTCTTGTAACTGAATTAAGTTCAATATTTTTTATTTAAGGCTATAATAAAACATATATATCTATTACAAAACACATTTCATATACAGTCATTTTATTTGAAAATTTGTTTCTAAATGATGTTGCTAAAGTGATCAGCATTTATTGAGGGTGATTTTCCTATATAATAGTAAGCCTTCCTGAGTAAAGAAAAAAGAAAAAGTAACAATAAGCCTTTACTGGAGCTAACACAAAAGGGAATGATAAGAAAAGTTTTTAGATCAAATTATCTGGGTTTTTTTATCGTAATAGATGGAGAGGATGGGGGGAGGGAAGAAGCAGTAGCAGGAGGAGGAGAAGAAGTGGAGGAGGAGGAAGAGGAAGAAGATTGGATAATAAAGTGCCTAGAAATAATAGAAATCAATGGAAACATCAGATGTTTTGCCAAAAGATCAATGGTTAGATACAGTTGCTAATCAATGCTGATAGACTGGGAGAAATTAACATTAAGAGAGGAATCTTTCAAGGAGACTTATTCTTACCACTATTGTTTTTTATTGCACGGATTCTTTTGTCAACAATATCGAACTAGTAAAGCCACAGCTATTAAACATTAAAAACATGTACCAATCTATCCTACTACCTTTATGTGGGCAATCTGAAGTTGTATGGAAAATATATCTGAAATAGAATAGTGATCCAACAGTATCTGTATATACAAACAAGATATTGCAATGGAATTTGGATTGGACAAATGTGGCATCCTACAATCAAACTGGGGGGGGGGGAGGCAGTGAAAGTCTAAATTCAGTGAAGGAAATACCATCCACACTATTATAACTTGAGCAATTCCAATCAATAGATACATAGCTGGAATAGTGAACTGGACCCAAAACTAAAAGCCCTGGAGAAAGGTAGGTAGGTAGATAAATTACAGACTGGATTTGGCATTTTTACCCATATATCAAGTTCTTCCAAAGGTCTTGGTATAGGCAGATTTATTTTATGCTATTATTTTATTGTATTTATTTTTCACATTTCTGAACTGCCCATCTCCCTCGTTGAGTAACCCTGAGTGGTATACAATAAAATGTTAAAATATAAAATAGTGTATATACATTCTCCGTTATGCTGCTATGAGAGTTCAGGATAGGGTAAACACCACCTCTTCATCATCGTATTGAGTCTGCCAAGCTGTTTAGATCTGCCTCTGTTGCCATGGTTACCCAGCTTTCACCTCAGTCCCTTGTCAGGACCAGGCGTGTCTGAGTTTAGCCCACAAATTCTAATGGTACAGTTCTCAGGATTGGAAGAAAGAAAAAGCCAAGAGGAAATTCGTTTTTAGGGTGATATGCTCCCGTGAGCACGATTGAGCTGGTACCTAGATTGGAGGTTGGGGCTTCGGCCCCATCTCACATTGATTCCAGCGCCGGGGCCTTAGAAGCTGGCGCTGAGGGCAGTGTGATTGCAATCAGTGAGTGATAGTGGCACAAGAGCCTAGGTTCGTGCTGACGGACCGTAACATTCCCTGCTATCGCCATTCCACTTGGCCATGCCCCACCTTATTGCCACAGGATGCTAATTCCCACAAACGCTAATTCCCACTAATACGGCGAGTGGGAAACTGCAAAACACTGAAGATAGGTGATAGGACAGCAGGCAGGGAGACCTCACAGCAGCTTTGCACCACTCAGCTGGCCAGTAGGTTGTGGGAGAAACAGCACGCCTCAGCCTTCAAAATTGAGGACGTGGGGCCTCCTCCAGCCACTCAGGCCTTTTCTCTTAGTGGCTCACAGGCCCCTAGGAGCAAGAAAGGGCATGCCAGGCCTTACTCCACAACCCAGGACATAGCGGTAAAATTTAAGGCCAAAGCTGTCGTGAATAAGAAGTCCAAAGCAGAGGAAAAGACCAAGAAGTGGAGACACAAGGCCCTGGAATAACTGTTTGTGAAGGGCCTGGAAAACGTAGAGGGGCAGAACCAACAGTCACCGCACTCAGATGACTTACAGGATTCCTGCCAAAACGTATCTATGTCAAGGGAGAAAGAACAAGATTCGGCACAGCACTCCCAGGTCTGGTCACCAGATGGTGCTAAGTGAGGCAAATTTATCTATGCCTCAGGACCTAAGCAAAGCAGGCCTGATCACCCAGCCTGCAAATTTGCCTACATGCTTGCCAATTAGAGGTTGGAATCCACCCAAGAGTAGGCAAAGGCCAGTAGCTTCACTCCTACTGTGGTGGGCCTACTTGTTGACTCCTCTCTAAATGTAGCATTTATGATTATGGCCAAAGAGCTCAATTTTGGTTTCATCATTCCAAATGACTTTGTGCCAGAAGGCTTGAGGCTTGTCTCTGTGCTGTTTGGTGTATTGTAAGCAGGATACGTTGTGGAATTTGAGTACTAATGTCTTTCTTCTGGCGACTCGATCATGCAGCCCATCTTTCTTCCAGTGCTTCCTTATTGTGCATCTTGAAACAGCCACACCACATGTTTTTAGAGAGTCCTGTATTTCACCTGAAGTTATTTGTGGGTTTTTCTTTGCATCCCGAACAATTTTCCTGGCAGTTTTGGCTGAAATTTTAGTTGGTCTACCTGATCGTGGTTTGGTTTCAACAGAACCTCTCATTTTCCACTTCTTGATTAGTGTTTGAACACTGCTGATTGGCATTCTCAATTCCTTGGATATCTTTTTATATCCCTTTCCTGTTTTATTCAGTTCAACTACCTTTTCCCGCAGATCCTTTGACAATTATTTTGCTTTCTCCATGACTCAGAAGCCAGAAACGTCAGTGCAGCACTAGATGAAAGATGCAAGGGTCTGTCAGGAGTCCAGAAACTCATTGACCTTTTATACACACACACTAATTACAAGCAAACAGATCACAGGTGAGATGGTTACTTTTAATAGCCATTCAAACCCCTTTGTGCCAACCTGTGTGCATGTTATCAGGCCAAAATCATCAGGGTATGTAAACTTTTGATCAGGGTCATTTGGGTAGATTCTGTTGTCATTATGATTTAAAAAGAGTAAACACAGTTGATTGATAATAAATGGCTTCAGCCATACACCAACCATGAGTGAAAGCAAAGTTTTTGTGTTATCATTCATATTCTCTGAAAAATGGCCAAGAAATCATAAATTCTGCCAGGGATATATATCTATATCAAAAGGACCTAAACCTTCCGAAAAACGGAATCACTTTTTGTGCCTTTCCAGCCTCCAACTTAGGCCACAGGGCCACTCCATCAACAATGAGCAGGTGGGTTTGGTCCTGCATTACTACAGTTTATGAGACTCAGGCACTTCCAGTGCCCAGTAGACTCACAGCTTACTCCACAAGGAGTGCGACTACAACAGTGGCTTGGGCTACGCAACCCTCCATAGAAGAAATCTGCTGGGCTGCCACTTGGTCCTCGCCCTCCCCGTTTATCCAGTCTGGACATCTTCACCTCAGCTGCCTTTGGGAGGAGGGTGCTCCAGAGGGTGCACACGGGGCAGGGATATCTGGACCAGACTTAGGCCCTCCCATGGACCCTCCGGCTTTGGTATGTCCCTATCCTGGACTCTAGCAGCAGCATAATGGAGAAAGGACATTGGCTTACCTGAGATGCCCATTCTCGTTATCTGCTAGAGAATCCAGCCCCACACTAGTGATGTCTGGTTGTTTTTTGGGTGGGACTATTGTTTTTACAGAGACATATCACGTCTCTCAAGTCCACTTCATCGAAAGCTGGGTAACTACAGCAACAGAGGCGGGTCTAAACAGCTTAGCAGACTCAGTCCGATGATGAAGGAGGTGGAGTTTACCCTATCCTGGACTCTCTAGCAGATAACAAAAATGGGCATCTCAGGTAAGCCAACACCCTTTTTAAGAGCCATGGTGGCACAGGGTTAGAATGCAGTACTGCAGGATACAAATTGCAGACAGCTGGTTGACAATCAGCTGTCTGCAATTTGGCAGATCGAATCTTACTAAGCTCAAGGTTGACTCAGCCCTCCATCCTTCTGAGGTGAGTAAAATGAGGACCCAGATTGTTGGGGGAAATATGTTGACTCTGTAAACTGCTTAGAGGGGGCTGTAAAACCACTGTGAAGTGTATATAAATTTAAGTGCTATTGCTATTGCTATTATACATTCATGCATGCATGCACACATATATAAATACATACCTTTGGAAGATATGTGGGCAAACATGTCAAATCCAGTCTATAATAAATTTAAATAATATAAACTATACAGAGAAAATTCAACATCTGGAGTAAGTTTCAATAATTTTCAAAAAAAGTAGATGTCTTACAACATGCCATCTCATGGTATCTTATATAGAATTAGGGCATAAGATTTTGTGGAATTCAATTTATTTCATCAGATTTCCCCAAGTATTATCCTGTTATATATAGTCCATTTCTGTAAACACTATTCCACAGCCTTTTTTCATTACAGAAATCTACAATGCACTTTTGTAATAAATATTTTCAGATACAAAATGGTAAATAGAGAATTCTATACTTAATACCATTCGCATAAAGTTGATAAAATTAAATATACAGCTAATACAAATATTCTCCAATCAGATATTTTCATAATTTTTTACCTTGTTCTACTAAAAACAACTCTATTCAGTCTCTAGGGATATTGCTAAGATTTTTAGAGGCTTTATGTTGTGCATTCCTAATTTACAAAATCCTGCTCCATTTAGAAAAATAGTTTTATACCTCGATTGTAATTGTAAAAATAAGTCAAATGTTTCTGAGAGTCATTTCCCTGGCTGGTGCAATCAGTTGAAGGGACATTGGTACAATTACCCATGAACGTCCTTTCTCGTTGGACTCTGAGAGAGTCTAGTGTGGGTAATCCTCATCTCCTCATCACATGATTGAGCCTGCCAAATCATTGATCACCGTTGCTATGGATACCCCAGCTTTTGGCAAAGGATTCTTGACAGGCATTTTTGTGTTCTGAAAAATATTAAAACAACCTTCTCCCCTACCACCAGACCTCCTTAGAGTGGGCCTAGACTCTCTTGCAGTCCAACAAGAAAGGATGTTCACAGATAATTACACCAACATCCCTTTGCCGTTAGACTGCTGCGAGAGTCTAGTGTGGGACTTACCAAAGCTGGCATGTCCCCTGGGAGGGTTAGGTCTGGTCCTCATCCGCCTGCTGATACAACTCGCCAAAAGCCGCATCCGCAGACGTGAAAGAGTCCAGACAGTAATGTTGGATAAACGGGGAAGGAGATGACCAGGTGGCAGCCGGCAAATCTCCTCAATAGATGCTTGAGTAGCCCAAGCTGCCATTGTGGCTGCACTCCTTGTGGAGTGAGCCATTAGTCTACTGGGCACAGGGAGCCCCGAGTCTCATAAGCCGATGCTATGCAGGATCGAATCTACCTGCCCATAGTCAAAGGTGAAATCTTGTTTCCTAACAAAGCCAGTTGAAAGAAAACAAAGAGAGATTCTGTGTTTTGGAATGAAGAAGTTCTTTTAAAGTAAATCTTCAATGCCCTGCGAACATCCAGAGCATGCCATTTCTTCTCCAGTTCATGAGTTGGATTAGGATTAAAAACCAGTTCCTGCGCTCTGTGGAACAAAGAATTAACTTTTGGAACAAAAGTGGGATCTAGTCTCAGAACCACCCTGTTATAGTGAAAGATCTGCCCTAACAGAGACCACTGCTAGTTCTGAAACCCTTCTAGCCGACGTTATGGCCACCAAGAAGGCTACCTCAATAGCTCTTAGTGGCTCAAAGGGAGTTCCTGTAAGAGTACCATATGCTACCTGTGGACTACTGGAGAACATAGATTCAATGCCCCTCTGAAAAATCTGCAGACTAACGGATGGTAAGCAATAGATTCCAATGACCCCCTGAATAAGACAGAAGACAAAGCTGCTATCTGTCTGCGAAGAGTATTAGGTGACAGCCCCTTGTCCAACCTGTCTTGCAGAAATTCAAGAATGTCACCAATAGAGGCCTCCATGGCCATACGACTAGCCTTATTGCACCAAGGGCAGAAGGTCCTCCAAGTTGTATCATAAATGCACTTGGTAGAAGCCTTTTTATATCTCTGTATAGTATCTGTGACTCTAGCAGAGAAACTATCCCTACTTAACAATCCCCTCTCATAGAACCTGACATGTCAATCCCTGAAGGGCCCCCTGGGTGAAATTCTGCAGCTGAGGGAGTAAAAATGGATTGAGCCATAGGAAAGGGGTTGACTAAAAGGCTGACTAAATTGAGGGAGGGCAGGAGCAGCCCAAGCAATAGGCCTGTTGCTGGGGCTTTTTCTGCTTAAATCTTGAGGAAGAGCAGAATTGAACTCAGCAGCTCCCTCTGGTGCCCAAGACTGCGGGATTTGAATATTAACAGTTTCCAAATCTGCCCCAGCAACAGTTGGATGGGGTGACAGTTGGCCCTGCCCCTCTCTTTGCTCCTGGCCCTTAGCAAACTGCTTTTCAAGGGCCTCATGTCTTCACTTTTCCACTCATTCCTCTGCCTTGGATTTTTTTTTCTTTGTGGCCACAGCTTTGGCCTTAACCCTAGCTGCTGCCCCTTGGGCTGAGGAAGGCCTTCGGGATCTTCTGCTGTGCCTTGAAGAGGCTTGTGCCATTGCAGGAGACAGCGGCTCTTCTCTGCCTGCTTCCCCTTCCATTCCTTTGATTGGGAGTTACTGTTAAGCAGTCACTTGTGTCCAGGCCACACAGACTAGAAAACCCTGAAGCCTCAAATCAAGCAGGGGATCGATCTCTCCATCCCACAATACAGTCTGTCAGCTATGCAGCAGGAACTTCGGGCAGCATGAAAGAAGGGAATTAGCCGATTAGGGAAATGTAACCCCTATCGCCACTCCGTTTGCTCCCTGCAATGACTTACAGTCTGTAGGCTTGATCCGCTGGTAAGCCCTACAGTCTGTAGGGCTTGATCCTCAGAGCCAGGATTGATCACTGGCCCTGGAATCACCTTACGGGGAAGGGGAAGGTCCCTTCCAGCCCCCGTGCGGCATCTTCTCAGTGGTCCCGGGTCCCGGGAGCTGCTGCAATCTTTGTGCCGATGAGCTGTTCACTCCAAGCTGATCACGCTTCTTTTTACTTTGAGTTTTTTCTGAATTTGTTAGCTCTTTCTCTGAGAGCGCCTACTCAGAACATGACTGTCTCGGTGAGCAGACTGAGCAGAAAGCTGGGTTATATCCATAGCAATGATGGCGAGGTCAATGATTTGGCAGGCTCAGTCACCTTTAAAACCATTTATGGTTGATTATCTAAGGAACCACTTATTTCCAATTGTTTCTGTCTGTCTCTTACATTTGAGCAGAATGGGTGAGCTCTGGATCATTTCCAAGATGACTTTTGGCATCTTGTGGGACCAAGCCCCTGAAACCTGGTTTTGTTCCCAGGCATGGGATTAATGTGCTGAGTAGTGGATGTGACTGATGTGGCTCTACTGTTGTGGTAATTTTTGATCTGAGCTGTCTTGTTGGGTTTATACTTTTAACTGAATTACTACAGTAAAAACTAATACAAACTAAAAGAATTATAGAAAAATAGAAAGAACAAATATAAGGTACAAAGGGGGGGGGAGGAAAAATGCAAAAAAGAAAATATGAATTCAGTAAAGAAAAAAAAAAGAAACATATATAGAAGTGACTTCCAACCTTCATCATAAGAATAAATAATTCAGTAACTTTTTGCCTCTTCTTAAATTATAACAAATAATCTTTTCTTCCCATATCCTATCTCTTACCTAAATGAATCCATAAAACATTGTGATTTCAATCCTGGTATCAGCAAAAGTCCATTAAGGATCAACAGAAATAACAACATACCTATTTTTCTTCTGTTCAATCATATTAGAATCTTAGAAATGTCTACTCCAATCTTTGCAGTTTTCTTAGCAAGGTATTTTAGAAGTGGTTTGCCATTGCTTCCTTTCTAGAGCTGAGAGAAATTGACTGGCCCATGGTCATCCATTTGGCTTTGCGTCCAAGACTGGATTTGAACACAATCTCCCTGTTTCTAGCCTGATGTCTTAACCACTGCACCAAACTAGTTTTCATATCTATTTTAACTTTGATAAAATAAACCAATTTTATATTATGTCCTTTTACTTCTAACACTCTTAATCCAGGGTCCCTTCAAATAGTTGTAGAATTAGATTTCTTTTCATTTCTTCTTTATCGTTTCTCATGATATTCTTCAAAGCTTTAACAAATCTCTTCTATGAGTCCAATATAGAAAAATTATACAATTCACTCTCTTAATTTATTGTTTATATGTTCTTTTTAATTTTTTAAAGCATCAGCCAGTTTCTTTCGTCTATCCAGTGTAGCATCTTTTTCCAAGTCCTTCTTGTAGCCTGCCATTATAAATCAATTTCCAACTCAGTTTCTATCCTGTCAGGTAACATTTGTACCTTTCATAATTTAATTTAGACTCAGGGAATCCATAGGCAGATATTGTTGTTGACATTATTAACTTATGTCTCCATTTTTCAAAAGCAACCATCACTTTTTCTATTTGTTAGAATATTTTGCACTATTCTGTAACTATTGGTCAAGTTTATGTGTTCTTTTCCTTTAATTTAAATCTTTGGTCCTCTCTAGTGTCCTATTTTTAAAAATATTTTGAAAATCTATTATGATTTTATATTTTCTTTGTTACTATCATAAATTTATATGTTCAAATAAAAATGATTAGAAAAGGAAGTATCCAAACATAGTATCCTTTCAAAGATTTTGGCCGCAGTTTGAGCAAGATGAAAATTTCTTCATCTCCCAGTGCTCAACCTCCTCCCCCAGGACCATTGTCTTGCAGACTCCTCAGGAGCAGCAACTGGCTGGAGCACTTGTTGATGACCTCGAGCCTCTTCTTTGTCAGAAGCCTATTCATTATTAAAGCAGTACCTGGTGAATTCCAATGGACTTTACTGAGTCTCTAGCATACATATTGAAGCAATGTCTGCGGGCTTCACAGAATCCTCACTGGCCAAACAGACAGATTCTGCCTAGCTCTGTCTTTTACTACATCAACTTCATTTCAAGCAGGACTCTTGCCATTAAGCAATGTCCTTATCTATTCTACATGGGAATGAATGGATTGCTAATAAAAATTAACTCACATTTACCTCAAACATAGTTCATTGGAGGCGATTGTTCAGCATAATGTACCATAGCCAAAAAACACACTAAACAAATGAAAAGGGTCTGAGGCATTTTCAGGTCCAAAATGGTCTTTCTAATAATAACTCTGTAACTCTGAACCAAATAAAAATATTAGATAATGTTTTATCATTTTTTTCCATAATAGCAGTCAACAATTAAATATCTGGAAACCCTATATAATAACTAGATGACCTGAGTATATTGGTTCTTACTTTGCACTGAGCCCTGCATGATATGACAACTTAACCACAGTGGTTTCAGGCAGGGGTCTCCAACCTTGGCAACTTTAAGACTTGTGGACTTCTGATATAGTTTGAGGCATGGGTTAAATGAATGGAGACAGTCTTAGTTGGTGAACTTTCAGCTCTTTATTACATAGTGACTTGAGACTTTAATAACAACAACTCTGCCTTATATAGGCAACCTTAATGCGAAACAACCAATAGGGAGCTGTAAGACGCTAGCTCCAGAACCAATAAGAGTCCTTCGTTAAGGGCCAATCGGATTCTCTGAGCCCAACCAATCCGATCCAGCCACTTAACAACCAATCAGAAGTGCAGGGCCAGAACCCTGCACTTTACCCCAAGCTCGCTTTTTATTTTAACTATTTACATACATAACAACTTCAATTCCCAGAATTCCTCAGCCAGCAAAGCTGGCAAAGCTGGCTGAGGAATTCTGGGAGTTGAAGTCCACAAGTCTTAAAGTTGCCAAGGTTGGAGACCCCTGGTTTAGGGCATGGTTTATAAATTAACATTTATGAATCAGTCCACTGTGGCTTCTTTACTTAACCATGAATAAAAAGAAAGCATGACTTGCTCTTAAAAATAAATATACCTACAAAAAAGTTTAATTATAACTAATTGATAGAAACAGAGCTGAAGTTCTACTATCAGCTGCTGAACAAAAGTTTAGCTGAAGCTTCACTTTACCATGCTGTTTCATAGTCACTAGAAAAATGAAGTTTAGTCATGGTCAGGCTGATACTCCAAAATGAAGTAACTCCTAACAACTGCATAGGGGATATAGCAAATTTTCAGAAAACAATAAGCAACTACAGAAAAGACAGACATGTTCTGGAAATGCATGAATGAGAAACATGCCGAAACCCTTTTTTTTTTTTTGCAATTTAAACATATTTTGTGATTTCAAGCAATCTTCCTTTCCTTCAAAGAAAGGCATACAAGGAAGGGTTAGAACGTGGATGCTGGAGAATAATAGGACTGCAATGAAGGAACATCACCCAGCAGGAGAATTTAGCAGGCTGAAATGTCTTAATAGGAGAGATAAAATTCTAGAGGTTCCCCACTGCTATTAAAAGAATCCTATGCTTTTTAGGATTATGATAATTTTACAGTATTTTGGTTACTTATATGAGCCCCTCTGTTGTCCCACTGCTTCAAAAAAATCTGAGGAAACCAAAAACAATCTAGCCTTACTGATATATGATACATCCCTTGCACGTTTCCTGATTTTTCAAAAAATATTATGTAGCTCCAAATATATTTATTTATTTTTATCCCACCTTTATTATTTTCATAAATAACTCCAGGCAGTGAACAACATACATTCCTCCTATTTTCCACACATCAACCCCTGTGAGATGAGTTGGGCTGAGAAAGAGTGACTGGCCCAAAGTCACCTAGCTGGCTTTCATGACTAAGATGGGATTTGAACTCATAATCTCCCAGTCGCCTGGTGCCTTAACCATTAGACCGGTGTTGGCGAACCTTTTTGGCACCAAGTGCCAAAACGGGAGCGTGTGTGCACAGAAGAGCACCGGAAACCAGAAACTTTATTTTTAAAAAATCTACATTTAAATTTAATAGTAGATATGGATTTATGTGAAAAGTAATCATCAAGTAATTCAGCTGATGTAATACACCAGTGTTTTTCAAGCAATCCTTTCCATGGAATACTATTAGAAGAAATTCTTCATTATGGTTGATTATAGATGCCTCCTATCTCATAATTCTGCTCTTTTTCTTTGCAACTATGTTACATGGACAAAACAAGTTAAGAGACTCTATCCAGGCAATCTTTACCTCTTCTCATTTTCCAGAAAATTGTCATTAGTTACCAGTTAAGACAGAGATGCTTAAAAAACATTTGGATTCAGTTTTGTATTTAATTAAGCCACTTGCCCAAGTTGAATAAATTCTTTCAAGAATAATAGCCTGATGGTATCACTGTTCAAGAATACATGGGACACATAGACAAAATATGAAATATTAAAAGTAAATATTTTGCAGGGACAGGAATTTGTTTTGCCTTTAGTTTCAAGTTAAGCATATTCAATAAGCTGTATTCAAAAATAGCATGCTCTAAAAAAAGGATGCTTTCATTTTACTTTTAAAATCATCTATTTATTTATTTTATGTATTCCAGTTCTTGTTAGGAATTACAAAACTTGTTTATCTTATATTTTCTCATTTTCTAACTCAAAAGCACCAAATATTAAAAACATGTTTTTTATACATTTCATTACAACAATAAGGGCAATGTGCTTCTGACTCAGAGCTGAACAGCAATACAGCCATATCTGCAAACATGCACATTCTTGAGTACAGGTGTTTAAAGGTTTGTAATTCACAATTAATACCCCCAATGAGAAACAATCACTTGAGTCAAAGCCCTAAAGCCGCAACAAGCTAATTACTAATAAAAGCTCCATAGTTTCAGTTAAGCTTTGGGAATGTCGCTAGGCACAGCAAATAGCCCAATGGTGAGCAACACTTTAAGCCCCTGGTCCTTTGTGGTAAAAAAAAAAAAAAAAACCTCTATCATTTATGTACCCTACACCCCTTCAAGCTCTGAGGACTCGTGCTAGGTAGAATTGCTTACTCAGAGTAGAAAAACAGTGGAAAAAACATCCGTGTTTCCTCGCTTGGAATAGGTAAAGTACGTACTTAACTATTGCTGGACAATAGGATTTTTTCAGGGAACATGGGGGGAAAACTCTCTCAGCCACAGGAACGGCATGTTAATGAGCTGCTGAAGTTAGTCAGGACAAACTTCTTTATCTTTAAACCCTTGGGGGGGGGAGCAAATAATTCTTTCAAAAGGTAATGTGAGAGAGCTGCTGCAAGAGATCTGGCGGCAATGTCCCTGGTATTCAAAGAAGGGCTCTTTGAAGTTAGACACATGGAGGAGAATTGGAACTATCCTTCATGAAGAGCCATGGGCAACAGCTGAAATTTTGATATATTGGAAGGTTGTTATGACTGCTTCAGAGACCCAGCAACAACTTCTTTTAAAAACTTTAGTAGAACCTCCTCCTTATAAAGGATTTGTGTTGCACCCACCAACCCCAAAACTGGAGTATGTTTCCTCACCCCCAACAGCGCCTACTCCAGTGGATGAGAAAATCCAACCAAAAATGGGAAAAGTTCAAGCAATGATGCATCAGGCTTTCAATGAGGGGAAATTAGAGCCTGATGAGATTCCCCAGATGAATTTGTTTCTAGTCAATAGGCAAGTGGATGCTCAAGGCAATCTGCAGACTGAATGGGTTCTGATTCCTTTAGCAGTTCTTAGGGAAATTAAAAAAACAGTTAAAGATTATGGTATTCAAAGTCCTTTTACAAAGGGGCTCCTGACAAGTTTGGCTACCTCACGCATGATTCCTAGTGACTGGAAAGATTTAATGAGAATGATATTGAGCTCTACTCAGTATGTGGTTTTTGATTCAGAATATCAAAGGGAAGCTGTCACTAGGGGAAGGAATTCGGGGGGGCTGTATACGCCAGACCAAATCTATGGGGCAGGCTTGTTTGAATCCACTGCTGATCAAGCTACTAATTTGCCTGATCATGTATTTCCAGTGGTTATGGCAGCTGTCCTTGGGGCGTTGTCCCGCATCCAGGATGTGGGAACCCCGGCACGGTCTTTTTCTCAAATTAAGCAAACAGCATCTGAATCTTATAATGATTTTGTGGAAAGGCTACAATTGGCTGTTACCAGGCAAATCTCTAATGAGGAAGCTGCAAAGAACTTTTGCTGAAATTGGCAGTTGAAAATGCAAACGCTGATTGCAAGCGTAGCTTACAGCCTTTGGTGGCTAGAGGTGAGGTTACCCTGGCTGATCTGTTAAAGGCATGTGCAGTGGTGGGTTCTCAGGCTTACAACATGGAGACTTTGGCTTTGGCATTACAAAAAGGGATGAAACCTACAGGGAATTGTTTTAATTGTGGGAAGCCTGGGCATTTTAAAGCCCAGTGCCGAGCCCCTGGGGGGGAAGGGCATTTAACAAAAACAAAATTAGGGACGTCCGCCCGAAGTCGGTCTGTCCGAAATGCAAAAAGGGGTTTCATTGGGCAAATCAATGTCGCTCTGATCAGAATCAAAATCCGGGAAACTAAATTTGGGGTGTGCAGCTAGCCCTACTCCCAAGGCTGTCACAAAAGCATCGCCTGCAATTACTGGGAGTGCAGGTTTGGGTTTAAAAATGCTGAACTCAATTAATGTGACCTTTCCTAATCAAGTGTACATTGAGGACACTCATTTGCATGGTCCACTGCCAGAAAAAACAGTGGGATTGGTACTTCCCAGGTCTTCTGCATCAGAAAAAGGGTTTTTTGTTATTCCAGGAGTTATTGATCAAGATTATAAAGGGGTTATTAAGATACAATTGTACACTGATACTCCTGCATCATTAATGGCCAGTGACTCTATTGCCCAATTATTATTACTTCCATACATTCCTATAAATCCTTTAATTGGGATCCCACGAACTGGCGGTTTTGGGTCCACTGAAATGGCCAGTTCTCCAGTTGCTGCAGAATTGCTAGCGCTGACAAAAAATTTGACTACAGACCAACCAAAAATGACAAATGAAATTCAAGAAAAATCATTTTCTGGCCTTATAGATTCCGGAGCAGATGTCTCTGTGATACGCCAAAAGGAATGGCCAAATGAATGGGCGCTTGAGGACTCTCCAGCTGTTCGTGGAGTGGGTGGTATGCAGTTTGCAAGAAGTAGTGTACATTGGTTGAAGGCATTGCATAGAGAAACTGGTGAGACTGCAAGGATTTAACCTCTTGTGTTGCCCCTGCATATACACTTGTGGGGTAGAGATTTGCTGTCACAATTTCGCACAAAAATTATTATTGGATAATGGAAAAATTACAATTGTTAACCTCTCAGCCAGTTTGGATTGACCAATGGCTACTTCCACAGGAAAAGCGCTCCTTCACATAAAAACAAAAACGGGGGAAGTGGATGGATATGGCTTGCCTTACATACAAAACATTCTTAATATTACCTTATACACTTTAAATTTTTTAAACATGACAGGATCTCCCGCTGCTACGGCAGCCAGTAGGCATTTTGCTTCCTCCCCTTCTGCAGGTACGCCAAGACCGAAAGTTCGGTATAGGAGACTGCCAGATCCAACGTGGAGAGGACCTGTCCCACTGATAACTTGGGGCCAAGGATACGCTGCTGTTGAAGATGAGGGGACGGTTGTTTGGGTTCCTGCTCACTGTGTGCGTCCTTATCATCAGCCAAAGGGGCAAGGGGATGGATTTGGGGGAATGGAAAAGAAACACGTTGATCCAGGACATTGGGGAAGCTAGCAAACCTTCATAATAAAATTGATTGTTGGATATGTATGCACATGCCAATTCACAAAACATCAGGGCTTCCAATGGTTGCAGTACCTCTGGCCGAAGGTGACTGGTATAAGGGACAATGCTATGGTTGTTCAGGGACGTGGTCTAGCAGTTGGACTACAAGTAACATAAATACCTTACACCTTGGAAGCCGGATCCAAGAGATGGCGGGTATCTGTTGGACCCACAATGAGACAGTAGAGAATATGACTTACTTGGGAACATATCCATTTTGCAACAAAACAATTGTCATTAGCAATGGAAGTCGGGTTTATCCGGATAACATGAAAACTAAAAATCTCACTTACTTTGTACATAATATTTCTAAATTTGATATCATATCTTTGATCAATGAAAATGGGTGTCCATTTGTCCCTGCCACATGTTGTCCCACCACTAGAGAAAACCAGCTGCCCAAATGTGCAAATGGGAAATACACACCACCGCCCACTTATTTGGCTATGTTAATGGAATCCTTTACACAATTAATCTATACTGAACCAAATAAGGTTGGTCATCTCCTGGGAGCAAATCTATGGTTGCTGTGTGGACGGATGGCCTATGATCGCATGCCAGCACGATGGAAAGGAGTCTGCACCTTTGGGAAAGTAATCCCATCTCATGTCATTTTAAAATCTTTGGGGACTGCTCATATCCGCAATGCGCGTTCTGCAACGGAAGTGAACTCTGTTTTGACCCATGACTACTGGACACAGATATCAAGGGGAGTTATTCCTCCTTTAGGGGTCATGATGAACTATAGAGATTTACATCGTTTAAACAATTGGACAGTTACTATATTTAAAGACACCATTAAAACGCTAAAGCTGCTTGAAGAAGAGCAAGGAAAAATCCTTGACTTGTCCTGCAAACCAGATATGCGGTGGACACTATTTTGGCTGCGCAAGGGGGAGTTTGCGCTGTGATTCATATGCATTGTTGCATGTATATCTCTGATTATTCTCCAAACATTACAGCTACCATACAGCATATGGAACAAACCTTGAAGGAGAATCCATTACAATCGGAGGGTGAGGGACTGGACGTGTGGTCTGCACTTTGGTCCTGGTTGCCAGATGGTTCATGGATTCGTCACCTAATTGTTGGAGTGATATTGCTTATTATGTTTTCTCTTTGTGTATGCTGTTGTATTCAATGTCTCCCTGGACTTTTAGGAATGTGTCAGAGAATTGCAAGAATGTTTAAGAACAAATCTGAAATATGCTGGAAATGTCATCAGATACCTGGCTCATATTACCATATGTGGTGGACTTGTGAGGAGGCCAGGAAATACTGGACTAGAATTCGCATATGGTTGGAAAAAATGACAAAGAAACATATAGACTTGAAACCGGAGATTTTTTTATTGGGAATCTTACCTGATATATATAATAAAAATTTAAAATATTTGATTGTAAATGTATTAACAGCGGCTAGGATTGTATTTGCTAAAAATTGGAAAAGTGAGAGAATACCATTAGAGGAAGAAATCATTAAGAAAATATTGGAATGTGCTGAAATGAGCAGATTGGCATTTGAAATTAGAGAACAAGAAGATAAACAATTTTATGAAGTTTGGGACCTTTTTTATCAATGGTTAGATAATACAGTATAATAATAGAATATTTAGAAACCTAGGATATAACGAATATGCATTTTTTTCTTCTTTTTGGTTTTGATACTATTTTAAGAATATTTTATTAAGATAGATTTGGTATGATTTTATGATCTGTTATAAAATAAATTAATTAAACTATAGTTATCTCGCTTAAGTATGAATTAGTTAAATTACAGTCAAATGATTGTTCAATAGTGATATTGGGATATATGGTTGTTGATTGATGATATGAGTTATTGTACAACATAATTATTATGATGATTATGAAATGGATGCACAAAAAGGAGTGGTAAACCAACCGATACACTGTTTGTAAATTTATGAAGAATGATGATGTTTTTATGTTATGTCCTATGTTTTATGTGTTTGTGTTTGTTGTAAAAAAATTAATAAAACTTGTATTAAAAAAAAAAAGGAATGTGTCGGGTGAAGCCTACAGAAGAACTGCTGTTGCAAATGGCGAAAAGCTACCGAGGCATCCGCGATCATCAAAAAACTAAAACAGGGGAGATGTGGGAATAAACTTTGACTTGGGTATTGGGTAATAATTAGTCTAAGACCTTATACATACATGTCTGCCTAAGGGTTACTGAGATAAAGCAAGGAAATTAAAAGCAAACACCAGAAACAATTAAGCAGCTCAGACAACTGTAAACAATTCTGTGTACTATATCTAATAATTGTAATCCACAATGTGAATGCTTACTATGTACAAAAAATCTCAATAAAAGGGAGCACTGGAATTTTACTCTGGGCTCCCATCCCGAGTACACACGCTTGTGTCTCATTCTTTCCATGGGAGACCACCACACAGTATATCATTAACAAAAATCCACATCTCTTCTTCTACAGATTTAAAATAAAATAACTTGCTGCACTTCCCTCCCTCTCTGTCTCCCCGCCCAATACACACATATAATCCACATATCTACATGCATTACTTTATTTCCATTAGTGGTGTTTTTTTTTAAAAAAATCTCCTTCGGGAAGTTGTTACATAATAGTAGTTCTGAGAATTTAACTACCATACTCCTTGATCAGTCAACATACATGCAGAAGCCCTTTCAAGTATAGTAACAACCATGCATTCAAGCAATATTCTGACTGCCCAGTGGTGGTATTCGACCGGATCGGCCTGGTTCCGGCAAGCCGGTAGCAACAATGAGCAGCGGAGACCAAACTGGTTCTCTCCGCCGTTCTGCTGTTGGGCTCACCCACCCCACCTGGGCTCCCGTACTCACTTTTATCTGCTGAATTTGAAGCGCAGCTGCTTTGTGCGGCCCAGAATAGAGCCGTGCGGCAGCTGCTGAAGCAACCAGGATCGTGCAGGCTTGCAGGATGCGAGTTAAAACGCGTCTGTGCCTGCACAAAGTGCGCATTGGGTGCATGTGGGCATGCAAAGTGTGTGCATGCATGCAAAGCGCCCATTCCAAGCCACACCCACCAAACTGGTGGCAAAAATATTTGAATCCCGCCACTATGACTGTCTATAAATTTATAGCATTATGCAAAATTACATTACAGAAACTCTTCCAAGTGGGGGTCCTTGTAAAAGATTAGTGATAAACGATGCTTATTCAGACACCAGAATACTGGAAGTTTCATTAACTGGTGCAGAGTGCAGCAGTGCAGGCATGGCTCATGTAACACCACTGCTTCACAAGCTGCATTGGCTGCCAGTCTACTTTTGAGTGCAATTCAAGGGGTTGGTAATCACCTATAAAGCCCTTCCTGGCATGGATCCAGGCTACTTGAAGGCCTACTGGGATTGGCCCATCCCACCTATCCCAGCAAAAGAGGTATGCTACGGACTCCGTTGGATTGATTATGCCAGTGGGCAGAGTCCAGGAGAAGGGCCTTCTCTGCCACTGTGTCTGTCCTCTGAAACATCATGTCACCCGGTGTGAGGCCGGTC